>OX453002.1:1200000-1863971 GCA_949699075.1 Asteroscopus sphinx | reverse complement strand
GTTAATGGTGTACAATAAAGAATTATTCTATCTATCTATCTATCACTCTCTTCCCGTGACAGCTAGGTCACGTGAATGCCTCCGTACTACGTCATCGGCTGTGGAGAGCCAATAGCGGGCTGTTAGCGTGACACTTGTCAGTTTGATGTGCTGCCACTTTGTGTAAATAAATTACCCGAGCGGAATGCATTTTTTCATTTACTTGCTTCTATAAATAATCACTTTTGAACTAGTAATTGTATACAGTTTCCTTTAATAACTAATTAGATGAATAACACGAGATAACAAATAGTTAGGCTAGTTAGGAATTTATTTTATATTAATTGTAAACAAAAATCTCCTTAAATATATTGAAGATATCAATCAATGGCAACACTGATTGTGACGTAGCTTGCAGGCATTGCGGAAGAGAATACCTGGTGAAACATCTTATTATACCATGGTTTAAAGTATAACTATTGTCGGTCGATGATGATTTATAATGGCGATGCTTGTGAAGATATTCAGTCCGACGTTTTCACTCCATTGTCACTACTAAGTTAATACATCATTTGTGAGTGTTCATAATTCTATATTAATATATTTATGCCAGTTGCCGCTAGTTTCCTAATCTTAAACGTTATTTAATATGTTTTGTATATATTGAAATGTGATACCGAAAATAAAATTTGAGAGAAATAATTTCTTAATATAGGTCACAAGTATGGCCTCTACATAATATTATGTGTAGAATTACTTTGTAAAGTGATATAGAGCTGTAATACATTATTTACAATAACATGATGTGGTTTGAGAATGCAATATAATTATTCGACATGAATTAAATAATTATACGTTTCTAATAAAACACACACAGATAAAAACTGAAGAATTCTGTCAATTTGATGGAAACATATTGTAACTATTACTGCAGAAGAAAGGCTTGCTCAATGACTGAGAGTATTAGACATTTAACTTCTCTCGCGCTTGTACAGTAATTATATCTACAATTTACATATATAATTGCTTTAGTATAAACAGCTGATATTCCCATAAAACTATGCTGCCTTCACCCGTTAGCCTAGCAAAGCCACCTTCAGTTAGAAGGCTATCGGATGGAAAAATTCACTTTGTGCGCCCACGCAGGCTGAAGGGTAAAGGCAGCATTAAGAGTATTTATTGTCAAAACTTTCCACTTTTGATTGCAAATCATATTGGAACATTCCCGCTTATTTTCTGAAGGTGTCAGAAGTCTACTCTTGATCTCCCTATTATCGGTATTAAGTACCATATAAAGATTGGTCCACATCTGACCGCCTGCCAAACATCACCCATGCTGCAGAGTGCGGACGCTCACAATCAGTTTTTCTCGTTCTAGCAAACGATATGTTTTAGTGATAGAAAGCGATTGAGATAGAAGAAAATCCGTTGCCGGGTAATCAGATGTAATCCAACCCTAATAAAGAGTAACCCTTTTGATACATGACCTAACCATAGATCAATGAGAAAACCCCTATCAAACGAGTCGTTAGTACAGTTTGTTGTGTAAAATACACTAAATACAAGGACATGCTATGTTCATCAATTATCACAAACGTCTGGCTGGCATAGCCAGACTGCCTCGAAATTGCACCATATAGCCACTATCAACAATAATACAGGTATATCAGGCTCGCTGGATAATTCGCTTTATATTACATAATTATACATTTTTATAAAAGCACGCAAGAACATTAACATAATAATGTATAGTACTAACATCTGAACAAATATAGGGTAAAATATTAAATTGAAAATAACTCGTGAAAGGTTCGGCTGTTATACTAATGCTACGAAATACTTCCGAATCTACTTGTATCGGTAAAATGTTTAAATGGAAGGTTAGCCTATCGTAAATTTAATTATCTTATTATTACTGTACATATATAAATATATTAAATTATTAGAATTGTAATCTATCAAAAAGCAATACTAGTTAATCATAATTATACATAATATGTATAATTAATTATTATGTATGTATTTCTGTGAAAGCTCGAATTTTATACAAATATGTACCGGTCGTTGTGGCGATGCTTGGGGGAAGCCTATGTCCAGCAGTGGACTTTTACAAATATATAAATAAAATAAATTCCGTGTCTCCGAGGTAAAACTTCATAATATGGTAAAATCTGTTTTTTCGTACTTGTTTTATATAGTAAACAATCTTAACATGTCTTTTAATGCAATTCGTCAATAATAATTATTACAAGACATTAAGTTGACAATTTCACACACTAAATAACATTTTTTAACCTAATTACATGTGCAGAACTAGTAATTATATTTTATCAGTAGATATTTGTATAAAGAGACGTGCCAAGATTGTTTACTAAATAAGACAAGAGAGAAAAAACACATTATGTATCTTTATACAAAAAATTATATCAGTCATTACTGGCACTCGTTGACAAGTCTTAAGTTTTATTGCAATATATTTTAATTCGCCCATATTTCGGCCTTCACAGTAATAGATATTATCATATTTATAGCTTAATAGATATTTATATTACATCGATTTCATGTAGTCATACTAGCACAGATCACAATTACATTATAATTAGCTATAGTAGCATCTAATCTTAAAACATTCATACCGCCCAATGGTGTCACTAATAAATTTACTTACGGCTGAAATTTATAATCAAATTATCTTAAATCTTCAGATGTAAGCTTGAAAACCTTGTCTGTTTTTATTTGAAACTAGCTGTACCCCGATGCGTTGCAATGCCATCTTTTTTTGGGCCAGGAACCTTCGCGTGCCTACGTAGAACAACCCCCCAACGTTTTACCACAATCGAATGTATGGTTCAGGAGCGCATAGAAGACAAACATACAAGCATTAATTTATATATATAGATTATAGAATATGAGGTTCGATGATAAAAGGAGGTTCTTATGGGTTGCAGCCGATACGACAGACGCGCACGACAGATGCGATACTAGAACAGTGTGAAAATGAATGGCTCAGCGGCATGCGTCACATTGCATTCCACAAAATTCTTTGGTAATTATTTTATTTACATTCCAGGCTGCTTGTCTGTGGAATACTTTACCTGTAAAAGTGAGACGTGCTCAATTCTTGCCTATATTTAAAACTGGTAAAGGATCACCAGTGATCATTGTAGTTTCCGGCCTATATTTTTGTATTGTTCAATATATAGGCATATTATATGTAATCTAATACGTTTATAGTATCTTATTTTTATGGATTTGTGTTACAGATGTATGTATGTATTGTATTCTAATAAATTTCGTACTACCCTTACTTTACTTGCCTATATTGTCCATTCAAGGTTTTCTGAAATAAATTTCCTTGACTGATAAGACCGCCTACTACATGTATTTTATGTAAATCATGTATGTTGCTTATTGTTTGTATTGTATTGTTTTTGTCGCGCGTTTTGGAAGTGCGTGTCGCGCGTTTTGGAAGTGCGTGTCGCGCGTTTTGGAAGTCCGTGTCGCGCGTTTAACATTGTTGCGTTAGTCACGGTGCGTCGGTCGCGCACGTCTGGATGTCGCATTTGCCGCGACATCTATCTACCTTCAGATTACATTAAAAGATTGTAATCTTAATCTTCGGATATCGGCCCACTTAATAAAACAGACGAGGTTTCAAGCTTTAATCCAAATATTTCGGATTAGATTGATTTTAATTCCGGCCGTAAATTTCAATGCCATGCGTTGTACTGCGACTAGGCAGCAGGCAGTGCGCATGACGTCATCAAGTAATGATTGTATTAATAGTTCCGAGTTAGTTCGCTAGAGACGACTATTAATTGTAATGTAATTTTACAATTACGCCTTGGAAAAGCAATATGTCTTAAAGTTACTTCTTCTTCTATCGTTTAAACATTAACCAAAAATAATAAATAGCTTAATATGCCGTTTGAAAAGGATGAGCCACCTCTTTTTACTTCCATAACGATAAATCACTCAGTTTCGTGACATGAGACTGATAGGAGTTATTGCCACATACAGTTCACAAATTAATACAATATGTAACAAAAACCCTGTTGTTCCTGTGAGGTACGTTATCATCAGAATCGATATTCATACGTAAGGACACAACTCATTTGGAAAAACTCTTCAATAAAAATAATCAAATTAAATATTAAATCCATATCGCTGTATTATATAAAGTGTGCATAATGCATAAAATTAAATCAAAATGTTATAAAACTGAGGCACGTTTTATTCAAAAAACGCTTATATATATTAACGCTTCGATACGTAAAAATTGTTCATGCTTAGATATCTGTCAGATATCATGCAATCAAAGTATATTTCTGTAAGATATTTAAAATGCCTCGACTATACAGATATGGATATATATTAGAATTTATTTTATATATTTATACATGTAATATTTTCTATGGTAGGTAAATGTGTATTTATTTATTATATTAAATATTAGTAAATTTTATGAAAGTGCACCACATACTGCCCCCATCTATTTTTACGTCTTCCTTGTCTATCCATAGGTTGTCTGGAAGATATCGCTATTAGCGATAAGGCCGCCAATGTACCCTTATTTTACATGTTAGTCCTAAGTTTAATAATGTTATTGGTGTTCAATAAAGAATATTCTATTCTACACAGCCTTTAAGACATTTTGCTTTTGCATCGTATATTTTATATAATTGACTGAATTACAAAAAAATAAACCTTTTTTATTCTTAATTTGTATTGATTTATTAATATTGTATAAATGTTCAGATTTTCCAAAAGAAAGACTGTTACTTTTTATGTTCCTTTTATGTAAACTCACAAATATGATACTGTGACATTCTACTGTGTGTATGTGTATTTTATGTGATATTTTCATATAATTATTTAATTTATTTATTTTAGTAATCTTAGAAGCATATTATCTTTGCTTAGAAGTAATGTTTCTGTACGGTCGACCGCACGTCAGTGGTAACAGTTTGACATTGACAGCGTCCTTATTTCGTAAGCAGTAAGGGTGGTTATCTAATTCGAGTGTTACCACTGTCATGCAGTCGACTGTACGACAGTATCCCGTAATTTTAAACTAGTATCTTCCAAATATTGTTTATCCAATCACAAATATTATTTAATATACCTACCAAGTAGAGGCCAAATGTATTGAGTATTGTAGATATAATGATTTATTTAATTTTTAATAATAAAAATACATGTTTGTGACGTCGCAACATTTTATATGAGTGTATCTTGGACCTCAGTAGTGTATGTGAGTATAGTAGGTTGGTAACGTTTGGAGCGTGGTTGTTATCAACTCTTCTTTCGGTACGCCCATACTGTATTGACTGCCAATGCCGATAAAATATCGTACATTTAAATACTGTCAACTAATTTGTTTTTGATGTGTTATTAATGATTGGCTGTTCCTAATATTCTACTGCTATTTAAGACTATATTGTGCAGTTACTTATGTTGATTAATCCTCGAAGCGAGCTATTAATTAAGACGCTGACAACAGCCAAATACCCAAAATAGGCTTCTTTTAAAAACATTTTTAGCTGTATCTATTCAGTTTGTGGCAGTGAAAGAAATATATGTTAATCTTGATCGTATTTTCTGAAACTGTATTGTGCCCAAAACACGTTTTCTTGAAGTTTTCTCGATATAAAATAATTGTAAACTAACCTCTTAAAACATGCTTTAAAGCAAACAATCTCTATTATTTACTAAATATTATAAATAAAATTAAGACAACATTTGAAACATTTGTTGTTTCTGTTTTTCAAATAAGCTTTTAGTTTTAAATTAAAAAAAAAAATTGATAATTTTCATTCAAGTTGAGCGGCGTATCCGACGTCCCTCGGCTCGTTGCCTCTCTTTCAGTTCTGTACTAAACGACAGTGACCGCAGAGGTCTGATTTTTTAGGTGTTGTCAGCCTCTTAATAAGCAATCACAAGTTAAACATTAGTAGGTACTGAGGTCTAAATACACAATTGTTTGTGTTTACAAATCTATGCTGTAGTTACCTATTGACGTTAGAAGAGCACAAATAATAATACCCTTGTGAATGAATCCGTTGTAAAATGGTCTTCTTAATAAACATATTTTATCCCTTCATTTGTCAAATGTGTTAATAGTTTATCTTATTTGAAATAAATGGTTTTAATTATTGATATGCTGTTTTTGTTCTATTGTAGATTCTTCCTCAAACAACGTTCTACAATGAAGCTGGCACATTACTCATTTCAGTTTATTAAACTATTTTTTTGGCGACATGCACGTACCACATACGTCATTCTATTGAAAACATTGTTTGCACAATTTAGGAGATATCTAATGCTATTGTTTTTCACCGACTGACATCTAAATAAATTCACCAATGATTAAGGAAAGCTGTGCTTAGGGATTTCCTTATGTGGTGACGTAGTTTACAGCACTTTGTGGTTGGAACAACCTAGCTATGTTATGTGCCTGCTGCGGTAAACACTACCCGATTGCATACCTGTAGATATAGGTCAGCAAGGAATGCGCCACTTACCTATACATATTATAAGGTCCTACCTACATTATTAATCCGATATATTTCAAGACTTCATCTATATTTAAATAGTAAAAGCATATGAGTCAAATAGAAAGAAGAAAGAAAAATGATTTATTGCCACAACAAGACGACATGCGGTAGGTGCACATGAAAAATACTTAATTAGGTACATTTCTTGAATCATTTTATCAATGTATGATACCTACTTTGCATGTCGTAGCTGCGGCAAAGAGGTCGACACTCAGCATGATGCTGTGTTGTAATTTTCAGTGTCAACCCCAAGTGATGATGAGCGGGTGCCAAGCCAGCAAAAGCAGCCAATGATTATTATACCCAAAACAAATAAAGCAATAATTATTATATAAGAGTGTGTGGGGGGGTGTGTGTGTGCGTGTGAACTGTTACAAATACTTTATATTATATACACATACTTACATAACCATATTATTACATACATGATTATTATAAAGGGTCGTTCCTCGTAGTCCCACTACTTTGCCCCACTGGTGGGACCACGAGGAAATGTTGTTCCTCGTGGTCCCACTCAGCAGTGGGCCCACAAGGAATACTCTTTACCGTTCCTCGTGGTCCCACTACGTTGCCCCACTGGTGGGACCACGAGGAAATGTAATTCCTCGTGGTCCCACTCAGCAGTGGGCCCATGAGGAATACTCTTTGCCGTTCCTTGTGGACCCACTGATGAAATTACTTACCAAAACAGGCTAAATAAAAATACACCTGAGTTAATGGTTAGTTGATTGCATTTTTTTAGAATAATAAGTAGGATTAATAAGTGTTTTAACGAGTTCAATCATCATCATCAGTGACAACCACCACTTACCACGACTTGCTCCCATCTACCCCGGTGCCCCTTTCCCGTTACCGGGGCAGTTGGGAAAAAGAGTTTCATCTGCCCCGGCAGCCACAGTGTTGGACCACCATACCCACCAGTGTACCCATTGCTGGGCTACAAATTAAGTAGTGAATGGACATTCCGGTAATAATACCTAATGCACCTGAGCGAAACTACGAACGACTATGTAGCCTATAGTTTATGTACTCCTAGTACTTTTCTTTGACGCATGGTAGTTTAGTAACGTATAGGTGTTATCCTAAAGGTAAGAGCAGTAGGTACTCCATAAACGGTCGAACTTGTGTTTTGTGAAAATTGAGCAGCTATTCCAGCGTGAAGTACTTTCTCACCTTACCACTAGATCCAGTTTGAATTAAAGATTTTACTAGTAGATCTAGGTAGTGATAAAAATTATTCTCAAATGCACCATCATAGTGTTAGAATGCCTATGTTATTCAATTTGTTTTGAATTATTTTATGATTTAATTTAACGTTTTTGTGCTGTATTAATTTGTTTTATATTCATTTCTATTTCCAATAATATCCGAGTCAAATTAATTATTTCCAAATGTTATAATGAATAATAATGATATTTATTTGTTTTTGATACCTACTTAATTTTTATAATATCTTTCCAAGATTTTTAATTAAAAAGGAATATTCTTAAAAATGAATTCAGGAACGTGTATTGACTCGATTTTGCTGATCTATAAAAGATCTGTGGTTTTGATTAGTGGGGGCATTCAGATTGTTGCAACGGTCAGTGTTGATGTAACCTTTGTAGTATTTTCTGTGATTGTAGAAATCCTTGATTTCCAATAGTTGTGAATTGAGTTTAAATTGTTATATATTAATGCCATGTGTTAAAGTGACTAACATGAAAAATACAGAGTTCTCTCGTGGTGGAAAGTGAATATGACTTATTTACCTTCGGTAAATGATAATATATAAATGATATGCAGACATTAGTTTATTGTAAAAAGTGTTGTCTAACAAATCAGAAGCAGGATCACTACGCGCCGTTCTCGGTCGAGTATTATGAATCAGAAGATCAAAGACGCGGCACAGGTCCGTATTACGAATGGAATCGTTTTCTCGAGGAGAGCGAAGGAAGTACAAGGAACCAGGTGAGTTTGGAATTAAAATTTACATAAAGAAATCTTAATACACGTGATCGGTATCAGTTATACATAAATTTGTGGATGAAAAACTTATGATAAAACAATAATCAAAGTAGTTGTTCTCTCTTGTTGAAAGAGTACGCGAAGCGAGTAGGTATTCCGATTAAAGCAAAAAGTTCAAATACCTAGTGAGCTGAAAGAATGAAATTTCTATGTGTTTTACCATAACCAGGACAATATCAAAAACAGTTTTAATATTTAAATTATGGAATCCAGGAATTTTGTATGTTGATATATTTGCCAGGTCACTTCTCACAGAAGGGACATTTTTTTTGATCATTCTCACCTGTATGTTCAATGCATAGAATTTAGAAGATCTGAGGTTCAATAGATAATATCAGTGGGTTCAGAGAATCGCTTGAACCTTTTTCACAATGGAGTCTAAATGTCTAAAAATGCATAACTATCTGTTTTGTTCAAATTAATCAAGTGGTTTAGAAGTTATGATGCTGTGAGGTTTCTCCCGCACGCACGCGTTTGTCGTGGCTCGTGGCACGCCACTCCACAGCCACGACGCGCTCGCTGTCCTTTTAGTTTATTATGTACCTGCCTACCTAGTTCGGGCATTTTAGCACAACAAAATATTTTTGCAATGTGATTTACACATTATGAGAGTTTTAAAATGTAGCACTAGCCTGTAGAACGCAGGCATGCAACGGAGTGAGCCTGGAGATGTATAGTGGCGTCATAGCGGCCAGCGCTGGCCCCGCGACCCACATTTGAGAGGAACAATGTTTCGAAAACTAGTTGACGAATCGGAGTGATTTTAGCATAGTATATTTTTATTTTTTGGTGGGCTGCGCTGAATAGCTTAATTCGTTGATATGCTCCATTGGTTATTCGTCTGTTTTAAATTTTCTTTATATTTTAATATAATTACGGAAAGTTTGGTGGTTTGTAGCCAGCATTTGAACAATATGATGAGGTCAGACTGAATATTCAAACAATTTAGTAAAACTTGTGGATTATCAAAATACTTCTTATATACCTACTGTATTGTCTAGTAGGTACCCATAGTACAGGTTCTACTTGGCTTGTGATAGAATGGTGATGCGTAAGATGTCCCAAAAATATTTATGTATTTTTAATTTATATGTATTTTGGGTCAAGGGGCTCGTAGCGATGCAACGACTGCGCGGATTGTACGATCTGCAAGGTTAAGCTGCACTTGCCGCGGTCAGTCTGTAGATGGGTGACCGTTTCGTTACACATCGAGACCCCTCCGTGCCTCGGAGAGCACGTTAAGCTGTCGGTCCCGGTTGTCATACGAATATCTATGGCAGTCGTTACGGGTAGTCAGAAGCCTGAAAGTCTGACAACTGGTCTAACCTCCGAATGTCAGTATTACCCAGTAATTGGGTTGCGGGGGTCTGATGGCAGTCGCTCCGTGTAAAATACTGATGTTCAGCCGCATCTGGCTAGACTGGAAGCCGACCCCAATATAATTGGGAAAAGGCTCTGAGGATGATGATGTATTTTGGGTCAGTGACGTTAATGGGTTGTGCAGTGTGCACAGAATTTTCTACGGCTTATGAGTATGAGGTACGTAGTACGTCATCCATATTACTTGTTAACTTAGTTCACTACGATAATACTTGTTCAATGTTGTGTGGTGGTTATGTGCCGGGTTGGCGTATGAGGTTATGTTTGATGTTGGGTGTGGATGGTGTGCGTTTGAACGCATAGGCATAGACAAAAGCATTGAGAGTGAAAGAAATGAAAAGGACAAACATTATTATAACAAGAACTTGTTACAAATGAGAAGCTAATGATAAGAAATATGTTTAGAGAACTCTTGGAGTGTGCTCATGATTGGGTTCTATGGGAAAGGAAGCGAGGTTGTTTACATCTCATTCCAAAGATTGCTATGCCCTTTCATACTTTCCATATGTTACAAATGAGAAGCTAATGATAAGAAATATGTTTAGAGAACTCTTGGAGTGTGCTCATGATTGGGTTCTATGGGAAAGGAAGCGAGGCTGTTTACATCTCATTCCAAAGATTGCTATGCCCTTTCATACTTTCCATATCGACCATTGGAGACTGATTTTCACAACTAATGAAAGAACCCGTATGATTTGTTCTTGCTGTTGTCCGAGCAACTGGAGTCGAGCAATCATGGGCTCCAGTGATTGGGTCAGTTTGGAGTGGGAACAATTTAAATTTATGGATGCTCTCTCACTCAAAATTTATCGTTTTAAAAAGATATTTAAAATACAAAATCAAATATTTCTGTCGGAGTTTTGAAGGATTATTTTGGTACGGGTGTGCCGACACGTTACATGTGATCAGGATATGTACAAAATCTTATACAGGCATAAAATTTAAATGACTGAAATTGATATATGACATTGGAATGGGTTAGAAGAATGGAAATTTACCTTACCACGGGCGGGTGGCCGGGTAGAGGCGCGACGGGTTAGTTTTGTATTCGCTTGCTCCTCAAAATTGGGGTGATGACGAGCGTTTGTGTGATGACAGGTTGGTTCAGATTCAATGCCATGTTAAGTAATATTAAGGAACAAGAGGGTCACCATCAGACCGTTTCGGATCTATTTGGCCGTAAACTCACTAGAAAGACCCCCATCTTATACATGGGATGGATATTGAGGAAAGTACAGATTATTTAATTATTTATATATTTTGATTTCCATAAAAAAAAAAATACATGCATTTGGCCGATACAATGTAGAACATAAACCAGTTTAGGTTTTTCTTGAGGTTTTTCTGTACACCGCTTGGTCCGTCGACATTTATTAGAACAGGATGCGAGCGGTCAATCGAATAATGTTACTAAAATAAGATAATGAGGTTGCAAAATATGTTGACGAACCGCAAGATAGACAAGAATTCTTAAGATATCGTATTATTGATTGTGTGTGTAATGGACTCATTATGAAAGGTACGTCTGTATACAAAGGGATGTATGTATGCAGTGGTCAAAATATACATGTGGTTATATTTTGGCGGGAATGGGACTGCCGATTCATCAGAGAAAGAAATAAGTGAAAATTAAGTTACATGACTGAAGAATGAATGAATTAAGTTGACTGCCTCGTTGGTCTAGTGGTTGCAGGCGCGACTGCTGAGCGTGGGGTCCTGGGTTCGATTCCCGGGTCGGGCAAAGTGTTATTTGGTTTTTATCATTTGGAAATTCTCAGTAGCGGCCCGGAGTCGGGATTTGTACCCGGTCAATGGCAATAGACTCGCCCCCTATTGCATGGGACTATGACATAACTGGCGAAATGTGTTGTACTATTACGCCTCTGCCTGCCCCTTCGGGGAGGTACAGGCGTGATGTTATGTGTGTGTTATGTTAAGTTACATGAAGTACTTAAACAAATCGTAACGAACAGTAAACATATGTTTGTGCTTTTCTTTTATTATGTTGCCAGTGTAAGATGCAGAAACATGGTATTCCGTATGATTATTATTGCTTACATTCACATGTATTATCAAATACTAATGCACAAGGTATGCTATGTATAATATAAATGATGCATAAGGTGTGCTATGTATAATGTATACGTTACACAATGTATAATGTGTGAGATGCACAAGATATATCAGGTTGTAGGCAAAAAGTGTGCTATATACAAATATGCAATACACAAAGTGTGTTATGCAGTATAAGACGCACAAGGTGTAGGTACGGGCCAGTTAGCTTCGTACATTTGCAAAAGTACCTAAGTATATGTTGTTGATGTGTTAATTGGAGTTTTAAATCTTATAGTAGTTAGTTGAGTACACAGAGTAGAAATATATTACCAAAGTTAGTAGTATGTTCATTTCACAGTAAGTTAATAGTTAAAAGGTACACACAATAAAAAGGGGTGACGATTCTTTCTCTAAGTGTCAGTTAGACGAGTATCGACGTATGATTGGTATCTAATTATTAAAATTATTGTATATAATTATGACTAAGGCAACGCAAGACCGAAAAAGGTTTGCTGCGTGCGTAAAAAATATATATGGTGGTGAGACTGTTCACAAGGTGTGCTATGTATAATATATACGACTCACAATGTGAGCAATGTATGATGTATCAGATTCACAAGATGTGGTGTGGATGAATGGACATAGTGTGCGATATAAAATGTGCAATGCGCAAGGCGTGCTATGCAAAAAGTATAAGATGCACAAAGTGTGCTATGTAAATTGTGTGTGACACACAAGGTGTCCGATGTTGTATGTACAAAGTAATCGATAGAAAAATGTTCAATGCGTAAGGTTTGCTATGGAAAAAGTATTAGATGCACAAATTGTGATGTATAATTAATATGATGCAAAGGGTTTGCAATGTTGTATGCACAAAGTGTGCTATATAAAAATATGCTATGCACAAGGTGTGCTATGTATGAGTTGCACTAGGTGTGCTAGGTTGTAAAAGTGTGCGATACACAAATAAAAGCAAAGCGCAAGGTTTGCTTGTATATGTATGTATAAAGTATGAAATCCACAAGGTGTGAAAAAGTATTAGATGCACAAATTGTGATGTATAATTAATATGATGCAAAGGGTTTGCAATGTTGTATGCACAAAGTGTGCTATATAAAAATATGCTATGCACAAGGTGTGCTATGTATGAGTTGCACTAGGTGTGCTAGGTTGTAAAAGTGTGCGATACACAAATAAAAGCAAAGCGCAAGGTTTGCTTGTATATGTATGTATAAAGTATGAAATCCACAAGGTGTGAAATCTTACTGTACAAGGTGTGCGTGTCTAAATGCACAATGTGTGGGAGTCCTAATGCACAAGGTGTGCGAGGTCTAATGCACAAGATGTGCGAGGTCCATGCAAAGTGTGCGAAGATTAGTCAATGAAATGCGCAATGCGCGCAAAGTGTAAAGTGTGGTGAAATGTGTTCAAAAGTGTATTTTGTAAGATGTGATACATGGTGTGAAATTACGTAATTGATTGTTGTTTAGCGAGTGCGAGGTTAATGCACAAAGTGTGCAAAGTTTAATGCACAAAGTGTGTATAAAATGAGCAATGTGTAATTTGTCATAGTATCTGAAATCTGTTATAAATGTGGAATAGGTTGTGATACATTACATGCTGTCATCATCATCATCATCAACTCAGCCTATCGCAGTCCACTGCTGGACATAGGCCTCTCCCATTAGATGCTATAAAATTATGTAATTGATTTTTTATAATTTTATTATGCACAAGGCAATGTGTTATTGAAAAGCTAATTGAATAATTATTTACCAACGTAACAATAAAATTGTTAAGATAATATTCATATAGAAAATAAAAAGTAATTACTAAAATAAGTAGTTCATTCTTATAATAGGTATAGTAGCCGGCAAATAGCTTGAACAATGATGATACCACTGGCGTGGCGTCACTGCGCATGTCAATGTGGGGTATGCCGCGCACTGTACACGAGGACGTGTACTTATTATCAGGATGGACGAGCTGTTAGAATGCCTATGTTATTCAATTTGTTTTGAATTATTTTATGATTTAATTTAACGTTTTTGTGCTGTATTAATTTGTTTTATATTCATTTCTATTTCCAATAATATCCGAGTCAAATTAATTATTTCCAAATGTTATAATGAATAATAATGATATTTATTTGTTTTTGATACCTACTTAATTTTTATAATATCTTTCCAAGATTTTTAATTAAAAAGGAATATTCTTAAAAATGAATTCAGGAACGTGTATTGACTCGATTTTGCTGATCTATAAAAGATCTGTGGTTTTGATTAGTGGGGGCATTCAGATTGTTGCAACGGTCAGTGTTGATGTAACCTTTGTAGTATTTTCTGTGATTGTAGAAATCCTTGATTTCCAATAGTTGTGAATTGAGTTTAAATTGTTATATATTAATGCCATGTGTTAAAGTGACTAACATGAAAAATACAGAGTTCTCTCGTGGTGGAAAGTGAATATGACTTATTTACCTTCGGTAAATGATAATATATAAATGATATGCAGACATTAGTTTATTGTAAAAAGTGTTGTCTAACAATAGATATGAGCAATCTAAGGCTAAATTTGGTAATGTCCTTTGTAAGTGCAAGAAAAATGGTATTTGTCATTATCACAAGTTTAAAGTTAGCATGACCTTAAGTGGGAAGAATGGCAATAATCAAATAATTTATTCGATCTCGTCAGTGGAGATAATGGAAATAAATTAATATTATTTTAATCAATTCCCGTTGGCCCACTGGTGGGGGTAGTGGATACAACAGGAATACACGATATTTTGAGCAGTTTATCCAGGGTACTTTAGGTGGGTAGTACCAAGGGACATGTTTTCCATGGTTTGACCGTGGTACTACTGGTTCGTATTACCATGGGACATGATTTCCACAGTTTATCCGTGGTACTACTGCTTGGTAGTACCATGTTTACATGTTCGACCGTTTATGGAGTACCTATTGCTCTTAGCTTTAGTCAAAGTCAAAGTCAAAGTATTTTATTGTGAGACAGTGGTTAAAAGGTGTTATTACTAATGAGCATGTTGTGCGATCTCACTGCTCGACCATGTTAGGCGTACAATAATTCATAATAAAATTTATAAAACCATTCATTTAGGGATAACAACTATACGTTACTAAACTACCATGATTCAAAGAAAAGTACTAGGAGTACATAAACTATAGGGTACCTAGTCGTTCGTAGTTTCGCTCAGGTGCATTAGGTATTATTACCGGAATGTCCATTCACTGCTTAATTTGTAGCCCAGCAATGGGTACACTGGTGACACATTATTCTAAAAAAATGCAATTAACTAACCATTAACTCAGGTGTATTTTTATTTAGCTTGTTTTGGTAAGTAATTTCATCAGTGGGTCCACGAGGAACGGCAAAGAGTATTCCTCATGGGCCCACTGCTGAGTGGGACCACGAGGAATTACATTTCCTCGTGGTCCCACCAGTGGGGCAACGTAGTGGAACCACGAGGAACGGCAAAGAGTATTCCTTGTGAGCCCACTGCTGAGTGGGACCACGAGGAACAACATTTCCTCGTGGTCCCACCAGTGGGGCAAAGTAGTGGGACCACGAGGAACGACCCATTATAAATTATAAAAAAATAAATAGAATCAACATTCATCAAGGGTTTGCTAATGAGACATACTAGTAGATAAATATCTAGTATCCCTGTGTAGTCTGTGGATAAATCGACTGTTTCGCCGCATGTCAACGATCGACTCGTGACGTGCCAGTGACCAACTTTTATTGTTTTGTCTCGCTCCTACAGTCTACAAAATCTATTATCAGAATAATTTTTGGAATATATGTATTTATAAAAACCGGCCAAGTGCGACTCGGACTCACCAAGTAAAGGTTCCGTACCACCCATCGACCTGATACCCCCATAGAAACTGATTTAAATGGCAGTTCATCAAAATACACCAACGCTCGTGAGTGAAATATGAATTTTCTCTTTCATGCGCACCACATTTGTCTATGTTTACTCTAATTTTATTATTTGTTGCTAAACTACAAAGTATGCACTATAATCAATCCAAGTTTGATTTTTTTTTTAATTTATTCATGACCATGGATACATGTCCTTCAGTCGTAATCATTGAACATATTAACATTGTACCTATATCCTAGTAAAGTGATGGAAACTTTACTAGGTTTCTGAGTGTAACGTAGTGATTATTTTCTCTGTGTTTCTGAGGGGATGATGAGATAATACGAAAGTCATGTTTTTCAACTTTGTACCATTTATCCATACTTGTACACGTTAACGAGCACTTAACATTTAATAATCCACCATTATTACACATTAACACTCGAAGAAACACAAATTTTGGAAAATAATAAAAAATCTACAACACGATCTTTACGAATTTTCCCGCCAACCCTCACCAAGTTTGACGCTGGTATGTATTACCCATGGTATAATAACACCAGGTAGTCTCTTCCCGTGACAGCTAGGTCACGTGATTGCCTCCGTACTACGTCATCGGCCGTGGAGCCAATAGCGGGCTGTTAGCGCGACACTTGTCAGTTTGATGTGCTGCTACTTTGTGAAAATAAATTACCCGAGCAAAATGCATTTTTTCATTTACTTTCTTCTATAAAGAATCACTTTTTAACTAGTAATTTAATATAGTTTCCTTTATTAACTAATTAGATGAATAACACGAGATAACAAATAGTTAGGCTAGTTAGGAATTTATTTTATATTCATTATGAACTAAAATCTCCTTAAATATATTGAAGATATCAATCAATGGCAGCACTGATCGTGACGTAGCTTGGAGGCATCGCGCTGTCATTGCGGGAAGAGAATACCTGGTGAAACATCTTATTATACCATGTGTATTACCGTTTTAAAGATAGAGCAGGAACAAAAAAGTTACCATTACTTTCCACTAGATTACATGCAAGTTTAGTCTTGATCTCGGAACGTGCCGACTAACGGCCAACATTAATATCCAATCTATTCACGATTTGCCCTACTAGAGATAGGAATTTGACATAAGCTCCATACAAAATATCATCGCCTCAGTGCTTGAATGTCCAAACGACCATAGACCGAATTTTACCGGAGACATTTTGTTTAGTTTATTATTGATTTAAGAGAAACATTTTAAAAACTTTGATGATTTAAGAATAATGTATAGTACATATTACATTATTCTTAAATTTTCAAAGTTTTAAAAATGTTTCTCTTGAATCATGGTCGGTTGGACATTCAAGCACTGAGGCGACGATATGTCAAATTACTATCTCTAGTAGGGTAAATCGTGGATAGATTGGATATTAATTTTGGCCGTTAAATACGAAGAAGTGAAACACGTAAACTAATTTGACCGCACTAAAATTGTTGCCATCCCTTTCTTGTATCTACTATTAGTAAAAGAGAGCGATAGTTTAACATAAGTTTAGCTTGTAAACCAGAGAATCAACATCATCGTTAACGACGTACGGTCACGAATCCTTCCTGGTGGTACATTTTGTCGACAAAATCCCTTGAATGAATCCTGCTACATTACACGTCCCTACGGCTGCCATCGAACATTGAGTGCAAGCGATTTTAGCCTTAGTGGTGGTTCACCGGAAAAAATTCTGACTGTACATAAAATAACAACATAACATAACATCACGCCTGTATTTCCCCAAAGGGGTAGGCAGAGGTGTAATAGTACACCCACATTTCGCCAGTTATGTTATAGTCCCATGTAATAGGGGGCGAGCCTATTGCCATTGACCGGGCACAAATCCAAACTCCGGGCTGACTGTACTACATGAAGATGCTATTTAATATTTGCAAGTATCACATAAATCTAAGAAAGTTCTCGCCACCCGTAATATCCAATACAATAGGTGGTTCGGTGATTGGAGCCATTGTCGGCTCTGATTGGAGTCAAGGCGATCTAGGATGTGGGGCATCAACAGGAAACTGCCCATTTGCAGTACAGCCGAAGGTCGGCTAGGGTCATTGATAAAATACCTATATTTCAATTAGGTACCTATTATAATAGTTTTAGTAGTGCATTATGTTTGTCTGCCTCGGTGGTCTAGCGGTAACGTGTTCAGCTAATCGTAAGGGCCTGGGTTCGATTCCCGGGTCGGGCAAAAAGTGTTATTGGGATTTTTCTATCAAGAAATTTTCTTTTTCAGTCTAAACAGATGCGCCTGAACATCAGTATTTTACACGGAACGACTGCCATCAGAGCCCCAGCACCCAGTCCTACTGGGTTATTATTATTACCGACATCCTCTAAGGTTAGACCAGTTATCAGACTTTAGGCTACCCTCAACGACTGACGACGAATATCAATCGTATGGTTACAGGGACCGCGCCGCGTGCTCTCCGAGGCACAAAAAGAGGTCTCAATGTGCAACAAAACGGTCACCCATTCCAGGACTGACCACGGCTAGTGTAGCTTAACCTCGTAGATCTGCAGCCTACTCATTTATTGCTTAGCCACGAGCCCCGTTATATCACTTTTTAAACGTCAAACTGCTCGCGTGATTCTGCAGTCAACTAGGCGTAGGCGTAGGTAAGATCTACATGGAAACATTTTTATGTGTCAGTATCGAAGCAGATATTAAAGTCGCATACCTTTTAATAACAACGTGATATTTATTGACCATAATGCTACCAATAATAAATCGGCAACGTTTCATCATCATCAATAAAGTTCCTCTAAACGAAACCTCTGTCAATTAGGAGGCTGCATCGGGTTTGAGGCGCCACTTACAGCGGAGCGGTAGAGCAAATTGTAGAAAAATATTTTTTTTTAGGTACGGTCACTGGCGCCAGCTCCATAGACCCTGGGGGCACGAGACCACCAAGGTTGATTGAAAACCTAAAGCTTTAATTATCTTCATGTTATCGCAAAAAATACGAAAAAGATACATGACTACTCTGTTACAATTTCTTGGCATATTGCTAAACGTTGTGCTGGCTCTCTAAATTTAAGACCGCTTCGGGCCTCCAAAGGGGCTAGTCCACCACTGACAAGAATAGTCACAAAAATAGCTCTCCCCATCCCGAGAGAAACGGATCACCACAGCCCCCCAATATTGCATCAAGTCGAGCAGCACCCCTGTATAGGCACGGTCACTCGTTTATTAGTGGTAACTAAACTATTACAATCAAATCCTGGTAGGCGTACCGCAACACCTTACTGCAGCGCCTTGGAAGCCAGTGACAACATGCTCTCGAGGGTGTCCGCCTTCCTTGCCGAAGCAAGACTTTATGTAGGTACTTTATGGGGGGATCAGACTGTTTGAACTCGTTTTGCGAATAAGGGAATCTGAGATAATCCATCGAGATTGAAATGATGTTTCTATTTGCAAACTTGATTATCTGCTTAGTGCGGCAGGGAAGGTTTTGGCCCATATTGTTTCGGTGGATCGTATTTCGGTGTTACGTAGTGCTCCCTTTTTAACCATCGTATGCAAACGCGGAAGCCATATAGGTATACCAAAAACATTATAGGGTCGTTCTCAAAAAAGTGGCACCGCTCGAATAAAATTATAATTTTTTTTAAATGTATCAATTATGGTTTTTTTTTTACAAAAATCCATTCGGAGTATTTTTCTTATGTTAATTTTTTCTAAGGGAATAAAATTTTCACATAAATAGACAAAATACAGCTTTTCAAAAAAACTACCTAACAGGTTAAAGAGACATCTCATGGGTTAATGAGAAAATGTCTCCAGGTTAAAGAGAATCAAACAGGTTAGTGGAAAAAAAAACAATGTAACCATGCAAATCAGCTTTTATTATTATTAACTGCAAAACAAAAGTTAAATTAAAAAGAACGGCTTTAGAACACAGGAAACATAAAAAATCTCAGCTAGATGTCTTCATGCTAAACATTTCTGTCGATACATTTAGAGAGATACGATAATCAATTTCTGATCTCTAAAAAAATAAAATAGAAATTTTCTTCTTATCTAAAATCAGTCTTTAACAACCAGTCAGTCAATTAAAATAACTAGTGGCGGATTTACCAGCAGGCTGAGTAGGCTGGAGCCTAGGGCGGCAGATTTTAGGGGCGGCAAATTTGGGGCTAAATTCGTTTTATGGTAATATGTTTATGTTTGTCAGGGAAACCGATTTAAATAATATACGCAATTTAATCCGGTTAAACTTTGTTTTATTATAATGTTTCACCACTTAGATAACCCTTTTTTTTTTTTTTTTTTTTTTTTTCCGTTGGTAAATCCTCATGGACGCACTCCGCCCGGGGTAGGCGGAGCCAGTGTCGGACTCTTACCGACTAAAACCACCACGGTGTTCCTTCAACTACCTTAGCCGGGGGCGTGGGAACCCGTGAGTATTCACACAACCACCCCCGACAGGTCACGGCCCGCCACAAGCAGGCGAGCCCCTTCTCCCCGTGCGGCCTAACGTCAGCCGCACCCTCCTCTGTGGCGCACACGGAACACTGCACGCCACCTCACCTCACGGGCCTTTACTAACTGCGCCAACTACGCCAGCTGCTGGTCGGGCAGCAGACTACCCCGAGTCTGCTGCTCGCAGGCCCATCCTCCTGTAATTTTTATAGAGGTTTTCTTCCTCGCGGTCCGGGCGGTGAAGCCAAGACCCTCGGTCCCAAGAGGCGCGAGAACACTACTCGGCAAGCACTCCTGGGATTACGAGACCGACGGGGGCAGGGAAGGACAGTCCCCCCGCTGCCTGCCCAGTGGCAGGGTGAGTGCACACCGGGCCCGCCCCTGCTCCTCCACTGTGCCCTCTGCTTTCTCAGAGGGACACGCAGAGCAACTTCCCATTGGCCCACATCGGGCCCCTCCCGTGCCAGAATATTCGCCACAGGCAATAAGGTCCCCCGGTCCAAAGAAGACTTATTGCCCGTGCCCAGGGTGCACCGGCCCAACAACTGCCGTTCCCTCTAGACGTGTCCAGAAGGACAAGCAGCCGTCAGACACACGTGGAGGTTTTCTGGCCAGCACCCCCACTTAGATAACCCTAAGGCGACTCTCTGACCCATGATTGAGCTTTTATTAGCTCAGAAATATCGGAAAACCAAAAGCTATTTCTTGTGCAATCTTAACTAAATCGTTGGATTATAAAAATAATCTAGGAACTGACACTTGTAGAGGTCAGTAGGGGCGGCAAAATATGAATAGCCTACTGCCGGCAAATGTGTAAATCCGCCACTGAAAATAACTATAAGTAGTTTGACACCTCTTGGTTATTACCTCTTGGTTGGAGAGAAGATGCAAAAAAATCCTACCAACGCAAAAAGGAGCAAAAAGCTAGAATACAACGCTTTATTTAATGCAACATATCTTCCAGCGATATCGAAAACATCAATATAGATAATATTAATGACGTGATTGGTGGCCATAGAGAAGAACCAGCCAGAGGGGCACAGGATAACTGTAAATGCAGAAAAATTACTAGGTCTAGGTCACGAGAAGTTAGTCCTGCAACCTCACAAGGCTCTTCAGTAATTTCTGGGATCGTATCACCTAATGCCCAAAAATTAGTAAGAAAGTTACGCTATAAAAAAGAGAAATAAATAGCGTCCTTACGACTTAAATTACAGTATTAAAAATTCATCAGTTTTGCAGAAGAAGAACGACGTGAAAATCTTTCTTTCAGATGATGAAAATAGTAGCTACTATTTTAAGAAGAACGACGTGAAAACCTTTCTTTCAGATGATGATTGCCCGCGATCAATGCGTTGTGCGCTTGCTAATTGCCCTGCTTGCCCCCTATTGCTCGCGAGCCGGACATAACCGGCGCGAGTCAGTTCGAGTTATTCTTGGCACTCCTTAACAGTGGCACATCGCGCGCGCGCAGGTGGCGAGCGGGAACGCCTGAAGCCGAACTATGATTTATGAGACATGAATCAGTTGTAGTTTTCCGACATTTGTCAATGCTTTATACTTTTACAGCTCGTGGAGATTTTGAAGAAGGATTTTGTCGTTTGAGGCCTTGAGGTCAAAAGGTTTAAAGTTAAAAGGTTTTACCTATGGACAGACTTTTATGTTACCAAGGCCTTAAATACAAATTACGCCGTACGTAAAGCAAAGCTAATTATAGCCTGCGTAAAGCTATAGGTGGCTGTCAATCTGCGAAAATCCAGAAACACCTGAGATCCATGGTAGGTACCTAAACTAAAACTGCATACTCAGAACCACAGATAATATAATACTATGTCAGAACACTCTAGCAAACGTGACGTAGGTACCTTTTGCTTGTACTCCTCGAAGATTCAGGCAAAGGAAAAGGTATCAATCTTCTGCCAAGGGTGCGATTTTCCTAAAACAGAAGCACTAATAAATCATAGAAGCAGGTGAAGCTTGATAAACGTAACAAATTAGTTTGAGTTAGTAAAACTGTTATCATCGTAAAATTATAGGTTTACGAAGTGAGAAAACCGGGATTTGGAATAAACTACACAATTAAAATGAGCTAAGCACATAGTTAACGTGAATAATAAACAGATCTACGAGATATCCTACTCATATTACAAAAATTCAAAAGTATAGGTGATTTTTTTTTCTTTAGCCCTTCATTCACGCTGAAACTGCTAAACAGATTTAAATGATATTGATACAAAGATAGACCATGTCATAGATTTTAATGATACTTTATAACGGCATACCACGGGGTGCTATTAAAGAACCTCCACCAGTGACGATATTTAATTGATCGTTCGGGTTACAGGGTGCGCCCTGGGCAGACGGCTCCGCTACCAACCTGCTGACTGGCAATTCTTTTTCCCACGGCATGATCTATTATGCAGTGATAGTCTAGCTTTGAACGCTTGCCTCCCATGCAGGAGGGTGTGAGTTCGATCCCGGCCCGCACCTCCGACTTTTCGAATTCATGTGCGGATTTATAAATTCAAAATTATATTATTTATTATTATATTCGATTATCACTTGCGGTGACGACTGCGGCGATGACTTTAACGGTGTAGTAAAAACATCGTGAGGAAACCTGCACACCAGAGAGTGCTCCATACAGTTCTCAACGGTGTGTGTAGTTTGCCAACCCGCACGGCCGCACTAGGCCAGCGTGGTGGACTAAGGCCTTAGCCTTCTCATACTGAGAAGAGGCCCGTGCCCAGCAGTGGGACAGTAATGAGCTGGTTATGATCTATTAACATTATGTAGCTCATATCGACACGATAAAGAAGAAGATCACGGGAGCAAGGCCACGGGCTTCAAATAGTTTTAAATCAGAATTTTAATGAAAAGTTTTGTAGCCTCACGGATTTAGATATATGAAAAGTACCCTATAAAAGTATAATCGTCGGCTGTTGGGTGGACGTCCATACTTTCACATTTATAATAGTAAAATAAAAACGCGATCCTTTATCATAATTTCCATAATCACCATATTTAGTAGATGAACTTAGTGATCGCAGTTGGCTACTGCACATCCGTCTTGATACAGCTTGATCCGTCTTAATGCGGCGGCTCCGCAGAGCCGACAGCATCGGTAACAGTTCAGTGATATAATTCTTGTGATCGCAGAATGGATGGCCGATGTAGCCGATCTCGGCTAGTGGGTCGTGACACCGCGTGTCCCTCTGAAGTTAGCAGAAGGCACAGTGGAGGATGAGGAAGAAAACCTCTAATAAAATTACGGGAGGATAGGCCTTGCGGAGTAAGGTTCTGGAGTGGCGACCGCGTACTGGAAGGTGCAGCAGCGTGGGTAGGCCCCCCACAAGGTGGACCGACGACCTGGTGAAAGTCGCGGGAAAACGGTGGGTGCGGAAAGCGCAGGACCGGTGCTTTTGGCGATGCTTGGGGAGGCCTCAGTCCAGCAGTGGCCGTTTTTCGGCTGAATTGTTGATGATGATGTTGATATAACCTGTATCAGAATGCGTAGTCTTATTTGAAGAGCTCATTCCAGGGAATGCTATCGAATAACTTTCATTACGGGGTCAAGGTCAAACACGAAATCGCGCAAAAATTATTCATTTCGGTTGAGAGGTATCGCACTTTTCTTTGAAACAGCAGTTTTTTTTTCACGATTTCAGGGTTGTCGCTATATTAAAGGTTGTTCTATGGTATGCCCTGAAAGAGCTCTCCAAATGTTACCATGTATTGCTTAAACACGTTGAACTTATAAGTGATCCTTATAAAATTAAAACAATTTAAAAAAACTAGGGGGAGGCCTATGTCCAGCAGTGGACGTCAAATATTTCTAGGCCATGTGATCTCGTGTAGTTACCTATGTATTACATTTTCCTGTAACTCCAGCTGTTTTTGTTTACTGTGACTTGATTAAGGTAAAGCCGATGATTTATTCATTCATATTGATTACACTTTAGGTACTTACGTCACAATTCATACGTAGGTATTGAACTATTCATAGGTAGGTACGTATGTTTCGTTTCCATAATAATTGTATTTTAACAACAACAATAATATTTTCATCACATTCAATAAAATTGTGATGTCAGTGAAGTTTATGAACTAAACTTTTAACGTCTAACGTTTTAGTTTATGTTTTGGTAAGTATATAATAATGTCCTCCCGGCCGAATTTCGGTCACGGCGGCCAATCTCAATGGAGACTAGCCATCTGCGCGGGACATATTATAGTGCACAAGTGTGTGCGCAAACACAGACCTTGAATTTTGCCTTAGTCTTTGGAAACATCATTACGAAATTATTACTGCGGAAAAGGGTCTGTGGTATAGGACAATTCACGAGGAGTTATCTCAGATTCCGTGGTTTGATGTTGCCAATCTCCACAGAGAACTGATTGTTTTAGCGTTGAGGATAAGATCTGGGCACATTCCATCCAATAGTTTTTTACATTTAGTTGGTGTTAATCATTCTCCTTTTTGTGTCACATGCTCTAATAAAGTCGAGGATATATATCACCTCTTGGTCGAGTGCGATGCATACGCCGATATTAGGGATTTATTATATAGTTGTATTGGTACAGATTTTTACAATGGTGGAATTAACATCATTCTACGCCAACCTTTATCTAAAAATGCAGTGGCTGTATATAAATTCATAAAAGAAGTTTTTTTAAGAAGGTCCGAGGATATATGTTGATATTATTTATTGTACATAGTATAGTTTTGTATATTTTTTAATGTAACAATAATATGAGGTACCTATGAGGCTGGCATAGTCACCGCGGTGTACTAAAGCCTCAAAAAAAAAAAAGAATAAAAAAAAAAAAAAAAAAAAAAACACAGACCTGCACTCTCTATTCCTTCACTCTCATAATCCGATGGGACGGCAATTCGACACGACCGGAGAGAGATCAGGCGCAGGACCGACGGCTTTACGTGCTCTCCGAGGCACGAAGGGGTCTCGATGTGTAACGAAACGGTCACCCATCCACAGACTGACCGCGGCTAGTGCAGCTTAACCTTGCACATCGTACAATCCTATAAATTAAAGAATTTATCATTTGTAGGTTAAGCTATAACCTACAAATGATAAATCTTTGATTTTTTGAAGGAAATTAAGAATGTTTTTTTTTTCATTAGTTATTATGTAATCAATTTAAGCTTTATGAGAATGGAACAGAAGCACCAGCACCAGCTTTAGCACCAGGAAAATCACACAACTCGACGACCGCACCAAGGTGGCGGTAAAACGCAAACGCCCACTAGGAACAAAAATAATCAAAAAACCAGCCAAGTGTGAGTCGGACTCACACAGTAAGGGTATTTAATTTTTGTAAGTCAACGCAATCAATGTAGGTACTGTATTTTAATACTTGCAAACTCACTCATCAAAATCTATAGGGTACTTCCCGTTGATCTAAAATCATGAAAGGCAAGAAGCAGTAGGTATCTTTGTTGTTTTGTTAATTTTCGTTGTTGTCTGGGACAATTAACAATTTTTCTTTCTTTCTTTTCTTTAAGTAAAGGAAAATGTTCGGCAATTGGAATATGCTAATTTGCATGCCAAATGTAATTCAATAGAATTAATTTTTTTTTTTTTCAAGTAAACCTATGTCCAGCAGTGGATATCTTTCGGCTGAAATGATGAAACCTATTGGCACCTTTGAAACGTCACGTAGTTGCACGGTTCCAAATTGTGGGTCCTATGGAAAAGAACCGGCAAGAAACTCAACCGCAAATAATTCAACTGAATCCTCTCCTAATCGGTGTACCTAGATGAAGATGAATAAGGCCAAGATGGCCAAGTCTACATGAGACATCACCCAAAGTGAGTTTGTCAAGCAAGGTAAGAATAGAATGATCCTGTTAAATCCGTGCAGTGTTGAGAAAACATAATTACTACGGTTATACAAATACAGTACAAAATGTTTTATTTTAGTTAACAAGATACATGGTAACATTGCTTGGCGATTGGAGCCCCGTTTTAAGCTGCCTGTCTGCCTGCCATCTCTTTTCGTGGGTGTCGTAAAAGGCGACTAAGGGGTTCACCAGAGGATAGGCAGCAGCGTTCTCTGAGTATTTATTCAACCAACTGCGATCGCCAACCCGCCAGCCAAGCGTGGCAATTATGGCATATTCTCCCCTGTGGGGGAGGCCTATGTCCAGCAGTGGACGTCTTTCGACTGAAATGATGGTGATGATGATGAATCGAACCAGTCGAAAATATTGGTTAAGTAGATATGTGAATTTGGTTTACTGGATAATTTTATGAAAAAGTTGTATCTTGAGGATTTTCGTTATGCCTTGATTTCTCAGACAGCTAACCTACGAGTGTTAGTAGGCTATCTGACACGTGCGATTATAATAATAAACTTTACAGTATTCAACAATGGATGATGGGTCGCTGTAATAGTACCGACTAGGTATTATTCTGATCATTAATTACCTTCGTTTTACTAAAGTATTTCTATTATACTAAAAACAATGAGTAAAATAATCCACACGATTGACAGCTGTATGCTTTTGAAGTGGAATTTAATATAGGTAGTCATCATATCTAGAGATTAATGCTTGATATATTGATCATTGTATTCGCTATTGTGAATGCAAAGATATCCCAGGAAATATAGGTTGGTATCTATATGAGCAATAATAATATTAATTAAATGAGGAGGTTTTTCCCTCTAAAGCCTTGGCCACCCAGTAGCTTGTGGACTTTGTGTACGACTTTTGTGGGCCACAATCATTTATATGTCCATAAATGTTTTTCTTTTAATTTCTTATATCATTATTTAAAAAATGCCTCGTTGGTCTAGTGGTTGCAAGCGCGACTGCTGGGCGTGGGGCCCTGGGTTCGATTCCCAGGTCGGGCAAAGTGTTATTGGGTTTTTTCATAAGGAAATTCTCAGTAGCAGCCCGGAGTCTGGATTTGTGCCCGGTCAATGGCAATAGGCTCGCCCCCTATTACATGGGACTATAACATAACTGGCGAAATGTGGGTGTACTATACACCTCTGCCTACCCCTTCGGGGAAATACAGGCGTGATGTTATGTTATATTATGTTGTTATTATTTAAAAACTAGCCTATTCCTGCGACTTCAGCCGCGTGAATGTCGTTTATTTCGCATCTCTCGGAAACTGTTTATTTTCCCGGAATAAAAATTAGCTTATAATTATGTTAATCCGGGTTATGTTCTATCTGTATGACAAATTTCATTAAAATCCATACAGTATTTTTTTCGTGATTTAATTTATGAGAGTTCACCAAAGGTGCAGCACGGCTAAGCGCGTTGATGTCTTTCATATTTGCATATTTTCCTTATGCATAGGTACACGACACATATCTGTGTTTGCCCTATACAAATAGATAATTTAACTGATAATTAACTTACTAATAGTCATAAATAAGCATTCATAAGTATGCACCGAACATTGCTCTAACGAAAAGGTAGGTAAGTCGGATTCAAGGACCAAACTCAACTTTGCAGTGGAAAGAAATAATAGTGGATTCTATTTGTAGGTTTATTTACTATAATAACTGTGTTGTGTGTTTATGCTCTGCCTTATACGATCAGTACAACCCCAAATAAATATTTTTCTTTCTTTCAAAAAATTCTCATATTCATCGGTCTACTTCACGGTCGATGCTAACTGCAAATGTAAGTTTGTCATTGTTGTAATTGAGATTTTTTGCATAGGGTTGTTCCCATAGTAAAAGTTGTCATACTGATGAGTACATTGACCCCTTAAGATGTTTTCAGTTATTTCAATAACACGTTGTAGACGTAATAACAATGAAACTTCTATTGTCTCTCAGTTACTGTCCGTCTTGTTTTTTAACCTACATTGTTTTCACATTATTATATTATAAAGAGTCTGTCTGCAGGGAAAAATCCTCCCTACTCTCCTTCCACCTCTATCTGTGGCTAATAAGGACCAGTCTTTTTGAAAGGAGTCCATGCAGTTCATCCTACCATCTGGCCCTCATTTATTTGAACTCTTTTATTGTATTGAAAAATAATTTTAAAAAGTGTATCCATGGAGTTTCTAGCCGGTTCTTCTCCATAGGACCCACCATTTAGAACCGTATAATCAACTATTCATAATACCTGTAATTAGGTCTAGGTATTTGAATTAAAATAAAGACAACTACAACCCACGTCATCTTCATGTCGAGACAGTCCATGTTTAGTCTCGTAGATTGAAGTAATATTTTGTTTACCTAGTACTCTTACTTGTGAAGCAGTTGTAGCTGCGCGCACGTCAAAACTTTGCGCAATATTACAAAACAATCAGCTGCTACTATAAAACTAATGATTTGTGTAAAAATATGTCTCCATTTTTCATCTCATATTATAAGTCTTTTATCGACGCGCTCCTGGTGTCACGACGCGAATTCTTTCACTACCTATTCCTACCTACCTAAGCATTTTTCTAACACTTTTATTATGCGTACCGCTAAGGAGTGGAATGCCTTCCGTCTGTGTTTCCCGATAGGTATAATCTGGTGGTCTTTAAGGCACGAGTGAATAGTTTTTTGCTGGGCAAGCGTGTACCATCGTTGACCGCACCATCGCTTAAAATCAAGTGAGGTGGCAGTGAAAGGCAAGCCCATTTCTGAAAAAAAAATGTTTCGGCCCAACTGCATTAGAAAGATAGAAAAAGTTTTGTAAGTACTCCACTAATTATAATTTAATCAATGCAGCAAATCTTCATGAGATGTGAACGTACATGATTTCAGGAATTTTAAGCATTTTGATATAACGACGTAAACGTTATTATCAACCAAATGTCACTACACTTTCAGCCGAAAGACGTCCACTGCTGGACAAAGGCCTCCCCCAAAGAGGGGGATATGCCATAATCGCCACGCTTGGCAGGCGGGTTGGCGATCGGAGTTGGTTGTTTAAATACTCAGAGAACGCTGCTGCTCATCCTCTGGTGAATCCCTTAGTCGCCTTTTACGACACCCATGAGAAGAGAGAGGGTGGTGCAATTCTTTACGTCCGGCACCACACGGAACAACCAAATGTAAGTTACATATAATCTCTTCAATAACTATTTTAAATTATTTTTCTTCTTACAATTCTGCGGATTAAAATGTAGTGACAGCTTGCTGGCTCGTCGCCTGCAAGAACAAAATAAAATTATAAATAAACAATATTTTTATGTAATGTAAATAATATATTACGGCGAAATGCCAAAACTAATGCATTTAGAGAAAAAAAACATTCCATTCATAAAAAAAACTGAAGTTTCAGGGAAATGTAATCATTTCGATAATTATGCACTCGTGTCGTGACTAATATTTTCTGATATGTACTGTATCATACGATGGTATTTGAAATGACTCATTTATAATCACCGTCATCATCTTGGCGAAAGATGACGATGATGATTGTAGGTCAACAAACAAATAACTTTGGGATGCTTGACTCGAATACTGGATTTAATCGGAACAAAACCTTCTCCATAAGCTTATCTCCTAGTTACTTAGTTCTCCTAGTTAGTTCTTCAATGCTAAGGAACCGGCTCTAACCCCTTGTGCTTGGTATAGTTACGCTAGAGTGGGCAATCTCAAGTCATCAAGAATCCTGAGACCCAAAACTATTTGTCTCATTTTCCCAATAGTATAAGTGTATCATTTATGAATTATTTTGTAATAATAACAATATATTTAAATAAATAAATATCTTTGGGACATTTTTACACAGCACCATCTAGTCCCAAACTAAGCAGAGCTTGTGCTATGAGTACTAGACAATGGATATAATACTTATATACTTTTTTTTTTGTAAATACATACTTATAATACATAAGAAACACCCAGACCAACACAAACACTTATGTTCATCACACAAATATTTGTGTCCTGTGGGGATCGAACCCACGACCTCGTGATCAGCAGTCCGACCCTCGAACCACTAGACCACAGACGTCATCAATCCTTTTTATTTATTGGATTATTTTAACTCGAATTTCTAATTTTAGCAACGCTGACAGATAAACACCTTACGAGATCGTTTTAATAGTATATCATATTTGAATAAAAGCTGACGCATGCAGCTTAAATTCTCTCTGGAATGTTGACATGACATGTTGAAGGACATGCACTGTTTGTGTATCAGCATCAAATAATTTTTTCGAGTAATCTCTTTCATACACTTTCAAAACGTTAATTATGAATCGTACGGTTCCAAAAAGTTGGTCGTATGGAGAAGAGCCGGCAAGAAACTCCATGGATACTCTTTTTTTTTCTTTATTAACGTGCTGCATGATTGAGTAACACAAACAACTTTTCAAACATTCACATTTATAATATTAGTAGGATGGGATTAGAACAACACATCTTCATAGGATCTTCATCATCCGTCCGTAGCAATGCAACCACAGAATTAGATAGAATGGCCAAGTGCGCAGGGCGTGCGTGCCAACACTCTCCACCATAGTGCAGGGCATTTCAAACCCTTTCTCAGTACGCCTTATGACTTGTTTCTGTAAATACTGCGACAAAAACCCGCAATAATGCCTTATTGTGCTGTTTCTAACTGCAGAAACAAAAGCTCTAAAGTAAATTTGATTAAAGTTAATTAAAAAAAATTAATGATGTCAACATGGGAGGCGTAGTTTGTTCGAAAGTTGCCACGCATGAATCGCAAGTAAAATTGTGATGACAACCATTCTATCTATTTCTGTGGTAGCGACCGTAGCGGTCCGTGTACGTCCACCATGTTGCACCATAGCCGTAGACTGCTACATTGGAGTTCAATTATTAAGTTTACAAGTTACCAACTACCGGCCAAAATTAATATCCAATCTATCCACGATTTGCCCTACTAGAGATAGAAATTTGACATAATAAACTCAGCCTATCGCAGTCCACTGCTGGACATAGGCCTCTCCCAAGTTGCGCCACAACGCTCGGTCCTCTGCCTTCCGCATCCAGTCCCCCCCAGCCACGTTCTTTAGGTCGTCGGTCCACCTGGCAGGGGGGCGCCCTGCGCTGCATTTGCCGATTCGCGGTCTCCATTCAAGGACTCGTCTGCTCCAACGGCCATCGGTCCTTCGACAGACATGGCCAGCCCACTGCCACTTCAGCTTACTGATCCTACAAGCTATGTCGGTCACTCTGGTTCTTCTCCGGATAATCTCGTTACGGATTTTATACTTCAAAGAAACTCCAAGCATAGCTCGCTGAGCGACTTTGAATTTGTGGACTAGCCCAACTGTCAGTGTCCACGTCTCGGCACCGTAAGTCATGACTGGCAGGACGCACTGATTGAAGACCTTTGTCTTCAAACTTTGACATAAGCTCCATACAAAATATGTCAAATTCCTATCTCTAGTAGGGTAAATCGTAGATAGATTGGATATTAATTTTGGCCGTACGTGAACTACGTAAGTAACGATAGTTTTCAAGTCTCTGATGAGTTAGGAGTTAGGTACACATTTTAAATTATTAAAACAATTAAAATTGTTACCGTAATTATCAGTCTCGACAAACTGATCTACTTTTGACGGAAAACCTACTTTTAACGGTGGAGTACGTGCGACACTCCACCATAATAATTTTCACATTTTTGTTCAGTAGAATTTTCCGTGACCCACATTTTGGTGATTTTCCATCGGTAACAAGATCAACGTTAATGATTGCAATTAGCACTAGTTACCTGGCGTTGAAATCCCTAGTTCCATGATTAGAACGTTATTCTAATCATGGTAATTATTTCAGCCTTCTCCTGGACGATAAATAAATACTTTTGGGACATTTTTACACAACACCATCTAGTCCCAAACTAAGCAGTGCTTGTACTATGGGTACTAGACAATGGACATAATACTTATATACTTTTTTTTTTGTAAATACATACTTATAATACATAAGAAACACTCAAACAAACACAAACACTCATGTTCATCACACAAATATTTGTGTCCTGTGGGAATCGAACCCACGACCTCGTTATCAGCAGTCCGTTACTCGAACCACTAGACCACAGAGGTCGTCAAAGGTGATATAGTCGTATTGTCACAATCAACATATGTGTTCGCAGATGGATTGGTGGACTCAGTTTTTTTTATATCAGCATACAGGAAGATGCTGCTGCCCATCGCTCGACTCAATCCTCTTACAAATCACATGGGAAAAGGCTTTCACCGCCATGGGCAGCCTTTACACCTGAAGCCTTACTCCCGACTGGTTCGAGCTCTTAACCAAATCGAGCTAATGTCAATTCCTATGTAGTACTGATACTCGATCTTGTCGGGAGTAAGGCCCCAGTACATAGAGGGAAAATAAATACATTCCTGGAATGTAAAATGTAATTGTAAAGTTGAAATAAAGCTTTGTAATAACATTATTATACAACGTATATCAGAAATGCGTGGTCATATTTGAAGAACTTATTCAAGGGATGCTATCGAACAACTTTCACTATGGGACCAACCCTGAAATCGCGAAAAAAATATCAGCTGATCCTAACATTTTGTCGAGCGACATCGATGATTTAGTAGGGGACAGCTGATATTTTTTTCGCGATTTCAGTGTTGGTCCCATAGTAAAAGATGTTCTATGCTATGCCCTGAATGAGCTCTTAAAATATGACCACGCATTTCTGATACACGTTGTATAATACAAATCATATCATCACAACCTACAAAAGTATCATCAACACGTAGAAGACTCAAGGCAGACGCCTGAGGGTGGAGAGGTCAGCTGAGGTGCAACATGAGAGGCGCCTATGTCCATCGGTAGACTGTGTAGGTCCAGATAACGCTAGCTTTATGTTCTTTGGGTAAAATATATGCAAAATTAAAATTTTACGATATCCACGTGGGTAAAGCATCTTGTCTCCCTTGTGACGTTTGTCTGGTGGCATAATACATTCCCGCCCTATTGTGCTGAAGACACAGACCAGTAAGCTTCAAGACGCCGCATAAACAAAGTTTTGCATGAGAACGCAGTCGTAAAATGTGGGCGGGGACCGGGGGGCGGACGGTGCGTTATGATTGGTCGGCTCAAAAGTTCGGTGGTGTGATTCCTTATGATTGGTGCCGCTCGCTGACGGACTGACGTCCTTATTGGCTGCGGGGCGTATGATATGCAATGGTACTGCATATACGTGGTGACCGGGGGTGTCTGGCTAATCGGCGTCTAGAGGCTTACTGGTCTATGGCTGAAGATGACTACCGGGGGGCTACTAGTGCGGTAAAAATCCTGCACACCCTGGTTTCCCCCAGGAGGTTGGTAGCCTTTTGAAGGTTTCCTCCACGCAGAGAAGATGAACTGTTCCCGAGGGATGCGCGATAAACGACAACTACGCAGGCGAAGCCGCGGGCACAGACGAAATACGCAATAAAAAAAATCCTGAGTACAGTCAAGCGCACATCAGTGTTGACAGCTTACATACTATGACAGCTCCATTTATAATGGTTCACCACTCGGTTATGCCCGCGGCTTTGTCCGCGTGTAATTCGGTTTATCACAGAAAGAAGTTATCGCGCATCTCTTGGGAATTGCTTATCTTCCAAGGATAAGAAGTAACCTATATGTGAATCCAGGTTACGGTCTATCTGTGTGCAAAATTTCATCCAAATTCGTTCATCCGTTTCAGCGTGATTGAAAGACAAACAAACACTTCACATACCTTCGCATTTATCATAGTTTAGGTTGACTGTACTATATTTACTTACCGTAGTATCTGATTAAAGTATCGTGTGTGAAATTGAATGACTCGGGACATGCGTAGGCGCCGTTGCTCCTCCACCTTGTTATACTGTAAACATGTTGACCACTTAACACACTTCAGTATAAACACTTACATTGTAAGTTGAAGCTAATTCTTAAAAAAGTCGTTACCAATTCATTATAGTGTTTTCAATAGATAACAACTTAAAAGGGTTTAGATATGCTGATAACACGCCGTGGTAAGAAACAAATTTCTTTAGTGGAAGATTACCGATAGGTTATACACAATTTCAAAGAAATACGGCCGAAATTAATAATCAAACTATTCCAAAAATCCTTTCATTTAACTATGATACCTAATCACATCTGTTTTTGAATAAACGGGGTCAGTAACCAATCTGAAGTTTGAGATAGTTATCATCCGAACAATCTATCTCATCAAACCTCGCTTCAAAAAAATAATAATTTTGTAACCTTAAAAAAACCAATAGGTTCAGCCTAAGCGAGGCTTAAACACCTTCTTTTATGTACGGTTTTTGAGGTTTCACGCGGTTTAAATAAGTGTCTACGTCTCCTCCAAAGTCTACGTGGTCTCAACTTTACTAATAAGTGGGATGAAGTTTTCAAGCGTAAAAAAACGTGTGCGGTCCGGGGACCCCCGTCAGGAACAGAATTATCCTTTTTTGACAAGCATAGATGGCAGGAAACATCTTGCATCACACTGAGATACTACAAGGCCCAGGTTCGGTCCCAAGTAAAACATATCCGCACTCTTAACCTCATAGCTGGGGAGACGGACTATTCTGTTGTTCTCTGAGTGAATTCACAAGAACAGCATCATTTGTTTTATGTTACAAAATTTAATTAATACATTATCATGTTTATATTCCGTACACTGCCGCTTTGGGTAAAAAAAAAATCCTGTAATGGTAGTTATAAGAAAGATAAATAAATAAATAAATAAAATATCTTTTTATATGTTTTATTTAAGCTGTAACTTTGACGTTACCCACCAGACGGCGCTTATATGTGAGGTCAGCTCACAACTCTATGTCCATACGGACATTCAATGTACTGAAGGAAAAGATGTAATAAAATTAAAAGTTCTCATAAACCATTAATTTAATAGCTATATTATACACACTCAACAATTTAATCAGCTACAAGAATCGCTAATAGACAATAAATTTACAAAGACCAAATTGGCAATTACTAATTACAATATCCAGCTTTGATTACTCCAAGCAATACAACATAAATGATTGAGATTCAATATACAGCACAGACAGCAAGATTAGGCTGAGGTTCGACCTAGTCAGTTGTGCCGCAAAAGAGAGGCCGAATGTATTTTTTTTGTTTTTCGAATGAACTCTCGCAGATCGGCAACCAAGATAGATACCCTAACTGCTCAAACGGGCGGGCGGTGGAGAATCCTGTTAGGGACTCCATTAGAAGCCGAACGAGACGTGCTTTTAATAAATACACTTTCTGCCCGCCATGTCATCTAGGAGCGTCAGGAGGTGGGTAGAGCTTGTCGATAATGTTGCCATGTTGCCAGCGCTGGCACATAGAGTGGTGGCCAGCGTTGGTGTAACAATTTCCTTACTGACATTTAAGATTGTGTACATTTAACTGAATTCCCCGGCTCCTGTGCTAGTTACAAACTGCATTACAGGATATAAATCGGCGAAAGAAAAATTTATTCACGAGCAGGATTCGAACCTGCGACTCCTGATTCAGTACACCAGTGCTTTATCCGCTAAGCTACCGTGAACTCAGCTAGGTGTATTGAATATAACTTCCACTTTGTATCCGTCTTTGGGTGACGTCAGCTACATCTTATTGATAAACAGACTGTGTTCCTTAACTGACTCAATTAACTTTGCAGTAAATTCAAAGTCGTATAGATGTGCCCACAGAAATAGATAGAATAGAATGGAAAAGTGGGCAGGGCGCGCGTGCCAACACTCTGCACCATAGTGCAGGGCATTTCAAAGCCTTTCTCAGTACGCCTTATGACTTGTTTCTGTAAATACTGTAATAAAAACCCGCAAACGTGCCTTATTGTGCTGCTTCTAACTGCAGAAACAAAAGCTGTAAAGTACATTTGATTTTTTTAAATAAATGACGTTAATATGGGAGGCGTAGTTTGTTCAAAAGTTGCCACCAAGGCTCGGAACCGGTTTGAGAAATACCGGTTAGTACCGGTTTATTGCGGTTTAGCTCCGAACTTTTCTTGAGAACGTGAACGTTTAAAGAACTTTATTTAACCTAAATTAACCAGTTTAATCGATGAGCGCCAAGTAAGAAAGAAAAGAAAGTAGATACTTACCCATTTTTGGATTTTTTGTAGCGGATCTGATTCTGATCTGATTGAAGCAGTGAAATAAACGTTCGTCGCGAAACAGAAATTGTCTTTCTACTAAATAAAAATAAAAACTAACCGGCGTTTGTTTGAATTAACCGGTTTTTATTGCTCTAAACCGGTTAATCCGAAAAAACCTTTATGTAAAGTTCCCTCAAAATACCGGTTTAAGAAACCGGTTTAAGAAACCGGTTTATCCGAACGAAACCGAAATTTAAAGGTTTTGCGTCTAGTACATAATAACGGTTTCAAATTTTAACCGGTATCCGAGCCCTGGTTGCCACGCATGAATCGCTAGGAAAATTGTGATTACAACCATTCTATATATTTCTGTGGATGTGCCTGACCTAATGTTTCCACATGGAGTTTCTTGCCGGCTCTTCTCTATAGGACCACCTTTTTGGAACCGTGCAACTAGATACATAATTAACGTTTTGGAAGTACATGGTTAATGCTTATTCGAAAGAAAAACTTTTTAATTTCAATTTGACCCTGCTAATTATTACTATTTTATTTTTTAACGGATTAATAAATACGTAGCGAAATCTAAAGGCACGGTGAATTTTTGTTGGTTTTCGAAACGAAAAGGGGTCATTGTACTTATCATTCACAGACATAGTAAGACGAAATGCTGCGATATTTGCGTTCACGATGCTTACTGGACGATGCCGTGACATGTGTACTGAGAGGAGTGAGCACGGTTTTTTTTTTGGCTTCACTATGATTGTTCGCAGCACTTCGTCTATAATTTTTACTATGTCTGTGTGTGTTACCATTATGAACAACTTTTACTATGGGACCAACCCTGAAATCGCGAAAAAAATATCAGCTGTTCCCTACATTGGTGTTCACATAAATCGACAAAATATAGGGAACAGATGATTTTTTTTCATCGCATAGTAAAAGTTGTTTATAATGATGAATACAATGACCCCTTTTTGTTTCCAAAATCAACGAAAATTCACCGTTTATAAATCGTGAAAAAAAGTGCATTACCGGAGCCTGTGCATCATCATCATCATCATCATTTCAGCCGAAAGACGTCCACTGTTGGACATAGGCCTCCCCCAAGTATCGCCACAACGACCGGTCCTGCGCCTTCCGCATCCAGCGGATTCCCGCGACCTTCACCAGGTCGTCGGTCCACCTTGTGGGGGGCCTACCCACGCTACGCCTTCCAGTACGCGGTCGCCACTCCAGAACTTTACTGCCCCATCGGCCATCATTTCTGCGAGCAATGTGCCCCGCCCACTGCCACTAATTCTTCGGGCTATGTCGGCCTGAGCATATTTACTAATATATGTTGAAACTTAGAGGGGCTCGTAGCGATGCAACTACTGCGCGGATTGTATGATCTGCAAGGTTAAGCTGCACTTGCCGCGGTCAGTCTGTGGATGGGTGACCGTTTCGTTACACATCGAGACCCCTCCGTGCCTCGGAGAGCACGTTAAGCGGTCGGTCCCGGTTGTCATACGAATATCTATGGCAGTCGTTACGGGTAGTCAGAAGCCATAAACTGGGTTGCGGGGGTCTGATGGCAGTCGCTCCGTCTAAAATGCTGATGTTCAGCCGCATCTGGCTAGACTGGAAGCCGACCCCAATATAATTGGGAAAAGGCTCGGAGGATGATGATGATGTTGAAACTTAGCTGGGCAGCTGTTCCTGATCTGTGGGTTTTAATCCAGCAAGTAGTTTTAGTAAGTCCTATTAAATCATAAGTGCAAAATAATCAGTTCTGTTTTTTTGTATCAATGCTCTCATAACAGCTAGTAGCACTATGCACCTTCGGTTTCGCGGTGGTGGACATCAAGTTCTTGAAACATTATGGCGAGGAGCAGTCAGCAGGAGTGTATAGGTACTGATGACATGGTTATTATTGTGGTAAGACTGGTAAGCCTACTGCTGGTGGCCGTGGCGTTCCTGGAGTGTGTTGCTACTGGCAGAGAAAGTGTCAAGTTACTCTACTCGATATTTTTAGGCAGTAGTATTTGAGTAAAGCTGTAATGGGAGGTTATTAATATCAGCTCTGAAAGTCTGATATTATTCAGCATTTGTTTTATACTTGCGTAGAAGGAACAAAAAAGAGGAAGGGAACCTAACCTAGGTAGGTTCCCTTCCTCTTTTCCACTTCCAATTTCTCCTTTAGTTGATGTACAAAATCTTCATCTAAATTGGCACATGGTCTAGTCTGTACAAACCACCAACGTTACATGTAGCATGTCCTACTATTTGACCTAGTACTTTAACATCATCGTGCTTGTACATAGAACAACCTTTCTTATCAAAAACAACAGTAATACCCTTTTCAACAGCCTTATTTAAAGATATTAAATTAGTACTTAATTCAGGAACGTAAATGACTTCTTTGATGCCATTCAACTTGCATTTTTTATCCTTTGCGAGCAGTACATCACCGACTCCAGCTGAATTTATTTCCCTGCTATTGGCCGGAGTTATGTGCTTGCAGACGTAGGATTAAAATTGCTAAGCCAATCTTTTGAACAGGTCATATGTGTGGAGGCTCCGAAATCAATGTACCAGTCCAGTGGACTTCAATTCCCTAGATGAAGTTTTTGTACATCAACTAAAGGAGAAAATGGAAGTCGAAAAGTCCGAAAGAAGTTGTAAAGAGCAGTAGCGATTGATTCACCGACAAGAGCTGATGATTTTATAAAGAAATGAAACTTTTTAACAAAAAATTGACACATAAATATAGTTCTAGACATAATGGAGACCTGGAGTTAGATTTTAACCACAAAAAAATTTAAAATAAAACTTTTTAACAAAAAATTGAACCGACGAAAACAGAAACTGAAAAGCGAAAAATAACTAATTATGAGTCGGCGCCAAATAAACTTTTAACAAGCAAAGTGCGTGCAAGTTGCAAGTGGCCGAGCGAAGAACGCATTTTTGGAAAGTTATTGTTTATCGTTGAGAATTTCACGTTGTATTTGATGTTACGTTGTTTTTAGGGTTCCGTACCCGAAGGGTTCCAAACGGGACCCTATTACTCTCGCTACGCTGTCCGTCCGTCCGTCCGTCTGTCTGTCACAGGGCTGTATCTTTTGAACGGTAATAGGTAACCGGTTGAAATTTTCTCAGAATATGTGTTGCTATGAGATGTATCACGACAAATACTAAAAACAAAAAAAGTCTAAAACCAAAGGGGGTCCCCATACAAGAAACCTCAATAAACATGCATTTTTTTCAACGTTTTTGTTCCTGTTCTATCTTCAAAACGGTAATACATACCAGCGTCAAACTTGGTCAGATTATAGTGCATATTATGTAGTTTTGCAACAAATACTAAAAATAAGACAAACATAGACATATTGAGAGGTACGGAACCCTTACTGCGCGAGTGCGACTCGCACTTGGCCGGTTTTTATTATTTATTTAAAGTAATTTAATGATCTTCGTTGATTACTTGTTTGGCGCCGAGTCATAATTAGTTATTTTTCGCTTTTCAGTTTCTGTTTTCGTCGGTTCAATTTTTTGTTAAAAAGTTTTATTTTAAATTTTTTTGTGGTTAAAATTTAACTCCAGGTCTCCATTATGTCTAGAACTATATTTATGTGTGCCAAGTTTCAACAGAATCGGTTAACAGGTAAGAATTCAGTGGGTGAACAAGCACTCATCCCCTGTTTTCCTACCCTTAGGGGTGGATTTTGATTTTGAAATTTAAATGGGATCAACTTCGAGATACACCCTATCTATTAAAAAAAGAATCATCAAAATCGGACTACTCTGTAAAAAGTTATAAAGATACGCGTCGAATTAAGCACCTCCTCCTTTTTTTCGTCGGTTAAAAAGGCATTATTTTTGGTCTACTTTCCATAATAAATCCAGTAACTGATCTAAGTGAAGATCTGTTCTTCATTTATAATAACTTATTCCACAATGTACGTAAAAATGGTTTAATTAGGTCTGTTATACTGTTCAAATTTTATTCTGTTTTTAACCGACTTCAAAAAAAGGAGGAGGTTATTGTTATATTATATCATCATCATCATCATTTCAGCCGGAAGACGTCTACTGCTGGACATATGCCTCCCCAAGCATCGCCACAACGACTGGTCCTGCGCTTTCCACATCCAGCGGATTTCCGTGACCTTCACCAGGTCTTTTGCTAAATATTGTTATTTTATTTATTCATTTTAACTTTAAGCAAGAAATATACATAGGTGGACTTAATGGCTCAGGGGGACATTCTCTCCCAGTCAACCTTTGATGTTATGACGTAACTACCATAAAGCACAATCTATCCATCTTCTTCTTCTTCCTGTGCCATATCCTCATCGGATGTCAGCGACCTCTGCATGGAATTCGTTTCTATCTTGTGCCAGTCTGCATAGACTGGCAGCGTCATTGATGTTGGTCCAGCACTTGATGTTGTCAGTCCAGGCTAATTTCCTTCTTCCCCTGCTCCTTTTGCTGTCTATCTTGCCCTCCAGTATTTTCCTCAAAATAGTATATTTTTCGTTTCTGTATATGTGTCCTAGATATAAGATTTTCCTTCTTTTAACTGTTTTTAGTAACTCGAGGTGTTTCGTCATTCTTCTTAAAACTTCAATATTAGTCACTCTATCCCTCCATGAGACCTTTATCACTATACGACATCTATCTATGAAGGAACATCAAAATACTGCTACTACTGATTCGGTAATTTACGTTTAGAAGAATTGTCATGCTAAATAAGGAAATAAATAAGTTTTATGTTTTAGACCGTAAGTAAAAACACTAAATTCAAAACAGAACGTGCTCTGAATTAGGCGGAAAATCATTATTGAAGTGTTGACGTCATTGGAGTATCCCTTTTGGGCTGTCCACACTTCTTGATTTTTCAATACCGGAAGATATTTATAAGATAAAATTCGACGTCTGTGGTATGTGGTTCGAGTATCGGACTGCTGATCACGAGGTGGTGGGTTCGAATCACACAGGACACAAATATTTATACGATAAACATGAGTGTTTTGTGTTGGTCTTGGTGTTTCTTATGTATTATATTATAAGTATGTATTTACAAAAAAAAAGTATTTAAGTATTATATTCATTGTCTAATACCGTGCTCTGCTTAGTTTGGGACTAGATGGTGCTGTGTAAAAAAAATACCTATATACATATATAAAGTAGGATGTGTGGGGTAGTTTCCTTGTTCACATTAAGCCGAGTCTCCTGCGACCATATTTTTGCTATTTCTAACATCTAACATGTTTTTCTAACGAAAAGGGGGAGTGGCCTAGCTGTTTGGCTACATTTGATTGGCCTAAACAGAATGTTTTGTTAGATTTTGGTCGCAGGAGACCCGTCTTTTAAAGGCTCTAAGTATACAAATGTCTTTGGCTCTACCACACATCGGCGTTAATCTCGATTGATATTATCGCAAGCGTTTTTGCGATATCTGTTCTTAGTACATTTTGCATTAGAAGCTTTATCGCGGCAGTGGGTCGCATGCGTCCCTTATTTCCAATACAAAACGTTATAGTTATAAGAACAACAGATATCGCAAAATCGCATGCGATAATATCGAACGATATTAACGAAGCTGAGTGGTGAAGTCTTAAATCAGAACTATAGTTGAATTCGCGATTCCTAAACCGAAAGGTCTGTGGAGTCCTTTAACATAATTGTTTGGTTTCCTTAGGATATGGTGCGGTGCAGGGCGCAGGTTGCGGGCGCTCGCGCCTATGCCATGTGACGTCACCTGCGCACGCGCGGTTATATTCGTGTGCGGGCAGAACCGCGCGCTCATTCGATCGTCAGCGTGCGCGCCGCGCACCTCGCGTCACCTGGACCACGACTAGTGAAACAAGCGCGAACTTTCAAATATTTATTTATTTTTGTGTGAACTTACTGACTGTTTTGTGACAAAATGCCGAAGAATATTTTAGCTGAGATGGGGTCCCAAGTGGGCCTCACGCCCAGGCAGAACCAAAAGGTATGTTTTTAAAAATATTACCTTTTTTATAAAAGCAACAAATGCAATTGCGTTTTTTGGAATATTGCGAATTTTTGTGGTTACGTTGTAGCGATTACTTACGATAAGTACCTATTCTGAGATATTCGAGCCGAATGAATGGCTAGTCGAAGCTCACGGCCAGACTAAAATAAACCCTACCGGCGCGTCATACATATTGCTAGTTACAATGTCAATACCACTTACCCTCGGTTACGGAGATACTGCGCGGGCGCACGCAGTCTGTAGGACTTTCTTTTACGAAGGTTTGCTTACGCCAAAATAAAACATTGTAATTTAGTTATTTAAGAAAAATATAAACAATAACTCCTTCGATAAGTAAAAATAGATAAAATTCGAGTATTCTGTAACTTCGGAGTGGTTTTAAAACTATACAATAATAATAAACAATAATTTAAATTTGAATTGTAACAAAAAAATGTAACAAGGTGTGTAAATGGAAGAACGAAATGTATCAACCTGCCTGCCCTTCCGCTTATACTCAAAGAGACTATCGATACGTAATACATACATATACGATGGCAGACCAGTCGCTTTCAGCGATTGCTTTAAAGCGCTAAACGGAATTGGATGTTCGCCAGAATTCACGTATTTAACAACGTTTTTTTTCAACGTTATTTAATACTTGCATGTATCTCTGTATTATGGAATATGTAGCAGCATTGAAATAAAGAAGTCTCGAGGTCGTCCGATGTTTATGTATACGCAGTCACGCGTTCACGTCTACTGACAAGAGCTTTCACGCTGATTTATTCATTATTTAGTTAAGCTTAAGTATCAAATTCGTGTGATTGATTTGTGCGTGAAAGAGCCGTCTGCGTTTGTTTGAAACACTAGTCTAAAAACACACATAAGGGAGTGAAAATTTTGTTTTTCCATAAAGTTAATGAACATTATTGAACGCTGGTCATTCTTCGGATCTTTAAAAAAAAACAATAATAATTTTTTTTTTTTTAATAATACTTACATTATGTTAACTTATTGTTTAAAAAGAAAGACTTTTTTATTAATCATGGTCATAGTTGGTATATGATGTTACTTAATAATTTTTAATTTGCGGAAAAATGTTTATATTGTATGTTACGGTCAGTGTAATAAATAGAAAATTAATAATAATTACTGGATTAATACACTAACAAATAAGATGGAACTGTTAATTTATCACATTGACCGGTTCCTATTCAAATTTTCTCGTGTCCGTGCTCAGGTTAAGAAAAAACAAGAGAAATAATGTTTATTTTAGTAAGCATATACCTAATCAAAACTTTAGAAATAGGTTCTTTTATAACAGTTTTATTAGATTATGCATCCCTGCAAAAATGGGAAATTTCAAGTTATGAAAACATGGTTTAATTATGTTTTATCACTTTATCCGAAACTACTAAAGTTATTAATAATAACCGGTTAAAATTCCCTTGGTCCTTGATATTCTTTACTTTGCCTATTTGATGCAGCTAATAATACGTAACGGTATTTATTAATACATACGACATTTATTATATTGACTGTAACATATAAACTAAAAAAGTATTTAAATAATACATTTGTTTCAATCTATTATTGGTGTTGTAACTTTCATCGACCTTAAATTAAATTCTGTTTAATAAGTTTTGTGGTTATCAATAGTTATCATCATCATCATCATCATTTCAGCCAAAAGATATCTACTGCTGGACATAGACTTCCCCCAGAAGGCCCCCCTTCTTATATGCCACTAGCAGCCCGTTCCGGCTTCGCACGGGTATTTAGGAAAAAATTCAAAAATTAAAAATTTTACGCATATAATATACACTCACACACAGACACCCTTCTTTTTGCGTCGGGTTAATAAGAAAGAGTACATTATATAGAAAGTTTAGATTTTAATTTTTTTTTGTCATTATTTTTTAATATTCGATTATTTCATTTTTATTTCTACTGTTTGTAAAAAGATCATAACTACAAACAAAAGCCATTAAAATTAAGTCAGAGCTTCCCTGTAGGGGCTGGCCAGAAAACCTACACGTGTGTCTGACAACTCCTTGGCCCTCTGGACACGTCTGGAGGGAACGGCAGTTGTTAGGCCAGTGCATCCTCGGTACTGGCAATGGAATCCTTTCGAAGGATTAACTTTCGGGGGATCTTATTGCCTGCGAATGTTCTGGTACGGGAGGGGCCTCATGGGGGCCAATGGGGAGTTGCTCCACATGTCCCTCTGATGTCAGCAGAGGGCACAGTGGAGGAGCAGGGGTGGGCCCAGTATGCACTCACCCTGCCACTGGGCAGGCAGTGGGGGGACTGTCCTTCCCTGCCCCCGTCGATCTCGTAACCCCAGGAGTGCCCGCTGAGAAGTGTTCCCGCGCCTCTTGGGACCGAAGGTCTTGGCTTCACCACCCGGACCGCGAGGAAGAAAACTAATTCTATAAAAATTACGGGAGGATGGGGCCTGCGAGCAGTAGACTCAGGGTAGTCTGCTGCCCGACCTGCAATAGTTAGCCGAGCGGAGTGAGCAGCCACCACGCGACTTTTTTCTAATACTTACATTTTTGAACTCGTGATATCTTTCGAATGGAATGTCCGAATTGAATAATTCAAAAAGTTATATAAAGGTATTGAAGCAGTCTTCAGTATAAAGTAATTTATTTTGATAAGGATTAATACCAAGGTACAAATAAAGAGCCTTTTCTAGCGGCGGCATTTCAATTGTTTTTTTTTAAATAAAAGAACACTTATTGTGACGTAACTATAACAGTTAGACATATGCTGTCGCGACATTTTTTGTAGATAATGACGGGTTTTGCAAAGTTTTAGTACATTATCTTATTCTATCATCAATAGTTTTAGCAGCGCACGCGATGAAAGGAATTTTATAGGTATTTTTTTTACACCTTGGGTTACATTATTGGAGTTTTAGTAAGGATCCCTAATTTTTTTGAAAATATAATATAGCCTATGTCACTCGGAGATAGTGTAGCTTTCCAACGGTGAAAGAATTTTTCAAATCGGTCTATTAGTTTCGGAGCCTATTCAATGCAAACAAACAAACAAACAAACAAACAATCAAATCTTTCCTCTTTATAATATTAGTATAGATAGTATAGATAGTATAGATAATCGCCACGCTTGGCTTGGTTTCGTGGTAATAATGTAAAATTTAATTACCATCTAATCCTCGATTCTAGATAAATGATAAGTAGACTAACGGCCAAAAATAATATCCAATCTATCCACGATTTACCCTACTAGAGATAGAAATTTGACATATTTTGTATGGAGCTTATGTCAAATTTCTATCTCTAGTAGGACAAATCGTGGATGGATCGGATATTAATTTTGGCCGTAAGTAGGCTACTTACTACCAACTCTTACTCATAATTTATAATTAATTCTCACCGGATCACAGCGACGATCAAGCAAGAAATCAAAAGATAATTATAAATTATGGAAAGAAAAATTCGCTCACGACAAAGTGCAAGTTAAATTTGATACATACGCAGCTACGAGCAAAGTTCACGGTAACTGAGCGGTTAAGGTTTGACGACGTCTGTGGTCTAGTGGTTCGAGTGTCGGACTGCTGATCACGAGGTCGTGGGTTCAATTCCCACAGAACACAAATATTTGTGTGATGAACATAAGCGTTTGTGTTGGTCTTGGTATTTCTTATATATTATAAGTATTTATTTAAAAAAAAAAAGAAAAGAAAAGTATATTAGTATTATATCCATTGTCTAGTACCCATATTACAAGCTCTGCTTAGTTTGGGACTAGATGGTGCTGTGTAAAAATGTCCCAAAAATATTTATTTATTTATTTAAGGCGACCGGTGTACTGACTCACAAGTCACAGGTTCGAATCCTGTTCGTGAGGAAATTTTTCATTCCACCGTTTTTCTTTTACACTGTCACGCACTTTTGATAGTAACCTTCAGTTTTTTGTGGGTTAACCTGGAATCAACGTAGACGAAATCTAATAGTCCGATCAAGGTCCTATTCTATAATACTCACTAGCAAACTCACCTCTGAATCCACAGTCATAATAATAAGAAAAAAGAAACACTACGGATTCAGAAGTGAGTTTGCTACTAGTGAGCTTTTACATAATAGCCACGCAGAGCTTCCTGACACGGACAAATGGTTATGGACGGTCGACGTAAAGTCTTATGTACCACTGAACAGTGTGAAAACGACACAACACGGTTTTTAAAGTTCAGACACCTTCAATTCTCAGTAGCAGCCCGGAGTCTGGATTTGTGCCCGGTTAATGGCAATAGGCTCGCCCCGTATTACATGGGACTTACAACATAACTGGCGAAATGTGGGTGTACTATACACCTCTGCCTACCCCTTCGGGGAAATACAGGCGTGATGTTATGTTAGACACCTTCACATTGTCGGATCAGACTGGATAGTCTAACATGGATATGTATGACTAAAACAGGTAACAAAAATGATGGCCGGACCTGCATGTTATATGGTGGTCTAAAATGAATTTCATATCATGGTTATGCACACACGATTCAACGCGTATTCTGAATAATTCATAAACAAGTATTTTTTTATATTTTCCGACCTGCTTACTAAATATTTATTGAGATCTAAAACGGATTAGTCCGAGTTTATTATTCTTTCTTAGTCTTATTCGCAAGAATGCAAGAAAATAAACACAAGAGCTTTAATGGTGCGTAAGAAATATTTAAAACTAAATAAAACCAAAGATATTCATTAATACTAAACATGCTTTCAAACAGTTTCATTAATCAAATGCAGTTTAGTGAGTTTTTATAAACAAGTGTATATTTCCAAATTACGTTATAGCATAACATTACTATATCGTATATATTACTAGCGGCCCGTCCCGGCTTCGCACGGTTGGGCATGAAAATATGGCATAAGTTACTCAGGGTGAATGTAGCTTTCTAAAGGTGAAAAAAAATTTGAAATCGGCACAGTAGTTTTTGAGTTTATTCATTACAAACATACACACAAAAATACAAATCTTTCCTCTTTATAATATTAGTGTAGACTAGCTATGCCCCGCGGTTTCAACTGATTAATAAAAAAAATCGGACTATTTTCTTTTTGCTCGGCACCTAAGGGTCGTAGCTTGATGTTAAGTAGCTTAAACTATTCCTCATTAATCTGGCTATAACATTAAAAAAAGAATTTTTCAAATTCGTTTGGTAGTTACAGAGATAAGCGCGTATAAACAAACAAACAGACTCATTAGGGTGCATTAAAAGAGCCTCCACGAGTGTTGATCGTCCGGCGCACCCTGGGCAGTCAGCGCCACTATCAACCTGCTGACTGGCTAATCTTTTTCCTACGGCATGAGCTATCAAGCTATCATCTTTAAGTAGCTCGTGTCGACACGATAGAAGAAGATTAGCTTTATTATATTAGTATAGATTCTCACAATTATAGTTCACTAGAGGTTGTCATCAATCAACTCGGCCACTGCTGATTATATTAATTGATTATGAGCCTCTACGAAATAGCGCCACTGCAATCAGTCGTACACTTTCCGCAACCAGTGCACCACCTATTCTATAAATATTACCTATTCCTACATGCACACGATAAATACAGGTAATCTTAACTGATTACTTGCCAATTCTATTTGATGACAAGCTTCTCTTTACCTTTTTGTTTCTTTTTTCTTTTTTGTATTTACTAAAAAAACATTTTATTGTTAAAGAAAGTTATTACATTTTATTGTTTTTTTTTATAACATAACATAATATTACGCCTGTATTTCTCCGAAGGGGTAGGCAGAGGTGTATAGTACACCCACATTTCGCCAGTTATGTTATAGTCCCATGTAATAGGGGGCGAGCCTATTGCCATTAACCGAGCACAAATCCATACTCCGGACTGCTACTGAGAATTTCCTAATGAAAAAACCCAATAAACACTTTGCCCGACCCGGGAATCGAACCCAGGACCCCACGCTCAGCAGTCGCGCTTGCGACCACTAGACCAACGAGGCAGTGTTTTTTTATTGTTGGTGTTTATTTTTTTATGAAGTACACTGTCGACAACATGCTCTTAATTTTTCTGTACCTATATTTCTAGTCCATCTTGGTTGTCGGGAAAATTTTTTTTTAGCGATAAGACCGGCAATTGTACCTAATTTGTTGTTTGTATTCATTTTTATGATTTTTTTTATCGTGGGATGCAAAAAAGAATCCTCTATCTATCTATGAGTTGCAAATGACAGTGCACACTGAATATATTAATAGTAGCCTTGTTGGTGGAGAATTCACGAGTGTTTGCTTGTCTGACCATGTCACGGACGACCACACGCTTGTCACCTTCGAAAATGACCACGCCTTACATTGGATCTGCTTCTTAATCTTATTAAGATTTGCATTATGCAAATCAATAAAAACTATTGACTCTGCTTATACTAAAACAAGATGATCTGTAGCTGCTAAAGTCATTACCACAAAGATATATTAAATCTAGGAATACCGCTTCTAAAAACTCAAATTATTATTTAGAAGCCTCGCTTCGACTGAAGTTCCTACTTTACTTGAAGAACACCTAAGTTGTTGTCCACTCACAGTTCTTCAAAGCAGCGCTTATCATATGAGCTGTGACATAACTACAGGTAAATTAAACTCGGGCTCCACGGGCTAAAGATAAAAATAAAACACACAAGTATAAAATAAAACACACAAGTATAAACTAAATAACATGACATGTTTGATGGAGCAGGAAAATTAGACTGAAAATAGTCCATTGAGCTAATTTTAGAAACAACTGCAATTTTTTATCAGGAAACTGATTTTATCCATATAAGGTAGGTAGGTACACTATTTCGATAGATTTCCATAAAGCACTAAAATGAGCGATAAACGACTATAAAAAGACAATCATACAAATCCCAAGCTTGGCAGTTACTGACCCGATAACCTCCAATACATGGCTAGAAAAAGACTTATGATACACATAAGAAATAAAAAACAACATGATCACAGACCAATTCCACACAAATGACAGTGTTCAAAGGCGAACAATACAAATAAAGGTTAGAAGTACCACTTCTTATCCATTAGAAATAGATTCATTGATAACTAATCATTTTCACATAGCCTGCCCCCCTAGCCAAGTTGACAATCTACAATCGTCAACGTTATAGAAAACAATCAAAATGTATGGGAATGACATTTCGGAACGAATGACTTTTTCGTTAAGATATGTCATTCCCATACATTTTGATTGTTTTCTATTAGCGTTGACGATTGTAGATTGTCAACTTGGCTAGGGGGGCTGGGTATGGTGATTGGAGGATAGAACGATGCCTTATGAATACTTATTTAAAAAAGGAGACATCACGACACAACATTATTTGTTGTCACCGTATCCATTCAAATATTACAAGGGCAAAATTAAAATAAAATATTTTTGAAAACTTTTGTTTTGAGTTTGAGTTTATAAGAAAAAAAAACAATATGTGAAAGATGTTTGGATGTTGGTTATTAAATCACGCATTACTTGTTTAACGGATTTGTATGAAATTTGGCACGCAGATAACTCGGATTAACATATAGGCTACTTTTTATCCCGGGAAGATAAACAATTTCTGAGGCATGCGTGATAACATCTTTCTGTAATAAGCCGAATTACACGCGGTCGAAGCCGCGGGCATATTCTCAAGTAATATACACATATTCTTGCAAGCAAACAATAAAATATCTAAATCATTTACTGGATAACCTAAATAATTAATCAATAAATAATTTATGAGGATGCAACACGAATACTAAATGTCATCTGGTATTTCCCTTTTTGGAATCTTGTTCCAAGCTTGAGGTGAGTTGCGTCAAAACTGTGATCACATCATAAATCCATCAAATGTCAATTAATAACAAAACTCGTTAAGAGTATAATACGATAATTAAATTATTGTTTACTAGTTTCTGCCCGCGGCTTCGCACGCCTGTAATAAGACGTTATCGCGCGCATGTCTCGGGAACTGCCCCCCTAGCCAAGTTGACAATCTACAATCGTCAACGCTATAGAAAACAATCAAAATATATGGGAATGACATATCTCAACGAATGACTATTTCGTTGAGATATGTCATTCCCATACATTATATATCTTCCCAGGATAAAAAGTAGCCTATATCCTTCTCCAGGTTCCAGGCTGCCTCTTCGCCAAATTTCATTACGATCAGTTCAGAAGTTTAGTCGTGTAAAGGTAACAAACAAACAAACGGACTGAGACATAATTACTTTTGCGTTTATAATATAAATGTGGATGTAGCAATGTTAAAGCATAACAGTTAAGATAAATTCCAATACTACCAATTATTTTGATCAAGAAAATTAGAATTTCCATCTCAATTATTACACCAATTAGCATAACAGATAATAAATTAAGTTAATTTTCGCAAATAGATTCTGGAGGACACGTGCGAAGCACGAGATGAATACACGATACGATAGCAGACGTACCGTGATGAATTCTGAAGCGATAATTATCTTAGGTTGCATCACTAGCACAGGCGCTAACGTAGCTCAGGAGCGCTAACCAACTTGTCACAACCCCACACTAAAAGCATGTGTGTCTGTTTGTCCGAACGTTTCTCAGGAACGAATGAAGCTTTTAATTGAACTTACGTCATTCTCCACAAAATCTTCCAGAGTTAGATTGTTTTAGTTAAGAGTATATCCATAGGTCGCTGGTTCATATCCGGCTCGAAGGACCATGAATAAATGTAGAACTGATGTAAACGATGTTATGGCCACATTATGGAATAATTATTAAAATTAACACAATCAATTAATTATTCATTCATCACTTTTTTCCATAACTGACATACAGACAATATTCAACAAGTATTGACAAAAAAGAGTAATCTTTAAGAATTCACTACAGAATGAATGTGGAAACAATAAGGAATTTGGCGATCACTACGCTTGACGAACTGATTCATAACAGTATGCAGAGGCAGGAAAGGGAGTTGTATAGGAAAATACACCATAAAACAGCGCCGGCGCATGAAAGAACATAAAGTGTAACAATATGAATCATGGATACAGATTTGATCACGTGTTTAGAAAAGCTTTCCGATTTATACAAGAATCAAACGGAAGTTGTATTTCTTCGAATTTTGATGCTTGTGTTTTGTACACTGAAATCAATCTCCATTATATTCCAACGCAAACAAATTGAATTGGTTTTTTCGTAATAAACCTTCTGAGAATTTCAAAATCAAACATGCTTAACATGCTTATTTGATATAGGTTTTCTACTCGAATCAAAGTCCGTGTTATTCCTTAAGGGAGTAAAGGAGCCCCAAGAAAAACGGGGAAAAGGAGCTAATCAATTATCGTCAAATCAGTCATAACATATTTTCATAATTTATATAACCTTTTTCTTTTTTTTTCTTTTTCTAGTACCATATGCTCTGCTTAGTTTGGGACTAGATGGTGCTATGTTAAAATGTCCCGAAGATATTTATTTATTTATTTATATTTCATTCTCTTTTCATAACATAACATAACATCACGCCTGTATTCCCCGAAGGGGTAGGCAGAGGTGTAATGGTACACCCACATTTCGCCAGTTATGTTATAGTCCCATGTAATAGGGGGTGAGCCTATTGCCATTGACCGGGCACAAATCCAGACTACGGGCTTTCTCTTTTCGGTGGAATATTTTCCATCTTTCTTTGCATTCCGCCTCCCTTTTGACTTCCTGATAGGATACCTCATCTATTTCTTCCTTTACTTGTTGCATGAAAGTTCTTCTCGGTCTTCCTCTCTTCCTCTTGCCATCTATCTTCCCTTCTATAATAAGTCTTTATAAAAAGATCTTGTCCTATAAAAGTATAATAAGTATTATATCCATTGTCTAGTACCCATATTACAAGCTCTGCTTAGTTTGGGACTAGATGGTGCTGTGTAAAATGTAACAATTTTTTTTTTTTTTTTTTTTTATCAGATGTTCCAACTTTTGCCCTCTCTTGTTTTCAATAACTTTTAATATAATGTAGATAGTTTAATTTGATGATTATTGAAACGACTTCACATCTCTCTATCTATTAATTATTATTATATTTATCATCACAATCATAAAGAAATAAAACCGGCCAAGAGCATGTCGGGCCATGCTCAGTATTATAGGGTTCCTTAAGTAGGTCTAATTACAAACGAATCAAATCGATTATTAATCATTCCTATTTTAGTTTTTGCAAACAGCGCCACCTAGCGCTAAATTTAAGAAGCTAAATTGAAGTGTGTCATATCAATATAACACAAAGTTTCTTTTTGTGATTTAAAAAAAATAAAAAGTAACTAAAGGAGCATTATTTGCTAAGATAATTTTTCTCTAAGATCAATGACCAATGAACTAGGACGTCTTAAGTATTTTTCAGTGTTCTCACTATAACTCAAAAATTTATAATCCCATTATACTCGAAATAATTTTAAAAGAGAGTTTTTATAAAGGTCTATCAATGTGGAAGACTATAAGTTTCTACGTTGCATAGTTTGGAAATGGCAGGGGGGGGGACACATTGCAAGCCACTTTGGCGAACTGTACGTGGGACACTCAGAAAGTTTTGCGAAACTAAAAAAAATTGTTCTATACGTACATATATTTTTATCAAATCTTTTCAAAGTACTTTCCACCAGCCTCTATACAAAGATTCATGCGCCTAAACCAGTTTTCAAAACACTTTTTCCAGTCCGCCGCAGACACCTCGTTTACAGCCTGCTCGAACGCAGCCAGCGCATCTTCCGGCGACGAAAATTGTATCCCTTTGAGCTGATTTTTTATTTTTGGGAATAAAAAGAAGTCACACGGTGCTAGATCAGGGCTGTAAGGAGGGTGACCCAGGAGTTTGACTGGCGTGCTGTCCAGGAAGTCCCTCGTTTTGAGTGCGGTGTGCGCAGGTGCATTGTCGTGGTGGAGCAGTAGCCCGCGGAGCCCTGTGTTTGGTCGCATGTTGCTTATAACAGAGAAAACTTCTGGCAAACATTTGGTAGTATACCATTCGGCATTAATGCTTCTTTGATCCCGTAAGGGAATTGATACCAAGTGGCCAGTCAAATTAAAAAAGCTAGCGATCAAAATCTTACCCCCGCTTCTAGATCGCTTCACTTTGGTAGGCGTTGGCTCATTTTGAAACACCCAAACAGTCGACTGGCGCTTGGTTTCTGGGTCGTATTGATAAATCCAGGACTCATCACCTGTAACGATGTCGTAAACACGCCGAGACGAGCCTGCTTCAAATTTTTTAAGCATATCACGGCACCATTCCACCCGGGCCTGCTTCTGAGCATCGGTGAGGTTGTGCGGCACCCAGCGTGATACTATCCTCCTCACGCGAAGATGGCTGTGTAGAATCTCGTGAACGCTTCCCGATCCAATCTTCAATATGTGTTGAATCTCCTGATATGTAATTCGCCTATTGTCTTGGATTAAAATTTTCACTGCTAGCACGTTTTCTTCGGTAACAGCCGTCAAAGGGCGACCGCTTCTTTCGTCATCCCCCAAAGTTGGTCGACCGCGCTTGAATTCGTTATACCAACGATACACGGTTGCCTTGGAAGGGCCTTCATCCATGAATGCCATTTGAAGTCTATCGTACGATTCATCCGGTTTCAGGCGACACTTGAAATCGTATAAAATCATAGCTCTAAAATGTTCCCGGCGCAGATCCATATTTCAGTGAGACACAATACTTTGAATTAACTCGCAAAAAATGTGGAGGGAAATTTTGAAATTGGAACTTACTTATTTTTACTTATAAATAATCATATTTTCGAAAAACATTATAACTGGCCAGTCTCCCATATATAAAAACTTTTTTTCGCAATACTTTCTGAGGGGCCTGGTATTTCACAGATACCATCTGTGAAATACATATCTATAGTAATAAAAAACAGTTTACGCGAACGTACATGAAAATCACGCGCCGCCTTCAAAATGTAGGATTATGTTAAGATTTTGAAATACATACAAGGATTATTTTTTACTTTTTTTGTTAAAAAGTTTTTATTTCATACTTTTTAGTTTATAATTGCGAGGGTTGATTCATAAATGTTTATACAACCAATTTGAGAATATATTTTTTATTAACCTTTGCTATCCCACTGCTGGGCAAATGTCTCGCTCATGTTCTTCCAAACGTCCAATCACTATCGTGAAAAAAACAACACGCAAATCGGCCAAGAATTCTCAGAAAAACGAACCTATGAGCAGATCATCTAGATAGGCGAAACTAAAATAAACTGATTTATTGAAGCTGGTTAAATAACTGCTCAACCTAAGTCAATAAAATTTATATGGGACCACCACCGGGCTTCCTCTACCAAATAAAAAAACAACCACGTAAATCGGCCCACAAATCTCGAAGTAATCGGTGTACATAAATGAAAAAAAAAAAAAAAAACCCTCCCAAACATAACCTCCTCCTTTTTTTGAAGTCGGTTAAAAATATATTGGTTATTATTATTCCATTTATTTAAAAACAGACTTTTTTTTTGTATTTCTATAAAAAACTATCAAAAAAGATTTCTAACTGTAAAAAATAGTAGCCCACCGGCATCAGGAACAGATTCCAAGCTCAGGGCCTCAGAGACAGGAACTTCCTGACGTTACGAGCTGTGTCAAGAAGTACCGCTTTCTGCATCAAGCCCTTGACCCAGCTGCCCAGCGAGAACCTCTATTAGTGTTGGTCGTGGCTATTATTATTATTTATTGATTTTATATTGATCTAATAATTTTTTTTTTTGGCTCTTCTACAATGAGTACACTGATCATGAAATATGAGTACATTTCAAACTTAATCTAAGTGCCACATTACTTAAAGAAGAGCACTGCATGCCATACATTAATAAACAAAACATAAATAAATAATCTAATTTAAGTTAATTTAGGTTAATGGACGTAGATGAAGCGAAAGAGGTGTGTCAGGATCGTAGCAGGTGGAAATCCATAGTCTCTGCCTACCCCAATGGGAAACAGGCGTGATAATATGTATGTATGTATGTACTCTGTGACGAAATCACATAATTAAAGTCACAAAATTAAAGATGACATATTTTGCTGCGACTGTTATTTCCTAATAAACAAAACATAACGTAAACTCCCGCTTCCTAAAATAGCGAGTTTTAGAGCACGTAATAACATTAACACAAATCAATACTCATACATGTGCAAATAGTTTAAAAATAATCTGGTCTATCTGTCGGTTGCGGCGAGCACATTCCTGGCAATATTTTCGCTACATCTGAAGCAATAAGTCACGTTTTCAGGCACGATTCGTATTACCATCTCCATCCGTATGGTTCGGCCGGGAGCGGCAGCGGCATAGCGGCACTGAGCCAATATACAGTTTGCCAAACGTAACAACGAACAAGGAAAGCACAGGAGAAGTTCAGCCATTACGTATAGCTGTTGTTTGCAGTTCCGCTCGGGCTCAGTTTAAACAGGATATGTTGGTGGCTTAGTATACTTCAGTTTATTTTGGACTGTTAGTAAACACTTTTCCTTACACAGGACTTTAGGGTTTTCTTTATGGTGAAAAGAATATCAGGTCTGTTGCCTACATTTTGTCGAGTTAAGCGAGCAATTTATGGAGCAGCTGATATTATTTCCGTGATTTCTGGATTGGACCCATTGTAAAAGTTGTTCATAAAGGAGTACAATGAGTCCTTAAGGGAAATGTAGCAGCCAAGTGAAAAGGTTTTTTTTAATACATAATAAGAATAAGAATAATTTATTGTATACAGGTTACATACAAATTGGGTTGAGGTCCTAGACCTCACACTAAGATTCCCTGTGTCGTGAGATCTAGGCTCTTTCATTCGTTTACATATTTATAATAATGTGAAGATATCAAAATAGCCTTAGTATTTTCGCGGAAACATATTTTAAAAGTGCAAGAAATACAGAAATCATATCTGAACAAAAAAAAAAAAGTACACACGAAATATGAAAAAGTGTAACCACACAAACAGAAACAAAAACTAACAACCACAAAGTATTATGTTCTTCATAGTACAGTAAATAATTACACGTGATTAATTTTGCAACAGTATGCTCAGGGTGGAAATTTTGAAGTGGCCCTAGAGATAGCAAGGCGTCGGCGCGCGAGTGGTATGCTATCTACAAATAAAACAATAGTCAAGGTAAATGAACTGGCGAAGGAAGCTAGGCTATGAGTGCTGATAGGAGATTAGGTTCTGTGAAGATTGTCCTTGATTGGACAGCATTGGACTGGGTCAGCCTGACTCGATACGTGATAGAAAGAAAAAAAGTTTATGTAGTTTAAAGTTCTTGCTAGTTGAAATAGACAGATTCTTGCTACATAGTATGAATAGTTTCTTGGAAATATCAGCCTTAATAAAGTTTAATTCAATCCGTTTTTTTAAAAGCCAATACCTCTCGTCGAATACATATTAAATCCATCCTAAGGTTGTGTGGAAGAAATTGCCTTGAGCGATAAGACCGCCCATTGTACTATATCAAGTATTATCTTGTAACCACCTCCTGATTCAATTAATGTAACCCCTTGTGAATTTAATTAATGAGAGCGCTGGTACCCATAACACAAGTTAAATCTTACATTGGGTACCAGAGTTCAAACAAACACTTCATACCGAGAAATTGTATAACTAATATTTGTAAGTGTTTACTGTACACCATTTATGTGAAATAAAAATTTATTTATTTATTTTTATTTATTATCATAGTCATAGTACATTGTATGTTGCTCATTTTTTTTGTGTACCATAAAGAGTATTGTATTGTAAATCAAAAATACTAATTACCATAAACTCATCCCGGTTTACAGTTTTTATCTTCTTGTTCACTCCAAAGTAAAGGCTAATTTAAACGATGCTAGTTTCTCGAATTGAAACTCATTCTGGCTGTCGTTATTGATAAGAAACTCTCTTCAAGAATCTATCCTTTTATATTAGCCGTATCAAAGATTCTAGTGTTCCTTCTTTTATAAACAAAAAAATTTTGTAACACCTAGTTATGTACCATATTCTAGCAAATAAATATATTGAATTGAATTGAAACACCCTAATACTTTCAACAACATTGACATCTGTTTTATGTGTATTTATATACATATGTAGGTATATAGAAACAATTAGCAAAGAATTTTAGCTATTTATGTTTCAAGAGTTCAATCCCTCACACTGACGAATTGATGAAAAATCCATTAGACACTAAAAAAAGATTTGATAATGCGTTGAACCGATGAAGAATTTATATTAATTTTTATGGGCGTGTCGAGAAGAGCAGTTGGTACTTACCATAGAATGTGTTTTCTTTCATTTCGGGATATACGTCAAAGGAATCTTGAAGTTTGTGAGTCGTTACACTCTTCTGATCGTGATCTCTGATCAAGGTGAACCGAAATCACGTAGAAGACATGACATTTGGTTAAACGTCATTTATAGGTATGAATATTTTTAGCGAGCTATAAATAGGGACCTAATATTATTAAAATTTGAGACCGAAACTAATATTTTTCATGTTCTAACTTCCTTTGAAGGACTTCGGTTTCACGTAAGGAAGTTAGTATTGAGTAATGGTACAGAAATCAGACGGCTTGCGTCACATATGTATATATATTTACATAATGACATGTACATATATTACTTTACCTGAGATTCCCTTCGCCCCAGTGGAACGACAAGTGCATATCAATCCAAATTTATTAGAAAGAGAAAACACGCGATTTCCAGAAACAGAAAACAGCGATTTTGTACGAAACTTACCTTACCTTGATCTCGCTTTTCAACTCGACACCTTTCTTTTCTGTTTTTGTTTTCGAGTGGAAATCTTCATGGATACAATCCGTCTGGGGAAGGTGGAAGGGTATGTCGGACTCTTACCGACTAAACCACACGGTGGCCATCCTCTGAACAAAATAGAGGAGCTGCGAGAACTCCAGTGGACCGTGCCGGTGCCTCTCCAGTGCCATGCTTCTGGCACGTCCCGTGGATACAACAAAGTTTCCCCAACAGCAGCACGTAACCACCATGTGCTGCTGTCCACCCCAGGGTCGCTTAATAGACGCGTCGTGTCTCCCTACCCCCTACTCTTGGCACTCACGATCCCGAAGGCCCCGCAATCATTTATCGTTTAAACGCAAAAATACCGCTTTTTCAAAATCTGTGCCTTGCTTCTATTGTAATTTAAGTACGGTGATAGCACGGTGCTCTGTGGTGATAGTATCGATATCGAGTTGACCGTCGAGATTGAGGGAAGTTTCATACAGAATCGCTTCACTGATAAAATTTATTTCTTTGTTAACTATGTATTATTATTATTTTCAAACTTATTAACTGTTTACTTATTTATTTTATTATTATACACGTAACAAAAAAAAACCCTAAAATAAAACTAAACCTAAAGCTAAAAACTAACTTGTTAACTTAGATATCAATTATTATTCATGGTTAGTCAAAGCAAATGGCAAAGATTAACTGATATTTAATTTTATTATCAATTACCTTTTTTCTTTGTAATTCTTCTGCGTTTTTTTTTCATTCATTTTTGTAGTTTAGAACAATGTAGGTACAACCTTTTCCATCGTTTTCGTCTGGCGTGTATTTTCCTCAAGATGAGATGCAATTCATTTTAATTTGGTTCTCAATGTTAACTTTGTATGTTTTTATTTTGTTTAGATTTAATGCATAGCGAATTTGTGCATTGCGAATTTAGCATGGCGAATTTCGTAAAAATAATTTATGTGACAAGTTACTACAATGCCTTTTTAAAATTATTGTGCTATAAAACAAAAAAGAACTTATTATACCGATAAGTAAATAAAAGAAAATTGACAGACAGTTAAATATTTTTGTTAACAATAAGGCAACTAATAAACTAATGTATACAATATACAGTGTATTGTATACATTATTTACGAGAAGAAAATGGCTTCTGACATTATACAGGTTACAGTAGCTTAGGAGCTAGGGACTACTTTATACAATCGATTTGAACAATAAAGTCTTTATTATACAGTGGCGTAGCTACCGTAGGGCTAGGCGGGGCAGTGCCCGGGACCCCCAAGCTCAAGGGGCCCCTCGGCCCCACGAACGACGTTCGAAAAAGTTATATAATATCCTAGTTGAATAAAGAATGTTCGACTTTTAACTTTTTGCCCTGGGGCCCTTGGTTACATAGCTACGCCACTGTATTTATATTACAATTATTTGCGTTTCTCTCTTAGCATAAATATGCCTATTTTATTCTCTCTCTCTCTCTATTCCTCCGCGCTTTTTCCCTATTATGTCGGGGTCGGCTCCCAGTCTATCCTGATGCGGGTGAACATCAGTATCTTGAACCCAGTTACTGAGTAATAACGACATACAATACAATACAATACAAATCCTCTTTAATGCACAACAAGATTACATTAATTTCACTACTTAAGCGCTAGTGTACAACTGGCGGTCTTATCGCTCCACGGCTATCTCGACATCCTACCTAAGGTTAAACCAGCTGTTATACTTTTGGGCTTCTGAGATATGCCTATTTGATTGTTTTTTTTATAAAGTTTTTATTTATTTTAGTAATGTACCAACAGTAATCACACTCTTTTAAAAAAAAAAAAAAAGTTGGGGTCTTTGTAGGTGTTAAAATGTCTACTTATATACTGATATATTGTATGGGTTAAACATTTATGAAATACAGCTAAAAATTACCTAGCGTGTTTGCTAACATAGTACCTAAAAAAGTGAATACATAGTTGAAAAAGAAATAAGACACGTCTCTTATATGCCAAGTTTCTTAATAAAGAAATGCCGATTTGCCTTTGCTTTAATTATTATGTTTTCAGTGTAAAGTTATATTTATTTGAAAACCGGCCTTGTTTAAGTAAGGGACGGGTCACACGGTCACACCAAACGTAACGCTCGCTCACAGTCAGCCGCCGAATTTGAACAAGCGACAGTCAGTTGGCTGATTTTTAATACAATTTAACCTTACGAATGCTACAGTGTACAGTCAGCAGCTGACTATACGTTGGGAGTGAACCGTCCCTAAGAATCAATAATATAAGTGCAAGTATAAAATACACATCACATTATCTACTTTTCCAGAGATCCATCAATCCATAATATTATGTCATATCTCATACTTAAGTACGAGTGTAAGATTCCATTCCAACATGAACCAGTTTTCTTAACCTATACTGTCTCAATACACAAGGGTCCTTATTACTATTCACACATACAATCAACGTCATTGAGCGAATCGTAAAAGTGATTCTTGATAAATAATAGTTATTTATGAGCCCACCATACACATTGGCATTGAGCTAGATTATTTGGAAGTTGTTGTCAGGGCCGTCTATAGCTTATCTGGTGCGGATGCGAGCTCAGGCCCCTTAGCTATTTCAGCACCCCCTCAATGGTGTAGGTTTGGCAATGACTGCTGCACATCATTTGGAGAAAATTACTGTTTGTTAGATTTAAAACAATTATAATTATAAATCTTACTTACAGGTATACACCTTTCTAGGTACAATAATGAATGTGTGATGTGAATGAGTCGAGTAAAATAATTTCTCGGGCCTCGGCGTCCTCGAAGCTTCGGCTTTCGCCCCTGATGCGTCAGCGCCCGGGTGCGCTGCACCCCTTGCAACCCCGGGTTGATACGGCCCTGGTCGTTGTACATAAATTATGGCCACCTGAGCAGATAAGTTGGGGGCAGTATCCCAACTTATCTGTTCAGGTGGCCATAATTTGAACTAAAGCAACCATTCAAAAGTTATGTGAGTGTGAGCAAGAAAGTAGTACTTTCATATTACTACTAGCGACACCTTCAACTGAACGGATAAGGAGCACTATACAGTGACGCGAGGTACACTCGGCAAATTAGCTAAATTAGCACTAAACATATTATTTCGTAATGTGCAAATTGTGAGAGTTTTAATGCTGTTCACTGTACCGTTGAAAGATTTTCAACGTTCTTTAGTTTGCTGGCAACATTATCATTAGAGTTTTGATGGTACAAGTCAATAGTCGATGATACAAATACAAATCATTTTTATTAAGTCATAAGTCATTTATTCATTCGTGTAAAATAGGTACAAAAAATAATATAAAGTTCTTAAATACAATAATGAGTCCGCTATGTTATGCCAGCAGGCGTACAAATGTGTATTTAAAATCAAGAGAGAAATTTGAATCAATATGCTAGTAAAAATAATAGTAATTGCACAACATGAAAAACATTATAACTATAAACTAGGTATAAGTGTACAATTGTCGGTCTTATAGCTCCACAGCAATCTCTTCCAGACAACCATTGAATGGACTGGAATTTCTAATAATGTCTGGAATGTGATAATTTTTAAGAGCTGAAAAAATATTTTTTACTATGTATTAAATTTTCTGCCAGATTATTGAATAGTCAATTCAATTCAATTTTATTTATTTGCTAACATGGGTACAAAATGGTGTTATATTTTTTATTTCACGATGGTTTCTAAAACCGTAATAAATTATAAAGGACCACCTGAAAATTTAATGATCGTGAAGCGACGTAACTTTAGCATAAAACTAAATACTAAAGTCACCTTCTTCAAAATACAATCAATTATTCAAACATTTTAAAGTCAAACGAAAAAAAGTGCAATTATCACTTCGCTGAAAGAAAACTCTCGCGCAGAAATTTTCCGATTGCGCGCGCTTGCGCCGGCGCAGCCCAGGCGGGCGCCAGTTATTACAAGATCAAGAGCGAGACGTAGACAACACACCCACTTTCCTCTTACGTTTCGAAGGAAATGAGAATGTAAATGTATCACTGACACATTGTTATTATTTTATGTTTTTAGGATAGAATAGGTTCTGTGCGTCATTTCCATTTATAAGCCTGCTATCTTAGAGGAACGCAGTGCCACAAATAGCACATAGATTTAGTCGAATTGCTTATACTTCTTTACGAAGAGAGTTCTTCTTCTTTCCGTGTGCTGCCGGTCATAAAGAATTGCACCACCCTTATCTCTTCTCATGGGTGTCGTAAAAGGCAACTAAGGGATTCACCAGAGGATGGGCAGAAGCGTTCTCTGAGTATTTAACCAACCAACTGCGATCGCCAACCCGCCTGCCAAGAGTGGTGATTATGGTATATCCCCCCTTAATTGGGGGAGGCCTATGTCCAGCAGCGGACGTCTTTCGGCTAAAATGATGATGATGAAGAAGAAAGATTGATAAATTAGTTCTTTTAAAACGAAGACTACTCAATTCTTAAATTAAATCATTTTATTAAATCTTTGATCGCATCTTGGAAAATTGATCAATAAAGTAGATACAATATTAAATAAGTACAATAATAAGTCCGTTTTTCCCCATGGCACTCATTACTTCACTAGTGTGTAATATTACCATCACATCTACATCTAAGATGTTAAATGGTTGCATCACTCGGTAATTCCATAAAAGGACAAACATACCTCATACTTTAATTCATAATTACCCCAACTACCTATTAACTGTTTTAACTAAGGAGGAAAAGTCAATATTTTTCCTTAGTTTTTTATAAAACCCATCGTCTGATGTTTTATTGTAAACAATAAGTATAAGGTAAAGAATAAGGGGTAAACAGTAAACTTATAAGGGGAAACATCATATGAAAACATTCTTATTTTCTACTTTTAGTTTTATGAATAATAACGTACTAATTTTCAACTAAATACGGAAAATTATGCAGTTTTCCTCACGAAGTTTTCCTTCCTAAAGTTTCTAATTCTGAACCACACATGAATTTGAAAACACAGAGGTGCGGGCTGGGTTCGAAGTCAGACCCTCCGGCATGGAAGGCAGTCGTTCAACCGCTAAGCTATCACTGCTTCAGAAATTCCAACATAGATCTCTCTCTTAAAACTTTCTTTCATTCTTTTCTTTTAAATCTCACGCTACAATTGATCAAATCACTCGTAGTTATGTGAGAAAATGCTTCATGATGCTTCATGCCTTCATACCACGTCACCCCACATTTCTGCCATGTCCCTGTTAATTATATTACTATGAGCGTGTAACAGCCTTGATCGTGCAGTTCATGCGCAACATTTTACGGGCATACCTGAGTTAACTACTCTTGTAATTGTAATGAGAACCACGAAAATACTCAGTGTAATACAAAATTTATGGTCTTTTAATGTTAAGCGAACGAGAAAATGGCCTAAAAAGTTACCGTAATAAATAGATCTATAAATAAAACATCGAAAAAGAAGTGATATAAAACTTTTTGACAAAAAATGGAGCCGACGACAAAAGAAACTGAAAAGCGAAGGGTTTGTCTCCACGGATCCCGAGATCAGACTGAATTAGCCACGGATCCCGGAGCGTTGTATCCACTGATACCGTGATCCGTTTCCCTCAAAGAAACAAATTAATATTTTACCCGCTGATCACGGTATCCGTGGCTACAAGAAAGCAAATACAATAAAAATAAAATGAATCTTTTTAGTCTTAATAACTTTTCTCCTGACTAAAAATCAATCAATCAACTCAGCCTATCGCAGTCCACTGCTGGACATAGGCCTCTCCCAAGTTGCGCCACAATGCTCGATCCTCTGCCTTCCGCATCCAGTCCCCCCCAGCCACGCTCTTTAGGTCGTCGGTCCACCTGGCAGGGGGGCGCCCTACGCTGCGTTTGCCGATTCGCGATCTCCACTCAAGGACTCGTCTGCTCCAGCGGCCATCGGTCCTTCGACAGACATGGCCAGCCCACTGCCACTTCAGCTTACTGATTCTACAAGCTATGTCGGTCACTCCGGTTCTTCTCCGGATAATCTCGTTTCGGATTTTATCCTTCAAAGAAACTCCAAGCATAGCTCCCTCCATAGCTCGCTGAGCGACTTTAAACTTGTGGACTAGCCCAACTGTCAGTGTCCACGTCTCGGCACCGTAAGTCATGACAGGCAGGACGCACTGGTTGAAGACTTTTGTCTTCAAACTTTGCGGTATAGGCGACGAGAAGACTCGGCGAAGTTTGCCAAACGCTGCCCAGCCCAGACGGATCCTTCTGTTGGCTTCTTTCTCGAAGTTGTGTCTACCAAGCTGAATTGCCTGCCCTAGGTAGACGTATTCCATTACAACTTCGAGTGTCGACCCTTCGACGAATATTGGCCTCGGCATGACATGCATATTGAATATGACTTTAGTCTTGTTCAGATTCATGCCGAGACCGACACGTCGAGAGGCTCCGTTTAAGCTGTGCAGCATTTCGCCCAGTTGTTCCAGCGACTCAGCCATTACAACGATGTCATCGGCAAAACGGAGATGTGAGATGTTCTCGCCGTTAACGTTGATACCCTGTCCAGTCCAGTCCAGTGTCTTGAAGACGTCCTCCAACGCGTTAGTGAACAATTTTGGGGATATTACATCCCCTTGTCTCACCCTTCTGCGCAGTTGGATTGGCTTCGTCTTTTGGTCCTGGAGCTGAACAGTCATGGTAGCAGCGTTGTATAGGCATCTCAGCATCTCTATATACTGCTCATCAATGTGACATCGCTGAAGAGCATCCAGAACTGCCCAAGTTTCGATAGAGTCGAAGGCCTTCTCGTAGTCCACGAATGCCATACACAGCGGCTGATTGTACTCTTCAGTCTTCTGTATGATCTGCCGAACAGTATGGATGTGGTCTACGGTGCTGTAGCCTTTTCGAAACCCAGCTTGCTCTGGTGGCTGGAATTCATTGAGTCTTCCGGCGAGACGATTCGTGATGACCCTCGAGAACAGCTTGTATACATGACTCAGGAGTGAGATGGGTCTGTAGTTCTTCAGTAGGGTTTTATCCCCTTTTTTGAAGAACAGTACCACCGCACTCCCGCTCCATGCCTCCGGTGTAGAGCCTTGTTGGATGACGGCACTAAACAGACTCTGTAGCTCCTTCAGGACCGGAGCCCCGCCTGCTTTTAGGAGTTCAGTAGTAATGCCGTCATCGCCCGGAGCTTTGTTGTTGTCTTTGTCTTAAGCTGCTCGAGGGCCGCCCTAATCTCGCCCTGGTCAAAGTCCGGAAGATCCTCGGTGTAATGGCGCGTGAGCTGGGCTCTTTTGTCGTCATTGCTAGGAACTGCTGGTCTCGCCGTTTTGGTGGAATACAAATGCCCATAGAAGTTTTCGACCTCATCAAGTATCTCGATCTTAGAGGTGACTATTTTGCCATCCGCGGCTTTCAGTTTCATCAGATGTTACATCACCCACTGCAGTCACCAACCCGCCTGCCCAGCGTGGTGACTATGGGCATACATCCCTATGAACGCACAACACATACAACGGCCCCCAGTTCCCGGTGGTCCCTCTATTCCCGACTACGGTAGCGGTCGTGGTAACGGTGGGACGGGGGTGCTAGGAATCCCCGGGTTACGGCAGGCTACCAAAACCGACGACTATATCTGGCAGCGTACAATGGAAAAACGTTGAGACTGGACCATCACCTCGCCGAGCTTGAAGTAGAGTTAAGTCATATAAAATGGCATATACTGGGGTTATCCGAAGTCCGTAGAGAGGGAGAGGACACGATAACCCTGGAGTCAGGAAACTTACTCTACTTCCGCGAAGGTGATCAGCTCTCCCAAGGTGGTGTTGGTTTTCTTGTCAATAAGGCCCTCGTGAACAACGTTGTGGAAATCGGTAGTGTGTCGACACGGGTAGCGTACCTTGTAGTAAAGCTAAATGATAGGTACAAGCTGAAAATAGTGCAGGTATATGCGCCGACCTCGACACACTCTGACGATATAGCCGAAGCGATGTACGAAGACATAGCTAAGGCTATGAATAGTACCGCTAAGGCTCACTACAACGTTGTTATGGGGGACTTCAACAACGCTAAAGTGGGAGTACAAGAACGCGGCGAATCGAGAATCGGACCTTACGGTTTGGGGCGCAGAAACCACAGGGGCCAAATGTTGGTCAACTTCTTGGAGTCCCAGGGGCACTTCTTAATGAACTCCTTCTTTAAGAAGAAGCCCCAAAGAAGATAGACCTGGAAAAGCCCCGACAAGGTGACAAGGAACGAGATAGACTTTATCATGACGGATAAGAAGCACATATTTAGAGATGTCTCTGTGATCAATAGGTTCAACACCGGAAGCGATCACCGACTTATCCGAGGCACTCTAAATATCAATTTTAGAGCTGAAAGAACGCGCTTGATTAAGTCTACTCTCCAACCTTCGCCGCTCCAAACCAGTTTGGGCTCCGAAAGGTTCCAAGCGGAACTTCAAAATCGATTCGACTCGCTGGAAACCACGGGCAATATTGAGGAGAAAACCAACACCATGGTCAAAACATTGCAGGAACTGTCTCGAAAATTCTTTCCGCCGCAGCGTGGAAGCAAGATGCCCAAGCTTTCGACTGAGACTCTCGATCTGATGAGGAAAAGACGGGAAATGCCAGCCGCGCATTCGTTTTCATCAGATAATAGGTCCCTAAACCTACAGATTAGGAAGCTGATGCGACGTGACCTCCGCCGCTCCAACACCCGCGCCATTGAGGCTGCGATTGAGCAAAATAGGGGGTCGAAAGTTTTCGCTCAGCAGCTAGGGAGGACCCATCTGATGAAACTGACTAAAAATGTTAATAACTAATTATGAGTCAGCGCCAAACAAACAATCAACGAAGATCATTAAATTACTTTAAAAAATTATAAAAACAAAATACAACGTGAAATTTTCAATTCTGTTTTCGTCGATTAAATTTTTTGTTCAAAAGTTTTTTAGAAAGTTTTTTTTCCTATTTTATTTTAGTTTGCTTGTTTTTTTTTGTATACACCACACTGTTAGGTTGTATTTCTTTAATAATCTTATACATCAATACTACCTTAACAATAGCACGATAGTATCGATACTATTGCATGATTTCGAACAATCGACCCTATCGATGGTATCGATAGTATTGTTGGATACCTTCCAATCGATACTATAAATACTATCGATGGTATCGATAGTATTGTTGGATACCATCCAATCGATACTATAATTACTATCGATGGTATCGATAGTATTGTTGGATACCTTCCAATCGATACTATAAATACTATCGATGGTATCGATAGTATTGTTGGATACCTTCCAATCGATACTATAAATACTATCGATGGTATCGATAGTATTGTTGGATACCTTCCAATCGATACTATAAATACTATCGATGGTATCGATAGTATTGTTGGATACCTTCCAATCGATACTATAAATACTATCGATGGTATCGATAGTATTGTTGGATACCTTCCAATCGATACTATAAATACTATCGATAGGTCTATCGATATTATGACTGATTTGAGGGGGGGACTATCGATAGATCGATCGTCGATTTTTATGCAACACTAGTTGCTGATGGACAGCTGCAGGCTACCGTTTAGGGGTTACCTGACACACAGAAACCGATTACGCTGGTATTCCTGAACCGCAAGGGATCCGCTAATATACTTATTTATCCTTAACATTCAAAACTAATTTTGAAAAATACTTTACCTATATTAAAAAAAAACATACCAATCGATTCTGAAGAAACTGCTTTTAGGACTTGCGTTTATTTTGTTATTCTGTTGCATAGTATAGGTATCTGTTTTTGTGATGATAGCAACGCAACGATGATAATAATATTAGTATTTCATCTCAGTAGATGATTCAATAGTATTTCATAAATCCTTAGAAGATAATGTAGGTACTTACTTACCTACTTAAATCTTTTCTCAAGGGCCGCGCCGATATCGGCCTCGGCAGATAACTTTTATTGCAAGATTCGACAGCTCCCGCTTAGAAATCTGTCAAGATTATCTAATCTATGGTAAAACGAGAAAAGCTTTTAATCTCAGTACAGTTGTTATGTACGTATCACGCCCATAGGTATGGTACATTACGGATTTACATGAACGATCAATAAATGTTATGAATGGGTCGGATCATCCGATCCACGTCACACATGCCCAAACGGTGTCAGTTGTAAACCGCAATAGATCGACCACAGAGCGAGCTTTTACGTAACTGGACGCACCTACCTACCTACTATATGTGGTAGATATAGGTATTGTACCTACTCTAACACATACATCATTAGAACACTTAGGGCCGTTCCACACTTATGTGTATTTGTTATACATTAAGCAACAAAAACCCGGTTGTTCCTGTGAGGTACGTTATCAGAATCGATATGAAGTCATTTGGAAAAACTATTCAATAAAAATAATCAAATTAAATATCAAATCATTATTAAAAGTGATTTTATCACTTTCAATTTACAGTTAATAATGATTTAATCTTTAATTTTATTATTTTTAATAAAACAAAGTTTAACCGGATTAATTGATTATTTTTATTGAAGAGTTTTTCCAAATGACTTGTGTCCTTACGTATGAATATCGATTGTTTTTGTTACATAGAATAGAATAGTATTTATTTGCATTAAACATGGTACAATAATGTGTTAGAAAACATTATTTTGAACTAATACATGTAGGTACATCTCATTTATACAACATGTATAAATGAGACTGAAAACGCTCAAAATAGGTACTCAATTAAATTTTTATTATATTCGATATGCAATATTGTTTATTATATTAAATATTTATTTTAATATTTAATGTTATTGAAATTATTTGTTTGATACAATTTAACCCACAATTCAAATTGCGTGGGATACGATTTTACTTTTACATTCATTATAGATGTTACTTATTTAATTAGACAGTGTACGTGTCGTACTAATAACATGATAAAAATTCACGTAATTTACATTCGTAATCATAATTATCCAAAACTTTATTAATACTCCAGCTGATTCACCTGCAGGTACCCTCATTCCACTAATGGGTGACCTGAAGTTGGCTAATAAGCCTTATTATTATCATCATCTTATTATTATCATCTCATTATCAATGACTGCATTACGCCGATTACCACATTTAACTGTCTTTTCATTGTCATAGCTACCATTACCGTTCTAATAGCTCCTCAAGCTAAATTTGATGATTACTTACGACCAAAATTAATATCCAAACCATCCACGATTTGCCAGGAATTTGACATAAGCTTCATACAAAATATGTCGAATTTCTATCTCTAGTAGGGTAAATCGTGGATGGATTGGATATTAATTTTGGTCGTAAGTGCATATATCAGTGTTTTAGATTAGCTTGACTTTGAATTTTATTCAGGTTTAGCTGCGCGATTAGTGTCCTCTTTCGTCTGCTTATAATAAAAATTGCGATCATAAATCCATCTTATTATCAGCAGCAATTTCCCTTCCGATTTTCATTGTAACAATAATTTAAACACACGGATAAATAAAAAAGGCGGACGGAATCTCGCTAAGAAAAAATTGAGGTACTTAATTTTTTCTTAAACCCACTATAATTTCGACAGCATTTTAACAAACCAGATATTGTTATTTTATAAGTGACACTATGATAACGACTACCGTCACACGAGATTTGTTATGTCATCGCAGCTGTTCTTGTCTTACTATGGGTGTGAAGTGTGAATGTGTGCTTGCCAGCTCGTAATTTCAAGCGAGCCGCCTTACTATGGATGCTTCAGTTATTGTTTAGCGAGATTCCGTCCGCTTTTTTTTGTCGTCCATTTTGACACATATATTAACTATATATAGACTTATTGATCGATCCTTACCTTAATTTGACACATTTAGGTAAATCCTAAAGACGCGTGCGCCGAACCGCATGGCACATGCTTCGCGAAATCAATTAGTTCCTTTTTTATTCGCCAGTACCAACTGGTAATCCTTTATAATCGTCGGGAATTGCATTCTCGCACAGTTATTATTAATTTACCTTCATCATCATCCTCCGAGCCTTTTCCCAATTATATTGGGGTCGGCTTCCAGTCTAGCCAGATGCGGCTGAACATCAGTATTTTACACGCAGCGACTGCCATCAGACCCCCGCAACCCAGTTACTGGGTAATACCGACATTCGGAGGTTAGACCAGTTGTCAGACTTTCAGGCTTCTGACTACCTGTAACGACTGCCATAGATATTCGTATGACAACCGGGACCAACAGCTTAACGTGCTCTCCGAGGCACGGAGGGGTCTCGATGTGTAACGAAACGGTCACCCATCCACAGACTGACCGCGGCAAGTGCAGCTTAACCTTGCAGATCGTACAATCCGCGCAGTCGTTGCTTCGCTACGAGCCCCATTATTAATTTACCTTATGATGTACATTACCGCAAGTGCTAGCGGTTATGTTCCGCTGTTTGTGCAAGAGTACCTATAGCTTCGTGACTTTATTGCAAGTATTTGCTAGACCTATGTTTGTTTGGTTGGTAGTATAATGAAGGGGGATATTGCAGTCATCGTCACGATTGGCAGGGTTATGAATGCAGTAAAATGCTTGTATGTACGTACGTAGACTTTGTATATTGCATTGTCCCGTGGTATAAGTTTATAATACACCTATAAGTCCTGACCATTTTGCTATCGTTTAAGATGGCGAAACGAAACGAGCTAAAGACCCGCCTGATGTTAAGTGATTACCTTTGCCCATAACAGCTGTAATACCATCTAGGCTGTTGCTTAAATGGTATTGGAAATCGCGTTTGTCAAACTAAAACAAGATGGAAAGTCTCATATGATTGTAATTTCACCGGCTCCCGTACCTTTCGCACCGGAACAATGCAAGCATCACTGTTTGGCGGCATTAATATAAGGTACGGGTAGTACTTGTACTTCCTGGACGAACTCTTCCTGGACGAACTCTTCCTGGGCGATCTCTTCCTGGACGAACTCTTCCTGGACGAACTCTTCCTGGGCGATCTCTTCCTGGGCGATCTCTTCCTGGACGAACTCTTCCTGGGCGATCTCTTCCTGGTCGATCTCTTCCTGGGCGATCTCTTCCTGGACGAACTCTTCCTGGGCGATCTCTTTCTGGGCGATCTCTTCCTGGACGAACTCTTCCTGGGCGATCTCTTCCTGGACGAACTCTTCCTGGGCGATCTCTTCCTGGGCGATCTCTTCCTGGGCGATCTCTTCCTGGGCGATCTCTTCCTGGACGAACTCTTCCTGGGCGATCTCTTCCTGGACGAACTCTTCCTGGACGATCTATGTCACAATGAGCTCTACTACTACTAAAATATACCTATATCTAATCATAGAAAAACAGTGTTTAAATACCAAACACTTTTATTACATCCCGCTCAGTCCTCAGACCTTACACAACCGACAACTCACGGAAACGCACGAAACCTCAATGTGGAATGATCCTAGGTTGCGCAACGTTCAAGTGGAGTGTAGCACTGTGCCTATAAACTTTAATGAAACACGCGCCAAAGCCTTCGCCGGCGGAATGGAGTGCCTCCGCTAGATTAGCAGACAGACTGACATCGCAACCTGTTACTCACATAGGTAGCTCAAACATACTATAATACACGGTGAATTTTCGGAATGATGATCAGATCCCTACATATTGTAAATTTTTTTTTCGTGATATCAGGGTTGGTCCCTTATTACAAATTGTTTATACTGATGAGTACTATGACCCCTTAAGAGGTTTTCAGTTATTTCAATAACATGTTGTATGTTGTGTTGTATGTTGTTGGTGTTGTTGTTGGTGTTGTTGTAGTGTGTTGTTGTAGTGTGTTGTTGTGTGTTGTTGTTTGAAGCAATTGTTTTTTTCTTTCTTTCTTTCTTTTCTTATATCTTATAGTATGTTTGACCTACGTAACTAATGTAAGTAACGTTTACTAATGATGATAAATCCTACACAGGTACATCTCTTAGTTTATTATTTTTTGTTACTTAATGGGTCACTCAAAAGAGGCCTTGCTTTGGAGGCCTTTGGAGCACTGGACGTCCAAAAGCCAAATACATCGACTCAAGGCCAAAACTACCTACCTATCTACCTACTTCCATAAGAAATTACCTATTCTATGCCTTATTGCTTTGCCCTACTAGTGATAGATATTTCACATAAATTAAGTTGTGTGGGGCTTATGCTATATTTCTATCTATAGTAGATATAGGGAAAATTGTGGATAGATGAACATTGTTAATGTTGGCCATTAGTCGATCTGTCTGTTTGTATTTCTTATAACTTTTCTTGCAAATGCTAGTCTTCGCATGGTCCTACATTGTATGACATACTTAGCTACTTCGTACTTACAAAATACGATGTCTATTTGTCTGTTCGCTTATATCATTTCACAAACAGATATTAATATTTACTGCAAACCTATTATTACTTGAGAATGCCAAGAAGTAGGTATTTATTACTATGTTAAGCTTTACATTCTAAAAAGATATTCGAGCGTTTTCGCGAAGAATATTGTAAGCGCCAAACAGTTTGTTAAAGATTATTACTATTCATCTTATGATTTAAAAGCATGGTTAACATACTCCATGGCGGTTAAGATATTTTTCCCGAAAATGCTCGATATCATTGCAACCCGTAAGCTACGGTCACGTCCCATTTACAGTAGACCGCACGTCAATGGTAACACTTGAATTACGAAAATCCTTACTGCTCAAAAATATAGACGCTGTCAAGGTCAAACTGTTACCACAGACGTGCAGTCGACTGCACCTGATAAGGTCAAAAAAGAAGTTAGTGCTATAAACTATTATCCCCCTGAAATAAGATTAAATAGCCATAATTTTAGGATAGGTTTCACTACTTCAAATGACTTCAAGCGGATCTATCCAACTATTACGGAAGTGGCGAAGGACTTGCGCATGAGCACGCACATTCCCTCCCCACGTGAGCGGAACGTGTCCACAACACCGCGGTATTCATGTTAACTTCTCAATAAATAATCTATTTAGTTCACACACTTCAATTTATAATTTAAATTCGTGCTGCTGCAAAACTGATCAAGTGCATAGAACTGCAATTATTTTATGGCAATATTAGATGTTTATTCTTTGCTAGTTTTGTATTGCCCTAATACATGATTGTCATCATTGCAAGCATTACAAGTCTTTGATACGAAATTTCTACATTAGAACTTCGCTTCTCATGAATAACTTAAAGATCAGGACGGTAGTACATCTTAATGCATTATAATCAGCTAATTATTATAAACAACTCGATAACACAGTGTCCAACCCTAGAATCAAACCTAGGACACATCATCATCATCATCATTTCATCCGAAAGACGTCCACTGCTAGACATAGGCCTCCCCCAAGCATCGCCACAACGACCGGTCCTGTGCCTTCCGCATCCAACCTAGGACACGTTTCCAAAAAATGAATTTACAACCGCGAGAACAACTAGGTCATTTTCTTTACATTTTCGTGATAACATGGAGCCACGCACTCGTAGTGCAATGTTGACTTCGAAGGATAACAGGTTTGATTCCGCGTTCATTGCTTGAGCTCATTGTAATCATTCACGGTACAAATGAACTAGTTAATTGTAATTGTAACAAAGTTTTTTTGTTGATTAGTCATCGTGAATTTGTAAAGCAATTGCTCTTAAATTGTATAGCACAACAATAAACACGAAATGTGTTGTCATTATTATAATAAAACTAGATTATTATTTGGTTAGCCTTGAAAAATATGAATGGATTTTGACAAGCTTACAATAAAATCCAAACAACAAACAGTAAAAAGATTTACTATAAAATATTTTATGTTCGGTAATACATTGAAAGATATTTTAGGGGGGGAGGCATACATTTTTGTTTTATTTATAACATAACATAACATCACGCCTGTATTTCCCCGAAGGGGTAGGCAGAGGTGTATAGTACACCCACATTTCGCCAGTTATGTTATAGTCCCATGTAATAGGGGACGAGCCTATTGCCATTGACCGGGCACAAATCTAGACTCCGGGCTGCTACTGAGAATTTCCTAATGAAAAAACCCAATAATACTTTGTCCGACCCGGGAATTGAACCCAGGACCCCACCCTCAGCAGTCGCGCTTCCAACCACTAGACCAACGGGGCAGTGTTTTATTTATGTATCAAAATTATGATGGTCTACTTTATTACTTTACTAATAAGCTCCCTAGGTCATAACTTGGTCAAAGTCAGCCGTACAGTAATCTGCCCCCCTAGCCAAGTTGACAATCTACAATTGTCAACGCTAATAGAAAACAATCAAAATGTATGGGAATGACATACCTATCTCCGTGTGTTTTTAACCGACTTCATTACTATAGATATTGCGCTCGACTGTACATTACATGACGCAAAGGGACAACCACGCGCCGCCTTAAAAATGTTGTTTTTGTTAAGATTTTAAAATACATACAATGATTATTTTTTACTTTTTAGTTAAGGTTTTTGAAGTCGGTTTTATTTTATGTTAAAAAGTTTTTTTGTTGTAATTATTGTACATTTGTAGATAGATAATTTAATTAATACGTACAAATAATCTTAAAATACGTTAAAAGTGTGAGTATTAACCATAAACTTATTATACTAGCAAGTATAAGTTTATGGTATAAAAGTATAAACGAGCATTTTTTCGAGCATTTCCATGTAATGTATCGTACTAACGAATGGTACAATACAACCGAATTAGATTGACGTCCAGCAGTGGACGTCTTTCGGCTGAAATGATGATGTTAATAAAGATTGGCGCAGGTCGCGTGTGGTGCATTTATTTTTATGAGTTTTAAACCAATTAGAAGATGGTGGCTAATGAACATTTACCATCTTGCACTCGTGTCTATGCTCGATGAAATCTTACACAAATTCGCTCGTCGGTTTATAAAATCAAGTTGTAACAAAGCTTCGAGCGTGCTCTATGTTCGGTTCGTGAAATAACGATGAAAGGTGAAACAGTAGATCGGCTCGATGTTCTGTTACTAGTAAATGCTCTTTTGTAAACTCACCTGTAAATGTACGTATTTCACATTTGCGACTCAAGCTTTATTTTCAAACTATAATTTGAGTAAACTGGTGAGGACTTAATTTGATGCACTGTTTTCCTAGGATAAACGACTCTACGACCTATAACTTAGGTAATATGATTAACGTGGGCGCCATGACAAAGAATGTTATAAACAAAACTGCCTTGAAAACGAAAACTGATCTAATTTAACTAGAGCGGAAAGATAAGCCGTCCATTGACATAGAATACTTAATTAAATAGTGTTTCTATTGTCATTTATAGTTTATTTATATTTATATTATTGAGGACCTCCAACAAAAGATATACACAAAAAATCCCAAGTGATAGATACAGGATTCTACCTAGTGTACTCCTTCAATTATAGGAGGCCACAGCATGGACAAAATTAATGACTGAGCTAACTTAAAATTAAGGTAAGTATCTAACCAACTAAAAATCACATTAACAAGAAAATATATAATACTATACTGTTTTGTACAGCATTTTCATTACGGTCGCACTTGCCCCCACCATTTGCCTGAAGGGTCCGTTGGTAAAATAGGTTACGCCAGTAACTATTTCTTATGTGATATAAGTATAAAACTGCACATTTCTATTTTCTTCATGTCCATCTATCTTAGCTAATGTTGATAACAACTTCAACCAGAACTTTTGACCTATGCTTTTGTACTAACAGCACAGAGTGGGAGATCAAAGTATATTTTTTGATTCTCCTGCTACGGTATAGCACTTGATTGATTCAATGCCTCTCCTCTTTGCATAAAAATTCCATAGATTATTGTTTGTTCGAGCATCACGCAGAAAAAATGGACCAATTTAGATGTTTGACACACGAATAGACCATGTCCTGGCTTGAAATATAGAATACTTTTGATCAAAATACCACGGAAGCGAAGCCACGGGCGTCAGCAGTCATAAATCTATTGAACTACAAATCCGAAATAAATAAAACGAGAATTAAGTAGATACTCCATCGATTAACGCAATGTCTCGATCACAGAAATATATAGAATAGAATGGAAAAGTGGGCAGGGCGCGCGTGCCAACACTCTGCACCATAGTACAGGGCATTTCAAAGCCTTTCTCAGTACGCCTCATGACTTGTTTCTGTAAATACTGTAACATGAACCCGCAAAAATGCCTTGTTATGCTGTTTCTAACTGCAGAAACAAAAGCTGTAAAGTACATTTGATTAAACTTAATTTAAAAAAAATTATGACGTCAATATGTAAGGCGTAGTTTGTTCGAAAGTTGCCACGCATGAATCGCAAGTAAAATTGTGATTACAACCATTCTATCAATATCTGTGGTCTCGATTATCTCGTACCCTGTAACCCTTCAATGAATCACTCTATTCAAGTTATCTCTATGCGTATTTTTGTGCAACAAGGTAACCACAGGGGCTTACCCACAGTTACTTAAGTAACTAAAGTTATGTACTTGTGTAAGTTTTAGGTACTTTACCAACGAACTTATGACCTATAGGAATAAGGGAAATACCTGGATAGAATACACACTTTGTTTGTTTACGTATTCCAACTTAAAAGATAAAATTGTAGGTATCTCTGTATCATTAAGCTGGTAAACAACCAGTATTGAACATGCTTACCCGCAGACTGCAGAATTTTAATCGGTCGATCGTTAAAATTCTATCAATACAAGGACATACGGGAGTGCGCACACCGGCACACCCGGTTTCCATACAAACATTATATCACCCAACTATCGTCCGAGCTTAGAATAATTAGGCTTTAGCTTTACCTGAAATAAATGAACTTTTTTTTTTTAACCGCTTAAGTCGCACGCGGAATGAAGTAACAACAACAAATTCAATTTGGCCTGAAAAGGCTACTTTCAGTACAGCTTACGCACGCCTATGTGTGTGTTGGCGAACATTTTACGTGCCACTTGCGGGCACCGGGCACACATTTGGCACCATTGTTTTTGTGCTTCAACTTTGAGCGGAACTTTCAATGAAACTATCACACTTGTCTTATTACTCTAAGCGGCTGAGACAGTTCAGTCTGCGGGGGCTCATATACGATAGACGGGTCGATTATCACACTGCTATAAGCTCACTGACTGGCGCTGCGGCCTCCTAATCACACTTGAATCACGAATGACTTTTTCGTTGAGATATGTCATTCCCATACATTTTGATTGTTTTCTACAGCGTTGACGATTGTAGATTGTCATCTTGGCTTGAGGGGCAGATTTATACTGTTATTGTATTCGTGACCCTACAACAATGACTACCGCCACACTAGATTTTTTGCGTAATCGCGGCTTTTTGGCGTATTATGGATGAGAATGTGTGCGTACAGAACGGGCAGGCGCCCGTACTTTTAAGCGAGCTACTATGGATGCTTCACTTATTGTTAAGTGAGATTCCATCCGCCTTTTTTATTCGTCCGAGCATCAACGGCCATGCTCGCTTTCCGGTATCAATTTTGTTCGCACATTCTTGGATATCGTCCTCAATATTATCATTTTCCATAAACTTAGCAATTATTCTAATTGTGTTAATTAGGTTATCTGTTAGTGTCTCCAATGAGTCATTGTCGCTTGTCCTTCAGCAGAACATGTTTGATGCACAACTTTCGCAAGCACCGGCGCGAGCGCATACATGCAATAACCTATTAATTCACATGCACTAATTGCATATATTATTAAACCCACGTTAATTTTAAATATTTACGTGATGTGGTAAACTTAGGCATAGTTTTGTATTAGTAGTCAGTGATGGTGCCTTGCGACTTGCAACAATCATTTTATACCTTCTGTTAATTTCTATAAGGTCTGTTAGTTTTTGTCGGATTTACCTGAGATTAGGCAGTCGAGGGAACCGTCTCAACAGGTAAAAGAAAACTAGGATAGGGAATCTATTATTGTGATCATTAGATGTGCTGCAACATCTATAAGTATATAACATCCATAGAGCTAAAAAAGTTTCTCCCAATAGCAGGGACTAGCTGAAAATCAGTGTGTATAGATCGTAGGATAATCGGACAAATCGAATCTTTGCGAAAATCGTAGGATGATTGCAAAAGACCGGATAATTAGATTCTCAGAAAGATTTTTGTTATCAGGATCATTGCAATAATCCCAGTTTATTTAGGACGATTGGAAACTTGAACGGTGATTGGCTAATCTATGAGACGATTTATATACTATAACATCTTCATTCTGATTGGTCAGAACATGGCTCGAAAGACGAAGGAATGTAGCCGTAGGCTAATCAGCGCATCCGTCAGTGCATAACGTTCATATCAGCCAGTCAGCGCTCATTACGTGAGCAGTTATTCACGACTATCCTAAGATAAACCGGATTTTTGCAATGATCCTAAAAAAAGCTCGGATGATAACGACAAACTTTCATAATATAATATAATATAATCTTTATTGTGTCAACAGTGGTACATTACAGTTTGATTCTAATTATCTGGTCCTTTGCAATTGTCCTAGGATTTTCGCAAAGATTTTGGTGATTATCTTACGACATATACATGTAATATCTGCTGAGCTGTATAACGTCCACTTTTCCTTTGTACCTACTTGTCTTATTTAGTAAAAAATCTTGGTAGGTCTCTTTATTAATGTTGATTTTTTAAATAACTATAATGAGAATATATCATTATTAGTTCTGCACTCGTAATTAGGTTAAAAAGTCTTATTAAGTATGCAAAATTGTTAATGTAATGTCTTTTACCAATTATTAATAAAAAATTGCAGCCAAGTTTGTTTAATTAATAAGACAAGGTAAAAACGGACTTTACCTTGTTGCACGTTTATACAGTGAAATATGTTTTTTATTTTTATTTTGTTCATTCTGTTTGTTATTTTTTACGTTGCGCTGTGCATATTCTATGTGGGTGGCAAAATAGATAGGTAACGATTTAATTGCAATCTTCTTTGCATACTAAGTACAACAATCTTTTTGCAAGCAAGATGTTTATGGTAGTGTCTGAGAATGCTCGATGATTATAGAATCGATGGAATAGATCCGTCGACAGTTCGATAGTAAATTGACAGCACTGCTATAATATGTCTGGCACTTTACGTAGCACTTATTAATTCCATGGGCATTTTCTCATGTCACGGCTCATGCCAGGCAATAGCCCTAGCCCTGGCCTGGCCCTACCTGTCCAAGTTGTTACGATGCATGTTTAATTTTCTCAGTGTCAATGTAGGCCTAGTTATCTGTTTCTTGACACAGTGAATTAAAAAAAGTTCATGAATTAAAACAAACAAGTACCAAGTAAAAAATAAGGAACTTTTAGCTAGCCTCATGTTGATCTGTATCCATATATGTCAATAAAAATAGCAATAAAAAAAAAATATAGGTTTAATACCTATTTAATTTGTAAACAAACAAATTCCCCCGTGTGTCACGTGCGACACAAAAAACGATGCGTGCGACACAAAAACGATGCGTGCGACACCACCAAAAAAATTGCAGGTATTTCCACCTCTTGACCATGCCGCCGATGACTTCTTTCAGAGTCATTCGGGACTTATTCTCAAACCCTCGCTGTGTTTCTAAGTGAAATTTTGGGTATTAAATAATCGTAGAATTTGTTAGTATATTTAGATGCCTAAGCATATAATTCAAAGGGCAGTAAAGTTCTGGAGTGGCGACCAAATACTGGAAGGCGCAGCGTGGGTAGGCCCCGCATAAGGTGGACCGACGACCTGGTGAAGGTCGCGGGAATCCTCTGGATCCGGAAGGCGTAGGACCGATCTTTGTGGCGATGCTTGGGGGAGGCCTATGTCCAGCAGTGGACGTCTTTCCGCTGAAATGATGATAAAGCATATAATTTATAATTTGCTCTAGAAATATGTCACGGTTACTGATCAACATCTTGTACCTATATCGTGAAGATCCAGAAAATTTATATTTCCTAAAATTAGGACAAAGATAGGTTCGTTGGATTGGCGACGCGGAGACGGTATCATTAGGAAGTTAGATGTCACAAAACAAGTGGTAGTTAATCCCATAGATAATATACTAATATAGATAGTTAAACCGGTGCATCTGTGTGATATGCAGTTGCACTCTACGTTGATTACTCAAAGGTGGGATCGAGCCAGCCCGTCACCTGTAGGTCTACTCGCGTTTTAAGAACGACAAACGAAGTACGATCTTTCGTTCCGACTGATACTTACATAATAAAGATAGGCACATAAAAAAGGCACAATTAAGATAGACCACGGTTCATAGTCGTATACAATTTACCGGAGATGAGAAAAACAAACGTCAAAACACGATCATCGCATGCGATAAAGGAACGATGGTTGACTGGAGTAGCAAATTGTGCGATTAATCGTACGATTTATTGAATATCGTCAAACGGGATTAGACCCCCTGACGCGGCGGGATTGCGGGAAGCTCCGTTTACGGCCAAAATTAATATCCAATCTATCTACGATTTACCCTACTAGAGATAGAAATTTGACATATTTTGTATGGAGCTTATGTCAAATTCCTATCTCTAGTAGGGCAAATCGTGGATAGATTGGATATTAATTTTGGCCGTTAGTGTAGGCGAGTAACTGGCGACTGGCGCTCACAATTACTGGCAGACAGACGGCCTTGCAACCGCTTTACTGTGGACTGCGGACTATCTAGCACTGCATCTCACTTGGCTAGCTAATAACGTGGCGAAAACATGCGGGAACTGCAGCGGATGAGCGTTTTAAAATACTAGATTCTGTATAACTCGGACTGTAAGTATTTAATTTCCCAGTTTTGATGCGACTCTTTAAATTAAAAGTTACCATGATTTATTCATTAGTAAACTAAATAATTAACTGCCAAAATTAATATCGTATCTATCCACGATTTGCCCTACTAGAGATCGAAATTTGACATAAGCTCCATAAATGTCTTTCTATCTCTAGTAGGACAAATCGTGGATAGATAGGATATTAATTTTGGCCGTAAATGAATGAAAATAGCGAAGGTAGGGTACTAAACTTTTAAGGAAACAATAAAAGCTTTAAATAATAAGTACCTACTTTGCGTCTGCCTCATCGCCCCAAGTTTAGTACCCATATTATCTATAAGTTAATGGTGTTGTATTACCACTGATTAAATTGCATTTTACATACTGTTAAGATACCATGTTGATCATCATTTCAGCCAAAAGACGTCCACTGCTGGACATAAGACTCCCCCAAAGGGATATGCCATAATCGCCACGCTTGGCAGGCGGGTTGGCGGTCGCAGTTGGTTGGTCAAATACTCAGAGAGCTACCCATCCTCTGGTGACTCCGTTAGTCGCCTTTTACAACACCCATGAGAAGAGATACCACCCGTTCTAGTGTTGATCAATTCTAATTAATTATTGTATAGCATATTATTCAGATATTATCCTTGAATGAACCACGATATAAATTTATTTTTACAAATTAATAAAAAGCTAGCCACACATAAAAATTGATCAGGTGTTTCTAGAGGTTTCCACGTAAAATCTATCAACTATCAACCGTATATACATGCAAGTTATTGCTTCCGCAATTTTGATGTTATGACTGTGCAAGTGTGCAGCCTGCGATTACGATATCAATAGTAGCTAGTATATAACTTGTTAGTGGGGTCCTAACTACGACTCTAATCTTGGACTAATACACAAAGAACTAAGGCCGATTTTCACCAACCTGAATTGTCTGAAGCAAACCATTTATTCGAAAAATTTACTAGAATTTAAGGTTAATAGTTGTTTAAAAAATAATGTAATACTTTCTATGGTAGGTAAATATTTATTTATTTATTATATTAAATATTAGTAAACTTTATGAAAGTGCACCACATACTGCCCCCATCTATTTTTCACGTCTTCCTTGTCCATACTAACGTTGTCTGGAACATATCGCTATTAGCGATAAGGCCGCCAATGTACCCTTATTTTACAGTCCTAAGTTTAATAATGTTATTGGTGTACAATAAAGAATATTCTATCCATCTATCTATCTAAAATCTAGATAATTAACTAATTAAATATAAATATTTTTGGAACATTTTTACACAGCACCATCTAGTCCCAAACTAAGCAGAGCTTGTGCTATGGGTACTAGACAATGGATATAATATTTATATACTTTTTTTTTGTAAATACATACTTATGATATACAAGCAACACCCAGACCAACACAAAAACTTATGTCCATCACACAAATATGTGTCTCCTGTGGGAATCGATCCCACGACCTCGTGATCGGCAGTCCGACACTCGAACCACTAGACCACAGACGGCGTCGAATACTTTTTGAAAAATTTTTGGCGTGATCTCGGAACGTGCCGACTAAAAATACGAAGTAACACGTAAACTAATTTGACAGCACTAAAATTGTTGTCATCCCTTTCCTATATCCACTATTAGTAAAAGAGAGCGATAGTTTAAAATAAGTTTAGTTTGTGAACAAGAAAAAATTGTGTTGCATTCATTGTTAATGTTGTGTTGTTTGTTATGTTTAACAACAATAATAAATAACTGTTACATGAAAAGTAAGTGAAACTCTGAAATTGTCACTGGGGTCAGTGCCCATAATTACCTGAACCAAGTATAAGAAAAGGGTTCAGGTAATTGAGGGCACTGACCGTACTAGGGTCGAATTGGAGCCCGAATTGCAGAGTTCAAAACCGAATGCGTTCGTTAACCTCGCTCGAATACACAGTAAATTAAGTAATATAACTTAGTAAATTTACTTTCGATCAGTTCCAAGGATTACGGTTACGATATGAAGCGGCGGCGCGTACCTATAGGTCAGCTGCGACGGCAGAGTGCGTAGAAAATGCGGTGCGTGTGCGCAGCGAGACCGGTTGGCGCGCGGGACCGGTATGCCTGGGAATTTTCCATGCTTTCCTCGCAGCCTCAGTACCTTCAAGGGAACAGAACATGTTGAGTGATTGCCTCTCTGTTAACTACCGCGGCCACTTATATGGAAAGAGGTCTTCAATTATTGCGATAAAGTAAATTCGGGCTCAGTTTTTATACGGGACTCGAGATAAGTACCCATCTCTTTACTTGCCCATATTGTCCATCCTAAGGTTGTCTGGAAGAAATCGCCTTGAGCGATAAGACTGCCCATTGTACATGTGTTCCATATAAGTCATATATGTTGCTATTTTCTTTTGTGTACAATAAAGAGTATTTGTATTGTATTGTATTGTATAAGTAGATTTCCCGTTTCGGATGTTTACCTTGAATTAAAAAAAAAACATTCCGCTTCAGTTGACACAAAATGTTTTCGTAAAAGCAAGGTGAAATTTCAATTTCGTGACCGTCAAAACGACCCGTCATACAACTCAAGTATTCGCATTATTTCTGGAGCTGAAGAGGAAAAAATTTCGGGACTATGATGTACGCGCATCGTTGGCAAGCTTGCGGGACACTTTTAGAATAGTCCACAATTCGTCCAAACCTGAATGGGCAGATATTGTCGCGTGCCAAACGGTCGCGCCAGGCGCCCGCCATTTGGCACGCCTGGCCATACGGAACACCGAGCGCGGTCGAATGATTTAGCGACAGAAGTTCAAGGCCAGCGCTGAAACGTTACGTGATGAGTCAGCTCTCTGCCTTGCAGCACGATGCACTAATCTACACTCGGCCACACGTCAGTGGTAACACTTGAACCACGAAAACCATTAAAAACTTTTCTCTGCTTACGAAATAAAGACACTGTCAAGGTCAAACTGTTATTACGGATGTGTTGGCTACTGTACAACTTTTAAGGATGACTGTTATCGTGGTTGACGATTTTTAAAACGCCGATTCCGGTACTAAAAAATACATTGAAAAACGCAAATTCAACACAAACATTCTGGCAACCGCTTCAAGGGTACCTACTAGAAAAATAAATCAACGTTTTCCACACAACGTTCTCAAACCGGGCAAAAGGTGAAAGCTTCTGCGAATCATAACAACCATTTGTCAGCCTCGCTGCGACACTCCTGCCTGTATCGCTATCATTATATTCTATCTAATCCATGAGACTGTTATTTCTGTGCTTTACTTTGGCACTATGTCGTATAAGGGACCATTCTAGGACCATTAGACTAGGTACTTATAGTTTTTATTATAGAAATCATTGCCAAGTTTGGTGTCAAGGGCGTCGCCAGCCAATGAGCCAGGGGGATAAGAGGATATGAAATGTAGGTAAAATAAAGATAATTTGTAAAGTTTTAATCGTTTTACTACAAGGAAAAAATATCTTTATATCCTTATTAAAGCATAATCTTCTTGGGTTTTTTGTGAATTTTTCGAATATAAAATTTTCTAGGTTCCAGTCTCTAGTGAGGTGGGGCAGCTGTCACCTCCTGCCCCCTCCTTGCGATGCCCATGCTGTGTGAAGATTTTTGTTTGAGCAATTTTCCGCAATTACAACGTAATCATTGTTTCAAGTCCAAGGTTAAACTGGAAAATAAACTGAAATCAAAGACATTCTCCATTCAGTGTTGCGGAGGTTGGCGGCCATTTGCAGACTTGTTCTTATTATATAACACATGTTTTATGTCAAGTCAAGTCAACTCAGCCTATCGCAGTCCACTGCTGGACATGGCCTCTCCCAAGTTGCGCCACAACACTCGGTCCTCTGCTTCCGCATCCAGTCCCCCCAGCCACGTTCTTTAGGTCGTCGGTCCACCTGGCAGGGGGGCGCCCTACGCTGCGTTTGCCGATTCGCGGTCTCCACTCAAGGACTCGTCTGCTCCAACGGCCATCGGTCCTGCGACAGACATGGCCAGCCCACTGCCACTTCAGCTTACTGATCCTACAAGCTATGTCGGTCACTCCGGTTCTTCTCCGGATAATCTCGTTACGGATTTTATCCTTCAAAGAAACTCCAAGCATAGCTCGCTCCATAACTCGCTGAGCGACTTTGAATTTCTGGACTAGCCCAACTGTCAGTGTCCGCGTCTCGGCACCGTAAGTCATGACTGGCAGGACGCACTGGTTGAAGACCTTTGTCTTCAAACTTTGCGGTATAGGTGACGAGAAGACTCGGCGAATGTTTTATGTAAATATAAATAATCTGTAATGATGTACTACATGAATAAACGAAATACACGAAAAAAAAGTCAGGTGGTCCCTACATTTTATTGATTTAAGTGAACACAAATGTAGGGACCATGATTTTTTTTCGCGATTTTAGGGTTGGTCCCATAGTAAAAATTGTTCATAATTATGAGTAAAATGACCCCTTTTCGGGAAATAAGCGACTCTTTCAGCATGTATACAACGTGTATCAGAAAAGCGTGGTCATATTTTAAGAGCTCATTCAGGACATAGGATAGAACAACTTTTACTATGGGACCAACCCTGAAATCGCGAAAAAAATATCAGCTGTTCCTTACTACAATGTTTTCATGAAGATGCAAATATTGCCCCAGGAGCGCTCTTTGTAGTAGTTTACCAGTATAACAGTCAGATACTGGTCGCATCTGACCTCAGATTAAATACTTTAGTTATTAATCTGAGCATCTGACTGTTTGTTGACTGTATAGTCTCTGACAGTTCTGCCACCTGTCTCTCACCATAGGTGTCCTTAGTGTATAAGTGTTTCCATCATCATAATTATACGTCCACTTCTTTTGGCAGTTCGAATAACTACGCTTTTTGGTGGTTCGAAAAACGTTTAGAGCCAAACATACTTTATACTCGTTATAACAAACATCTACATTTATTTTAGAAATAAGAAAAAAAATCAAATCTTAACTTTGTTATTTAAAAATTAGAATGCAAAATTATTCACTGGTTAAATGCACTTTTCTTGTCCATAAGTCGTACAACAAAATATTTTTTTATTCAATTCAATTTATTTCAGCTAAATCACAATAAAATTATAAATCACCCATAGGTTATGTACCTATCATATGTACCATCTATTTCTAAACAATAATTTTATATGTCAAGCAATGATATAATAAGCCATACAATACAAATAATATGTCATATAACGAAGAAAATATATAATATGTCATACAATAAAAATATAATATGTCGTATAGTAATGGAAATACTGGTTCGGGAACGGGTTACATGAATTCTTCTCCAGCACTCCATGAATGTGCAGTCAGTGTCCATTCTTCCAGCAATGAGTTGCAGGAAGCTTTAACAGTAATAGTGTGCTGTGTTATTGTCACAGTTATTCAATCAATCAATCAATCAAATCATTATTAGCAATCATTCTTAATTTTTCTCATGTATCTGGTCTGCTCGACATCCGTATTTCACTGCAGGGATCCAGCAAAATACCAGCGTCAGGTATAATACCTGGCACATGCTGAGCTGGACACCCATTTGGTACAATATTGAGACACATATCACACTTTCTTATTATATTTTTACTTGTATGTCCTGTGTCTTGTTTTTGTACTAAATAAACGTTTTATCTATCTATCTATTTATCTGTAAAACTTTCCTTAACCCCTGAAAAATCACTACATACATACATACATATTATCACGCCTGTTTCCCATTGGGATAGGCAGAGACTATGGATTTCCACCTGCTACGATCCTGACACACCTCTTTCGCTTCATCTACGTCCATTAACCTCGTCATGCATGCTCGTCGGTTTAGAGAACTCTTAACCTGGCATTTTTTAAGAACATCCGCGATTTGATCGTGATACGTTCGCCGAGGTCGTCCCCTTCCAACTCTTCCATCAACACTCGCTTCGTATACTTGTTTCGTCAATCTCCTCTCGTCCATCTTCTTTATATGTCCAAACCATCTTAACATACCTTTCTCAATCTTTGTCACTACATCTTATTTCACTTCACAACGCTCCCTTATCACGTTATCCTTACTTTATCTCTCAAAGTTACACCACACATACTTCTCAAAGCTCTCATTTGTACTGCATTTATTCTGCTTTCATGTTTTTTCTGCCATACCCAACTTTCACTACCATATATAAGTGTAGGCACTAACACTCCCCCATGAACAGCCAGCCGTGCCTTTTCCGACACTTTGCGGTTGTTCATGAAGGTGTGTAGTGCCCCATTCACCTGATTACCAGCACTCACTCTCCTTTCAATGTCCTTCACATGCTTGCCATCTCTCGTAAACATGGAACCCAGGTATACAAACTCTTTCACTTGTTCCACCTTTTCGTCACCTATCAAAATATTGCACTCTGTCATAACTTTTCCTTTTCAAAAACCATAACTTTTGTCTTACTGACATTAACTTTCATTCCTTTACTCTTCAAAGCACCATCCATAATCCATAATCACTGGATATCGGAAATCCTACACAATGTTGTTCGTGATGAATTTTCACAATATTTATTTGTTCACTGTGAACACGGTTAACTAGGATATTTTTGTAATGTCAACTTTATTTACATTATTCGAGTTCCGTGCTTCCTTAGTGTGTAATATCTTACGTTCGCATTATATTAACGTACGAACACATGTTAGTGATCATTTTGGAGTAATTTGCAGTTGGAGAGCTGCCCCGACAGATACAATTCGCAATTTAGCGCAGAAGTAGTGATTTAAGAAATTAATGTAATCTTGTTGTGCAATAAAGAGGATTTGTATTGTATTGTATTGTAAATTTCACTAGTTATTATGTTGCGGAATAAAAGCAAAATTTTGCTAAGAAAAAGTAAATAAACACCACAGCCGTCTATACCATTCCACTATTGCACATAGGCTTCTTACTTCTTTCAGGGTCAGATCATAACTAAGAGCGAATTCCTAAGAGGAGGAACACTGGTAGTCTGAGATCTTAATCTTCGCTGGACAGAGGGTATTCTTCTCTCTTCGTCTAATACTCAAGGTTCTGTCCCTTGTTGCATTTGTATTTCAAGCAAATTCAGCGCCTCTTTATGAGTGGTCATACTATATATATTATGTTGGCTAGAAATACTTACATATTTATCCGTCATTTGTCCGCCATTGACTCTGCCTCTCTTTTATGAATAAATTGAAAAATATCGCTACAGCGCTTTTGACATGTATATAATTATCTTCTTTTATTGTGTGAACTGAATCTTCTGTAGTTTATAATCCACGCAGTGTCCACCGTGCGATAGCACGTGCTGGTTGCGAAGCACGTGCATTGTTGCCCATCAATTTTATTGTTGTCGCTGTCTTCAAACATATACCGACGGGCGCGCCGCAAGCGTGGGCTAAACTGTTGCAAACTAGCCTATGCCCGCGACTTTGCCCGCGTGAATGTAGTTTATCGCGCATCCCTCGGGAACTGTTCATCTTCCCGGGATAAAAAGTAGCCTATATGTTAATCCGGGTTATGTTCTATCTGTATGCCAAATTTCATTAAAATCGGTTCTGCTGTTCTTGAGTTTTAATGGTGTAAATAGGTGTAACTAACCCGACTTTGTTTTATGTCCATGCACTGCTCTATCGTCCTTGAGTTATAAATGGTGTAAATGGGTGTAACTAACCCGACTTTGTTTTATGTCCATGCACTGCTCTATCGTCCTTGAGTTATAAATGGTGTAAATGGGTATAACTAACCCGACTTTGTTTTATGTCCATGCACTGCTCTATCGTTCTTGAGTAATAAATGGTGTAAATGGGTGTAACTAACCCGACTTTGTTTTATGTCCATGCACTGCTCTATCGTCCTTGAGTTATAAATGGTGTAAATGGGTATAACTAACCCGACTTTGTTTTATGTCCATGCACTGCTCTATCGTCCTTGAGTTATAAATGGTGTAAATGGGTGTAACCAACTCAACTTTGTTTTATGTCCATGCACTGCTCTATCGTCCTTGAGTTATAAATGGTGTAAATGGGTGTAACTAACCCGACTTTGTTTTATGTCCATGCACTGCTCTATCGTCCTTGAGTTATAAATGGTGTAAATGGGTGTAACTAACCCGACTTTGTTTTATGTCCATGCACTGCTCTATCGTCCTTGAGTTATAAATGGTGTAAATGGGTGTAACCAACCCAACTTTGTTTTATGTCCATGCACTGCTCTATCGTCCTTGAGTTATAAATGGTGTAAATGGGTGTAACTAACCCGACTTTGATTTATGTCCATGCACTGCTCTATCGTTCTTGAGTTATAAATTGTGTAAATGAGTGTAACTAACCCCGTAACCCGACTTTGTTTTATGTCAATGCACTGCTCTATCGTTCTTGAGTAATAAATGGTGTAAATGGGAGTAACTAACCCGACTTTGTTTTATGTCCATGCACTGCTCTATCGTTCTTGAGTAATAAATGGTGTAAATGGGTGTAACTAACCCGACTTTGTTTTATGTCCATGCACTGCTCTATCGTCCTTGAGTTATAAATGGTGTAAATGGGTGTAACCAACCCAACTTTGTTTTATGTCCATGCACTGTTCTATCGTCCTTGAGTTATAAATGGTGTAAATGGGTGTAACTAACCCGACTTTGTTTTATGTCCATGCACTGCTCTATCGTCCTTGAGTTATAAATGGTGTAAATGGGTGTAACTAACCCGACTTTGTTTTATGTCCATGCACTGCTCTATCGTCCTTGAGTTATAAATGGTGTAAATGGGTGTAACTAACCCGACTTTGTTTTATGTCCATGCACTGCTCTATCGTCCTTGAGTTATAAATGGTGTAAATGGGTGTAACCATCCCAACTTTGTTTTATGTCCATGCACTGCTCTATCGTCCTTGAGTTATAAATGGTGTAAATGGGTGTAACTAACCCGACTTTGATTTATGTCCATGCACTGCTCTATCGTTCTTGAGTTATAAATTGTGTAAATGAGTGTAACTAACCCCGTAACCCGACTTTGTTTTATGTCAATGCACTGCTCTATCGTTCTTGAGTAATAAATGGTGTAAATGGGAGTAACTAACCCGACTTTGTTTTATGTCCATGCACTGCTCTATCGTTCTTGAGTAATAAATGGTGTAAATGGGTGTAACTAACCCGACTTTGTTTTATGTCCATGCACTGCTCTATCGTCCTTGAGTTATAAATGGTGTAAATGGGTGTAACCAACCCAACTTTGTTTTATGTCCATGCACTGCTCTATCGTCCTTGAGTTATAAATGGTGTAAATGGGTGTAACTAACCCGACTTTGTTTTATGTCCATGCACTGCTCTATCGTCCTTGAGTTATAAATGGTGTAAATGGGTGTAACTAACCCGACTTTGTTTTATGTCCATGCACTGCTCTATCGTCCTTGAGTTATAAATGGTGTAAATGGGTGTAACTAACCCGACTTTGTTTTATGTCCATGCACTGCTCTATCGTCCTTGAGTTATAAATGGTGTAAATGGGTATAACTAACCCGACTTTGTTTTATGTCCATGCACTGCTCTATCGTTCTTGAGTTATAAATTGTGTAAATGAGTGTAACTAACCCCGTAACCCGACTTTGTTTTATGTCAATGCACTGCTCTATCGTTCTTGAGTAATAAATGGTGTAAATGGGAGTAACTAACCCGACTTTGTTTTATGTCCATGCACTGCTCTATCGTTCTTGAGTAATAAATGGTGTAAATGGGTGTAACTAACCCGACTTTGTTTTATGTCCATGCACTGCTCTATCGTTCTTGAGTTATAAATTGTGTAAATGAGTGTAACTAACCCCGTAACCCGACTTTGTTTTATGTCCATGCACTGCTCTATCGTCCTTGAGTTATAAATGGTGTAAATGGGTGTAACTAACCCGACTTTGTTTTATGTCCATGCACTGCTCTATCGTTCTTGAGTTATAAATTGTGTAAATGAGTGTAACTAACCCCGTAACCCGACTTTGTTTTATGTCCATGCACTGCTCTATCGTTCTTGAGTTATAAATGGTGTAAATGGGTGTAACTAACCTGACTTTGTTTTATGTCCATGCACTGCTCTATCATCCTTGAGTTATAAATGGTGTAAATGGGTGTAACTAACCCGACTTTGTTTTATGTCCATGCACTGCTCTATCGTTCTTGAGTTATAAATGGTGTAAATGGGTGTAACTAACCTGACTTTGTTTTATGTCCATGCACTGCTCTATCATCCTTGAGTTATAAATGGTGTAAATGGGTGTAACTAACCCGACTTTGTTTTATGTCCATGCACTGCTCTATCGTTCTTGAGTTATAAATGGTGTAAATGGGTGTAACTAACCTGACTTTGTTTTATGTCCATGCACTGCTCTATCATCCTTGAGTTATAAATGGTGTAAATGGGTGTAACTAACCCGACTTTGTTTTATGTCCATGCACTGCTCTATCGTTCTTGAGTTATAAATGGTGTAAATGGGTGTAACTAACCCGACTTTGTTTTATGTCAATGCACTGCTCTATCGTTCTTGAGTAATAAATGGTGTAAATGGGTGTAACTAACCCGACTTTGTTTTATGTCCATGCACTGCTCTATCGTTCTTGAGTTATAAATGGTGTAAATGGGTGTAACTAACCCGACTTTGTTTTATGTCAATGCACTGCTCTATCGTTCTTGAGTAATAAATGGTGTAAATGGGTGTAACTAACCCGACTTTGTTTTATGTCCATGCACTGCTCTATCGTTCTTGAGTTATAAATTGTGTAAATGAGTGTAACTAACCCCGTAACCCGACTTTGTTTTATGTCCATGCACTGCTCTATTAGTGAGTGTAGGAGTACTTAATACTGCAGCCATGGATGGTTCGTCTAGTATATGTGACAAGTTTTGCGCCAAGTTTGTAGGAAGCGTATGACACGAGACTTATTAATGTGTTAGGTTGAATAATCTTTCCTGTTTTGTTTTGGAAACAAGCTGTATCTTGTAACTATTTATAGTAGAGACTAATGTCTCTGACTGAGTGGAGAGAGATGGTGTTTTTGAGCATAAAGGGATCATCATAAATTATATTTGACACAATTAAACTTGAGACAGGTGCGGAAGTAACTCTGAATGCTGAAGGCTGGTGGGGTTAAGTGGGGTTTCGACAACGTCTGTGGTCTAGTGGCTCGAGGGTCAGACTGCTGATCACGAGGTCGTGGGTTCGATTCACACAGGGCACAAATATTTGTGTTATGAACATGTTTGTGTTGGTCTGGGTGTTTCTTATGTATTATAAGTTTAGTATGTATAAAAAAAAAGGATATCAGTATTATATCCATTCTCTAGTACGCATAACACAAGCTCTGCTTAGTTTGGGACTAGATGGTCCTGTGTAAAAATGTCCCAAAGATATTTATTTATTTATTTTAACAGTCCTCCAAACGAAATTTACGTCATATTGGTTGACCCAACCAAGCTGGATGACTGCTTACAGCCTTCGACATTTTTGATAACAAAACATCTGACTCGGACGGTCATGTCATACACAGTGATTTCAAAACATAGGAACATGCAGATACGTAGGTATACCTACCAATTTTTTTTCCAAAGTTTGTTTTACAGAAAAACAACAAAGTCAAAAATATGTCTGTGATTCATAACTTGTACATGGTCATGTTTACATGATAAACCGAAAATTAGTCATGTATTTACACAGTTGTGTGTTTTTGTTTGATTTGCGAATTATCGGTTATTAGGTAGGTACATAGACACCCCACGCAAAATTATTAATTGTTTTAATGTTCACAGTTAAGTTCTTTGTATAGCCAAAACGAAAAGTAAATAATAAAAAAAATATAAAAGAAAATCTTTTTTGTGTAGCCTTTACCTAACTATGTTGGAATCGGCATCTAGTCTAAGATGCAGCTCAAAAAAAAGATAAGAAAAAGAATTGAAAAAAAATTAAAACAAAACGGGCAAGTGCAAGTCGGTCTCGCGCCCTAACATCCATACCACCCACCGACTTGCAGACTGACCAGCTTGATTGTAGCCTGACCGGCCACTGTAGACTACAGATTTGTCTACGTAAAAGTACACAAAAATACATTCTATACATTAAAACTAAAAATCTCATTTCATCGTACACAAATCCCTCGTTTCCAATGGTCTTGCTACACCTGCGGATACCCCGCAGCAACAGATTTTAGAAACAGGTTCTCTAAAGGCTAGCAGCACTGAGCGTTGATGTCTTTCATATTTGCGTAGGCCAGGCATAGTAACAGGGTTGGCACTCTTTGGGTACGAAACCCAAAAATTAAGCAAAGAAAGAAATAGAAAAGCTAGGCAGCTGATTGTTATTACTGTTTTTATTTTCCTAGTAGGTACTACCTGTATAAGACAGATTCTTATACATAGCTGGCAACACTTTTTGTTACTAATAAAAAAGGTATTCTACATTAGTCTGTCCAAGGTGACGTACGTTATTTTTCAATAAATATTATTTTCAACTACATTCACAAGTTTCATTGAAGATTTACATGATTTTTACACTGATGCTGAAACCCGGGATAAGAATCTGTCTTATACATAACTCCCCCGGGGGAAAAATAACATATTCTTGAAAGCTTGTGAAAACAAACACTACCTACTATTTTTTTTTAATCTGTTTCGCAAATCGGGCCGTGATAATAGGATTTTTTCTTTGGGAAATTGTGAGTAGCATTCTAGTGACAATAGTGACTGATGACGTAATGAGTGACAGAAGGCTCGACGTGATATGCTCGACTGCTTGTGGCGGGCCGGGATCTGCCGAGGGTGGTTGTGCGAATACAGAGGTTTCCCACGCCCCCGGCCAAAGGTAGCTGAAGGAACACCGTGTTGGTTTTAGTCCCGGGTGGAGTGCGTCCATGAGGATTTCCCCACCGCAAAAACAAAGACTCGACGAGATATAACGTGAACTAATATCGTTATCGTATGAAATGTGGTTTTAAAAAGCCTTAGAGGAAAAAGTACCTATGTATAACATACAATTAATTTCGCGAACTTACATATTATTAATATTATCCCATCTACACATTCGAAATGCATGAATATAATTACAATTAACGTATTCAATAGTTAAGTTATGCCTGTCGAGGTTGCCGATGTACCTATGAGGTAGATAGGTTCGCAGTTCGGGGCCGGGTCAGGGCGTGAGATCTTCACATTTACAGCAATTTATGTATGAATACTCGCACTACTTATAAGTATTTATGGTTTCAGAAGGCTTCAATATTATCTTTCTTTTTATTTAGTTAGGTTATACAGTTAGACTGCCAATAAGCGACGAAATTATGACGATCAGTTCGTATGACTTGGTGTTGCAGACCTGCTGCCTAATTGCGTAACTCACTCGCGATCGCATTCATTCGGATTTCAATGTTCATTGCTCTGTGTGTTTTGACAATCCGTCATATTGACAACTACGTACCACCCAATGAATATTGCTGTAATTTCAAAATGAAAGCTGATGTCAATGTGAATGCATTACACAATTACCCCACAGGGGGGTTCTCGCCTCGTAGACATTATCTCGAACTCGACATAATGTCGAAACAAGATGGCAAATGTTGATTGAAAACAAATTTTCGAATCCTCAGAATGTCACGTTAGAGATATGTCTACGCGTAGCGCTCGAAATACAATGGTTCATAGGCAGTTGACATTATAGGCGATATTTTTCGTAGCGATTTAAAATGAGAAATTATCTTGAATTAGACATTTATCTCTACAACGCGAGAATTGGGGCCCTGGTATTTAAGACTTCAGGGGATCTCTTAAACCTACAGCACAACTAAGTAAGATGTCGCCGAGTCGTCTACAAGTAAGTACAAGTATCTTTACAAGGAGCCAGTGAGAGGCAAGCCATACATACCGCTTCGAACCGGCAAATAAGTATATAATTTACAGATTGTAATTACAGTAAATTACCCATGTGTTATGTCCCACTGTCATAAGTGGTTATGTTCGACGATTATGAAACTGCATAAAGTCCTGTACATACACAGGCGGGCCATTCTTCAAATTATCTTTTAATTATATTTTTTAATAATGTCTTGGATTTTTTCGATCCTACACATTATAAAAAAAACAATTTTAAATTATTTAAATTATTAAAATTTACGGTAGATTGTTTTTTCTGTAAAGATGCTTGTCTAACTTTAAACTCTCATCTGTCCAAACGACTTTAAATGCCGACGTCCATTGTTTGTAACTATTGTGTCTGCTAAAGTAGGCTCTTAAGGTGTTCATACACTAGAGCATTCACTTGTAATGAGCATTCTAGCGAATGTTACATTAGGTACTATCAAATTGGGTCACTATTCAGTTCGACGAATATTTTAATAACGGCAAATGCTCGATATTTTGTTACAAGAGAATGCTCAGGTTTATTAGTAGGTACTTTTAGTCTTCCTGCGACCATCGAAACGTCATCTTCAGAAAAATCTATTTTAATAATATACTTATGCAATTTGTAGTAGTTTTTATTCTTCTGTCATAAGTAGTAGAGCTCCTTGTGAAAGGGGTCATCTGAGGAAGTACTACCACGGTACCTACTTCTGCCACCAAACAGTGATGCTTGCATTGCTGTGTTCCGGTGTGAAGATTAAGGGTACCGGTGAAATTACAATCACATGAGACTTTCCATCTTCATGTTTCAGTTTGGCAAACCGACTTGCGGTACCATTTAGGCAACAGCCTAGGTGTTATTGCAGTTGTTATGGGCAAAGATAACTGTTTAACATCAGGTGGGCCTTTAGCCCATTCAGCCATCCTACAACATCCTAAAAAAATATTCGAAATCTCAGCTAACGTATACTGAACCTAAGTCTCACCGTTAGTACTATTAGATATTCTGTGGTCTCACTCTTTCAGATAATGACATGGCCGCGCGATTCATGATAGCCGCGCAATTTATTTAGGTGTTTACACCTTCGTATAGACGAGGTGTTTGTTACTGGATCCCTCGCACCACTATTGACTGCTACAGTGTTATCAACACCTAGGTTACTTACTATCTATGACTAGTAGCACAGATTAACTAGGAACTTTGTGTATCTGCAGACATTAGTCATATGCTGACTTCGAAAGACAACGGACAAGGGGTATGGGGTATGGAAAACTGATTGCGAAGCTTGGTATAGTTAGCAATAAGACATGGTTTCCCTAATTAATACATAAATAAAATCAATTTCATAATGAGAAAAGATTATACAATGGGAGTTATCCTCAATGGTATGATCCTACTTAAAATGCGCTTTGGCTTGAGTTGATAAAAACAACCTAAAATGTTCCCATGATATTTTAGGTCTGTTCATTGACCCCAACTTCTTATTGACTGCGTACGTATGACGCACACAAACAAATATTTTGTGTAACATTATCCCAATCTTTTGAGCACAGTTTTTGGGTGCAATTTGCAAAAATACAGTAAACGTCAGCCGGCTTGGGTTTCTGAAACCTGTTATCGCAAGTCAGCTTCGGAATTAAGTAGCGGCAATTAAGGCAATGCCGCGATGTGGGCTCGGTGTGCGCAGGCGCGTCCCAGCTCTGCGTATGCGATTGCAATGAAATTGCCGCGGACGCAGCTGGGAGATTCTGCTAACATTCATTTTGACCTAGAAAGTACATATTTGCAATTAAGTTGTGTATTTTCTAACCTATTATTTCTTAAGATTTACTCTTTAAAGCCCTTATCTAAACTTAGTGATATCAATTTTTTATCTAAATATATTGACACAAAAGAATTTAACCAATTTCCATGTCCCAGTTAATCAAAATGAATAATTGAGCGCATAGGCACAGATAATATAATACTATAGTAGCATAGGATATCGTAAGAACGTAACTCTGCGACGAAATTAGATTATATTATCTGTGGAACGGACTGCTATAATTACATGAACGACGTCTACTGAATACAGACGTAGACTATTTTAGTTATAAATGAGTGGCCTTGTACCACATAAGTAACCAAAAGTATTTGCAAACACATTGAGGTTGAACCTTTTACATTTTACTGGTTTACGTTAGAATTAACATTTTAACATAACATAACACCACGCCTGTATTTCCCCGAAGGGGTAGGCAGAGGTGTAAAGTACACCCACATTTCGCCAGTTATGTTATAAGTCCCATGTAATAGGGGGCGAGCCTATTGCCATTAACCGGGCACAAATCCAGACTCCAGGTTAACATTTTAGTATGATAAATAAAATAAATAAATATTTTTGGGACATTTTCACACGGCACCATCTAGTCCACAACTAAGCAGAGCTTGTGCTATGGGTACTAGAAAATGGATATAATACATATATATATTTTTTTTGTAAATACATACTTATAATACATAAGAAACACCCAGACCAACACAAATACTTATGTTTATCACGCAAATATTTGTGTTCTGTGGGAATCGAACCCACGACCTCGTGATCAGCAGTCCGACACTCGAACCACCAGACCACAGACGTCGTCAGTTAACTTAGATTGGTTGAAAGCAACTTAGGTCAAGCACTTTGCAGTGTGGGATATACCTACTGCTCTAACTGCTTTCACAATACTCAGTAATTCATTAAAATCAAAATTCATCCATTTATATTCAAAATTGTATGAAAATTAGTTGTAGCCTGATATTTTTCGCAACATTGATGTATTTTTTTTGTTAACTATTTAATTTCACATAACTGCTCATAAAAATTTATTATTTAGGCACTGAACAGCCGACGTTTTTGTAAGATATCGAGAACGTGTTTTACTTGAAATTGACGACGTAAAAAGACGAAGGGTCTAATTTGGAAAATGAAACTTTACAGGAGAGAACAAAAATCTTTTTATTTTATAAATAAAACAACAAAACTTTATTTGTCCATGACCAAGTACGAAAAATGGGCCTTTCTCACTACTTCCGTATTAATTGTTTACGCCTTGTCAACGACTGAAACTGTTTTATGAAAAAAAAACGGTTTTTCTGAAACCATGTCGATTGGGCCCTTTGTTTCACCTCTTCAATTCTTTTTGCGCCATATACGATGCTTCGTACAATTGACGTTATACCTATCCATTATCGTGGTATTATTCCTTTAGCCCTGTCGTTCTTTGTCCGCTACATTTTGTATTATATAATGAACCTAAATAGCGTTTTTGGCATATTTTCCGAGAGCCACACAGAAAAATGATTCTTGTCTTAGTTTTTAGATTTACCCATTAGTGCTACAATATACCAGTTTAATTGTTCGTGTACGTCACAAATTGCTTTTTAATTGCGTATATAAATCGAGTACTAAACGGCACACCAATGTGAAAAATGTTTTAATTTTAGATAAAACATACTTACGTAACTAACGTGACGGAGTAGGAGCTACTATTATTTTTAGTTGTGATATTTTTTTTCTAAGTGTATGGCAAAAACAATGTACGGGACGCTATGGTCTACACTTCCAACACGGAGGCCTATCTCCAGCTATGGTGGTCTACGAGCCCATAATAGCTGTGTTTTGTACACAGATAGGCAGTCACTGAAGGTAAGCTTTAATGTATAAAAGGATAGGTCCATTACAATTTACTGGGCACAATGCCAATTCATGAGCTAGTGTTGAGAATTACCTGTAAGAAAAACAATGCGCAATATAGGAACCTAGTACCTACCTACCTCACGTTCAACTCCCCCTCCAGGGCTCTAGTTCACGTAATTTTATGACGCGGTGATCAAGTTGCAGTGACGCTGCAGTTTGTTTTTGACAGCGATCGCCGTAGTTAAGAGAACACGAAAAGCATTGTTTTGATCGAAACTTAACTGCAACTGTACTGCAATTGCACTTCTTTAGTTACGTGAATTGGCCTCCAGGCCTCCGGTCGTCACTACACTGGAGTACTGTATGAACAATTTACCATGAATGAGAGCCAACAAAAATGTCAACGAGTAATGAAGTCTTTTCAAAATGTAATGATCACTCTATACATACAAATGATTCGCTTAGCTCCTCGTTAAGCACGTACTGCACAATAGTTTGCTTATAATGACAGTTGTTTTTGCAACTGTTTATTGTGTAATTTTATGCTCATACCTCATAGCTATTATTGATTATAAGATTTCTAGACATTAATGCAATGTTTAAATTGGGGCTGTGCTTACTTTCTTGCTCGAAAGTTAGCTAAAACGTAATTGTAGGTGTTGTTGCTGATGTATCTTAATGTGATTAATACCTTGCTTAATCTTAGACTAACTGTCGCAAATAATAATTTTATGAATAAGTAGTAAGGGTTTTTGTTTTCGAGAATTCTCCCTTTTTTGACGTTCACAAAATACTCATTGCATTGTTCTTATTCTAAGGCCGGGTCTTTCAATCGCTAGTTAACTGAGGAATAATTTTGTCATTTTGAAAATTTTTGTATATAAAATATGTCAAAGTGTCACATTTATTCGTCAGTTAAAAGTTAATAGACGATTGAAATACCGGCCCTAATTAGAATAAATATTATTATTGATTAGGTTAGAAATTTCTTGCGTAACAAAATATGTATTGCATCTATTATTTTAGGCGCATATAGAGTTCAGAATGTGTGAAAAAAATAGTCGCTGAATAACAAAAATTTACTTTCATAAAGAATTTACAAGCCATCTTTGTTTTAACTAAACGCCGTAACCTAGTTAAGCGAGGTCGAATTGTGAATTATAAAAAAAAAGTTTGAATGAATTACAGAATTACCCGCCAATAATTCTTCACTCTCGGCGCGATCCGGTTGTATCTGGTTTATGATCGACAAATGCCTAAGGGCCGGTACACGGTGAATGTTAATTTACGTCCAGGGTTGCCACTTTGCACAAGGATATTTAGTTTAAATAGTTAATACTATAGTAATTACTGATCCAATAAAGTAATTTATTCGTTTATTGAATAGTTTAACTGACTCTCAAGATCACTATATTACTATAAGCTTTTACTTATTTTAATTAGTTTCCGTTTTTATAGTGGTAATTATAGAATAACCAGATGTGCTATTCTACTTTTTCCCGGTAAATAAAGGATAACCAAAGTAATTTTACATTTTATTTTTTGCTGGCCTGACTTTTGTGTTATAAAGATAATATTTGATATACCAGGCATGACATCATGGTGGTCGCCCATCGGTCATTGTAAATGTCAATCGTGGTAGTTTGGTATTTGTGGTGCTAATTTTAAGGTGTATTGCACTCCTTGATGACTATTGTGACATTTTTTCGAAAGTGTTGTCTTTACGAACAGCGATCTGTGATCTTTAAGCTTATGATAATTTTATCTTTTGTCATAAAATATTTCGAAAAACACAATTTTTAAAAGTTGTTTAGCTGCGTTAAATATGCATCTCATATCTTGCGACTTCACCTATACTTGCACATATTTATTTTACTTGTGTACCAACAAATTACAAATCATTACAAAATTTGCATATTTTTCGGTGAACATCTGTTCAGATATTATTACAATGTTAATAATGTGGTACCTCATCATGTACAGTCGAGGAATGAAAAGGTTCGTCACATTAAGGTCTGTTTTTGCTTGTACTGGCAGATAACAACAATGACAGTTGTACGTACACCCGCCTAATTATCTCTCGTTCGGAGTTTGAAAAGGTAACATGTACTCGCGACACGTTTAAAGGAATCAATTCGAAAATTGGGGAACCTTTTCGTTCCTCGACTGTTCCTATCAAATATTTTCTTTCTTTTTGCAATTGAAAGTGGCGACCCTGAGTGCACCTGGTGCAGCCGGTCCCACCATATGGTTTGCAGACAACTGCCAAAACCATAATGTAGATAATTTCTTTACGTAAATAACGTCATTTATAATTGCTGAAATTTAATGGCTTCTTTCCCGAAAAGGGGTCATTGTACTCGTCATTATGAACAACTTTTACTAGGGGACCAACCCTGAAATCGCGAAAAAAGAAAATCATTTGGTCCCTACATTCGTGTTCACTTAAATCGATTAAATTTAGAGACCACCTGATTTTTGGTCCCATAGTAAAAATTGTTCATAATTATGAAAACCCAAAACATCTTAATCGGCATACCTTTCTCAATATTTGTACAGTTACGACGTGCATAATGTCTGTAAGCTTTTTTGTTTTATGTTCACACTTTTATGTACCTATGCATCTTACTAAGGCATAAAAATAATACATATAAAAAAAAAGAAGATTTCTTCATTCACTTCAACATATTGCAACAACAATGCATCCGACACTAGGTATCAACTCAGCCTATCGCTGAGTTGATACCTCAGGTATAATTTCGTAAAATTATCCTCATCCAATCCAACGTGTTTTTATTTTATTTCATATACACCTGCATTCATGCTACCTACTTATGAATTTATTTTTAGGGTTCCGTACCCAAAATGTTCCAACGGGGTCCACTATTACTCTGCCTACGCCGTCTGTCCGTCCGTCTATCTGTCTGTCACAGGGCTGTATATTTTTACCGTAATACATAGGCAGCCAGTTGATATTGTCACAGAAGAGGTGTTACTATGACTTCTATCATGGCAAATAATAAAAATAAAATAAATCCCCATAAAGAAAATAAGATTTATTCAACGTTTTCTGTTCCTGCTCTTTCTTAGAAATGATAATTTAATACAAACAAGCGTCAAACTTTGTGATTCTAGGGTATACTATGTAGTTTAAAAAAAATTAAAGCGTCTCTATTTGCAGTGTGGGTGTAAAAATGCAAATTTTCATAATTTCACCAACACTACAGCAATGCGCGTTAATGTGTATGTTCATATATTATGTCGATGTATTCATTATGTATTTAATGTTAGACTACGTCGATTTAATGCAGAAACACATTTGATTCTGTAAAATAATTTCATTCATCAATTATATCAACCAGACACTAATGCTAGTGCGAAAATGATTTTGATTTTATTACTTAATTTTAACTTTTTTTTCACTGATAATTTTTAGTATTTTTTGTTTACTAAATGATTCATAAGTAGGTATCAACTTTAAAAATAAAGCCATTTTCTGAAATAAAAAATTGGACAAAATAGGTAGCGAATAGCGACTTTGCATACCCACGCGAGTTGCTAATCTATACCTTCCCCCCCCCCTAGCCAAGTTGACAATCTACACAATCTACAATCGTCTACGCTAATAGAAAACAATCAAAATGTATGGGAATGACATATCTCAACGAATGATTTTTTCGTTAAGATATGTCATTCCCATACATTTTGATCGTTTATAGTTATATACCCCCATGCATTAATAGAATCTGAATAAAATTAGCCTCTGCATGTATGGACGCCCCGCCCAAATTACGTTTGTTATTCCAAAAGAAAATTTTCGGCTTTGGACTAAAGTTTTAGGTATTATGGGATAATGTGAGATTTTAAAGTAATTATCTTATTTGGTTTAGAAGTTTTAAGGTTCTGACAGACTGACGGACGGACAACGTGCTGAGCGGTAGAGTTAACTCAGAGACCTCGCTTTGCTCGGTCAATAAATATAAAAAGATGTTTATCTTTTTTTACTGTGTCCTTTATTTTGCAGAATGCCAATCTTTTTCCGCAACAACTGGAGTTTGTTCACATTTGGTGAACACTGAAGGACATATTGATCCTGCTAACAATTATTTTCTCATGCATTCGTGTTTTTATCCGACTGCCCCATGAGAGTAGTTTTTTACAGCATACTTATACTAATTTAGTCTTAGTTTATACTAAACCTAAAAAGGGGTCATTATACGCATCATTAGGAACAACTTTTACTAAGGACAAACCCTGAAATCGCGTGAAAAAAAACAGCTGTTCCCTACATTTTGTAGATTTATGTGAACACAAATGTAGACAGCAGCTGATTTTTGATTCGCGATTTCAGGGAACTAAATAGCCAAAAATTTAAGTATTATTTTAAAATAACAAACTCATTTTAAAAAATTGCAAAAAGAAATATATAATTTAAATAAAAGCTCAATTAGACTTTTCGACCCCTTAGGAAAAAAAAACTTATTTTTGCTCTCATCATCATCATCATCATTTCAGCCGAAAGACGTCCACTGCTGGACATAGGCCTCCCCCAAACATCGCCACAACGACCGGTCCTGTGCCTTCCGCATCCAGCGGATTCCCGCGACCTTCACCAGGTCGTCGGTCCACCTTGTGGGGGGCCTACCCACGCTGCGCCTTCCAGTACGCGGTCGCCACTCCAGAACTTTACTGCCCCATGGGCCATCCGTTCTGCGAGCGATTTTTGCTCTATAAAAGCAAAATTATGTGAAACTTTTATAACATCTCACTCAAGTATAGTTACAGGAATTGCATGTTTTAGTCTAATTTACACATAATATTACCTGCAAACCTATCGCTATGCGTATGATTCCAATATTCCAATGTAGTGGACTGTAAAAAAAACTTATTTGTAAATTAAAAAAAGCTGATCAATTATGCACCTTATGACTGTGATTTTAATGTTGCCACTCATCAAAAAGTAACTAACATTTAAACTCAAAGACTTAAGTAAATACTACCCATCTGTATATTTGCATTATCGGCCACCGTGTGTGGTTTTTTCCAGCGAATATTTACATATTTGCATAAACTTTATTTTTCCTAAACTACCTATTTACTGACACCACACACACAACGTGACATTCACATTATTTTTAGACAAAATACATGCGTCTTACTCTTTAATACAAAGCACATAGCTACCATGTTTTTAACTCGTGCAGAATTGAAAGAAAACAAACTATACTACAAAATAGTACAAATCTGTTAGCTTGTCACATTTTACAGCTGGATTTAGCAACATTACCAATATCTAAATCAGAATTTCATTGTAAAATTGTTATTTTAAAAAAGGGCTCGCTATCCTATAACCACCCATAGACAGCTAATATAGTTCAATGAACGCACCGTATAAGGCATGATAAATAATAAGTATAATAATTATGTCCAAACAAGAGGAAAAACCGAGTAATAATTTGTTTACTGATGGGGGCGCCACTTGGCTGCTACCTTAAGTTTTTACGATTTGATTTAATTTTACATATCTACTTATTTCTTTTTGTTGGGTTTCATAAATTATTTTTTATTAAGATAAGTAACTCTGACAACACTATAGGCTAGCGTATCACTTGTCTTTATGGCTTCAGGGCTAAGAATTGCGGTTAGGGTTTATGCATGTGTTTGTGTGGCACCCTCTTTAATGGAAAAGTCCTTCTAAGGACTATGTAAAAAATCGCCTTCATGTCGATTCTCGAGGAAGACATGCATGGTTGCACGGTCCACCATCTCCGTGGCTGTATCGCGTATAGGTAAATGTGTTTATTCCCTTGTATGAGGTGTCAATGGCGTTCGGGAAACTTAACCTAGATGCGTCACGCGCGGTTTAGAATACACAAAACATTAATAATTTTCCATGACAACAAATTATGTTGTTTGTTAAGAGCGAAGTCGAACAATTGATGTATTAATAGCCAAAATCCATCATTAGAATTGATATTAATTAATAATTAAAAATATATGTTGAATTTTCTACTAATATTTTAAATATTGTGTTAGTCGTCCCTCCTGCCCTTATCCAAAATTATTTGGGATCGGCGCAGCAACTACTTTTCTTCCATCATTAGGTATCATTATGTTTCGTTTTGTTGCGTCTTATCCGACGCTTCTTGCAGTCTATTGCTTCACATTTGTAAAACTATAAACTTCGGTCTTATCAACAACAAGAACAAAACTACAAAATCACAGAACATACAATACAAGTCGTCATTTCGAGGGTTATTCTTATTCCTTGTTAACATAACATCACGCCTGAATTCCCCGCAAGGGTAGGCAGGAGGTCTATGATACACTCACATTTCGCTAGTTATGTTATCAGTCCCTTATAAAAGGGGGCGAACTTATCCAAACCCAGACTTCGGTCTGCTACTGAGAGTTTTCTAGTGTAAAAACCAATAACACTGGTCGACCCGGGAATCGAATTCAGGACCTTCTAGATTTCATTTCATTTCCTGAACGTTCTATTATAACAATCTTCGTCGGTTTTATCACGTTACCTCTTTTTCTGTTCGCTAAATTTCACTGTAAAATAAGTCGGTGAACTATGAACAGTTTTCCTGAAAAGTATAAACATTATATTATTAACTAGCCTATGCCCACGACTTCGCCCGCGTGAATGTCGTTTGTCGCGCATCCCTCCGGAACTGTTCATTTTTTATGGGATAAAAAGTAGCCTATATGTTAATCCGGCTTATGTTCTATCTGTATGCCAAATTTCATTAAAATACATACAATAGTTTTTGCGTGAAAGAGTAACAAACATCCATACATCCTCACAAACTTTCACGTTTATAATATTAGTAGAACAAATTGATCTGCAACAAAAAATCTGACAGGAGAATCCCACAAAGACAAACAAGGACGTAATAAACCGACTAGATTATAATAATAATAATACATTTAAATATTTTTCAAAATGAACATAACTATTCTGCATAAAAACAATTATTATTAATAATTATATTCAATTGCCAGACAATTATTTAATAATAATAATTCCATTTATATATGTGAGAATAACTTTACAACACTATTTCCGCATGCATGACGTTATTTATTATTAATATTGGTATAGGTTCTCTCGTTCACGAACTAAACTTGTTTTTTAAACAAACGCTCTCTTTTACTAGTAGATACAAGAAAGGGATGGCAGCAATTTTAGAACTGTCCAATTAGTTTACGTGTATCATTTCTTTGTATTTTAGTGGCACGTTCCGAGATCACGACTAAACTTGTATGTAAATATAAATTCCGACTTATTTGACAGTTCTAAAATTGTTGCCATCCCATTTTTGTATCTACTATTAGTAAAAGAGAGCGATAGTTTAAAATAAGTTTAGTTCGTGAACAAGAGAATCAACACCATTATGTAATAATTACACTCAATCCGCGTTAAAGTGAGAGAAAAAAACGGGTCAAGTGCAAGGTTGGACTGACGCTCTGATGGTTCTGTACCACAGTAACTTTAGTAGTGCAAACAAAAACAAAATACCGAAAACATTATTTTAGGTAGGTACCTATTTTGTAGCTTAATTGTTGTGTAAATCAGGCTTTCTAGCACATGGAAACTAAGCCAGATATTGTTGCAGTTCTTATAACTCACACAAAACGATAAAAAAAACAATTCTAAAGATTCTTCTTGAATTTCTTCTTTATGACCTTTTTATTCATGCCACAGCTACAAACGATCTTAAAATTTCAACTGGCTATCTCATACTGTCACTGATGAGGTCAAGCTTTGTGACAAACAGTCAGACCCTCGGTAAACCTTATTGCCATACTTATAAAACCAGCACCATTCAACTAGAATGAGCCATGAATCATCATGCTACATTTGGAAGTATTCTATTTTTACCTCAAGTTATTTTTACGCAAGCGATTTCCCAATTCGGTGGGTGTGATAAGTGTCGATAGCTCGTCGACCTAGGACGCGGAGGATGTGGGGAATCTCGTCAGGTCAGTACGAACAATTGAGTCATCAGCAAAGCTGGCAGGAAGACGGTCGTTACTCGCTGTCTGCAAGATTGAGCACGGGCTGGCATTAGATATATGACCTACACTTTTATTTAGCTCTTTGGAGTAAAATACCGGTCCACTAATTTAAACAGTAGGCTGTAATAAGATACAGGTACTTATTAGCTTACAACGTAAAGAATTGCACCACCTTATATCTTCTCATGGTTGTCGTAAAAGGCGACTAAATTCACCATTTTGAGTCTCCTAACACAAACATTAATTGCTTAAAAGGAGACTCCAAGCACTAACTTGTAAAATACATTATTTTTGTATTGTGTTAGTATCTAGTACCAGAGGATGGGCAGCAGCCTTCTCTGAGTATTTAACCAACCAACTGCGATCGTCAACCCGCCTGCCAAGCGTAACGATTATGGTATGTCCCCCCTTATTGGGGGAGGCCTATGTCCAGCAGTGGACGTCTTTCGGCTGAAATAAGATAAGATAATGTTTATTTTTCAAAAAACAGTAATTTTTTTTTACAAATATAAGACTTAATTTTAGGATAATGTACACAAAAGTATTAGCATTTGAGGCCGAACTAGGCATAGCCTGTATTTCAGCCGTCAACGCCGATCCCCTTGAATTACAAATAAATGAGAAAGACATATTTTTATTGATCTCGTGAGATTAGATGTACTACAATTTAAGATGAGGAAAAAAATGATGATGATGATGATTTATTAGCTTCTGTCCTCTGCTTCGCACGCGTGTAATTCGTTTTATAATAAAATCGACCATTCGTCGTCCTTCATCATTATTCGTCCCGGAATAAAAAGTACCCCTATGTCCTTCTCCAGGTCCCAAAATATCTTTGTACCAAGTTTCATCAAAATTGCTTCTGTGGTTTAGTCGTGATAAGGTAACAAACAGGCAGACAGATTTATTTTCACATTTATAATAGTAAATAATGAAAATGTAAAGTCATGTAACAATATACTATCAAGTGGAGACAAATCTGCTTGAAACATCAAGAGAGATCAAAGACTTCGTTTGATACCTCCGAACTCTCCGAAATATTATAAAAACCAATCTTGGAGGTGATTCTCGCGTCGTAGACATAATGTCGAACTCGACATAATGTCTACGATGTTAGACATTTATATCTATAATGCGAGAATTGGGGCCCTGAACTTATCGTATTGAATTCTTACTCTTATTGAATTGACACTTCCTCCCGTTAACTCTGTTTGAAGTTGCATATCCTATAGGGTCTTAAGTGTGTCAATTGTTGCAAAATTACACTGCACGCAAATTGCACGCTCGTTTCTTTAATAGAGCGATATATAGTCCAACAATAGACTCCGTAACAGTCAAAGAAAGACCTGTAAGTGCTTGCGAGTGCCATTCCTATCAACTCCTATCGTTTCATCCGGCTTTGTAGTACCACATAACAACAAACACTTATAATTTATACTGTGAACTGAACCCTAAAGTGTTATTTCATCATCATCATAATCATTTCAGCCAAAAGACGTCCACTGCTGGATATGGGCCTCCCCTAAAAAGAGGGGATATGCCATAATCGCCACGCTTGGCAGGCGGGTTGGCGATCGCAGTTGGTTGAATAAATGCTCAGAGAACGCTGCTGCCCATTCTCTGGTGAACCCCTTAGTCGCCTTTTACGACACCCACGAGAAGAGGGTAGTGCTATATTCTTCATGTCCGGCACCACATGGATCGGTATACCCTAATAAAACAAACGAAAACAAATGTTCCGCACACTTACACATAAACTAGTATAAAGTAAATTAGTTACCTACTATAAGTTACTTTGGCGTCATAATTGGTACACTTTCAGTACAAAAACGAAGGCTTTCAAAAATTGTCATCGGTCTCGCTCGGGGCCTTGCTTGACGCAGACTGAGAACAAGCGCGCGCTTGTAACATATCTAAATTATTAAGTAGGACCAATCTTCACCAACCTTTTTATAACCATTCTGTTCCACTCTACTCGTGTTACGCAACTGTATTTGCTAACTTCCCACTTGAAATTATAATAATCCTATTTTAACTAGATGTGACTAGTGTTAAGTAAGCACTATGTGTAACAAAGACATAAGTGGACGGATACCGGTTTGAACTGCTGCTCGATGGCAAGGTGAAGAGGACCTGGTGTAGGAGCGCGAGGACTCCGAGATTGACGGATGTCCTCAACGTGCCTCTTATTATGAGTGACAGGTATAAGATAAGGGTCTTTAGCAACATCTGAAGATTTTTCTGCTTTAATTGACGTGGGGGATAACGTTTTATTTTTAGAAAGAAATTGATTGAATGCAGACTGCAGTGGTTGGTATTTGTTTTTTAACACTGCGCTGCGACTTGATAAGATACATATGTCATGATGTGCTGCCAAAATCTTTAGAAATCATGAAACATACATAACTCTACTATATGTAGGTCATTAATATCCTACTCACTACTTATAACTAGTGATGTTCCGGATAACCGTATCCGTATCCGTATCCTCCTCCAAGATAAAATTAAGATCTGTATCCATATCCGGCGTATTTTTGGCAGCTCTTGGTAGATCTTTTACATTAATAAATTTCATTAGGCACCAGTCTCCCACAGTATTTTTAACTTTTATGACTTACTCTGATACCATGTAAAACTAATGTAATAACTAATATTGTGACGACAAATAAATCATTCATTCATTCATTCATTACGTATATGAAATTGTAAGGAAATATTCAAATCAAATTACTTTTCATTTCTTAAAATCACATATTTTATTATTTTTATTTAACTTATAACGTCTTCGAAAACAAACAGTAAACTATGATATCTTGTGTCACACTAAACTATAAACAAAAACACGCACAGTGCAAGTCAAAACACGTTGCGGTACTATTAGTACTAACGCAAAGCGTCAACTGTCGGTCCAAGGTTACGCGCACCGGCGCCGACAGAGTACAAAATAATACTAAAGTTGTGATCCGTATCCGTATCCGCGGATTTTGAAACTAATTACCCGTATCCGTATCCGCGGATCTACATTTTTTACCATCCGGCACATCACTACTTATAACTACAACGAAACGCGTGGTCATATTTGGAGAGCTCATTCAGGGAATGCTGTGGAACATCTTTTACTACGGGGTCAAGCTTGAAAACGCGAAAAAAAATCAGCGCTTCCATCATATCGGTCGAGAGTTATTGCTCTCTTCTATGAAACAGTATTTTTTTTCTCAATTTCAGCGTTGTCGCCATATTGAAAGATGTTCTACGCTATGCCCTGAATATTACAACGCATTTCTGTAACACGTTGTCTCAGACCAAAAGATTAAGAAATTATTCTTTTGATCTGAGCACGTTGTTGTATTATAAATGCGAAAGTGTGTTTGTTAGTTTGTTCTTTTTACACGCAGCAACGGATAATTAGATTCCGCAACTCCATCTGCGTAAATTTAGGCAAAATTTAAAGAAACCTGTGAATATTTTCATATTTCTAGACCCAATAGTTTGGGCTCGATGTTTATCAGTCAGTAAATCGGTGTACCAATCAATCAAGGAACTTTTATAATTATATGCATAATATATTTATAAATGTAGGTGGACTTGATCTACCGGCTTAGGTGATAAAAGTGTCCCCAAACAGGTCTTGTCAATAAATGCATTACAAGTAAACTCATTTAAATAAACCGTGCCGAGGTTAACTGCATTTGTATTGCTTAATAAACATATTACTATTACTTACAAACATATTATTATTATAATATTAATATTATTACCATCTTATTATAAACATATTATTAAATATCTAATCCAAAAAGTGGTTTCTTCTTCCTTTTTTTTGTTCTCGTTCAAAATTGATTTGAAATTCAGCTGCAAAAAATTGTTTGTTTACAAAAATGCAACCACTTACGATTGGTATCGTAAGCAACATGTAGCGTTATATGGTAATTATAAATTGTTCAATTGTTTTTGCACACGACTTTAAATTCGGAAAAAAATGTCAGTCAATACGAACCTCTGAAGACAGGAAAGATGCGATGCATCTACTTTATGTTCGCTGGCAAAAAAAATACACTGATTATTCTATTATTGTAACGCATTTATGCATGCAGCTTAGGATGTTGTTGACGTCACCCAAAGACGGATTCAAAGTAGAAGTTAAATTCGACACCACGAGCGGTACGAGCAGAGTTCATGGTAACTTAGCGGCTAAAGCACTGGATGTACTAAACCAGGAGTCGCAAGCTCGAATCCCAATCCTGAGCGATTTTTTTCCCATAATTTTTATATTAAAATGCACTTATAAAATGCGTGTTTCTTGGCGAGACTTAAGACACAGTAGTTTTAATAGAAATAAGTGCCTCTTTGCTTCGACCATTATAAACTTAAGTTCGTAACCAATTAATTGAACTATTATGTTTACAAGTGTCGTGACTCGTGACAAGTCCGCACCGAACTTTATAGCGGCTGTGAAAACGAGTCGTATGCCATAGTCGTCTAAAATTTAGAGTGCGCCTGCGCAAATGTCAATCGGAATGCAGGTAAGGTTGCCAGATAAAAAAAAGGAAATATTTCAGAAAATCCGGACATTTTCTTTAAAAATTAGATTTCATGGCATATCGATTTCTAGCGTGAAGCGATGCTTTTGTGATACGGGTACGTATGGGTATGTGATGTTGAAGTGAATAAATTCCGGACAACATAGAATGCCCCCGCATTCCGGATCAAACGTATGGCAACACTAGTTGCGGGGCGCTGCGCAGCGCTAAATTCACAGGCGCCATAAATAATGATTTGCAGTATACCTTTCGTGATCAGCGTAAAATGACGCGGCGGAAAACTAATTAAATTCTAGTTATAGCAACAACAATCAATTCTGTTAGTTTCGTCATCACTTTACAATGCAACACCATCATCTCCCATCTTGGCACTCATTACAGAAAACACAGTCAATCAAAAAAATTACTACACATTTGCACACCGCGTACATTTCAGCGAATAATTCTGCGTAAATTGTATGTTCACGACCAAGATGGCTATAGGTGTAAATTCCTGAAACTATAGTGTTTTATCGTGGAGTTAATGGTCGTAGGGCCTTTGTGTTTGTGTTTCCAATATAATAAATTAATACGTGCCAAGATCAGTACCTACAGGTGGAATCTCCCCGGTTTATTTTTAAATGTGATAAGTGGTTCTTATTTGTATTTCATTGTGGTAGATCACTGAGGTAATAATATGTACTACGTACTAGAGAAGACACCTCGAACAAAATGTCTGTAGCACGTTTTATAGCTCCTGCACTCTCACACGCTTAGCCACGCTCGCGCCTCACGTGCTCCACGGCCAGCAAATTGCGCAATATTTTTTGTTCGTATTGTCTACTCTAGTACGTTGTGGTAGATACAGAAATATATGAGTCTACAAATCTTTACAAATTTACTTACTACTGTTAAATATGGACTTACTTTGAGATTTCTTCAAAGAACAGTTTCGAAGGAAATATTAGATTACCTATCACTTCTTTCAAAGTCCAAAGCGTTAATAAATAGGTACTAAAATATTGCTGCTTCCCGTGGGTAGATGTCGTGACTCAGGGGCTTTGTATCAGGAAGTTAAGCATCGTTATTTCTACATAATACCTAGTATTTTTATCCATGCAGAACTTTCGGAGATAATTTAAACGCAGTATTTGGCAGTGGCTATTTGAGGCACGGTGTGTTTCTAAACATAGTTTATCTGAATAATAACAAATATTACAAATGCGATAATAGGGATGATTGTTATTTGTTTATCCTTCACACTAAAACATCTGACCTGATGGGGATGAAATTTCGCACACAGATAGACCATCTAAGTTACTTTTTATTCCGGGAAAATGAACATGCGTGATAACAACTTTATGTGATAAACCAAATTATACGCGGGCAAAACCAGGGGCATAGAATAAATAAATGATGAAGTACTTGAAATCCTTTCGCTTTTATCATCGATGGGTGCCGGACATTGACGTTTGCCACAGTATAGTGATGCGACTCGAGTCCAATTTTACTCGAGTGACATCGTAAAAAAACGTACTCGAGTGAAAAAAATATCGACTCGAGTTCACTCGGACTCGAGTCACTCGCCCAACACTCGAGTCACTCGCCAACCATTCTCCGAGACAAACAAGTTTAACTTGCTTTTTAAAAGAGATAAGTTAAAGTGCGTTGTTGTCACACTTGTTTGAACTTGTTGCGTGTAGTGAACTCAAGTGAACTGTTGTGTTGAATGAGTTATCGACGTTTATGAGTGAGTGAGGTGAGTGACCGAGTGACTCGTGAACCACTCGAGTGACTCGACCACTCGAGTGGTACTCGAGTAAAATTGTAAAATGACTCGAATGACTCTAGTGGCAAAATCGGACTCGAGTCGCATCACTACCACAGTAGCGTGTGTAGCGTGTAGTGTGTAGATGTCAGTAATGTCACCGCGTGTCATTGCCATTTGCCAGGCTACATGTAGGTTGCTTAGCGGTTCTGTATTGTATCGCGATCACAACCGGCTGCTCTGCGAGTGTTACTGTTTAAATGCTATTGTTGATCATTAATATTCATATTATGTTACACAGAAGTATGTAGAAAGTTCATTAGCAGGTTCTAAGCTGATCTTTTTCGCATGCAAACTGCACGAGCTTATAATTTTTTCTAAATTTTTATTAACTCGCTTTCAGTTATGTCTGTCAGTTCGGTACAATTTTTCAATCGATTTTAAACTAACTTCCCGATGAGCTGGAGACTTAAATCTTTACCATCAAGTAATTTATTATTAAGAGCCTATACTGTCCCACTGCAGGGCAAGTGACTCCCTTATCTTCTTCCACTTCTCTCTCTGTGGCTGTTAAAGACCAGTCTTTTTGGAAGGAGTACAATTCATCCCGCCATCTCCGTTGCATTGGCGTTTGGCTATTTTTAGGGCCCCATTGGGTTACAAGTTTGGCCCATTGATTGTCTGGCATGCGGCAAATGTGTCCAGTCCAGTTCCACTTCAGGGTGATAGCTTTCCGAGTGACGTCAGCATATCTTTATTGTTTAAGTCATTGTTCGATACTATTATTTCTTATATATCGTGCTTGCATTTACAGACACAAAATACTCTACTCAAGTGGAGTCTGGACCACACTAGAGTGAATACAGATCAAAACTCTGCTCAAATACCGAAACAGGTGACAGTATAAAATAAAGCTAAACTCAGCTGAACTGTGATCAATAAATCTCTGCTTGAGGAACGTTCTAAAATCAAAGCTCAACTCAAAACTAGTTTTAAACTGAGATCAATGCTTGAGTATCGTCCTGTAATACGGGCCTTTGTCTGACTGAACTAGGAATAAACTGACACAGACCGACTGAAGACCGACGAACAAAGACCGCATAAAATAAATGAGTAGAACAGAGAACAGACGCAGGTATGAAGTTGAAACCAAAACATAGTTTTTTTCGGTCTTTTTTGTGCATCTTGTTCAGCCTGTCGTATGCGTCACACCACTCACACCACACATAGTGAGTGAAAGAGACGAGAATTTATGGCTTAGCTTATTGATAATTTTGGTTGTTGTCACTCTGCCTCAAAATTATCGCAGTGCTACTTAAATTATCGTATGAATTAGTAAAACTATCGTGCGATACTTGCTATTATTTTTTATCGCAAAGGACTTGAAATTATCGTAAATTTACGATAATTATCGCACGTCTGGCAACGCTGTACTGAACCGTGTAACACACACACGCCGTCATCTCGCGCTCGAATTATTCTAGCGACAGTTCGAACGTGTTCTGATATTTCATGTCCGTGAGCGATGTCTATGTGTGCGTTGCGAGCGTGCATTGTATGGAGCTTTACTTCTGTACTCTCGGTGTTTTGTGCCTAGACCCTGATCAGACAAAAGAACATTGTGTTGGAAAATCTCAAGAAAATGGTTTTATTTTTCATGTCATAGAACAAAATTGATTCCTTTTTATAATTTTATAATAATTATTATTGTAAATAACAGCCAAGAGCGTGTTATTGAATTTTCAATAACCCTGTTTATCATTAAGCTGCGAAGTCGAAGGCGTTATCATGCATCAATAAATAACGGTGTATAATGCACATGCAGCTATAGCCCGTATATACGTGGGACACTCAGAAAGTTTTGCGAAACTAAAAAAAATTGTTCTATACGTACATATATTTTTATCAAATCTTTTCAAAGTACTTTCCACCAGCCTCTATACAAAGACTCATGCGCCTAAACCAGTTTTCAAAACACTTTTTCCAGTCCGCCGCAGACACCTCGTTTACAGCCTGCTCGAACGCAGCCAGCGCATCTTCCGGCGACGAAAATTGTATCCCTTTGAGCTGATTTTTTATTTTTGGGAATAAAAAGAAGTCACACGGTGCTAGATCAGGGCTGTAAGGAGGGTGACCCAGGAGTTTGACTGGCGTGCTGTCCAGGAAGTCCCTCGTTTTGAGTGCGGTGTGCGCAGGTGCATTGTCGTGGTGGAGCAGTAGCCCGCGGAGCCCTGTGTTTGGTCGCTTGTTGCTTATAACAGAGAAAACTTCTGGCAAACATTTGGTAGTATACCATTCGGCATTAATGCTTCTTTGATCCCGTAAGGGAATTGATACCAAGTGGCCAGTCAAATTAAAAAAGCTAGCGATCAAAATCTTACCCCCGCTTCTAGATCGCTTCACTTTGGTAGGCGTTGGCTCATTTTGAAACACCCAAACAGTCGACTGGCGCTTGGTTTCTGGGTCGTATTGATAAATCCAGGACTCATCACCTGTAACGATGTCGTAAACACGCCGAGACGAGCCTGCTTCAAATTTGTTAAGCATATCACGGCACCATTCCACCCGGGCCTGCTTCTGAGCATCGGTGAGGTTGTGCGGCACCCAGCGTGATACTATCCTCCTCACGCGAAGATGGCTGTGTAGAATCTCGTGAACGCTTCCCGATCCAATCTTCAATATGTGTTGAATCTCCTGATATGTAATTCGCCTATTGTCTTGGATTAAATTTTTCACTGCTAGCACGTTTTCTTCGGTAACAGCCGTCAAAGGGCGACCGCTTCTTTCGTCATCCCCCAAAGTTGGTCGACCGCGCTTGAATTCGTTATACCAACGATACACGGTTGCCTTGGAAGGGCCTTCATCCATGAATGCCATTTGAAGTCTATCGTACGATTCATCCGGTTTCAGGCGACACTTGAAATCGTATAAAATCATAGCTCTAAAATGTTCCCGGCGCAGATCCATATTTCAGTGAGACACAATACTTTGAATTAACTCGCAAAAAATGTGGAGGGAAATTTTGAAATTGGAACTTACTTATTTTTACTTATAAATAATCATATTTTCGAAAAACATTATAACTGGCCAGTCTCCCATATATAAAAACTTTTTTTCGCAATACTTTCTGAGGGGCCTGGTATAATAAGCTATGCATAACTCAAGCGATTATCATATTTAATTACAATATACCATGCGTGCACATGCAAATGAAGCGATTTGTGGACTAACATAATAATTTGCGATTTATTATGTACATTAACGTTTATTAATTAATATAAGTTTTTGTGGTTGACTATACATGTAATTTATTGTTATGATTAAACGATTAATAGCTGGTAGGATGACAATAAATGTAAAGATTCGATATGTTGTGACTCATTGCGGTAGGTTCGTGGTAATTACGTTTTATAAGTCTGCAACTATTTCAGGTACTGTAAATGATAAAATATGAAACAAGGGTTTCTTTCTCCTCGCTTTTTCCCAACAATGTGAGGATCAGCTTCCAGTCTAACCAGATGCGGGTGAACACCAGTATTTTACAGGGAACGACTGCCATCAGACTATCAGACCCCTTTAATACTGATAGTCACCCATTCACTGACTGACCGCGGCTTCCTCGCAGATCTTGCTAGGGCCTAATAAAAGATACATAGTTATATACCTATGCCTATTTTATATTAACTGCATCTGACATTGTTTTTATCCCCTTTTTTACTGCAATCTGTCCCAAGAGGACAATAAGCTGTACTTTGGTCACTTCTCACAGTTCTCAAGCTTGCTGGGTATGCATCCACTGATGCACCCCTCATTAGGTTTCACTCATCGTTATTATGTCCTGAGGTATTTGGTTTCGCTTCAGTTTCCTAATAGGAGGTATTCTTGACATCAGTGATTTAGCTAGATTGTTAGGGTGTTTGAGTAGCTTTTTTTGGTATCTTTTTGTTTGCTTGATTGACTCTTCATCAACTGTTGTCACTTTAAGATCTCTATGCAGTAGGTTATTGGTGACATACCTTTCATGAACCTGACATGAAGCTTTACTTTTGTAACCAGAATCACTCTTACCAACAGTCTATGTGTGTTTTAGAAATGCGTGATCATATTTTAAGAGCTCATTCAGGAAATGCCTTTTTCCCTGATTATAAATACAATGTAGCCTACAAGACTAATAAGTAATTGTAATCTAACTTTTTTTTTCTACGGTACATTATGTTTGTTAACGAATAACGTCCATTGCATTTTCTTCTTAGAGTCTCATAATATAATATAAAAACATTTTGTTCATGTGTTATATGTACAGTAGCACTATTTTCTTCACTATTGTTCACTACACTAACTCAAAAGGTTTAGTTCTTTTCAGTCTTCGCACTATGTCCGTGTTGTCGAGCAGCTGGATGGCTTCGACATTCACATGTTGATGAAGTCTACGTTCGTGGGCTTAAGCTAAAAATTTCAATTATTTTGGCAACGAATTCCGTTTTGAAATGCGTGGTCATATTTTAAGATTTCATTTAAGTAATCATCATCATCATTTCAGCCGAAACACGTCCACTGCCGGACACATGCCTCCCCAAGCAGTTTGGGGGGATATTTCATAATCATAATCATTTAAGTAATACTAACGAATAACTATTACACGGGGGTCAACCCTGAAATTGCAAAAATAATACGTTTTGTCGACCGACATCGATGTTTTTCTAGGGAACAGCTATTTTTTTGCGATTTCAGGGTTGACCCCCATGTAAAAGTTGTTCTATACTATGCCCTAAATGAGATCTTAAAATATTACCACGCATTTCAAATACACGTACGACGTACGTTTAGAAGAACAACACAAGTTTTAATTACCTGTCTTGTGTAATTACCTGTCTTGTGTAATTCCCTTCTCTGCCTAGCCGCACCGCACTAGCGTTTGAACAAAGTATCGCAGGCACTTGTCATCATCCACCTGGATAGCTAGCAGCTGGACGTCTTCCAACAAGTGACAGTTTGTTTGTTGTTTGTACATATACATGTATGAGTGATGAGGACTTGTTGACGGAAGCTAAAAAGTAACCGTAGATTTGAAACGATATTGAGAATAACTAGGAAATTGTTCTAAATTTAGAACAATTATTCATAGGCTCTAAAGTATTTTTAAGAACTATCTATTGTCGTGTATCAGATAAGATAAGATAAGATAATTTTTTTTGCTCAAACATGTATATCGAAGAAGAAATAAAAACGTGCATGCATGATAACAGAAAAAAAAATTGTTTGGACATGTTTGCCACATAGCATGACGTGCAAATATTATGAAATTACATTCATTTCTAATCATGTTATTAGATATTAATTAAACAGCTAACAAAATGCGAATAACAATGAGAATAATTCAGGGAATGCTATCAAATAAATTTTACAACGGGGTCAACCCTGAAATCGTGAAAAATTTATCAGCCCTTCCAAACATTTCGATCGAGAGGTACCTATTGCACATTACTATACATCAACTATCAACTGATTTATTTTTCACTATTTCAGCGTTTTTTTTTCGTTGTGGCGATGCTTGGGGGAGGCCTATGTCCAGCAGTGGACGTCTTTCGGCTGATATTATGATGATGATGATGATGATGATTTCAGGGTTGTAACCACATTAAAATTTGTTTTATGCTACGCCCTGAATGAGCACTCAAAATATGACCATGCATTTCTGATACACGTCGTAGAGTGTAGATATTGATTTCCGCGTCTATCTCATGCAGTATTTTAGATCAGAAGATTACCACCTACGGTTGGCGTGGGCCTAGAGGCTGTGGCCAAACGAACAAACCTGCATCTATGAGAATTAGTGGTCAAGGAATAATGACATTTTTCCAATGGTAAATGCTACCACCATGCACCACCCTGAAACCTGGAGTCACCGGAGTGACTGACATAGCTTGTAAGATCAGTAAACTGAAGTGGCAGTGGACTGGCCATGTCTGTCGAAGGACCGATGGCCGCTGGAGCAGACGAGTCCTTGAGTGGAGACCGCGAATCTGCAAACGCAGCGTAGGGCGCCCCCCCTCCAGGTGGACCGACGACCTAAAGTACGTGGCTAGGGGGCCTAGATGCGGAAGGCAGAGGACCGAGTGTTGTGGCGCAACTTGGGAGAGGCCTATGTCCAGCAGTGCATTGCAGTAGCCTGAGTAGATGATGACCACTTTGAAAAGGTTTTCGCCTTTGTTTCAACTCTGGAGTTATCAAGTAGCATTTTTACATTGGCGACGTAGTTAAGGAAAAAACATTACCTGCGTAGTGTATCTAAACATAGATATTAGTTACAATGGTGCGTCCCGCATTTAAATGTGGTTTATCAAAACCTTTTTATCACAGAAATAATCGTGCACCGGAGGCCCCCATATTTACCGTTCTTATAAACAACATTTAACCATTTTTAAAACGAAATCTAATAACATTTACTTAGCTATGTTAACAAATATAACAACATACCTAATGGTAAAGTTTTGCAACAAAAGGTTACTAAAAAGTTATAACCACATAATCTGTGATTTCACAAAATGTGGGTCTATTCCAAACAGGATATTGGTTTTACATAAATAATATTTACAACTGAACTCGACAATCAATGGCAACACAAATTATCTAAATATTACCTCATCAACATCAACTCAGCCTATCGCAGTCCACTGCTGAACGAGGGCGTCCTACGCTGCGTTTGCCGATTTGCGGTCTCCACTCAAGGACTCGTCTGCTCCAGCGCCCAACGGTACTTCGACAGACATGGCCAGCCCACTGCCACTTCAGCTTACTGATCCCACAAGATATGTCGGTCACTCCGGTTCTTCTCCGGATAACCTCTTTACGGATTTTATCTACTCATTAATATTACCTACTCAATAATTAATTACAAAAAATACTAAAATAAAAAACCACTAATTATACACATAGGTACCTACTTGACCTAAAATTTCTTGAACAAAAATTTTCATGGTGACCAAGCCGCCATGATTTACGAACAACAGTCATTTATAGTAAACCGTGCCAAGTATTCCCTTAGTCATTTTCTTAAGAAAACATTAAAATGGCACTGGACATACTGGACCATCGGTCCAAAATAATTGCCATGATATTGTAACAAACAGAAGCACGTGATTGCAACTAAAATAAACTGGAGTAACAAATAGATCTGTCTTATACTCAGACGCAGCATTTGTGTAGGCGTTACTCTTAAAATAAACATTCAGAGGCTATCGAATTGAGATTGAAGATTTGGGAGCTCTAATTTCGTATATATACCTAATGCCTGCATTCCGTACCGTATGTTATTGGTGGAAACTACGACTCGTTTATCTTTGCGAATAATGAAGCCTGGTCTATAAACTTATGCCAATAATCTAGATGAACCACATAAACAATCAAAATATAAGCGGCACGTAAAATCTTCACTGACCCGCACATGAGCGCACAAATAATATACGATTGTAGCCTTTTAAGGCCAACTTCAAATTGCAATACAACGTGTTATTGAAATAACTGAAAACCTCTTAAGGGGTCATTGTACTCATCAGTATGCACTACTTTTACTGTGGGACCAACCATTAATTCGTCAAAAAAGCAGCAGTCTCCATTTGTAAACAACATTTGTAAACAACATTTGTGTTAATAATGATTAATATAAACGGTTTCACTCACGTTATATCATCGGGTGTGCCCGACCGGTTTCGAGCTCGAAAACGCGTCGTCGTTTGGTGCGCGACGCCGCCGCGTAACCAGCTCATGATTAAGGGCTCCGTTCGAGCTCGAAACCGGTCGGGCACACCCGATGATATAACGTGAGTGAAACCGTTTATATTAATCATTATGAATTTAACTCACGATAGTTATTATATAAAAATAACATTTGTGTTCACATAAATCGACAAAATGTACGGAATAGCTGATATTTTTTTCGCGATTTCACGGTTGTTCCCATAATCATAATCATTTATTGTTCTCATAAAACACGGTACACAAGTTCTTAAATAATCAAACAACGAAAATAATAAATAGTTAAGTCCAATATGTTTGGTCAGTACATGCAAAAATTTGTAGCAAGAATTTATTATAGCATTAATAATTATCTTAATTATCATAAGTCTATAAAGGGAATCAATCAGAGGTCCAGTTCATCAGTAAGGTTGCACCGGCTTACGATACAAAACCGTATCTGAGGGGTACACAAGCTAATAAAAATAATAAAATCTTTATTGATCAAAAGCAGAGTTACAATACTTGGAACACTAGCCTCCACACTAAGATTCCCTGTGTCGTGGAGTCTAACAAATAGAATATATTTTTTGGAACATTTTTACACAAGACCATCTAGTCCCAAACTAAGCAGAGCTTGTGCTATGGATATAATACTTATATACTTTTTTTTTGTAAATACATACTTATAATACATAGAAAACAACCAGACCAACACAAACACTTATGTTCATATTCGGTTCATACATGTGAAGCTTTTTCGATAATTTAGTATTGTTAGTCGATATTGAATTTTTATTTACCTGTATCTGTATGTAATTTTTGTAATAGATAGGTACCTAATTCGTTACTTGTTTTGTTCCAGGAGGCGGAGCAATGGGGTCGACGGCAGAGCGGGCCTATGGTCAACCTCTCGTTCGAACCGGACGACTTCCTACCCCAAAGGTGAATATTGATCTACTAGCGGGCGAGCCTATTGCCATAAACCGGGCACAAATCCAGACTCCGGGCTGCAACCAAAAATGTCCTAATGTAAAATCCAATAACACCTTTCCCGACCCGGGAATCAAACCCAGGATCTCACGCAAACGACCAGGACAAAGACTTTTTGTTTACAAATAACACAATGTATATAAAGTGGGACCAACAGACAGACGACAAGACCCAATCAAACCCAGCCGATTCCAGGCCAGCCAAATGCTAGACGGCGCGTTTATGTCTTTTGTTCGCAAACGCTTCCTACAGGCGTAGCATAACGACTGTAGACAAGGGTTGTTGTCTACGAAAGAATTAAGTGGAATTTTATTGCTTGTTTGTGTTTCCCGATAAGTATAGGGCTGCCATCTTAGTATTGGGTTTACCGGTTTGAGGGGCATCCGGGGCAGAACGGGCGGGGTGTGTCAAAAAGTGTCCCGGACGCTTGCCGCTTCGGTCAAAAAATAGCATAAGGTTGAGCATATCGTTTCATCATTTCATTTCAGCCGAAAGACGTCCACTGCTGAAAAAATACCTCCCCCAAAGGGCCATAATCGCTACATATAGCATATCGTTTATCTCAATACAGTCGGAAACCCAGGTTAATTTAACAATACATCAACGCTACACTGGGACTACAAAGAAGTAAAAGACACAAAAAAAGAATTTCCATTATTTCTTTGTGATAAAAAGTTGAACTCTTTCCTCCATAACTATCAATTTAAGCTAATAACTATAATAATTGATTGTTCAACAGTTGGGACGTTAGTACTATTATATATTCTGTGGTTGGGAAGTACTAAGAACTAGATTGAGTAGCCCATTGACGTCACACTTAATTACCCATTGTGCACTTATTTATCGTCGTGACCTATTGGGAATAACAATACGTGCTCGTAGATCTGTTTTCGCCTGTTATGGCGAGGAAGAGGCTCGAGTCTCCATGAAACTATTAATCAGCAGCGTTTTTTAGTTTTTCATTCATATAAGTGGCGCATCAATGAATGCGGCGCGTGCGTTGCTGATTGTTTCCATCGCTGTATATAAGAGTAGATATTTATACAAACGAAGAGTGAAATTATACTTTAACCCAAAGACACTTTATCCCCTTGTTTGCCTAAACCTACCCTTATTTCGCAAATAATGAATTAAATTGAATTGAATTGAACGTATCCACGTTTGGGCAGTTTATGAACCCCCATGCGAGACATAATGGAATTTTAATTCAAAATTGAAATTTGGTTTTGATTTTGGAATTTTAATTGTGTCTGAAATGGATAAAAAATTAATGAAATTGATAGAACCACACATCATTTTCAATATCAATACTCGGGCGTAGCTAGAGCTTTTACATAGGGGGGGTCCAACAATGCACAAATGTAAACTAGTTTTTGCCCGTACTTCAACTCATTCTATCGCAGTCCACTGCTGGACATAGGCCTCTTCCAAGTTGCGCTACAACACTCGGCCCTCTGCCTTCCGCATTCAGCTACACAAACGGTGGATATTTGACGAATATTGGATTTTTTGCGTAAAGGGGTCTGGACCCCCTAACACCCCCCCCCCCCCTTATATACGCCAAAAAGTTTGTTCTTATTGTTATAGACGAATCTAGAACATAGTCAACTCACGATCGCCACATTGAAAAAATGATTTTTTACCAAAAGATCAATAGTTAATGTGCACCAGCTGACAAATTTACGAAAAAGAAAATATAGCCTTATGTACGAGAACACAAGTTGATGTTTTACCGAAATCTCATTGATGCGAGATAGTCTCGTACATCTATTTTGATGAACTATACACACCATGCCATTATCTCAAGCTGATGTAAGGAATGTTGGAACAACGTCACAACAACTAATCACATAATTGTACGGTTATGGTCACCTTGAACTACTGACCTACACCTATACAAATCGTACAATGCCTTGCGTTTTAGGGTTTCTGAACTTCCAATTGAATTCAATGAAAACTTTTACGTAGAAATAGAAATGTGTCGGTGTTAGGCAACCCAGTCATAACTTTGACTTAGGTATACAAAATGTTTTAACTTGAAGTTTTCTAATAATTTCTTAGGTTTTCGCGATCACTACACATTATAATAAAACAAAGTGTAACCGGATTATATCGCGTATATTATTTAAATTGGGTTTCCTGACGTTTCGAAAGCTTTACAGCGTTTCGTGTTCGCAGGTAGACTAAGATGACAAGCGTCTTGTTGAAGTTTTCTGTCTAATCAATACTACATAACTAACTACCGCATCGTTTAAACTTTGATTAAATTCACCATGCCATAAATAGCTGACACCATGACCTTATATGGTCGGTAAATAAATCAATAGCAGCTAGATTTATATATCGCTGTATTCGTTCGTAAGTGCACCTTACACGGTGCATCGGATTTGGGTCAGTCCACTATCAATCCACACGAAAAGCTTAGTTAAAACCACTTGTAAATTGTTACTCCCTGAAGGTTATTTGGTCACTGCGGTTTTTAACATCAGTTTTTCATGGTCACTAAGAAGTATAATTGTAAATCAATAGAGTCAGCAACTTCGGTTTCCTAGCAATGGCAAACTGAAGGGGCTATGGAGGGGTACGTGCTCATAACCTTTAGCTTACGTATTTTATTTACAAAGTTTAATTTGATAAAATGACAGGTAATATTAATAAGTTTTTAGTTAAAATTAGTGATTATTTGCGAGTGACAAAAGCAGTTACGTGACAACAAAAATTTTTCATGGTAATACATTCTGGTACCACTGTTTAGAAAACTGTTTTGTTGCTTTCTGCGAAAAATTGGCAAAATCAATTAGTAACCGTTATTTTGTTGCTTTATTATTATACTGCAATTATTTAATTTTCTATTAGCTTGTACTTGTTTTAAATAACCGTTTTCTTCTGTTGTTTTATCCATCTTAGGATGAACGCACTCACAATACAACCCAAATATCACTGTTCCTTACCTCCACAAAGAATGAAATGACATATAAATATTTTTCTCCGCAGCCTATCACCGGTGAAGGATGAGATGAAGAGGCCGGGTGACAAGGGGATCTTCCTCGTCAATATGAAGGAGAAGAACATTCCTGAGGTGGAGGAGTACGAGCCTTACGACAACAGAGTAGTGGATCATCCTACCACGTAAGTCAACACTCTTTTATAATACTGTCTTCTTCTTTATGATCACTGCTTCACTGCTGAGGATCGTGACTCCGTTTAACTGTCTGCCTCCATTTGTTTCGATCAGCCGCTTGGTGGAGTGCGCAACGTAATTACAGGCAGTTTTGAAAGGTCGGGCTCTAGTTGCACGGTTCCAAATTGTGGGTCCTATGGAAAAGAACCGGCAAGAAAATCCATGGACATACTCTTTTTAAAATAGGTTATTGTTTATTACATCAAATTTATTGAAATAATGTAAGTATAACGTAGGTTAATGTCAGAAATAAACAAGAGTTTAAAGTGAGAATATTGCCTTTAGAAATAAACTTAAAAAGCGTTGCCATAGTATGTAGGAGCAGGAGCTGACCTGTCCCGACAGACGGCACCCGTTCACGAGCATGACGCGATCCGTCCAAAGCTTATGGCTTCGACCTCAAGGTCATTTTCATTCCACTATCCCTATCACCAATTTAATCATACATCGAACCAGTGAGGAGACCTGCACACCTGAGAGTGCTCCATACAGTTCTCGATGGTGTGTGTAATCTGCCAACCCGCGATAGGCCAGCGTGGCTTCTCGTACTGAGAACTACAGAGAAGAGGCCTGTGTCCAGCAGTGGAACAGTAATGGGCTGGTTACGTATGACGAAAAACGGGAGTGCGCGCACAGGCAGATCACCCGATTTCTCAAACAAAAATTAAATAGTTGATGTTTTTATGATAATACTAGTATTAATGTAACACCTACCTTACCTATATTCGCAATAAACGATTGAATTGAATTGAATAGCCTATCAATCTAAAATATTCAATTTAATCGTCGTGGCATAACGTCTTGCATCGTCGGAGGGGGAGTTACAGAAGATGGTAACAATTATGGATGGTGCTTTGAAGAGTAAAGGAATGAAAGTTAATGTTAGTAAGACAAAAGTTTTGGTTTTTGAAAAGGAAGAAGTTATGACATAGTGCAATATTTTGATAGGTGACGAAAAGGTGGAACAAGTGAAAAATTTTGTATACCTGGGTTCCATGTTTACGAGAGATGGCAAGCATGTGAAGGACATTGAAAGGAGAGTGAGTGCTGGTAATCAGGTGAATGGGGCACTACACACCTTCATGAACAGCCGCAAAGTGTCGGAAAAGGCACGGCTGGCTGTTCATGGGGGAGTGTTAGTGCCTACACTTACGTGGGACACTCAGAAAGTTTTGCGAAACTAAAAAAAATTGTTCTATACGTACATATATTTTTATCAAATCTTTTCAAAGTACTTTCCACCAGCCTCTATACAAAGATTCATGCGCCTAAACCAGTTTTCAAAACACTTTTTCCAGTCCGCCGCAGACACCTCGTTTACAGCCTGCTCGAACGCAGCCAGCGCATCTTCCGGCGACGAAAATTGTATCCCTTTGAGCTGATTTTTTATTTTTGGGAATAAAAAGAAGTCACACGGTGCTAGATCAGGGCTGTAAGGAGGGTGACCCAGGAGTTTGACTGGCGTGCTGTCCAGGAAGTCCCTCGTTTTGAGTGCGGTGTGCGCAGGTGCATTGTCGTGGTGGAGCAGTAGCCCGCGGAGCCCTGTGTTTGGTCGCTTGTTGCTTATAACAGAGAAAACTTCTGGCAAACATTTGGTAGTATACCATTCGGCATTAATGCTTCTTTGATCCCGTAAGGGAATTGATACCAAGTGGCCAGTCAAATTAAAAAAGCTAGCGATCAAAATCTTACCCCCGCTTCTAGATCGCTTCACTTTGGTAGGCGTTGGCTCATTTTGAAACACCCAAACAGTCGACTGGCGCTTGGTTTCTGGGTCGTATTGATAAATCCAGGACTCATCACCTGTAACGATGTCGTAAACACGCCGAGACGAGCCTGCTTCAAATTTGTTAAGCATATCACGGCACCATTCCACCCGGGCCTGCTTCTGAGCATCGGTGAGGTTGTGCGGCACCCAGCGTGATACTATCCTCCTCACGCAAAGATGGCTGTGTAGAATCTCGTGAACGCTTCCCGATCCAATCTTCAATATTTGTTGAATCTCCTGATATGTAATTCGCCTATTGTCTTGGATTAAATTTTTCACTGCTAGCACGTTTTCTTCGGTAACAGCCGTCAAAGGGCGACCGCTTCTTTCGTCATCCCCCAAAGTTGGTCGACCGCGCTTGAATTCGTTATACCAACGATACACGGTTGCCTTGGAAGGGCCTTCATCCATGAATGCCATTTGAAGTCTATCGTACGATTCATCCGGTTTCAGGCGACACTTGAAATCGTATAAAATCATAGCTCTAAAATGTTCCCGGCGCAGATCCATATTTCAGTGAGACACAATACTTTGAATTAACTCGCAAAAAATGTGGAGGGAAATTTTGAAATTGGAACTTACTTATTTTTACTTATAAATAATCATATTTTCGAAAAACATTATAACTGGCCAGTCTCCCATATATAAAAACTTTTTTTCGCAATACTTTCTGAGGGGCCTGGTATGTATGGTAGTGAAAGTTGGGTATGGCAGAAGAAACATGAAAGCAGAATAAATGCAGTAGAAATGAGAGCTTTGAGAAGTATGTGTGGTGTAACTTTGAGAGATAAAGTAAGGAATAACATGATAAGGGAGCGTTGTGGAGTGAAAGAAGATGTAGTGACAAAGATTGAGAAAGGTATATTAAGATGGTTTGGACATATAGAGAGGATGGACGAGAGGAGATTGACGAAACAAGTATACGAAGCGAGTGTGGATGGAAGAGTTGGAAGGGGACGACCTCGGCGAACGTATCGCGATCAAATCGCGGATGTTCTCAAAAAATGCCAGGTTAAGAGTTCTCTAAACCGACGAGCATTCATGACGAGGTTAATGGACGTAGATGAAGCGAAAGAGGTGTGTCAGGATCGTAGCAGGTGGAAATCCATAGTCTCTGCCTACCCCAATGGGAAACAGGCGTGATAATATGTATGGCATAACGTCGCCTCAGTGCTTTAATGTCCAACCGACCATTGACCAAATTTTACCGGAGATTTTTTTTTTTGTTTATTATTGATTAAGGAGAAATGTTTTTAAAACTTTGATGATTTAAGAATAATGTATAGTATTATTACATTCAAGCACTGAGGCGACGATAACTAGAAAAATCTCCGTAACCAAATCAAGATTTGTAAATCTATACAAAAAATTTAGGGGACACCAATGCATTTTTATACATGATGTTTACTATTTTAAACATAATCAGTTTTTTACATAAGTCGATATCGTAACTAAATTGGCCTCCTACATAAAAAAGTTATACGCTTGTGTGGAATTAATTTCTGTTGTCAGAGTTACATTTTAATAAAAACATGTGCACATTAAGTTGTGTATTTTCTGGACATGTTCATGTGTGTGTGTACATTTGTTATTAATGAAACTCGTGGAGGACCTTTGCACGATATGCCAATAAAAGAATAATGTGCGCAGAGCGTAGTGCATCAACTGTTGGCACTTCTTAATAAAACCAATTGATGGAAATACCAACAAATACACATATTATGTTATCGTGATACTAGTAGGTCACATTAAAACATAATTTTTTGCAACATTAAGAGGAAATGCGGGCTGAGAGACTTTTGAAATTTGGTATTTGAAGAAACTATCACTATCGCTTTGCCACAAGTGCGATAAGGACAACTTCAGTTCCGACTGAAAAGGCTTGGTAGAAACTCACAATTCAATGTTTAGCTCTCAACTATTTTCTCCTCCGAAAGTGGAGCCATTTGAAAGATATTTCATAAACTGAATAAGAAGTATATGTACTGTGCCGCTATGTTTTCCTTTTTCATTAATAGTTGTCAAATGTATACACTAGGCTAGGCCTCTCTAGACAGCTGCAGCAGTCTGAATAGGCAAGGTAATAAGGAACACTATGTGAATTTTTCATGCGTAAAAAAGGTCAAAAAAATTAAATTTAAAGATTTTTTGAGGGATTTTAGAATAAATTATCAACAAAAACGAAACATAGAGGTATAGAAAAAGCTGATATTTATTTTACTCTAATAAATCATCACTCTGGGATTATAAACCAGAAAGAGAACGGTCGAGAGCGTTTGTATGGAGAAAAATAAAAGCCGCATTTCCCCTCATTTCTTTTTTCCTCTTAACGTATTGACAGTTGTTTTAGAGAAAGAAGAGTATTTAGAAGCCTTATAGTCACTACGAATTGTATTGTGTTGTTATGAAAACTATCAGGTATATGCTACGTCATGAAAGCTATATATATATATATATTTGATAGCTATGTTGAATCATAAATATAAAATTGACCTGTAAGCACAGAATCAATTTTATTATTAGTACTACGTAGGCAACTTCCGTAAATTCCATACAAGCTACTTCCTACATCGGTTTCCTTTTAAAACTGATATGACAAATGGCAACAAGGATTTTTCCTTATGAGATTTAGAATGCAATGGTTATTTCAACGGGACCGTTCTATGGAGAATATTTGACTGGAATTCAGTCCATGTTATATATTTCAAAATCGTTTTTCTTACGAAAACTTTACTCTGTCTTAAGCTAGCTGTCTGTCTAAGTGAACTCATGCTTCAACTGTCAAATAGCACTGCATTTTGACAGATGGAAGCATGAGTTCACTCTTAGATTCGTCTCTGAATATAAGTCTTAGACGCGACTGAAATCTTAGATCTAACTTAAGGAGAGCGTAGCAGCCAAGTGGCGCCCCCATCAGTAAAAAAATATTACTTGCCACATCCACATCGAGTACATCATTTATCGAAAATTCGTTTTTAACAATTGAAGTACTAAAAATTTCATAATGAAAAACCCAATAACATTTTCCGACCCGGAAATCAAACCCAGGACTCCACGCTTAAATTTCGCGCTTGCAACCACTAGACCAACGAGGCAGCCATGATCACATTGAATTCAGATTCATTATAAGTTAGGTATAACGAATTAATACCACTTTCAATAAATTCGTTGTTACTAACATAGATATAAGTTTCTGTATTATGTACTAACAAACTATGGGCTGTAATGTCTGAAATAAACATATTTTTTTATTTTTTTGTTTAATAACACTAAAGAAACATAAATAAATACATTTTTGAGGGCTTCTAGAAATAATTAATCAAAAAAAATACATAGGGACATAAAAAAGTTAATATTAATTATTTTACTGTAAAAAAAAACATTGCTCTAGGGTTATAGAATGAAAACAGTCATTTGTATGAAGAAAAGACCGCCCGCATTTTCTCGTAAGAATCACACTACCATGTCTAAATTGGTGCGCAGAAGATAAGAAGAACCGAAGATACATTGCTCATGATTTTACCGCGGTATTGTCACCATCATACTGTCCGGCCTAAATGCGTAAAAATATAGGATATAGGCAGCAGAGTATTCAGACACTCACCGTTCATATATGAAGGTTCTAGACCCATGATGGGGGCAGGCTGGCTTCCCCATTTGCATAATACACATTATTATCGTATATTTAAGTATTCTTATGACATAATTGCCGCAAATAAGCCAATAACAAACATAAACACGTGCATAAGGCACGTGTACAGTCGGCACCAGCCACCTCTTTGGTCCAGTATCGAAGGCTCCATATTATTGGCATTCAACCAAGCCAGTGTTACGGAAAAACACAACAACTGCTCAATTATTGATTTTTAACCTTACTTAATACGTGTATGGATCAGTTTGATTGTAAGATTGTTTTGTGTAACTGTACTTTGTGTAAGTATACTTTTCAGTAGCAGTCAGCATTTTTTTATTTTCACAATTTATATCTTTAGATTTCGCTTCGCATGCATCAATGCGTTAAAAATAATAACACAATTAAGACTTACCTACTAATATAAAAAAACGTAAAAAATCACTTAGTTCTTACACTAATAGTAATACGTCAAGTAATTTTCATGATTATGAAATAAGTATGTTGCCTACGGTACCTATCTACATCAAAACTGGTTGAGTTTGTCAGAAACTTAAAAAGAAACATAATTTTAAGAAAACAAGATAACAAAAGACAACATCTTAAATTAGCTTTTATAAGGGACATAAACTGAAGGGTTTAGCCTTCAGTTTATGTCCCTTATAAAAGCTAATTTGCAAAAATCACCATTTTATGCTTCTTTCTCACTTGTGAACCTGATCACGTCCATAGCCTCAACTCTGCTCACCTTGTGAAGTACAGGAAAATCTTCCGTTTATCTCGCCGTGCACAGAATATCAAATCGATAGGAAATCTGTACAAGAATCCTATAATTCGACATTTTTACCACCACACTACTACTACACCACACTACTACTACACCACACTGTCAACGTAAAGAACTTCAATTTGCTAGTTGTTGATTTTATTTCGTCTGGCAATATAAATATTAACAATGACCTAGATTCTAGAAAATTATTATTTATTTTAATTACTAATTAGTTATAACATTATAAAAAGATATAGCCGTATTACAAAAAACAAGAAATCTGCGTTTTAAGCTACTTTTTAGTATAGTAGATCTCAGCAATTATCATCATCATCGTTTCAGCCAAAAGCCGTCCACTGCTGGACATAAGCCTCCCCCAAAAAGGGGGGATATGCCATAATCGCCACGCTTGGCATGTTGTAGTGTCTTTCGGCTGAAATGAACTGAACTACGCAAGCTTTTACTGCGCAAAATAATCGAATAATAGAAGTAGGTAATTATGTAGTGCTAGAGAATAAATATTATTGGTTTATGGCAGGTAGTACTTAATATTGTAATAGGTAATTCGATTCGAAGTACTGCGATCATAGTTTGCAAAATAATTCACAACAACGTAGGTAGCTAACACTAATTTTAAACTCTTCTTAACATAACTATGTTTCGGTCTGAAGGGTATGGGTGCCGGTGAGATTACAATCACATGAGACTTCCCATCTTCATGTCTCAGTTTGGCGAACCGACTTGCGGTACCATTAAGGCCTAGGTGGTATTGAAGTTGTTATGGGCAAAAGTAACCGCTTAACATCAGGTGGGCCTTTGGCTCGTTACGCCATCCTATACTCTAAAAAATAAATTTAAAAACAACTATTTATATTTTAATAACATTCAACCAAAACGATATTGTATTGTAAAATGCAGTTTAAATAATAATATTTAATATTAATACATTTACGGCCAAATTAATATCCGATCTATCCACGATTTGCCCTACTAGAGTAAGGAATTTGACATAAGCTCCATACAAAATATGTCAAATTTCTATCTTCAGTAGTATCGTGGATAGATTGGTTATTAATTTTGGCCGTTAGACCTCTACACTATTATGTGCACAAATTAACCAAACCATTTCTTCAACAGGAACTTGGAAACTTGGCTCCACCTTATGAAGGGCAGTTTAGGGACTGGCATCCTTGCCATGCCCAAAGCCTTCTCCAACGCTGGCTACATCGTCGGCACAGTCGGGACCGTGGTTATCGGCGTTTTGTGCACCTACTGCATACATATCCTCATTGACTCCTGCTACGTACTGTGCAAGAGGAGAAAAGTCCCCTCCTTGTCGTACACGGCGGCCGCCGAGGCAGCCTTGTTGGAGGGGCCTTCCTGGTGTAAGGCATGCGCGCCTTATGCTGCGTGAGTATTTCATTTTTTTGCTGTTACTGTTGTAAGGCGTAGTAAGATTTATATCGAGGATTTTCGACGTTTTTGTTTTTCGACTTTACAGAATAAGAACTGGAATTATGGTATACCTCAATTCGCTATTTTTACTGGAAATCTATTTGAATTTATTTAAACAATATTCTTACCCATTAAATAGAGAAACAATCCCGAACAATAGGTATAATATTGATTGATAAGTATGTAGTCCTAGGGAACTGTGTGGACCTGTGTTTACAAATAAATGAATTCTATTCTATTCTATTCTAACTTTTCATATGTACATTAATTATATAAAAACACCACAAAAAAGAATTCGATAAATTATTAAATTCGATTTCACGAGCAGTGTTCACGGTAGCTTTGTGGCTAAAGCACTGGCGTATTGAGCCAGGAGTCGCAGGTTCGAATACTGCTCGTGAGCGATTTCTTTTTCTTTCCACAATTTAAATCGTTAGATTTCGCTTCGCATGCGTAAATGCGTTAAAAATAACATATAAAAACACTAGAAATTATTGAAAACAATGTCGTAGGAGATATTGAAAATAGAGTGGTACTTATATTTGAATTAGACCACTTGTTATTAGCTACGCAATATCTTCTCGTCCAAAATACCGCAGTGTCTCAAGACGAAAGTCTTTGATTAGTGTGTGTTGCCAGTAATTACTTACGGCACTGAAACGTGGTCGCTCACAATGGGCCTGATAAGAAGGCTCAAAGTCACTCAAAGGTCAATGGAGAGGGCTATGCTCGGAGTGTCCCTGCGTGATCGAATCAGTAATGAGGAGATTCGCAGGAGAACGAAAGTGACCGACATAGCCCGAAGAATTGCCAAGCTTAAGTGGCAGTGGACGGGGCACATTGCTCGCAGAACGGATGGCCGATGGGGCAGTAAAGTTCTGGAGTGGCGACCGCGTACTGGAAGGCGCAGCGTGGGTATGCCCCCCACAAGGTGGACCGACGACCTGGTGAAGGTCGCGGGAATCCGCTGGATGCGGAAGGCGCAGGATCGGTCGTTGTGGCGATACTTGGGGGAGGCCTATGTCCAGCAGTGGACGTCTTTCGGCTGAAATGATGATGATGATGACTTGTTATTATCCTAGTAAGCATGACAAGAAACGTGTTTCGGAAGCAACTAGGCTCCTCCTCACGTGTTATTATAATTATTAATATGATTCATCTGCTTATCGTATAACAAGTCATGAAAATCTTATTTGTATAAACAATAACACAATTTAATGGTTTTGAGATTTATGCATCTAATTGTGTTGAGATTTATATGCAAAATTCAATTACCTACATATATAATTAAATGTACTAGGTACGTACATTTAATTATATATGTAGGTAATAGCATAGCCCTCTCCATTGACCTACGTACATGACAAAAAGCTGCTTTGCCTTGCCCTAAAGAACCTATACATATACCAACTGAAAGACCGACCTGATGAAAGTAGCTGGTGGGGACTGGATGCGGAAGGCAGAGGACCGAGTGTTGTGGCGCAATTTGGGAGAGGCATATGTCCAGCAGTGGACTGCGATAGGCTGAGTTGAACATATACCTATTACCTACTACTATTGCAACATACTAGATCCATAACAAAATTTGCTGAAAATCATCATAATAGGCCAGGGCCGTCTTAGGTCATGCAGGGGCTTTTGGGCCCACAGAGTAGGGGGCCCTTTTATAAAGCAAAAAAATACGTTAATGACATCAGAATGTACTTCTATTTGGTAAAAAAAAATTATGACTCTTAATGGATGGTATGGTTAGCTTTATACAAAGGAAACACATGCGGAGCAAATTTTTTTTGAGCAACCTTGTTTATCTGGGTGTTTTATTAAGCGTTGATCTAAGAAACCCTTATGGATTTTTATAAAAAAATAGGTAGGTACATAAGTAATTAAATAATACATAGGCAAAAATACATAGATACTGGGTTTCTGCATTTTGAGGACCCATCAGGCCGTGCCCTGGGCTCGTGCCAAAAGAAATAAATAACGACGGAACTGTCATCGGCAAAGAAATAGCTTTCCGTTTATTTAATTCTATCCATTTATTTAATTACTTCATGTGTGTAAGCATTCCTCTTTCTCTTGCAGGCACGTGGTGAACGCCTTCCTACTGGTGTACCAAATAGGAACCTGCTGCGTGTACGTGGTTTTCGTGGCAGAGAACATTTACTTTGTGCTGACGAAACACTTCGGCATAGAGATTACCGTATTCCAAGTGATGTTATGTGTCCTACTACCTTTGGTCCTGATCAACTGGGTGCGGGACCTCAAGTACTTAGCACCGTTCTCCGCTATAGCCAATGCGGTAACCATAGTGAGCTTCGGGATCATCCTGTACTATATCTTCAGAGAAACGCCTACGCTGGAAGGCAAGGTCCCTGCTGGAAAACTTGCCAACTTCCCACTGTTCTTTGGCACTGTGCTGTTCGCTCTTGAAGCTATTGGTGTGGTAAGCATTATTTGACTTTTTTTACGTGGAGGAACCCTCGAAGATGCACGATGCCCGCGAAAGCCAGAGTCGGACTCTAACCGACTAAAACCCCCATGGTGTTTCTCTAACTATCATTTAGCCTGGGGCTTAAGATACGCGTTGCATTGTCCAACCCCCAACAGGTCCCGGCTCGCCACCAGTAGGCGAGTAAGGTTAATTATATTGTAGGCAAGCCCCTTCTATCTGAGCGGCCTCATCATCAGCCGCACCCTCTTCCTGACTAGCGTGCAAGAAAGGCTGCGCGCTACAGGCCACAGCATTAACTATTTCACTTGCTTATAACCTGCTTTAGTTCATGGTTCGATCATACGCAACTTGCACGATAGAAAACTTGTACTGAACTTCTTTCTAGTAAAATAAAGCGTTTTGTGGCGGCTATTGTACGATTTTTACTTTACTTTACTTTATTGGGACATAAAACCGTTACCACATTACTTATTACTAATAGTCTTGTTATAAAAAGCTAAGCAAACGTGTAACTCACACCAATGTCCGCGAAAAAATGTAACTAAAGATAAAACCGAAAATAAAATAATATTTTATTAAATCCATAGCATGGAGAAAAGAAGGGAGCGGAGGTGTTGCAAGGCAAAATCTCTTTAGAAAGAAGCGTCGCCTGAATGCGGGTGACAGGGGGACGAGGTACAGCAATGGCTCCACCTCACTATGGAAAATCCGCCCATTTTTTGTAAATCCATCTAGCGGTGAAATGAATTATTACAGCGTAACAGCACTAACAATTTTTCATTTTAGTTTGTCTACTCACCACTGTGGCGTACAAAGCACATTATTTTATTCCAGAACATTCTATGTGCGTTTTTGTGGTGAGAACATAACACTAATGAAATTGAATTTTACACAAATGACGTGGTCTTTAAAATGACTGATTAGAATTTGAAAAAAAGTAACGAAGTTGAAAAAGGTTAAAAGGGTATAATGTAAGGGTACCATATGGCACTTGCGGCTTGACCTTCAGATTACCAGTCCAGTATGAGTATTAAATAACGTCTAACTACACAACTTTTGTTTTACAACTTTACACAAAAGTACGTTAAAAACGTGCCATACATAGCGCCTAGCGCAATAAAGTATCCTCATGTAGATCACCTTGAAAATCACTCAAACCATCTTTTTAATTGTATAAACTGATTGCAAATACAACAAAAAAAATGTTGATTGACAAAATTATATATTTTATTATTTTTAACGCATTTATGCATGCGAAGCGAAATCTAACCATTTATTTAGTATTTATTTATTTATTCATACATGTATAAATTTTGCAATATCACTGTGCCCCACAAAACCGTGTTATCGGTATTTAAATAGTGGAAAAAAAAAGAAGAATCACTGTTTCTTAATAAGATATCGCTGACGTCACCCAAAGACTGGCGTACTGAGCCAGGAGTCTCAGGTTCGAATCCTGCTCGTGAGCGATTTTTTCTTTCCACTATTTAAATCATTAAAAATATATATTATAAGAAATTAGTAGAAATACCTACTTATACAAATATCCAATCTTATTCTTAGTTTATACTAAATCTCTGGGATCATTGTACTCATCATTATGAACACATTTTACAGTGGAATCAACCCTGAAATCTCGAAAAAATCTGCTGTTCCCTATAATTATGTCGATTTATGTGAACACAAATGTAGGGAACCGCTGATATTTTTTTCGGTTTCAGGGTTGTTCCCATAGTAAAAGTTGTTCATTATGATGAGTACAATGACCCCTTAAGAGGTTTAGTATAAGCTAAGAATTAGGTTGTAGGTTGTATATAGAAATATAATAAAAAGTATGTTACATTCTGTTCATAAAAAAATTTTACCTAATGTTATTTTTTTTTTATTAATTAAAGTATTCAATACATTTTTGCTGAAATAATGCTACGTAATATTTGGAATTTTTGGATTATGATATATCAAGATTGCAGTTAACTATTGTCATAAAAACTTATTGGATACAAATTGAATAAAAAAAAACTAAATGTGTGCTGGGACACATAGAACAAGTGAAACTTCAACGGACAAGTGGAAAAACGAATCGCAACGGACAAGTGGAAAAACGAATGGCAACTGACAAGTGGAAAAACGAATCGCAACAAAATTTTAAGTTGAAGTTTTACGGGCAGGTTTTCAAATTGAATAAGTACATTAACAATCAGCCCGTAAAACTTCAAGTTAAAATTTTGTTGTGATTCGTTTTTCCATTTGTCAGTTGCCATTCGTTTTTCCACTTGTCCGTTGCGATTCGTTTTTCCACTTGTCCGTTGAAGTTTCACTTCTACTATGTGTCCCAGCACACATTTCGTTTTTTTTTCGCAGTTTTACTGCAAATTATGTTTTGGTTAGGTTAGGTACATTTTAAGTGATTTTAATGAATGCATTTTTTATTTAAACATATTTTATTTTATCAAACAAAAAAACTGAATTAAATCCGGAACCAAAAAAAACATCCATTTTTCTTTCTCTCCCTCCGCCGCTATATATCGTCTACCCCCTCCACGCGGCCGTAACGCTTTTTCGTGAGAGAAAAATCCTAATATATAGAAGAAGATATATATATCTATCTTCTATATATAGAATTTTCACCATCATCATCATCATCATCATCATCAGCCTTTCAATCCCTCCGCCGCTGCCGTCTCTCGCCAAGCGATATATTGTCTACCCCCTCCATGCGGCCGTAACGTTTTTTCGTGACTAAAAATTCCTAATACCCCCCGTCTATACAGAAGTTTCACTTCAAAAAACGTATCCAAGGTTCCTTGTTTTTATTTCTCACTTAGATACCTTAGAATCACCATCGCCCGCTTCATTCAAGACCTTGTTATGTATTTTTGTTTTATAAAATCATGGTTATGAATGTTGTCCAGCTAGCAAATCATTAGTGTCCTACACATTTCATTCGCGATTAAAGAATGTCATTTGTGTAAAAACTTATTCATTCGTGTTTCTATTTTTTTGGTTTTCTTCTATTTTTAACAAGATGCGCCCTGTATTTTTACATAGTATGTGTATAACTTCATTATAGCAAACGTTAAATACCATCAGATAACAATAAAACGGGGGTTTACAAAAATCGTCAAAAATGTGTCATTTTAATTCGAAACATGAAATCGACCCTATTACTGACTACTCACCGATAGATGGCCTGATGGCCTATTTTTCTTATTTTAAATTGCTCTTATTTCATGTAATTATGTAATTTATCTATGAAATAACTAACATTTTAGAATTTAAAATGAATTAAAACAATGTGTTTATTATTTTCGTCATAATATGCATTGATAATGTAAAAACATGTTATCGGTGAGAAGTGATTAGTATGCATCTTTTCGACGACAGATGTCCCGAGCAACAATTTGGCGAAGAAACGAGAAAATGCATGTTTTAAAATTGAAAATATAAATATATGTGACTTACACATAAAATGTTATACCATCAATATGTTTTAGTTTTGATCCTGAACAATTTTTACATCCAACAACAGCGCACTTCATTGTTAAAACAAGAAAAATATTCAAAATCCTCTCAAAATCTATTTAAATCGAAGAGAACCGAACGCAGTGATGATTCACTTGAAATTAAGCTTTGCGGCTCCGCCCACTGTGACGTCATGACCAAATTGAAGGCACATGACCAAATTGCCTTGCAGCACCTCCGCTCCCTTCTTTTCTCCATGATCCATAGGCATTGTTTTTATTGTCACTTGTAAAGCCCAGTCACAGATCCTCCCCTTAAGCTGATCGTTCTTTTATTGCTCCACAGATCTTGCCCTTGGAGAACGAGATGAAGACTCCTAGGGACTTTGTGGGCAAGTTCGGAGTACTCAACTGTTCCATGATCAGCATCATCGTCCTGTACGTAGGCATGGGTCTGTTCGGCTACCTGCAGTATGGTGACGCGGCAGAAGGCAGCATCACGCTCAACTTGCCCTCAGATAAGGAAATGTAAGTGCTCAATAGGCATGCCCCCCACAAGGTGGACCGACGACCTGGTGAAAGGTCGCGGGAATCCGCTGGATGCGGAAGGCGCAGGACCGGTCGTTGTGGCGATGCTTGGGGAAGGCCTATGTCCAGCAGTGGACGTCTTTCGGCTGAAATGATGATGATGAAGTGCTCAATAACGAAACGAAGTATTTTTTAGGAATAATTTTAGTGATATAAATAAGTAAAATATTTTGTGAGAAATGGTCCGAATACTCTTCTAGTACAAAAAATGAGTTTCATCATGATAAATAAATAATAAATAAATATTTTTGGGACATCTTACACAGCACCATCTAGTCCCAAACTAAGCAGAGCTTGTACTATGGGTACTAGACAATGGATATAATACTTATATACTGTTTTTTTTTGTAAATACATACTTATAATATATATGAAACACCCAGACAAACACAAACACTTGTTCATCACACAAATATTTGTGTCCTGTGGGAATCGAACCCACGACCTCGTGATCAGCAGTCCGATACTCGAACCACTAGACCACAGACGTCGTCTATCATGATCTATCTATGATCATGAGTCTACTAGTGCCCGGTTGGCTTACGGCCAAAATTAATATCCAATCTATCCACGATTTACCATACTACAGATAGAAATTTGACATATTTTGTATGGAGTTTATGTCAAATTCCTATCTCTAGTAGGGCAAATGATGGATAGATTGGATATTAATTTTGGCCGTATGTCCATACTAAAGTGTATGCTATACAAGCTATTTATAACAATGGATTTTCAGAAACCTTAGTACTTTTACCTACCGAAACGCCTTGTTATTTCTATACACAACTTGCATTATTGTATTATATTTCCTCCCTTCAGTCTTGCCAACGTAGTCCAATGCCTGCTTGCCTTCGCGATCTTCATCACCCACGGGCTGGCCTGCTACGTCGCCATCGACATCCTGTGGAACGAGTACATCGGCATCCGGATGCTGAACAGCAAGCACAGGCTCATTTGGGAGTACCTCATCAGAACCATCATTGTGTTAATGACCTGTGAGTACAATTACATTGATTCATGAGATAACTACCTAAATTTTTCCTGTCTGTTAGTGTTACTTGTAAATAATATTTAATAATTTATTTTACTATTTTTATTTTTAACGCATTTACGCATGCGAAGCGAAATCTAAAGATTTAAATTGTGGAAAGGAAAAAATCGCTCACAAGCAGGATTCGAACCTGCGACTCCTGGCTCAGTACGCCAGTGCTTTAGCCACTAAGCTACCGTGAACATTGCTCGTGGTATCGAAATTATCCTCCACTAAGGTACGTCTTTTGGGAGACATCAGCGATATCTTATTAAGTCGAGTCGGTTAAGAAAACTGTTTCTTAATAAAATATCGCTGACGTCACCCATTTCGATACCACGAGCAGTGTTCACGGTAGCTTTTAGTGGCTTTAGCACTGACGTACTGAGCCAGGAGTCGCAGGTTCGAATCCTGCTCGTGAGCGATTTTTTCCTTTCCACAATTTAAATATTTAATTTAACAATCTGACAGTTAATCTGCTGGGAATTAGTAACTTAATGAGTTATTGTAAGTGTGTAGTTTAAGTAGGTACTTTGTTTACTGTCCATAGGTAGTGTTAAAACGCTTTGCGGCCTTTCCCTAAGGAAACATCTGTGAGAGAGATCCATACAAGTCCTGTTTAAGGATTTTGTGAGAAATAAACTAACCGTAGCCTCTCTGTACAGTCGGCATCGCAGCCGCAGTCCCCGCTCTGGAGCTGTTCATCTCTCTGTTCGGAGCTCTGTGCCTGTCCGCGCTGGGGCTGGCCTTCCCCGCCCTCATTCAGAGCTGCACCTACTGGTACTACGTGTCGCGCTCCGAACGCATCCGAATGATCGTCAAGAACGCCATTGTCGTACTATTCGGGGCCCTAGGACTCGTCGTCGGCACCTGGACCTCGCTCGAACGCATCATCGCAACATTCGGCACCGCCGGCATAGAAGCCGCATCAAACCACACGATGGTCACAAACGAAACGCTAGCGCCCTGAAGTTCGACAGCCGAGAGCGTTGAACCACTCTCGTAGTGCCATCGTAGAATCGTCCCGCATACACAATGCAGCGATTCTTGTTAGGTACACAATTTAATAAAATTATAGGTTTTTTAAGTATTTTTGATGGACGTTTTGCGTGCAAACGTTAACATATAGTTTATAAGAGATGTATTATGAATTGTTGACTCATATTAATCGTAAGACAGCTTTATTTTAGTGCTAGGATAGTGTGATGTTCGTATAATGCTGCCTGCAAATACTTCACAATAGAATACAATAGTAGAGCAAGCTGTTATAAATTACCTCTACTCTTCTCGCCGATGCTGTGAACGTTTAGACTGTGCGAGTAAGTGATGTAATTAGATGCAGCAAGGTTTATTTATATTTAATTGCGTATTAAATGTTTATTATTATTTCAACAATAAAACTACTGATACTTTTGTAAATTATTTTAATTTATTAGTTAAATTGGCGTAAACATATGAAATATTGGCCCGTTTTCTGAGCCGATGGTAGCCGTACCCGACGACTCTGATGATATTTAATTATATAATATGTTCTTGCCTGATCTGTACACACAAGTTTTTTTTATTTTTTTTCTTGATCTGCACTTAGCTGCTCGATGTATGCATCTATCATGTTTCCAACAAATCTTACTACAAAATCTTGCCTTCCGATACATTTTGTATAATAGTATAGTCATCAATTTAAAAAAAACTAGCAATATTTATGTCTATACATGCATTTAGTTACTTCATAATATATATTTAATTATTTATTACATCTATAACATACCTACATACCAGTTTCATTAAAGTGGTCGGGTTAAAACATAACAATAAACGGTTGTTACTAATGGTAAGTTAGTAAGTATTAGTACCTATTTTGTAGTTAAGTATTTATCCTAATGCAGTGAGATTGAATGTTAGTTAAATGGTGGCATTTTGCTAGAGTAACGTACCTAAGTACAATCTGAGTACCTAGGTTTAATTTTATAGAAACGATTCTCCGATGTTCATGAATTTGATTTTTATTGCAAAGAAATAAACGTTTTGAAGCTAAAATTGTCATATCAGCATTAAGCTGGTTTCAGAACAGTGCGAACGGTCTAAACGTAGTGGTTATATTCTCTTTGGTCCGTACGGACTGTCCTCCTGCGTAAAGCCGCAGTGCTTTTTGGCTTGTACGGACTCCACGCGGACCATGCTCCGTACGGAGCAATCCGCGTCCCTGTAAAAATATGTTTTACGCAACACGTGTCTCCGCCCCGGAGCTCCGTCCGAGCGGTCCACAGATAAATCCGCATTGCTCTGAAACCAGCCCAATTGCTATTATCGAGACCAAACAATAAAGTCTGACCGTCTTTAAAAAAAACTTGTATAATTCTGGGAAAGTAAAACTATGTACCTATTTGACAAAAGTGATACGGCTCTTTATGAACATCGTAAAACGTTAACTGAACGCATTATATCTGAGTCATGACTTTTTTATTTTTTTATATACAACGAAACGTTGCAGCTTCATTAACGTCTTGAAAGAGTGTGCGTCATCCCAGCGAAAAAGTGTCGAATTTCTTAATTCGAGATAAGTAAATCGTTAGTGTATGACGTCGTGTAATTGTGTATGAACATTTCAGATTTGTGTGTCCAACCCTTTTTGGGATATTCATCAAAAACGTTTTCCGCTGGAACGACGTCTTCCCAGCGAGACTTTTTTTTTCCAAAGGACGTAAGTAAAATAAAATAGTTACATGGATTAGACTATAACGAAAGGTAAATGTGTATGCATAAATGAGATTTGTGTGTCTAAAGACTCCGAAGATATTTAAGTTTCCGCTGCAGTGACGTTTGGCTGATTGCTGGATATCATAAACGGTTAGGCGAATAGTTGTGACTTTTTTTACACATGTTGCGATTCTTTTGTGTGTAATGTTTGTGAAAACAGACTTCGAAAAAAAATTACCGCTAGGAAGCTATAAATTTTAAAATGAAATCAGGTTATTAGGTCCTAGTACTGTGTATATGAGTTCCGAAGCCTAAATGTTAATGTTTATTTGTACCTTATAAATGCTCACAATGTCATGTTAAGTCTCATCGATGTACTGTAAGTAAATAATGAATTATGAACAAAATTGCTAGGTCTGGGTCACGATGTTGTTCGCCATTCGATTGGACGAGTTTACTATGGGTTGGCAAATTAAAAGGTATCCCATTCGTTAGTGTATTAGTTCAATTATCCATCTGTAAAATTGTAGCCCAATACACTTAATAATTAAAGAAATATAATCCAAAAACCAATGAGAAGCGCAATACAGAGATAAACCAACCAAGTTTGAATGTGTACTAAAAAGCGGCCGCGCGATACATGGTGCTTACCTTCCCAAATTGTTAGCATACTTATTGTTATTGGTGTGGTACTTTGGTACAGGTGCGTACACAATAATTAGTAAAAATGAAAAACAACTGCAGTTTAATTAGTTTTATTTTCAAAAGTATCAATTTACTAATGATTATCAATTGTAGATATGTGTATGTATAGGTACTTAAAAACTCGTGCAAAAAAATCAACAACAACAAAATAATAAAAATCTACATACTAAAATCAACATAAAAGATATAGAAAAGGTATTTATACAAAAAATAAGTATAGCTATTATTTTAATTAAATTACTTAATGTTTAAAATCACAGATCAGTTACAATAATTGACTCATTCATAAGCTTAGTAGGTATCTACATTAATGTAGGTCGTTATGTTTATTAAAATTAAAGATTATGTATATTATTCGTAACCAGCTCTACGTAGATAATAAATTAACTGCATGTGGGGATCGAACCGACAACATTTGGCGTGGTGTCAATAGAGAGGTGACCACCTTAACGACTATGCCACAAGTGCAGTGAAATTAATTGTAAATGTGAATAGACGAGAACATTAGCAGCTACAGTGAACCCTTGTTCATTGTTTACCTCTTTATTTTAGCCCACTGTCAACGTACGGGGTCCCATCGACTTTGAATGTATTTTGCCAAACATACGTTTATACTAGATCGACACAGATAGCATAAATAAAAACGCTAGGAAACACAACACGAGATAGTTTTATGTTGAATCCGATATGAAGAACAAAGGAAGTAAGAAAAAAAATAAACTTAAGTTTTTAATAACTTTTTTCGCAATAAAACACACAAATTCACTATGCTTGAGTGTCCGTTACAAAACAAAAACAAAACAATCATACAAATCACTAACTGTATGATTTTTTTGTTTTTACTTCTTCAAGTTAAACGGATGGACACATGGACGGAACCTGTAAAAAAGAAATTCAAATCCATTTGTCTGTCAGAACTTTGTAACTTTTAAACCAAGAATGTTAATTACCTACATGGAAATCTCACATAATACGTAAAACTTTAGCACCACAGTCGTGGTCTCTTTACAATATTATAATTTGTTCTTAGTGACCCCATGTCAATAACTGAATAGTACCTACTTATTTTGAAATAATTGTACTGATGACTGTGTAAAGTAAAATGAGAAAATAAAAACTAAAGAATTGTGTACGCACATGTACCAAAATAAAAACGGTACTATACCAACAATTTTGGAAGGTAAGCACCATGTATCGCGCGGCCGCTTTTTAGTACACATTCAAACTTGGTTGGTTTATCTATGTATTGCGCTTCTCATTGGTATTTTGATTATATTTCTTTAATTATTAAGTGTATTGGGCTACAATTTTACAGATGGATAATTGAACTAATACACTAACGAATGGGATACCTTTTAATTTGCCAACCCATAGTAAACTCGTCCAATCGAATGGCGAACAACATCGTGGCCCAGACCTAGTAATTTTGTTCATAATTCATTATTTACTTACAGTACATCGATGAGACTTAACATGACATTGTGAGCATTTATAAGGTACAAATAAACTTTAACATTTAGGCTTCGGAACTCATATACGCAGTACTAGGACCTAATAACCTGATTTAATTTTAAAATGTATAGCTTCCTAGCGGTAATTTTTTTTCGAAGTCTGTTTTCACAAACATTACACACAAAAGAATCGCAACATGTGTAAAAAAAGTCACAACTATTCGCCTTACCGTTTATGATATCCAGCAATCAGCCAAACGTCACCGCAGCGGAAACTTGAATATCTTCGGAGTCTTTAGACACACAAATCTCATTTAGGCATACACATTTACCTTTCGTTATAGTCTAATCCATGTAACTATTTTATTTTACTTACGTCCTTTGGAAAAAAAAAGTCTCGCTGGGAAGACGTCATTCCAGCGGAAAACGTTTTTGATGAATATCCCAAAAAGGGTTGGACACACAAATCTGAAATGTTCATACACAATTACACGACGTCATACACTAACGATTTACTTATCTCGAATTAAGAAATTCGACACTTTTTCGCTGGGATGACGCACACCTTGAAAGAAACTCTTTGGTGATATTTTAGTTTTTTAATTATTTTTTAAGTCACGGATAAGAACGTCGATATGCAAATATGTTGTTAATTTTCTATCGATCGTCTTTTCATCGACTTCGCTAAAATAATTTCATAAATAATGATTGTTTGATCTACGTTCATTCTTTCGGTTAGCAAAATATACATACATAGTTATAATCCTGACCTCGCGAAAATTGTTACCGATTTAATTTTTGGTTGTATGTGACCGGATTATACGTGAACTTTATCGTAATGTAATTTAGCATTTTCCCTCAATATTCCTTGTCTATAACTTTGTTTCTATTTCATATTGACTTTGGTGAATTATAATAACAAAAGTAATTTTCCAAAAATCTATTTTCTTATATTTAATAGAATAATATATAATAATATATCTCAATGGAGCTTTAAGCTTAGTTTCTATAACAAATCTGTATAAATCAACGTACAAATGCCAAGCGTGTTCCGGTCATGAATATTGATACAAACTGTGATGTTGATAGTTATAAAATATTTATTAGGATGTATTTACGTAGTGTTTCGGTTATTTGTTTGTTGTGCTGTGTGTTGGACACGACAGTGATAATGTGCTCAGAAGTGTAACTAGGTAAAACCCAATGTAATAAATTAATATCGTAATATACTGTTTTATTTCTCTCTTATGTAAAATTGAAGCCCAAGCATTTTATCGAGTGGAGAACATTTCAGAGTCATACAATTTGCTTCGATAAGATAAGATAATGTTTATTTCTCGCCACAATATTTCACTTAAAATAACATTTCTTGTATTATTAGTATTAAGATGAGATTTATTTCTCACCACAATACAATTTACAGTATACTGCGGGAGACTGGTGCCTAAACTAGGCGTTAGGTGTTATGCCTACACAAAGGATATCCATCCACTTTTCATACATTTTTGAACCAAAAGCCGAACACCATAGTATTATATTATCTGTGCTGAAAGTCAAGCCAACGAAACTGACGCCAACGAAAAGATACATTTTCTAATAGAACCCGTTATCTTGAGTTTTTTACTATAATACACGGTAAATTTTAGGTGGTTTTGGAAATGAAAAGAGGTCATTGATGTACTCTGAACAACTTTTACTATGGGACCAACAAAAATCGGCAGTTTCCTATAATTTGACGATTTATGTGAACACAAATGTAGGGATTTCGCGATTTTTGCTTTGGTCCCATAGTAAAAGTTGTTCATAATGATGAGTAAAACGACCCCTTTTGGTTTCCACTGTGTACCTATAAACTAAGTTAATTAAGATTGAGTAGACATGAGGTTCCACCAAAAAGTGACAAGTCCTAAATGGACCCGAATAACAAAAAAAAACCGGCCAAGAGCATGTCGGGCCATGCTCAGTATTATAGGGTTCCTTAAGTAGGTGTTACAAACAAATCAAATCGAATATTAATCAAGGCTATTTTAGTTTTTGCAATAGACGGCAGCATTGGCGAAGTGTTGTCAGGAGTCGCTAGATGGCGCTATACAGTGCCAAATGCAACAGACGGCACTTGACGGCAGCATTGGCGACTCAGAGTGTGGTTAGACGCCGCTAGATGGCGCTAAATTTAAGAATTGCGTAATGTCAACATAACACAAAGTTACTTTTTGTGATTTTTTCAAATAGAAAGTAGCTAAAGGTGCATTGTTTGCTATGATCATTTTTCTCTAAGGTCAATGACCTTTGAACTAGGACGTTTTAAATATTTTTCAGTTTTCTCTCTATAACTCAAAAATTTATAATCACAATATGCTCGAAATAATTTTAAGAGAGTTTTTACATAGGTCTATCAATGTGGAAGATTATACGTTTCTACGTTGCATAGTTTAGAAATGGCAGGGGGGGACACACATTGCAAGCCACTTTGGCGGGTTATATTTCGCAGATGGTAAACCTGATAAAAAAGTGATGTATGAAACATTACCTTCATTTTAGTAGACCTATTCAATGATAACCCACACGAGGGGGTGCAGCGAAAAAAAAATTTTCATCCCCATTTCACATGTATGGGCGCCACCCCTAAAATTCGTAATCATGATTTTTTTATTCTTTTAAAATTGAGATCTATATCTACATTATTTAAAAAAAAAAACATTTACTTATGTTTATAACTGTAGAAGTTATTAAGCTGTAAAGGATTAGGACAGACGGACAGACGGACGGACATGACGAAACTATAAGGGTTCCTTGTAGGACTACGGAACCCTAAAAAGCTTGTAAAAAATGACCGCCATCGAAACCTTCACAGAAGTTTGTCGGCAGGCAAGCTGTAACATTACAATGAAAATCGATTGCCAATAGCAGCACATTTAGTGTAATAGTATGTACAAACCAAAGACATTTCTATACTTACGTCAGTATAATACCTTTATGGTACAAACACGTACAATTTAAAATAAAAAACAACAATACTTTTTTAAATTGTTGTACTCTCAATTACAACTTTTGGAAACAGGACCGAAATGCAAGGGGCATATTCCACCAAGCTCAACGAAAAAAATAAAAAAAAATAATTAATACACCAAGTGGTTTTTATTAATGAAAATCAACATAATTTTACACTGGCTTAAACTAAAAAATAACTGAATCATCTTGTTACATCAAAATACAGTTTAAATGCATTTGGAATCGTATCCCGAATTCGAACAATTAGACTGAAACCACTGCATATTGCTAACATAGACAATCCACGTCACATAAGCAGAATTAAGGAATTAAAAAGTTAGATATAAATATATGCAGGAATAGCTAGCAGACTGGTTCAAGTGGAGGTAGGCTGCTCACCAGAGAAACATACCGCGTGCTCTTATGAATAATGTGAGCACAAACAGGAGCATTTGCTTCCTGCTCCATGCTCATGCTCTATGCATCTCTGGTATGCCAACCAACAATTACGAAATAAAGATAATACAGCTTACCTACATTTATATCTAATCGCAGCCTAATTATGTTTTGTTTTAACTTTTTAGCAAAATATTAATAAAAGTGCGATTACTTTATTATGCTGGGGGTCTTTCTTTACCGTCTGGAAATAAAGTGTGATCAGTGACTGAAATAGATTATATTTATAACTGTTCTATGACAGTAACTGATAACACTCTTTTTTCCATACAATAAAAAAGCCAGTGTTTGCACAAAAGTTCTCCTTTCATATTTCACGCAATATTGCAATTTCGAAGGTACAGGTAAAAACAGAAAATATAAATTACGAAACGATTAAGCTATGCTTTAAAAGTACAATTATATAAAAATAAAATATTTAACCTATAGCAACCTAACGTGGATTTTATAGAAATGTGTTTCAGCTAAATCGAGTAAAAAAAACGTTAAAATAGATAATTAAAATATTCTGTTCTTAAAACTATTAATTAAATCACTATCGCATGCAAAATCAGTTAAGAACATTGGTTACCCTACGCCTAAAAACCTAAAATAATAATATTAAAAGCCTATAGTATTCGTAGCAGTCTTGGAGTGACACAATTCAGCGTGCCATCGACTCGCTAGAACAAACCTATATTATTTGTACTATTTAAAACACGACATAATTATAACGAACGCCAATGCCGGACAACTTAAAAATAACAGGGTAAAAATAGACAAATAAATAAGTTAAAATCGCAATTAGAACTGAATCCAAAACATGTATAGATGCTTTATAATGTATCGGTGTAAGTTCAGTAGTAAAATCAAACGTTAAAATAGATAATTAAAAGAATCTGTTCTTAAAACAATTAAATCACTATCGCATGCAAAATCAGTTAAGAACATTGGTTACCCTACGCCTAAAAACCTAAAATAATAATATTAAAAGCCTATAGTATTCGTAGCAGTCTTGGAGTGACACAATTCAGCGTGCCATCGACTCGCTAGAACAAACCTATATTATTTGTACTATTTAAACCACGACATAATTATAACGAACGCCAATGCCGGACAACTTAAAAATAACAGGGTAAAAATAGACAAATAAATAACTTAAAATCACAATTAGAATTGAATCCAAAACATGTATAGATGCCTTATAATGTATCGGTGTAAGTTCAGCAGTTGACCTATGCAGGCCGTCATGAAATATACCAAATAATTCGACTAATTCACGCATTCAATACTCGCAACACAAGCACAGAAAATTGTAGTCATGATGAGAGTGCCGATTGCAAGTTTGAAACTTACGCATACGCTATCGAATACTGGATCGAATACGTCATCTTTCATTTAAGAATCAGTAGTTCCCCCTCGTTTCCGCTAGGGGCGCTTCTGATTATGAATGAAAGTCGAAGCATACGATCGCGTATGCCAAGTTTCAAACTACGAGAATATGGCGGGAGCCGGTGGCACACGTCTTCGACAGAAAATCATCGTGGCAGTATACCGCCGCCCACAGGAGTTAGCTATGACGAGTTTGACACTTATTAATACTGTCATTCATAGTATTCTATGACTTTCACTCATTGATCTGTAGTTCTTCGTATCGCTCCTACCAAGGGCGGATTCAAAGAAACGAATGTTATTAAAGCGATATCGTATCAACACAGTAAACATATCACACAGTACGGAAACTAACGCTCCGGATTGAATCACTCACACGCACGCCACGCCTCAACAAGTACCTAAGCGGACGTCGCAGTCCTGTCAGTGCAAACAACCCGCTTAGGGACACGAGTTGTGTGAGTGCGTCGTTTGGAGCGTCTGTACGTAGTTTCCGTACTGTATTTTATGTTTACTGTGGTATTGATATCCCTGCTCCTTGTTTTATTTGAACCGTCTGGGGCCCGTGCCCCTGTGGCCCATTCCTGGATCCGCCCTTGGCTACTGCGCTACTGATTTAAGAATGAAAGTCAACAAATACGACAATAGTATTCATAATAACTGTAAATGGGGTACTGAACCTATTACCGTTCCTAAGGGGCCAGCCCTTAATCATCACCCCAAACACGGGGGAGATACACATAATTAATTGACTAAGCTTAAAATATGAACCTACTTTTTTTTTATTAACTAAAACAGTGGATTTTAGTGGTTAAATGCCGAAATTCCAAACAATTAAAATGTTTACCAAAGTCGTCGGCTGCAGTTGTTTTTTTTCGCATTTCGCTTTTAGTCCCATAGTATTAAAGTTTTTTTTTTCTCTTTATTTTTTAGGGACTTCCAATCATGGAGTATAAAAGTTGTTCATTATAATGAGTACCTACCCTTAAAAGTACCTCAGCTAATATTTTTCCAACTTTTATTTTAAATCGTAGAACTACTCTTATTCTTTAGGAAAACGAAAATAAAGTGCTATTCAGATGCATGGGAAACAAAGACTTGGCCTTACAAGTACCTAATTCTTCCTTTTTTTAAAGTGGTTTTGACTATGAAATTCTTTGTTTTTTTGCGTTTTAGGTGGAGTGAAGAAAACTACATCTATCTCGTTTTTTACTTTTCAATATCTGCATGGGAAGGCAAAAGATAGAACCCACTGTATAAATACTGTAACAAAAATCCGCAAAAACTTGTAGAAACAAAAGGTGTAAAGTACATTTGATTAAAAAAAAATTAAAAAAATTATGACGTCAAAGTGTAAGGCGTAGTTTGTTCGGAAAGTTGCCACGCATGAATCGCAAGTAAAATTGTGATTACAATCATTCTATTTATTTCCTTGAAACGATACATTATTTTGAGTATAAAGTACTTATTAATTCTGAGTGCCATATTAGAATTAATATGAAATGTTATTCAGACTAACGTCTATCTATGTTTTTGTCTGGAGCCATTTTAGTTAGCTAAATTATTTGAATAAAACTCAACTTCACCGGCAAACAATTGGTCCATAACCATTATAAATGTTGGGGCAAATGGTCCCCCACTACTTTAAGAACCACTGATCTAAAATTATCAACAGCATGCTCATTGCTAATTTATATATATTTAATATTGTTTGATTAAACGCTTCGAGGTGTAGATAACAGTTTTTCGCATACCGGCTACAACACTACACTAATAAGCGATACCGCTAAATAAAAATCATGTACACGCCAATAAAAAGTACATAATGAGGTAGTATCCACTTATAAGTATTATTTTCACCGCGTTGTGAATATTAACCCTAACTACCACAGAACTAACTAACTGGAACTACTCATGTTCTTATCTGAATCTATGACCTATAACGCTATTGAATGTGTGTAGCTATGTATTAATATTTTCTATTCTATACTTCTGACGGTGTCAAGCTACAAAGAGGGCTTTTCGCCTTGCGTATTGATTTCTATTCAGTGTAATTTGTATTACAAATAGTGCTAAAATCAATGTTAAATGTCTGCATTTGGATACACTATCATAATTATTATTCCTATTTTATGTACATTCGGTAGTTTAGTATTACAGCAAGGTCTAAGTAAAAAAAAAATACTAATAGTGCTAAAATCAATGTTAAATGTCTGCATTTGGATGCACTATCATAATTCTTATTCCTATTTTATGTACATTCGGTAGTTTAGTATTACAGCTTGGTCTAAGTAAAAATTAAATTACTAACCCCCAGTTTCCGAAAGGCTGATCAACACAAAAATTTACTAATCGACTGTCAAATCTCAGGTCAAGCTATGTGATTGGATGTTAGTATTTTTGCCAACCAATCACAGGAGCTGACATTAGATTTGACAATACATCAAACGGATCAGCCTTCCATAAACTGTGGGTAATAGTGCTAAAATCAATGTTAAATGACTGTATTTGAATTCACTATATAATATCAATACAATAATTTTCATAAATCTCCGTAGTGTACATACATTCACACGCAGTAACGTTATGCCGCGGCGTGTATCGGCTAACAGAGGCGCGGCCGCGTACTGTTCGAGGTCGCACTGTCCTTTAGGATGGCAAAACGAGGCTTAAGGCCCACCTGATGTTAAGCGGTTACCTTTGCCCATAACAACTACAATACCACCTAGGCTGTTACCTACATAGTACTGCAAGTCGATTCGCCAAACTGAGACATGAAGATGGAAAGTCTCATGTGATTGTTGTTTCAGCGTTTCCTACCTTTCGTGACGGAACAAAGCAATGCAGGCATCTCTGTTTGGCGGCAGAAGTAGGTACGGTAGTAGTACTTTCCCGGACGAGCTCTTTCACAAAGGAGCTCTAACTACTACTACCGTCCTACTGGCCTTGTAGTGCTGGCCATAGTGGTACGCGACCGCGCCATTGTGTGTATATCGCGGCGCTTATCGGTTAATCCGTATATTATGTAGTTTATCAATTGGCAGCGCTGTCGTTTAAAGTAAAAGCAGCAATAATTCAAATGCAATATATCGATTGTTTACTTTCCGCCACAAGGCCAGAATTTTACTTGATGCACTGTGAATATATGACCACAGAATGTTAGGATGAGAACATTCAAAATTCAGACGTTAATACACCCACAAACACACATACATTACTGTCGGAAAAGATGCATTTCACTACAATAAGGCGCGATTATTTATGTTTCAAATAAAAGCAGTATTTATATTGAAAATGCTTCCATATTTTGTTTGATGTAACTAGTACCACAGCACATCAAGACTTGTTTTGCAACTGTGTCTAGTAACTCAAGAGACAACTGGCGCCGCCTAATAGTCTCGTTTTAAAACCAATTAATAGTAATAATAATTATTCATTGCATTGCACCCCTCTACAGAGCAAAGTCTCTCTCAATCGAGAGTCCATCTCTATAATAAGAGCTTATTTAACTTATTAAATTCTCATTAATCATTTATTTCTTAAAACAATATTATCACGATATCAAGTATTCCCATTTAATACAAAATCCGAAATAAAATTATGTCATCAGTGTTACGTAGATCAATTAAAACTAGATTAAAACTGATTAAAATCTCGGAAAGGCAATGACCAAATTTATTTTTGTTGTGCGGCCGTAATTAAAATAAGTAAGTGCAAAATAATATTACAAACGAAATGTTGTACTAGCGTAAATATACCATAAAAATTAGTACGAACTGAGGTGAATCGGTTTATAAGGGATGAGTTTTTTAAATAGGATTGGTGGGCAAAATGCGAAACTTTAAGGAATAGAGAAAAGTCGTCAAAGCAAACGTGAGCTTGATTATGGATTTCTCGTCGTAATTTCTATCGACAACTAAATATGACAAGGTTGGAAGCGTCATATTAGCACATAAGTGAAACATGTGAAACTACTTTGTAGTTCCATATTTTGATAATATCTTCCCAATAATTATATGAATAAGTACTAATAGAAACAGTTGGTGCAGTATAAGCTATAGGGTGATATTTTTTTGCAAAAAAAATAATTGGTTTCGACTCCTGACTAAACCAGCAACTTTTTCAAAAATTTAAAAATGTAGTCGATGTTTCTCATAATTTGAGCTCATGACTCCTTTTCACGACTTTTCCCTGTTTTTTTTTTATAGTTTCGGATTTAACTCTCCAGTAAAAAAACCCTGTGATAGATTTTCATATATTTATACTGCGAGAAAAAAAGACACCGACGCCCTTACCATATTGGTCATTGCCCTTTATAATTCAAGCTCAAGTGGCTTTGATGACAAAATCAAAATAAAAACATTTATCGTATTTCTGTGACTGTGTTAATGCTTCATGGCGTTTCTGACATACCCCATGGTATAATAAGATGTTTCACCAGGTAGTCTCTTCCCGTGACAGCTAGGTCACGTGATTGCCTGCGTACTACGTCATCAGCCGTGGAGCCAATAGCGGGCTGTTAGCGTGACACTTGTCAGTTTGATGTGCTGCCACTTTGTGTAAATAAATTACCCGAGCAAAATGCATTTTTTCATTTACTTGCTTCTATAAAGAATCACTTTTGAACTAGTAATTATAAACAGTTTCCTTTAATAACTAATTAGATGAATAACACAAGATAACAAATAGGCTAGTTAGGCTAGTTAGGCTAGTTAGGAATTTATTTTATATTCACTATGAACAAAAATCTCCTTAAGTATATTGAAGATATCAATCAACACTGGCAACACTGATCGTGACGTAGCTTGGAGGCATCGCGCTGTCATCGCGGGAAAATTAATATCCAATCTATCCACGATTTACCCTACTAGAGATAGAAATTTGCCATATTTTGTATGGAGTTTATGTCAAATTCCTATCTCTATTAGGGTAAATCGTGGATAGATTGGATATTAATTTTGGCCGTTAGCATCACAGTAAGTACTGCTGTTTATTGTGATAACATTATAAAAACGTGATTCTTTGTTTATTAAAATAATACAGTTTAAGTCCTTTGGTTATAATTCTATAAAAATCATTAAAATACTTTTATAATAATTATTAATTTACAACTGGCTGACAGGGGTACTCCTATAAAATCCGCGCACAATCAGAACGGGAGAACGGCTTCGCCACACGGAAAACGTATCGGTAGCTGTATGGGCGAGTGAAAGCATGGCGTTGCGGTACGAAAAGCCACTGACGTCTCGGGCCCAACTGTCACGATGACAGCCGGTCAGTAGCGCTATTAGTCCTGTATAGCTCTGTCTCTCTTTCGCAACGAAACAATGATGATTCCGTAGACAGAGAATAAAGTGAGATGATACATATGTCAAAATGTATGTGTGTGAGCAGGATATAAAAAAAAAATCTGTCTCTATTTGCGTATCGGTTTTTTGTTGTTTGCCACCACTAGTCATTGGTGGCAAACAAGTTGTGGTGTCAAAAGATTTTCGTTGATAAAAACTGTAAAACGCCTATTTTGTGTGATTTGTGACTTTATTGATATTCCAAAAGGTAACATTGAGTATGTAGTGATGGTGAATTACTGTATATATGGATGTAAAAGCCGTAGTGAACGAAATCTACCAAACATAACCTTTCATCGGTAAGTAACATTTTCTATCTATTACAGCAAGTAAATCAAAGGATACTAGAGTACTATATAGAGTACTCAAGACTGTTTTCTGTCAATAATAAGCAAAATTTATTCATAACTTCATCTAAAAAAACGATAAAATCATAACTTGTTGAAAATAAATCGAACTATCTCTATCTCACACGGCATACGCTGAGGACTTGTATATTCTATTCTCTGTCTACGGATGATTCTAACACTTCATAATACGGCAACAGGAAATATAATTTGCAACGATTCGACTTATCTTTCTATACAAGTAGGACAAAAGAGTGAACATAACAGTATTCAATAGATAAAATGAGTGAGCACAATAGATAAGACGTTCTAGTGATAACATTCATCAGTATTCATCATTTTTCACGAACTATACAGCTCAACAGACTAATTTAAAATTAAATATACTGCGACTTACTACGGCAAGGTTCCATCTCATTCTGAATGCGGCCGAATTTTATCTGCCTTTTTTATAGCTAAAATTATCAGATCAACTAAGAATCTACTTGAAGCAGTGGGCAGGTAAGAAATTAAAGGGTCACAAAAATAAAATCAAAAGACAGATAATTATAGTTTGTTTCGTTCGTTAATCTTGTTGCATCTACAATACATATACATAAAATGCCTATAATTAAGAAGAAAGAAAAGTTGAAGAAGAAGTTAAGAAGTATGTTTGTGTGTTGTTAGTGTACGAAGTTGTATTTTATGTACACCTACCGGATGGAATCCGTCTTGTTGTGGAAGTAAATATTTTTTCTTTCTTTCTTCTTTATTTCTATATGCATTATATTAAAAAGAAACTAGTAGAAGCTTATTGACTTTCTTACAACTTTTTTTTATTTCCGTCTGTTATATAATACTTGTTTATTTTTTGTGGGTAGTTACCCACTGCTTCTTGAATTATCTAATAATAAAATGTACACACTTCTGAATGACATAGTCATACTATGTCATTCAAATAGGAATAGAAATCGCCTGGACAGCACTTGGATGAAATAAAAATGTTAAAACAGCTAAAACATTACAATTTGGCAGATAAAAGAGACTAGTCTCCACGACAGGGAATCCTAGTAATCCATGTATATTTTAAACAATAAGGTTTTTTTTATTTGCTATTTTCTTATAGAAGGAAATTCCTATTCTTATTAACTAGATCACGTGATTACATGTATACCATCAGTCTATTTCTTCCAGACGTCGTAGCCCGCCATGATGCTACGCAGTGCCGTCTTCAGCAGCTCGTTGATCTCAATCTTGAAATTAGCGAGACTCTGCCGGCAATAGGGGCACTGAGGGCAGGACGCCCTGGTGGCCAGCTTCAAACATGCCTAGAAAGTATTATTACAAGTTGTAGGCTCCTCTAGTACATCAAGCAGATGTTCCTTTTAGGTGTGGCTTATTAAATAAACGGCACGGCTGAGCACTTTGCTGCTGCTACGGGTTCCATTACCGCACGGAACAAATATATTCATCATCAACTCAGCTTTTCGCAATCCACTGCTGGACATAGGCCTCTCCGTTGCACCAAACCACTGCGTCCTCTGCCTTCCGCATCCAGTCCCCCCCAGCTACTCTAATCAGGTCATCGGTCCACCTGGCTGGGAGACGCCCTACGCTGCGTTTGCCGATTCGCAGTCTCCACTCAAGGACTCTTCTGCTCCAGCGGCCATCGGTCCTTCGACAGACATGGCCAGCCCACTGCCACTTCAGCTTACTGATCCTACAAGCTATGTCGGTCACTCCGGTTCTTCTCCGGATAACCTCGTTACGGATTTTATCCTTCAAGGAAACTCCAAGCATAGCTCACTCCATAGCTCGCTGAGCGACTTTGAATTTGTGGACTAGCCCAACTGTCAGTGTCCACGTCTCGGCACCATAAGTCACGACAGGCAGGAGGCACTAGTTGAAGACCTTTGTCTTCAAGCTTTGCGGTGTAGGCGACGAGAAGACTCGGCGAAGTTTGCCAAATGCTGCCCAGCCCAATAGGATCCTTCAGTCGGCTTCTGTCTCGAAGTTGTGTCTACCAAGCTGAATGAACTGCCCTAGGTAGACATATTCAGTTACAACTTCGATTGCCGACCCTCCGACTAATATTGGCCTCGGTATTATTAAATATTTTTGTAAGGCCGACAAATGAGTTTGTGTGTGTACAAATAGAAAAAAATACTAGTAGTAAGTAATTTCAATTATCAAAAAACTAAAAAGGTTTGATATATTGTTGCCCTTTATCCTTTATAGATATATTGCAGAGGATGGGCAGCAGCGTTCTCTGAGTATTTAACCAACTAACTGCGATCGCCATACCGCTTGCCAAGCGTGGCGATTTTGGCATATCCCCTCAACATGCTTGGGGGAGGCTTATGTCCAGCAGTGGACGTCTTGGAATGGAATGGTGGTATCCTTTATAGTATGTTTTCACACAGGGATCTATGATCTATTTCACTTACCACACAGAAGTTGTGTAAACATGGCGTCGTCACAGGACAAACTGCTATTTCTTTACAGATGATGCACTGGAACACTTGCGTCACGTGCTCGAAGAATTCCTGACAACAAAATCATTAATGTTTATTTATAGTCCTAATATTGAAACACCACCACAATCAATTGAAGGCAAATGTGTGGTATGACGAGAATGCATTAGTATGTAAAGAGTTCAAAAATAGCTGGTGACTGAGCTGGTGGCGGAGTCGTGGGTTCGATGCCCACAGGACACAAATATTTGTGTGATGAACATAAGTGTTTGTATTGGTCTGGGTGTTTCTTAATAAGTATGTATTTACTAAAAAAAAAGTATGTAAATTTTATATACCCCTGATACCATCGTCAGGTATATAATACCTGGCACATGCTGAGCTGGACACCCATTTGGTACAATACTGAGACAGATATTACACATTTTTTATTGTTTTTTACTTGTGTATGTCCTGTGTGGCACTGTGTCTTGCTTTTGTACTAAAAAAACGTTTTATCTATCTATCTATCTATATCCATTTTCTAGTACCCATAGCACAAGCCCTGCTTAGTTTGGGAGTAGATGGTGCTATGTAAAAATGTCCTAAAATATTTATTTACTTGTTTATTTACTGAGTAGTAGCTGGTTGTCATGGTTAATTGCCATACGAAGAAAAATTAGAAATATGAATTTGAATTTGGAAAACCTACAGATGTAAGTTGTGGAAAGAAAAATTCGCTCACGAGCAGGATTCGCATCTGCGACTCCTGGTTCGTTAGACAAATGTTTATTCGCTAAGCTACCGTGCTAACTTTGCTCGTGGTATCGAATTTAACTTCGACTTCTTCCACTTTGTATCCGTCTTTGGGTGACGTCAGCTACATCTTATTAAGAAACAAACCATGTTCCCTGACCGAGTCGACTAAGTTTGCAGTTAAATTCGAAACTACGAGCAGAATTCACGGTAGCTTAGCAGATAAACAATGGTGTACCGAACCAGAAGTCGCAGATTCGAACCATGGTTGTTGCGAACATCAGCATCAGCATCCTCGGATCATCAGCATCATTTTCAACATCAGCATCCGCATTAAATGACGCTGACATTTTTATGCTGATGTTCGTGTCGCAAAATGACCGAAGGAGGCGGCTTATGACACATTTTTAGGGTAACGTACCTCAAAAAGAAAAAACGGAACCCTTATAGAATCCGTTTGGTGCCGGACGTAAAGAATTGCACAATCAACGACCATACAGCCCAATAGACGCCTAATATTGAATATAATGCGTACAATAAATTCTGCCACTAGCTGAGGCGGGCTACTGCAATCCGATTGGTCCTGCCAAGGCTGCTATTGGCTAATCACTAACGCGGCAGTTTTGACAGCTCATGTAAGCGGTCGAAACTAATTTGAAGATTTCAAGTGCCGAATAGTGGCGACCTACATTAGTGAAATTTCATAGATGTGTTGCAGACATCGGTCGCCTGTTATGCGGCATCTAAGGGGTGTATGGTCGCTGTACACAATAAATAATTGAATTACGAAAATAAGAAAAGGGGCAAAACCAAGAAAAGATGAGGGGATTGTGGGTAAGATGATAATAGCTAGGAAAGAAGTTAATGACATGCTGCGATTACTATAAATATCGTCAGTAGCGAAATGTTGTACAACAACTGTTTACTGGAAATAAAGTTAGCTATGTTATACACAGAGCAGTAAGCCTCAAGACGCTGACGGACTGACGTCCTGATTGGCGGCGGGGCGTATGATAATAAGATTTGATATGCAGTGCTAATGCATTTTCGTGGTGACCGGGGGTGTCCAGCTAATATACGTCTAGAGGCTTACTGGTCTATGGTCATACAAATACATACCTTCTTGCCCCTCGTCTCGCAAACTACAAGACACTCCTCCCAAAACTTGCTGTTGAGTGTGTCAGCCTTGATAGCTTCTTTCACTTGTTCGCTTAAAGCATTTTTCGCCAATTCTTTATCAGACATCTTCTGGCCAGGGTTTTCGGTAGATGTGCTGGGTGTTTCATTTAGACTGACTGTAGTGTCGATTTTTGTCTCTGGAATAGAATTCAGACGTTGTGGTACACCGATTTAAAAGAATAATTCAAGGTAATAATCTGCAAAAGCTTGTCACAGTACACTTCTCGACAGGAATCTCCTAGAGGCTCTCAAACAAAATGGAGGAATGCAGGATCACACAGCCAAGTGAAACCACGAAACGAGAAACAATAAAACAATGTGAAACGAATGACTGACAATCTATGAAATCCATCATCATCATCATTCATGTTCAGTGTGGTGCCAGACGTAAAGAATTGCACCACCCTATCTCTTCTCATGGGTGTCGTAAAAGGCGACTAAGGGATTTACCAGAGGACGGGCAGCAGCGTTCTCAGAGTATTTAACCAACCAACTGCGATCGCCAACCCGCCTGCCAAGCGTGGCGATTATGGTATAACCCTCCCTTTTGGGGGAGGCCTATGTCCAGCAGTGGACGTCTTTCGGCTGAAATGATGATGATGATGTAATCGTAATCCATACATTTGTGCCAGAGCTAATGTATTAGTGACTAGAGCTAGAAGTTGTCGAGGCACGAAGAAACAACAAAAAACATTTTATAGGGATTGAATGCTGTTCTTTATCGACTTTTAGAAAGATCAGCTAACTCCTCAGACTGGTGAAGTGTCACATTCCCTTACAAGATGCAGGTGTCTACAAGATTGATTGTGAGTTATCATACATAGGGCAAACAAAGCGTAGCCACTAGAATTAAAGAACATATAGCTGACGTCAAGAACAGACGCTCCACAAAGTCTGCAGTGTGTGAACATGCCCTAGACAAACCCAACCATTTTCTTCGATTTGATAAACCACAAGTTTTAGGGAAGGAAAACCGATATATACCTAGGATGCTCTGTGAGGCTATTGAAATTAAAAACATCCTAATTTTAATAGAGAAGATGGTTGGCAGCTACCACCTGTTTGGAACCCAGTCCTAAAAATTATCAAGTCCCAAACAGCACGCAGCACTGTAAAAGATACTGATATTGTGAGTGATTACTGCGTGCATCGAAACGATTTTAATTAATAAAAATAGTACGGCAGATTAAAATATTTTTTTAGAAATATCTGTAAAGACGCTTGTCATCTTAGTCTACCTGCGACCACGAAACGCTGCAAAGCTTTCGAAACGTCAGGAAAAACAATTTAAATAATATACGAGATATAATCCGGTTAAACTTTGTTTTATTATAATGTGTAGTGATCGCGAAAACCTAAGAAAATATTATCGCGAAAAAAAACAGCTGATCCCTTCATTTGTGTGCACATAAATCGACAAAATGTAGGGATCAGCGGATTTTTCTTTCGCGATTTTGTTTGTACACTCATTGTCGTAAATATAATGGAAAATGAACGGCTCGCCGTTACGCAGATAAGTCCTTAACGGTTTTCGTGTACGGCAATATCATTGTAATAAAATAATGTATATTGGACATAAATAAATTTATAAAATTATAATACTTCTCACCTTCTTTCGGCTTTTGTTTCTTCACAGGCGGAGATTCTTCCGAGATGTCCGTGTCTTCCAAAGTTATATTGGTATCCCACAACACCCGCCTTTTCCTACCTTTCCCGATTTTACCTTTTGCAACTTTCCCATTTTTACTATTGTTTTCTGCTAGTGCTTGCTTTTCTGTTAGTGCTTTCTTTCGTGGTGGTGCTTTCTTTTCTCTTAATACTTTTTTTTTTTTAAGAGCTTCTTTTTCTGCTTCTGCTTCTAAGTAGCCGTCTGGATACTGTTGGAAATAAATACAATCAATGCAAAGGTAATCTCGAGTATTATGCATGCAGCAGTAAGGTAAATTCACTAAGTAAACTTTAAACTTGCTACACTAGAGTCTGACCACGCTAACTCTGCATAGGAAAATGGCAACACCATAAAAACAACTATCAAAATCTCTGTAATGATATTATTGTTTCACAAACAACATAACATAACATCACGCCTGTATTTCCCCGAAGGGGTAGGCAGAGGTGTAATAGTACACCCACATTTCGCCAGTTATGTTATAGTGCCATGTTATAGGGGGCGAGCCTATTGCCATTGACCGGGCACAAATCCAGACTCCGGGCTGCTACTGAGAATTTCCTAATGAAAAAACCCAATAACACTTTGCCCGACCCGGGAATCGAACCTAGGACGCCACGCTCAGCAGTTGCGCTTGCAACCACTAGACCAACGAGGCAGGCAGTATTATTGTTTCAATGCAGACTTAGTTTTGTCAGACTAAGTAAGAAGTACAGACCAGTAAAGCTAACTCTGCAAGGGTAATGGTCTTAGAATAATAAGACCATTACCATTGATTTATATGTTCAGATGCGCTGTTTAGAAGAACAACACGTAATACCGATTTATGGTGTCTGCACAATATTGTAGTTAACTTGACTTGCTGTCTAGCGAGCACACGTAAATTTGTTGGGCCTAATATTTTTTGGTTTATTGGAATCAGCCACCTTGGCTGGCAACGAACTGGCGAAGGTCGCGGGAATCCGCTAGATGCGGAATGCGCAGGACCGGTGTTGTGGCGATGCTTGGGGGAGGCCTATCTCTAGCAGTGGACGTCTTTCGGCTGAAATGATGATGATGATGATGGAAGCAGCGAGTATTGAGTGACTCTTTGGGGCCAATTTTTCTTGTAAGTAAGGCGGCCCATAAACCTACAACATTATTGTATCGTCCCAATCTTCATTTGTATTTAAATCTCACCTAAAGGATCAATATCATTGCGCAATTGCAAATATTGCACAATTATACTGTAGGTGTATGGACCGCCTTACCCACTATTTCACCGTAAAAATAATTACTAAATTTAATTATTTTTCTTTCTATGGGCAAGTCCATTACGCAGCAAAAGCGGAAAAGTCCATTACGGAACCTCTCGCTTGACTCGCTTGCATTACGCAACTTCCACACATCGATACTAGATGGCGGTAGGTTGCGTCAATTGAATTTGTGACATGTTGCAGAGATCGCGCGTCTATTCATTGAAGTCGTTGATCATTACAGAGATTTTGATAGGGTGTTGCCATAATCTCTATTCAGAGTTAGCGTGATCGGACTCTAATCATCATCCTGCACAACTTTTACTGTGGGTAACCAACTCTGAAATCGTGAAAACAAAACTGCTGTTCCATACAGAACTGGATACAGTACGACACAAAAAATAAGACGCGTCGTCAATTTTCGTTCGCGCAGACACGAAAAGACGATCGACAAAAGCACCCGAAACATTAAAAAAACATAATCAACCTTATGCAATGCCCGTAAGGTGTTAAAATTGTTGCCGTGACGTCGTTTCTATTTCGAAACGTGATTTCCGTAATCTAGCGGTAGCGGCTGAGACTTTTGGCGTGCAGCGATGGTGTTTTCTGATTGGTTAACCAATTTCCCTCGTATTTTAATTATGTCATCTGCGCAGGTACTAGTAGTAGTAGAGCTCCTTTGTGAAAGAGCTCGTCCGGGGAAGTACTACCACCGTGCCTACTTCTCCGCCAAATAGTGATGCTTGCATTGCTGTGTTTCGGTCTGAAAGGTACGGGTGCCGGTGAAATTACAATCACATGAGACTTTCCATCTTCATGTCTCAGTTTGGCGAACCGACTTGCGGTACCATTTAGGCAACAGCCTAGGTGGTATTGCAGTTGTTCTGGGCAAAGGTAACCACTTAACATCAGGTGGGTCTTTAGCTCGTTTCGCCATCCTATACTATAAAAGAGGTAAATCGGTGGGTCATATAAAATGTGTACTACTGTATCTATCTCCATCAAAACGGAACAGCTAGAAGTTTCTGGCCAGTTGTGCACAATTATGAGCAAAGCCTGCCTTTAAAGTTTTATGGTAAATTAGTTATGTAGACACAAGAAACATTAGAAATAAACTAAAAATCGCAATACGTACTATAATAGGGTACTCAGTAACGCCAGGCTCCCAGGGCGCGGGGTTGGGGTCGTCCCGCCTCAACAGGTACTTCCAAACACGGTACCCTGATAGACCCTTCTCTGGGTAGTACTTCACCACTTTGTATATTCCGTCATACCTGCAAAGTTAACGTGTGGTTATGTATTTATATTACAGTATATCCTACTTCCTACTAATATTATAAATGTGAAAGTTTGTGAGGATGTATGGATGTATGTTACTCTTTCCAAATGATAATGATAAAACCACGTACAGAGTATCACGACCTCTGACCTTATACAAATAATCATTGTATGTATTTTAAAATCTTAACATAAACCAAAATGTTGAAGGCGGCACGTGATTGACCCTTTGCGTCATGTAATATACAGTCGAGCGCAATATCTATGATAAAAAAACTTTTTAACAAAAAATAAAACCGACTTTAAAAACCTTAACTAAAAAGTAAAAAATAATCCTTGTATGTATTTCAAAATCTTAACATAAACCAAAATTTTGAAGGTGGCGCGTGACTGTCTCTTTGCGTCATGTAAATATATTGTACTGTCGAGCGCTTATCTATAGTGAAAAACAGTTTATGCGAACATACATGAAAAACACGCGCCGCCTTCAAAATTTCCCGTTAATGGCAATAGGCTCGCCCCCTATTACATGGGACTTACAACATAACTGTCGAAATGTGGGTGTACTATACACCTCTGCCTACCCCTTCGGGGAAATACAGGCGTGAGCAGTGGCGTGCATTGGCCTACTTCACTTGAATTTAATTGTGGTGTAAGTTATTGGATTTTTGATGTAGGGAGATTAATTTAGCATTTATAGGTCTATCTTAAGATAAATAATCATCGTACTGTGAAAAAAGTATAATAACTTACACCACTATTGAATTTGAATGAGGAAGGCAGTAGGTATTGCCTAATTGCCTATATGCAATGCACGCCACTGGGCGTGAGGTTATGTTGTTGAATGTAGGACCATTTTTCTAGGCAAAGATTGTTAGGTCAAAGTCAAAGGTTTTTATTTCGAATAAGCATTTACATGCACTTTCAAAACATTAATTATGAATCTAGTTGCACGGTTCCAAAAAGTTAATTATGAATCTAGTTGCACGGTTCCAAAAAGTTAATTACGAATCTAGTTGCGCGGTTCCAAAAAGTTAATTATGAATCTAGTTGCACGGTTCCAAAAAGTTAATTATGAATCTAGTTGCACGGTTCCAAAAAGTTAATTATGAATCTAGTTGCACGGTTCCAAAAAGTTAATTATGAATCTAGTTGCACGGTTCCAAAACGCGAATTATGAATCTAGTTGCACGGTTCCAAAAAGTTAATTATGAATCTAGTTGCACGGTTCCAAAACGTTAATTATGAATCTAGTTGCACAGTTCCAAAAAGTTAATTATGAATCTAGTTGCACGGTTCCAAAAAGTTAATTATGAATCTAGTTGCACGGTTCCAAAAAGTTAATTATGAATCTAGTTGCACGGTTCCAAAAAGTTAATTATGAATCTAGTTGCACGGTTCCAAAACGCGAATTATGAATCTAGTTGCACGGTTCCAAAAAGTTAATTATGAATCTAGTTGCACGGTTCCAAAACGTTAATTATGAATCTAGTTGCACGGTTCCAAAACGCGAATTATGAATCTAGTTGCACGGTTCCAAAAAGTTAATTATGAATCTAGTTGCACGGTTCCAAAACGTTAATTATGAATCTAGTTGCACGGTTCCAAAACGTTAATTATGAATCTAGTTGCACGGTTCCAAAACGTTAATTATGAATCTAGTTGCACAGTTCCAAAAAGTTAATTATGAATCTAGTTGCACGGTTCCAAAAAGTTAATTATGAATGTAGTTGCACGGGTCCAAAAAGTTAATTATGAATCTAGTTGCACGGTTCCAAAAAGTTAATTATGAATCTAGTTGCACGGTTCCAAAAAGTTAATTATGAATCTAGTTGCACGGTTCCAAAACGCGAATTATGAATCTAGTTGCACGGTTCCAAAAAGTTAATTATGAATCTAGTTGCACGGTTCCAAAAAGTTAATTATGAATCTAGTTGCACGGTTCCAAAACGCTAATTATGAATCTAGTTGCACGGTTCTAAAACGTTAATTATGAATCTAGTTGCACGGTTCCAAAACGTTAATTATGAATCTAGTTGCACGGTTCTAAAACGCTAATTATGAATCTAGTTGCACGGTTCTAAAACGTTAATTATGAATCTAGTTGCACGGTTCTAAAACGCTAATTATGAATCTAGTTGCACGGTTCCAAAACGTTAATTATGAATCTAGTTGCACGGTTCCAAAAAGTTAATTATGAATCTAGTTGCACGGTTCCAAAACGCTAATTATGAATCTAGTTGCACGGTTCTAAAACGTTAATTATGAATCTAGTTGCACGGTTCCAAAACGTTAATTATGAATCTAGTTGCACGGTTCTAAAACGCTAATTATGAATCTAGTTGCACGGTTCTAAAACGTTAATTATGAATCTAGTTGCACGGTTCTAAAACGTTAATTATGAATCTAGTTGCACGGTTCCAAAACGTTAATTATGAATCTAGTTGCACGGTTCTAAAACGTTAATTATGAATCTAGTTGCACGGTTCCAAAACGTTAATTATGAATCTAGTTGCACGGTTCTAAAACGCTAATTATGAATCTAGTTGCACGGTTCCAAAAAGTTAATTATGAATCTAGTTGCACGGTTCCAAAACTTTAATTATGAATCTAGTTGCACGGTTCTAAAACGCTAATTATGAATCTAGTTGCACGGTTCTAAAACGTTAATTATGAATCTAGTTGCACGGTTCCAAAAAGCAGGTCCTATGGAGAAGAGCCGGCAGGAAACTCCATGGATATACTCTTTTCAAATAATAATAGTGCAATGATTTGTTACATGATTAATTGAAAAGAATTGTGTGAGAATAATGCAGATTAATGAATGAGGTCAAAGACCAGTACGGGTCCATATGATTTTAAACTCTCTCAATTATTACAGATGATTACAAATGGTGTTACTTATTATTTCGATGTTTTAATATTTATTTTGTTCAACAATTTCTTTTTTTTAATTTTCGATAAACAACTTATTTACGTGTTTAAAATGCTTCTCTAGACTTAGAATAACGGTGTTTTCATTTATTGTCTAATTGTCATATCCACGTTGTATAATTTTACTCTAGACTATGCCCGCGAATTCGTCCGTGTTTAATTTGGTTTATCACAAAGACTATCGCGCATCCCTCGGGAACTGTTTATCTTATAAACAGTAGCTTATATGTTTATTCGGGTTTTAATATATCTTTCCGTGTCCTAATTTTCTTCCAAATCCAGCAGCGTCATTGAAGGACACAAATAAACATCAATACCTTCGCATTTATAATATTAATAATAATAACGGTAAAGGTGGTTTCACACCGGCGAGGCGTGGTGTGGATGGGCCGAACGAGAATTTCACGTCACGCCCATCTTTGGTGTGAAAGGTCTGGATAGGCGAGGATGTGCGAGGCGAGAATTGAAATATTTGTTGGTACAACATTAAACTTTATTGCTGCAAGAATAGAGTATTGATTACATTGCAAAACGGTACATCGCGAGCCAGGCACTAGTCGGCGCGTGCTCGCGATGTACATCTTTCGGTGTGAAAGGGTCAGCGAGATTTCAATTGACGCCCATCCCATCGAATCCTCCCCTCGCCGGTTTGAAACCACCTTAATACCCTCTCAACGTACCTAATCCCCTCTTTGGGCGCGTACTTGGGGAAGTGGATCAACATTTTCCACGAGCGCACAACGCGCACCGGCTTACCCTTCCGCCAGTCTTCTCCCGCGTCACCGCCTTCCTCACTTATTGTTGACACTGCGCAGCTGCGCGCTAAAGCTCTAAAGGAGAAAACAAATAGAACTATAACCAAATATTACTAAAAGATTGACTTAGTCCTACCTCACCCCGCCGATTTTTATCGGCCGAAAAGGACATTGATCAATTTGTATGGGGTTTCGGGCCCAGGAAAGTTCTCTAAACACAATCAAAATCAAATGTTTTATATTTCAAATAAACCTAATTACAGGCACTTTTGAAAGGTCAGGCTCTAGATGCACGGTTCCAAATTGTGGATTCTATGGAGAAGAACCGGCAAGAATCTCCATGGATATACTCTTTTTAAAATATGTTATTGTTTATTACATAAAATTTATTTAAATAATGTGAGTATAATGTAGGTTAATGTCAGAAATAAACAAGTTTAAAAGTGAGAATATTGCCTTTAGAAATAAATATAAAATCAGTTTCCATAGTATGTAGAAGCTGAGCTGTCCCGACAGACGGCACCTGTTCACGAGCATGACGCGAGCATCAGCCATCGCCTACCTCTACCATATTTGAAGGGAACTTAACGACCCGACACTAACGCCACCATCAGCATGACATTTAAGTGAGCATGAAAACATGTTTTTCATTTACATTCAATTTGCACGCTCGACGTTTATACCTAATCTCTGTTTTTTCTTACTCGTCAGTAAACAATCTTGGCACATCTTTTTTATGCAATCCGTCAATAATGATTATTAAAAGACATTATGTTAACAATTTCACACACAAAATATATTTTTTTAACATAATTACATGTGCAAAACTAGTAATTTTTTTTTTTCAGTAGTTATTTGAATAAAGAGACTTCCAAGATTGTTTACCTTTACCAAATAAGACAAGACAGAAAAAACAGACCGTATCATATTCGAGCAAATAAATTGATAAAAGTAAACGAACATTAATGAAAAAAAAGATGTATTTATTTTGCTTATAAGTAATGTACAAAAATAATACATGTTCTTTAAAATTATTATTGTGTGTATTAAATAAAGAACATTAGGTTCATCATCATCATCATCATTTCAACCGAGACGTCCACTGCTGAACATAGGCCTCCCCCAAGCATCACCACAACGACCGGTCCTGTGCCTTCCGCATCCAGCGGATTCCCGCGACCTTCACCAAGTCGTCGGTCCACCTTGTGGGGGGCCTACCCACGCTGCGACTTCCAGTACGAGGTCGCTACTCCAGAACTTTACTGCCCCATCGGCCATCCGTTCTGCGAGCAATGTGCCCCGCCCACTGCCACTTAAGTTTGGCAATTCTTCGGGCTATGTCGGTTACTTTCGTTCACCTGCGAATTTCCTCATTCCAGAACAGTAGATTAACGTATTATAATGGTAGAAAAAGTAGAAACTAACTTGTTTTCTCTGGTGAGTATTTGGTCGCGGCACTGTTCGGCGGTGCGCTTGTTGCCCGAAAGGTCTCGGCCGCCGCTGCCCGTGTATGTAAACTCGTAGCCGTTGTCCACATCATCTTCATAGCCACCTGAACAACAACAAAATGTAAAGATGACGAAATTCTGGAACAAACAAGGCTGTAACTAAAAAGTACCTGCAGGGCAATTGTGTACCTGCATCGCAATCAACAAAATGTCAATTTTGACGTTTGAATCCGGAAATATGATACAATTCGAATTGCGTAACTACAAAACTGTTGATTACGATGTCGGAGGGATTCATCATGAAATTGAATGAATGATAAAGCTTAAAACGCATACTTGCAGCAGCTTACTTGCGTAACGAAACTTGATCTAACATATATGACGTCATTTATATCGCAAAGGATTTCCCTCCTGACGTCATTTACTTCGTAATGAAGTCCGTCTATGTCGTTACACAATTCCAATGTTCGATTGCGATGATATCAACATCGTCTTCAATTTTACATCAAAATTAAACTGTCAAATGAGTTACGCAATTGCCCTGCTGGTTGGCCTGTGGTTCCTAGTAATGAATTCACTTTTGACGGGTCTTATGAGAGGCTATATTAAGGATGAACAAGTCGACGTGAGCATGGCAAAAAAGCATGCTATTTCACCCGCCCCTTTCCCGCAGTAGATACGTAAACTCAGACGCATAATAATTTATAGCGAAAATGATCACACAAAATCGGACTACTCTGTAAAAAGTTATGCGTGGTCATACATTTAAAAAAAAACGCGTCGAATTGAGAACCTCCTCCTTTTTTTTCGTCGGTTAAAAAATTGTTAAATACTCTATTTGTCAAATAAATTTAAATCTATCATAGCCAACTATAAAGACTGTCAATAAAATTTATTCTTACCTGACAACACAATGCTGTAGGCACCTTCCACATCACGGCCATGAATCCCTGACACAGGTGGTCTGTGAACGCCTGTCTCTGATAGCTGCAACCAAATGCATGCAATGTAAAGGTGATCTTGAGGTGAACCATGGTATAATAAGATCTTTCACCACGTATTCTCCTCCCAGCGCACTGCCTCCAAGCTACGTCACGATCAGTGTTGCTATTTATTGATATCTTCAATATAGTAAAGGAGATTTTTGTTCATAATGAATATAAAATAAATTCCTAACTAGCCTAACTATTTGTTATCTCGTGTTATTCATCTAAGTAGTTATTAAAGGAAACTGTATAAAATTACTAGTTCATAAGTGATTCCTTATAGAAGCAAATAAATGAAAAAATGAATTTTGCTCGGGTAATTTATTTACACAAAGTGGCAGCACATCAAACTGACAAGTGTCACGATAACAGACCGCTATTGGCTCTACAGCCGATGACGTAGTACGGAGGCAATCACGTGACCTAGCTGACACGGGAAGAGAGTACCTGGTGAAACATCTTATTATATCATGAGGTGAACATTCGATCGTAATGCAACATTCGGAAAACATCCTATATAAATGCGAATGTTACCTGTATCCTATACTTCCAGCACATCCCTACTTCGATGCCAGGGATCGGTCCGAAGTAGTTGGCCGGCATTGCAGACGTCTTAGTTTTTCCTGCAATGTGTAACGTAGTTAAGATATACATACTTAATTAAGAGGACGCTCCCAAAACGCAATTCCCACCCTCGCACTCCCCTTACACACCGCAACTGCGGGCCGCTCTCGTCAATTTTATGCAAGTTGCAATTTGCAATAGAGTTTATTTTCGAGAAAATCATTCTCTCGCATTTTGCCACGGCACGGAAGTAAATGACTTAAGTAAGTAAGTAGGTAATTTATACGCAGAAGATATGGTACATAAGTTCTTAAAAGTATAATACATGTTCAATAGCCATCTCGCCTTTAGCAGGCATGCGAAAACTTCAAAACAGTTCAAAAGTCTCAAAACAGTTTTACTTTTATTACCAGAATACTAAACAATCTATACAAATTTCCTGTAGCCAGTATTTAATAAACTTCATTATCTTCCTATCTGCATACATTTTGTATAGCTAACTTAAATAATAAAGGATAAATATTCGAAAAATATCTAAAAACTCATGATTATGAAAAAATTAAAGTACCGAACAAAAAGTACATAACTGGCGAAATGTGGGTGTACTATACACGTCTGCCTACCCCTTCGGGGAAATACAGGCATGATGTTATGTTATGATGTTGTTAAAGTACCGAACAAAAATTAAAACGAACATATATATCTAAATTGGACATTCATCAAGCATGTGTTCAACTCAGCATATAAATAAAATAAATAAATAAATATCTTTGGGACATTTTTACACAGCACTATCTAGTCCCAAACTAAGCAGAGCTTGTGCTCTGGGTACTAGACAATGGATATAATACTTATATAATTATTATTTTTGTAAATACGTACTTATAATACATAAGCAACACCCAGACCAACACAAACACTTATGTTCATCACACAAATATTTATGTCCTGTGGGAATCGAACCCACGACCTCGTTATCAGCAGTCCGACACTCGAACCACTAGACCACAGAGGTCGTCAAAAAAAGGTCGAGGTCGTCATATGTTTTCAAAAAGTCACCTACCTCATATTTATTATTCTCATTTATACAACATGTTGATCTGTACTCGTGCCATATTTAAGGAGGTGACTATACCACTGATACTGAACACGAATCAGTAAAAAAATCAATAACAATTTTTTTTGTTGTTAAATACCTATTTGTAACCAACAAATTCCCCCCGTGTGTCAAAAACAACGCGACAAAAACAACAAAAACGATGCGTGCGACACCACCAAAACAATTTGCAGATAGACAATACCGCCGACGACTTATTTTCCGAGTCGTTCGGGATTTATTCTCGAACCCTCGCTATTTTTCTAAGTGAAAATGTAGGTATTAAATAATCGTAGAATTTTTTAAGTATTTTTAGGTGACTAAGCACATTATTTGTCATCTGATCTAGAAATATGGCACGATTACAGATCAACATCTTGTATTTATACTCATTTAATTAACAGTTTATCACCTATGACCTAAATACAGCGTTGCATGGTCATATTTGAAGAGCTCATTCAGGGAATGCTATCAAACACTTTTTTTCAAAGAGTACATATATATATTAAATACATGTAAACATACACTGTATGTATTGCATTTAAGATACATATAATCAGCCTATTACTGTCCCACTGCTGGGCATGGGCCTCTTCTCAGTATGAGAAGAATTTATTAGTCTACCACGCTAGCCTACTCTCAGCATCAATGACTATGGAGCACTTATATACTTAATTTGCGCTCGGCATATACAACGTGTTATTGAAATAACTAAAAACCTCTTAAGGGGTCATTGTACTCATCAGTATGAACAACTTTTACTACAAGACCAACCCTGAATTCAAAAAAAACTACTACATTTTTGTTCACATGAATCGACAAAATATAATGCGAATTCAGGCTTGGTCCTGTAGTAAAAGTTGTTCATACTGATGAGTACAATGACCCCTTAAGAGATTTTCAGTTATTTCAATAACATGTTGTAGAATTATAGAAATAAAAATCGAGTGACTTGCTGTAGTAAAAAAACGAATTATGCATCAGACACAAATCAGTCAAATCAGTCGCAAAGGCAAAATAGCTATTTAGCAAGCTGACATTTCGCGTAATTGGGATAGAATTTTATTCTAGAAGGTAAGCCGTGATCATATCATTATTGGATCTAAATCTACCTAGCTGAACATTTTAACCTTTCCAAAGTCTTAGGGCCTATGCACTTGGCGTATTTTAGCCGCGAACGTGGAGCGGGCAGAAGAATCAGCAAAATGATCATAATATTAAACTTTGTCCAACATTTTTACAGATAAAAATGTTCACATGCACAAATATTTATTTATTCAATCCTTTATGCACAACTGGGTACAAAGGTGGTTCTCTACCAGACAACCTTAGGGGGATGCAGAGACAAAAAATAAGGTAGATGAACCGGTAAAGTAGTAGTAAAATAAGTTTAGAACTATGGTAAAAAATCAATAAATAGCAATACATATCCAGTCCCTAAACAACTATTTGAAGGCTATACAAATATTTGTTCTGTGCGGAAATGAAATCTGCCAGCCGTGCGAAGATCTCAATCGAGCCAACATTATTTTATACACATATATTATAATATGTATTTATATCACAAAACAGCACACAACATATTTGATTTACTACATTGGCATTGGCATTTATTTGACTAAGCAGTGTCGTATGATAGGCGTATTTATTCAGTGAATGTTTGTTTAGCTTTACTTGTATTTTATTGTACTTCTTAAGCCTTCATTTAAATGAACAATAACACTAGTTTACAAAATTTACATTTTTGTCTGTTGCCGCGACCTTTGTTTGATACCTTTTGCTTATAAAATATTATTTTCAAATCTACCCTCAGTCATTTTTGTGCAGCTTAAATTACATTATTTTTTATTTTCATCATTTAAGCGTTTGTCGAAGTGTTTGCGACATGAGTACATCTAGGAGAAGTTGTATGCAACATATGTGGAGAATATGTGTATGTGTGTATTTTTTTTTTTTTTTTTCTAAGTATCTAAAACTCAAAAACCAGATTTCTTTTTTTATTGCTTTTTCCATTATCTTGCGATCAGTCATGTGGACTATAAGCGGATGAGATGTAGTCGGAAGGGTATGTAGGGTGCTACTCCCGAGCTGCGGAGCCCGCCCTTTCTTAAGTGTAGTCAGCCTTAAGGGTGACTATTCTAGTCTAAGATGTGAAGCATCAAATAAAAAAACCAGATCTAATCAAAAAATTCCAAGTATGTGTTTGAACCATTATGTAGTCAGCAACAGAAAGAAAATAATTCCGGCAACAGATGCAATGTAAACTAATGTAATGATCATAATCAGCTCATTACTGTACTACTGCTAAGCATGGGCCTCTTCTCATGATGTAGAGGTTTCAGGCTGTAGTCTACCATGCCATGGTGGACTACCCACACACTATCAACAACTTTATGGAGCACTTTCAGGTGTGCAGCTTTTCTCAGAAATAATATAATTGCAAAACTACAAATCAGTTTTATTTAACTGCCCAAAGCTGGTTATGTATGAAAAATGCAAAAAAAAATGAAACAATCTAAAAAAAGAATAGCATTTTTTTTGTGGTTTCATATCAGTTATCACCAGCACTATCACCTATCTTCGTTTTCGGAAGCGTTTCCCTGACAACCAGTATAATACAGAGTAGCTAAGGGCTGACGGGCCTAGAGTCGCAACTGAAATAAGGGCCCTTTATTTAATTGATGAGAAGTCTACGGCGGCCCTTTCTTAGTAAATTGAATGTAAAACAATAACAGACTAGACACTCACCGACACACGCCATTCCTCTACCCCAATCCCGTTTAGACGTGGATGTTTTCTTCGTCTGCTTGGCTGCACCAGGTGCGACGACGTCATTAGGATCTCTCTTGCAAGACGGACAGTACCAATCATCTTCTGGCAGTTCAGTGAGGGGCGGGTCCAGGCAGTGCATATGGTAGCCTCTGTCGCATTCGTCGCATAATAGTATCTGTGGCGAAAAAAGTATTAGTAGTAAGTGTGGGTGGTAGTAGTAAGTTGTCGTCATCATAATTTTATTCTTTGGAGAACAACTGAGTAAAGAATGAGCTACATGTTTGTTCGAAACCATACCAATCTTTTTCCAAAAGTAAGTGATGACAGCAGATTTATTCAAAGGGATCCAACTAAGCTAGTAATAGAAAGATGTAGAAGCACCCTTCATGACAAAAATTGCATAATAATGACTATTAGCACAGCGGTGACTTTCCGTGTACGTGTGAGCTCGCTCACCGGTGACCTTGAGCGAGCGCGTGAATGCAGGCCTTGGCTGGGGTAGCCGAGAGACTGCCCATTCCACACGCCACGCACCGCGCACGGCCCCCGCGCCTGCCCCGACCCACACACATAGCCGCGAGCTATTTTACGAGCACACATGCTTAAGTGTCGCTTTTTGTCGTTAGTATACGTGGGACACTCAGAAAGTTTTGCGAAACTAAAAAAAATTGTTCTATACGTACATATATTTTTATCAAATCTTTTCAAAGTACTTTCCACCAGCCTCTATACAAAGATTCATGCGCCTAAACCAGTTTTCAAAACACTTTTTCCAGTCCGCCGCAGACACCTCGTTTACAGCCTGCTCGAACGCAGCCAGCGCATCTTCCGGCGACGAAAATTGTATCCCTTTGAGCTGATTTTTTATTTTTGGGAATAAAAAGAAGTCACACGGTGCTAGATCAGGGCTGTAAGGAGGGTGACCCAGGAGTTTGACTGGCGTGCTGTCCAGGAAGTCCCTCGTTTTGAGTGCGGTGTGCGCAGGTGCATTGTCGTGGTGGAGCAGTAGCCCGCGGAGCCCTGTGTTTGGTCGCTTGTTGCTTATAACAGAGAAAACTTCTGGCAAACATTTGGTAGTATACCATTCGGCATTAATGCTTCTTTGATCCCGTAAGGGAATTGATACCAAGTGGCCAGTCAAATTAAAAAAGCTAGCGATCAAAATCTTACCCCCGCTTCTAGATCACTTCACTTTGGTAGGCGTTGGCTCATTTTGAAACACCCAAACAGTCGACTGGCGCTTGGTTTCTGGGTCGTATTGATAAATCCAGGACTCATAACCTGTAACGATGTCGTAAACACGCCGAGACGAGCCTGCTTCAAATTTGTTAAGCATATCACGGCACCATTCCACCCGGGCCTGCTTCTGAGCATCGGTGAGGTTGTGCGGCACCCAGCGTGATACTATCCTCCTCACGCGAAGATGGCTGTGTAGAATCTCGTGAACGCTTCCCGATCCAATCTTCAATATGTGTTGAATCTCCTGATATGTAATTCGCCTATTGTCTTGGATTAAATTTTTCACTGCTAGCACGTTTTCTTCGGTAACAGCCGTCAAAGGGCGACCGCTTCTTTCGTCATCCCCCAAAGTTGGTCGACCGCGCTTGAATTCGTTATACCAACGATACACGGTTGCCTTGGAAGGGCCTTCATCCATGAATGCCATTTGAAGTCTATCGTACGATTCATCCGGTTTCAGGCGACACTTGAAATCGTATAAAATCATAGCTCTAAAATGTTCCCGGCGCAGATCCATATTTCAGTGAGACACAATACTTTGAATTAACTCGCAAAAAATGTGGAGGGAAATTTTGAAATTGGAACTTACTTATTTTTACTTATAAATAATCATATTTTCGAAAAACATTATAACTGGCCAGTCTCCCATATATAAAAACTTTTTTTCGCAATACTTTCTGAGGGGCCTGGTATACTCTATGCTATTAGAGTGTTTAACAACATACCAAAAACAATCAGAGAGCTTCCCTTGCGTCAATTTAAAAGTTAACTAAAGTCCTGGCTACTAGAAAGTTGCTTCTACACTATAATCGAACAATTATCTTTTTTTTTCAAAGTACGATGATTATTTATCTAGACCTATTAATGTTAAATTAATCTTACTACATACAAAAGTCAATAACTTGCACCACAATTAAATAAAATGAAGTAGGCCAATGCACGCCACTGGGAACGGGCATCATAAGCTCAAGTATCTATCGCCAGTTAACCACATTTCTAAGCCTTATATTCCACTGGGATCAGAGACACCAATCTATTGAGTGTCAACTGTTACCATAACCTCTATACCCTAACGTACTTGCATAAAGAAGCAGGTTCCACATACAGATAAAAAGGTGTAGGTTGGGACCAATCAATGCGGGTAAAACAGCAGTGTTATCTGCACTTACACATAAAGGAACATATTAAAACTTGTTGGTACCGACTACCTGGACCGGGATACGAGTTTAACAATTGTAAGATTATACAAGCAGATTACCTGTTTCTTTATGTAGGTTGACCTCATTGTCATCATCATCAACTGAGCTCAGCCTATCGCAATCCACTGCTGGACATAGGCCTCTCCCAAGTTGCGCCACAACACTCGGTCCTCTGCCTTCCGCATCCAGTCCCCCCCAGCCACGTTCTTCAGGTCGTCGGTCCACCTGGCGGGGTGCGCCTGCTACGCTGCTTTGCCGATTCGCGGTCATTGACCTCATTGCAGTTTCGAGAAAAGGAAAAAAAACACTTACTTTATCTGGGAACTCCTTCCCTGAGCACAGGTAACACCCACAGTCACTGCATAGTGTTCCTTCTTCATCACGACATTTTAAACAGTGTAATGGTGCAGATCCTATAAAAAGAACATCATAATATCACATTCATAACTTTATAATTTAAGGTGCTGCATTGAATTTGCAACCTTCCTTACTAACACACGGCAAATTGCCCGTGCGAGAACAGAGCGGAATCGCGCTGTTTTGATGTTTTTTTACATTTTTGCTAATATCTCAGCGAATAAACATGTAAATAAAAATCTGGTACACCATAATCTAGATATGCACAAGATGTATCTTATTCGCAAAAAAACAATAGTAAAAACCATTAGGATTTCCAAATGCAATGCAAAATAGTGGTAAAACTGAACTTACTTTGGAAAATAAATCTATCGAGCAAATTTTATTGAATCGTGTTTTCCTTACACCAAAATCTAATAAATATAATGAAAAATCAGATATATAAAAATTAGATCTACGTCATATCCACAAACAAAAATATTTTGATTAGAAAATCCCTATTTTTCTCAATGCCGCCCCTTAACTAGCTGTGCCCGCGGCTTCTCCCGCGTACTGAAATAAAATATAGCCATGTTACTTCTGGATAAAGTAGCTTTCTAATGCTGAATGAATGATTCCTTAGTTTCAGAGTTTATCGACAACAAATCTTTCCTCTTCATAATATTGTTATAGTATAGATTCACAATTCAAAAATTTCACAACTATCTCGGTCCTAGCCTATACAACAAAATAAGTAGAAGTTTAAAATTAAGTAATCTTAATCATCAAACATGCAAAAAAACTATAGACAAATTCCTAAAATCATTAGACTACGATAACACTGAAAAACTCCTGAAAAATTTGTTATAATTAAGGCACATAAATAACACAACATACATCATTCATTATACACATAGGTAGGCACATCACATTAACGTACCCCGCAGACACGTACTCTCACAAAATTACAAAACACAAATAGACTACCTATCTAGACCTACTTTAATAAAATTGTACACAATAACCAACCATTAAGCAATAAGCATACTATATCGCTACAGTTTGTTAAAATGAAATATGACAATTTGATCTGTTTAAATGACATGAATGGACTTGTGCGTATTTGTTGTTCTGAGGACGAGGAATACTATCCGCTCGTGATACAGTTTTTTACTAGTACGGGGGGATAGGGTGAATCAGTCTAATGACAACCGATGCCTGCAACCCCTTTCACCTAACTGTCAGTTTTGATAAACGCCAGTGTAAAATAATTGTTACCGATTTTTGTAATATATTATCATGGTTATCTAAGATTTGTAGAAATTATGTAACTCTTGTATGGTTGTCTCTTGTTTATGCAATAAAGAATATTGTATTGTATTGTATAGATAGATGAAACAAATTTCTTTTATATTTTTTTTACGAAACTTCCCAATATAATTGGAAAATGTATGAGCTATTTTTACAAACTATACATATATAGACTTAGAGGGAGAGGCCTATGTCCAGCAGTGGACTGCGATAGGCTGAGTTGATGATAATGATGATGATGATATAGACTTACTTTTTGGCACTGTTGAAACCATTAACATAGATTCCTCAGTCCTCTGCCCTAATGGCACTACCTCTTCAATAGCAAATATTTTGTCACGGACCTTCACTTTGGTGTCATTTTGTGGAACGGCATCAGGCCCAAGATATAGGGTTCCTTTTAAGTAGTAAATAAACTCATATTTACAATTTACTTCTGCCACTTGGAAATCATACCTGTAGAGAGTACAGTAACAATGTATTTATTTTTAACATAACATAATCAGCCCATTACTGTCCCACTGCTGGGCACGGGCCTCTTCTCAGTACGAGAAGGCTATGGCCTTAGTCCACCACACTGGCCTAGGGCGTGTTGGTGGACTACACACACCATTGAGAACTGTATGGAGCACTCTCAGGTGTGCAGGTTTCCTCACGATGTTTTCCTTCACCGTTAAAGCAAGTGATAATCGAATATAAAACTGCACATGAATTCGAAAAGTCAGAGGTGCGGGCCGGGATCGAACTCACACCCTCCTTCATGGCAAGGCAAGCGTTCAATCACTAGGCTATCACTGTAATCAATCAATTTATTTTTAATAGTTTCATAATATAAATCTCTAACATTGATAAATTAATACCACAAACAGTAATTAATATAAATAATTACATCTTACTTACCAGCATCCTTTTTCCAATGGGTGATCAATATTGTAATTGACCATAACCTTTTGCCCAACTTTCAGATCCGCGGGTTTTATTTCTGTCCTTGCTCTGGGCCTTATTTCTTTTAATTTACAGTATAAAACATCAGCTTCTTCATCACTGTTAATGTTAAAACAATTTAGAATTAAAAAACTTTGTCTATAACCACATTTTGAGGTTTAGTAAGGTCATAAAATAGATAAGGAACTGTTTTTTTTTTTAATAGGTACCTTTACTTTTTTTGATTCATCATTTTAATTTATTTATGCAGAAACTCCCAAACTTTAATATCTGCTACGTGAGAAATTGTGAATCTACACTAAATTAATACTCACTCAGTCTCCAGTTGTACTTTATACAGCAACAAGGAATTTAAATCCACCTCAGCTTTATTCATATCCTTGGGCTCCTCAGTTTTTCTATCTTGCTTCTCAATTTGTTTCTTCCGCTCAGCTATCGGTACTCTAGTCATGAATCTACCTGTATTCTTGATCTTTGACAACCTATCTCTATTTGTTGACTTACTTGGTGGTTTGTTTTCCACATCATTTTCTAAATCACAGTTCTGATCATGGTTGTCAGAATTTGTATGTACTGCACCATTAGCTGTAATTTCTTTTGTATCAGGTATGTGTGGTATATCGGGGTCATTGACTATGCGGATTATTTTAGCTTCTAACCATATTCCTAGTCGTCGATGTCTCATGTCTATTAAGTCACCTACTTCGTATAGTGTGCTTTTTGCATCTGTAAAAAGGAAATATTGTTCTATAAAAGAGAACATTTTACGATGTTACAGCTGTAAAACCATTTACTCTTCTCATTGTGACACGATGCCTGTGCTTGACAGTGGGAATGTAGTGGGCTAGTTATGCTGTGCCTTGCTGACTCATGGCAAAAGTTGAATCTGAACAACATACCTTTATATTCTATACTCTTGTCCTTGATCACTTCTGAATGCTCCTGTTTGATTTCCTCAGTCTTAACTTCAGTCTCCTCTTTAGGGTTGTCTACAGGCTGCACCAAGACCATGAGCTGAATTACATCATTGAGCTTGATGTTGTAGTCATGGAATGTGTAGCCATCTTCCAGCTATTAAAATTATTGAAAATATTATGGTATGGTGGTACTTTAGTTGTGTTTTTATGGTGTGCAAAAACAATAAAGTATCCTCTATCTAAACCAAGGTAAAAATATGCATTTTTCACTGTCTTATTACTAGATCACTTTTAAAGGAATATGCTAAAATGTTTTTTAAAAGTTAACTAAGATTAGGCACACACCGGTAGTAAAATGACCAGGCAGCCAATTGCCCACTTGCATAAATGTAAGAAAACCACTATCAGCCCATTCAACAACAACAACGTTCATTTTTTTCAACTTTAGTAAATTTTCATGAAGTTGTCCTATTCAGTTAATTTAACAGCCCACAGTCTCTGGGTCTAAAGAACCCCACCACATGTGCGTTAATGCAATATCTGTCCTTTATTTGTTACCTCATCAGGACTAAACCACTGAACCAATCGTAATGACATTTGACAAAGAGGTAGTCTGGGACCCAAGAGAAGGAAATAGGCTACTTTCTCATCCTGAAAACCAAAGGGTACCTGTGGAGTAAGTGATAAATGACATCCAGGTGTGCATAGCCGCGGGTGACCTTTAGAGTTTTGTATACATTTGCATCCAAAATTATGTTCTAATGCATATCATGCATGTGATTAGCGAATTATTATTTTGAATATCCAATTAAAACTACTATTAAGTACATATTTATCTGTTTTATTCAATACTAAATCGCATGCAAGCAAACATTCTAATAGCAGCCTATCTTACTACCGGGCGTTATAACACCACCCATTTACCAGATTTTCCAGGGAATCAGTTTTTTTTTTTTTAAGAACACAACCTTATCATAATGAAAAATATAAAAATTCAGAACATTCTGCGTGAAAAAAAAGTTTCAGTAATATCTGGGTTAAGGTGAATGCTACAGGGTAGCCCGCGAAATTCAAATGTTTTGTAGTTTTTTGCAAATTGTAGCTTTATTTCGCGTTGTATATCGGTCAAAATATGATTGGCGGAAATAATAACAATATATCTACTGAATAACATTCATAAAAAATATTAACCAAGCTCTATAAGCTGTACAAGCTTGAAAATCTATAATTTGATCGTAAATTAATATTATTGAGCTTGTACAGCTTATAGAGCTAGGTTAATATTTTTCATGAGTATTATTCAGTAGATATATTGTTATTATTTCCGCCAATCATATTTTGACCGATATCAATCAATCAACTCAGCCTATCGCAGTCCACTGCTGGACATAGGCCTCTCCCAAGTTGCGCCACAACGCTCGATCCTCTGCCTTCCGCATCCAGTCCCCCCCGGCCACGCTCTTTAGGTCGTCCGTCCACCTGGCAGGGGGGCGCCCTACGCTGCGTTTGCCGATTCGCGGTCTCCACTCAAGGACTCGTCTGCTCCAGCGGCCATCGGTCCTTCGACAGACATGGCCAGCCCACTGCCACTTCAGCTTACTGATTCTACAAGCTATGTCGGTCACTCCGGTTCTTCTCCGGATAATCTCGTTTCGGATTTTATCCTTCAAAGAAACTCCAAGCATAGCTCGCTCCATAGCTCGCTGAGCGACTTTAAACTCGTGGACTAGCCCAACTGTCAGTGTCCACGTCTCGGCACCGTAAGTCATGACAGGCAAGACGCACTGGTTGAAGACTTTTGTCTTCAAACTTTGCGGTATAGGCGACGAGAAGACTCGGCGAAGTTTGCCAAACGCTGCCCAGCCCAGACGGATCCTTCTGTTGGCTTCTTTCTCGAAGTTGTGTCTACCAAGCTGAATTGCCTGCCCTAGGTAGACGTATTCCGTTACAACTTCGAGTGTCGACCCTTCGACGAATATCGGCCTCGGCATGACATGCATATTGAACATGACTTTAGTCTTGTCCAGATTCATGCCGAGACCGACACGTCGAGAGGCTCCGTTTAAGCTGTGCAGCATATCGCCCAGTTGTTCCAGCGACTCAGCCATTACAATGATGTCATCGGCAAAACGGAGATGTGCGATGTTCTCGCCGTTAACGTTGATACCCTGTCCAGTCCAGTCCAGTGTCTTGAAGACATCCTCCAACGCGTTAGTGAACAATTTCGGGGATATTACATCCCCTTGTATCACCCCTCTGCGCAGTTGGATTGGCTTCGTCTTTTGGTCCTGGAGCTGAACAGTCATGGTAGCAGCGTTGTATAGGCATCTCAGCATCTCTATATACCGCTCATCAATGTGACATCGCTGAAGAGCATCCAGAACTGCCCAAGTTTCGATGGAGTCGAAGGCCTTCTCGTAGTCCACGAATGCCATACACAGCGGCTGATTGTACTCTTCAGTCTTCTGTATGATCTGCCGAACAGTATGGATGTGATCTACGGTGCTGTAGCCTTTTCGAAACCCAGCTTGCTCTGGTGGCTGGAATTCGTCGAGTCTTCCGGCGAGACGATTCGTGATGACCCTCGAGAACAGCTTGTATACATGACTCAGGAGTGAGATGGGTCTGTAGTTCTTTAGTAGGGTTTTATCCCCTTTTTTGAAGAACAGTACCACCGCACTCCCGCTCCATGCCTCCGGTGTAGAGCCTTGTTGGATGACGGCATTAAACAGACTCTGTAGCTCCTTCAGGACCGGAGCCCCGCCTGCTTTTAGGAGTTCAGTGGTAATGCCGTCATCGCCCGGAGCTTTGTTGTTCTTAAGCTGCTCGAGGGCCGCCCTAATCTCGCCCTGGTCAACGTCCGGAAGATCCTCGGTGTAATGGCGCGTGAGCTGGGCTCTTTTGTCGTCATTGCTAGGAACTGCTGGTCTCGCCGTTTTGGTGGAATACAAATGCCCATAGAAGTTTTCGACCTCATCAAGCATCTCGATCTTAGAGGTGACTATTTTGCCATCCGCGGCTTTCAGTTTCATCAGATGGGTCCTCCCTAGCTGCTGAGCGAAAACTTTCGACCGATATACAACGCGAAATAAAGCTACAATTTGCAAAAAACGACAAAAATTTTGAATTTCGCGGGCTACCTTGTAGCATTCACCTTAAACTATGATATACATTTTCATTCAGTTTGGTTGCACACAGACACATGGAAAGGTGTGTGGGGTATGGGGCTTAATATAAACTTGAAAATATTACTCAGTTGGTTGAAAAATATTTATAGTTTGGGATGTAATATATATTACATCTAAGTGTAATGGGTTCCTTTTGAAAGTATGGTGAGCAATTATATTATATCCTGTAGTGAAAAACTGGCTTAATTATATTTTATCAGTAGTAGTTATTTGAATAAAGAGACATGCCAAGATTGTTTACTAATTATGACAAGAGAGAAAAATCTGAATATACTGAATTTTCATATTATTATTTTTTGCATTTTTCATTCATAACCAGCTTTGGGCAGTTAAATAAAACCCATAAATAATGAAAAATGCAAAAAATAATAATATGAAAAATTCTAAACAGGGACTGAAAGAGGTTACGGTATGGGGTTACGATACCTCAAAAACATAAGGGTACCATTATAAAATAAAGGTTGGGCTCCAGAGACTGAAAAAGGTTACGGTATGAGGTTACGGTACCTCAAAAACATAAGTGTACCGTTATAAAATTAAGGTTGGGCTATACCGGTATTTAACCACTACACGATTTCGGTACCGAAAAACATCGAGTGACCTTGCGAGACAGAAATGGGGCCTCCCGGGGATGCGGTCGGTTCGAACGTATGCGTTGGACTTAGTTTAGAAGAAAGATTTTTGTACCCCGAGGCCCGAGACTGCTAGCAGCTAAGCGCCACGTCACGTTTATTCAGCAACGTTGCAGTGTATGTCTTACTCATAACGTATCATTAAAAATGGGAAGAAAACGCAAACGAAAATGCTGTGTATTGTCTATAGGTATGGTAAATTAAAATTATTTGGGCTGCTAACTATATTTTCATTTCAAATGATTCAAAACAATGTAATAAATTGGTAAATTAAATCTTCGCATCTTTCTCTTAACATCATAGTCAAATAACTCAATGCTCTTCCAATAATTAGCCCCAGTGTAACATTGCTCAATAGTCATACATAAATTATAAATATAATTATTTGTACTATCCATGAAAGGGTCAGTATTTCTAAAATATTTGTGCCATCCATGTTAGTAATGAAACTGCGCGTTAGTCAAATTAACAACCTACCGCTCAGCTTTAAGCAGTTCGCCAGTGCGTGCTCGTAACACCGCGTGTTCTGTTGTGTTTTGTTTATAAATCACTTGCACCCCCACCTGAATTTGCTATTCTTCTTTTTCGTGTCGACATGAGCTACATAATAATAATAACTCGTCGTGGGGAAAAGATTAGCCAGTCAGCAGGTTGGTAGCGGGACTGACTGCCCAAGGTGCGCCGGACGATCAATTAAATATCGTCACTCGTGGAGGCTCTTTTAATGCACCCCAAATAAATTTGCTATTTACATTAATGCTGATGATCTCACAAATAAACGGAGTGGATTAGAGCAAAAAGTAGGACATCAGAAGTTAAACATCTCCCTTACTCCGCCACAACAACCCGTTAAATATCAGCCTTCTAACAACAACAAAGAGAACGCAACCGTTAAGAAAATTCCACTTCTGCCCCTAATCATAGTAGATGGAGTGACACTATCAAAGTTTATACGATTTTTTGACAAAAATCTCGACCAGCAGCGCCTTTCACAGCTAAAATGATGAGTGGAGCCTGTGTCAAGGTCAACGCTAAACAAATGACTCGTACAGAGTAATGGCTAGACTCATAGCAGAAAAAAACCATCACATCATTCAGGCATTCTTACGAAGATCAGTCAAAACCAGTATACGAGTAGGTTGTGGTTAAAAAGTCACATTTCTCTTGCCAGTCTGGTTGAATTAAAGATGACTTAACATCGCAAGGATTCCATATAGAAAATGTAGCTAACAAACTGAGCTTGATGACCAAAAATCCAATCGATATGTTCGTGCTCTCATTCAAAAATGATGAAGATGTCAATAATTTATATATTAAATATATTTAATCATATCAAATCATCAAATATAATTTAGGGTGTAAAATCGAAATAGGTAACACCTATTAAAAAACTCGAAGCTTATTCTACAGTGCAAGAGGTGCCAGGCATATGGCCATACCCAAAAGCACTGCTCAAAAGAGCCCAGATGTGTTAAATGCACAGGAAAACACCTAACACACCACCAACTGAAATAAAACTGCAGAAGAAAAACCTAAGTGTATCCATTGCGGTGTACCTCACCCAGCTAATTTTAGATGGTGTGTAGTAGCCAAGGAGATGCAAACACTTTTCATCAAAATTAAAACTATTGAACCAAACTCGCAATAGTCTTCTGCTACGACAAAACCCGAAAATAAGGCACCAAAATCAAGTGTTCAGTCAACAGCAAAAAGTCGCTAAACAACCGGAAATGAATCTTATGCACAAGTGGCAAAACAAAGTTAGCACCGAATCTTGATGACAAACTTAATCAGATTTAAAATGCATATCTTCATTCGACTAGAGATTAGAGAAACTGGAATCAAGCACCAAGACTGCTGTCACGAAAACTCAAAAATGAATAACAAACTAAAAATACTGGCGTGTAACTCCAATGGGCTTCTCAAACACCAGCAAGAGTTGCAGGTTGCAGGTAGTCCTGGAAACAAAAACTATTGATGTGTGCTTGATATCTGAAACACATTTCAACAAACAATATTTTGTAAAATTTAGAGGTTACAAAGTATATAACTCGCTCCATCCTGACAATAAAACCAGAGGAGGAAGCGCGATTGAAATTAAATAAAACATTCACCATTATGATCACAGTAAATACGAAGTACATTTTGTCATGTCACAATAGCAGCCATATACTGCCCTCCAAGGCACAAGATAAGAAAAGAACAATTACTACATCTCTTCGGACTCTTGGGGCAGAAATTAATATTGGGTGACTTTAATGCCCAACCATTGGGGAAGAGATTAATTACTCTAAACGGAAGAAAACTTTTAAGTGCAGTGAAAGACATACATTGTGAAGTCATGAGCACAGGACAAACAACATACTGACCAACTGACCTAAAGAGAATACCGCATCGCATAGACTTTTTCGTGTGCAAAAATATATCTACCAACTATATGTGCATAGAAGGCTATAATATGAATTCGGACCACTCTCCGATCATGTTAAAATTAAGCCATAAAATAAAACACTTCTTTGAATTTATTTAACTGAATTACGAAAACATGAAATAACTTATTTAAAAATAAAAAACCTTAAATAAAACTACATTTAAAGTTAAAAACTAAAAAAGAGCATCAAAAATAAAACGTAAAAACGTTGGTAAATAAGTTAACAGACTGGGAAAGTTTTAACCTAGATCTAAATAACATCATAGACTTAAAAGCTCCTTTAAAAAATCGAGATTAACTTGACTCGGAAGTGAGCAAAATTGTTAAGATCCAACACTGCACGTGGAATAACACACCACATACTAAAAGAAAATGTAAGTATAATGGAAATATTTACCCCAAGCAGATTGAAGACCTACTATCCGACAAAAGAAAGCAAAGAAAGAAATGACAGCAAAACAGGTTTCCACAAGATAAAACCTTATTAAATTATCTAACCAATAAATTAAAAAGGAATATACGATCTTTTCAAAACGAATCATTTAATACTAACTTTAGACAGTTAACAAGTGACCAAAAGACTGATTACTCTCTTTGGAAAGATACAAGGAATATAAAAAGATCAATTACACAAACTCCTCTCATCAGAGAAATCAACCAAAAATGGGCAATAAGCAATGACCAGAAAGCATTAAGATATTCACAACACTTACAAGAAACTTTCAAGCCAAACAAAGGCTCGATAGAGAACCATGAGATTGAAATACAAATTTGTAAACCCAAAAGAAGTTATGAGAGAAATTCAAAATAACATCAGCTCAAATAGATTTCCGGGATATGACCTCATATCAGGAGAAATGCTAAAACGTCTTTCATGTAAAGCTTTGGTCGAGTTGATGAAAATAATCAATGCTGCATTCGTTTTAAAGCACGTGCCTGAGTCTTTGAAGGTGGCTGAAGTGATCATGATTGCAAAAACTGTTTTTAAAACGGTTAAAACCAATTAAAAGCGAGAGTAACCTAATACCAAACCATCAATTTGGCTTCAGGGAAAAACACTACCATAGACCAGGTACATAGAATAACCAACACCATTGAGAAAACGCTCGAAGATAAAAAAGTCAACTCTCGTATTTCTAGACGTGGCTCAAGCTTTTGACAAAGTCTGCATGAAGGTCTGATTTTTAAGCTGAGATCAATGTTACCTATTTTTTTTCTGATATGATGATGATGATATTTCAGAATGTTTAGAATAATGCATGAGGATACCTATTCAGAGTTAAAAGTTATAACAGCTGGTGTACCTCAAGGCAGTATGCTAGGCCCAGTCTTGTACCTGCTATATACATGTGACAGCCTTTGCAGATGACACCGCTATTATGGCCACTGGTTCAAGCCTTATGGAAGCAACAGAAAAGCTGCAAGTGACTGTCAATAAAATTTATGACATGACACAAAAATGGAGAATCAATCAAACAAAATGAATCCAAATCAATTTACATTGACTTTACCGACAAAAATTGTGATTACCACCCGATTTTTAATAACGGCCGACAAGTGCTTAATTACCTAATTACCTAATTTTTATATAAATTTTATCTTTGCTACTGTGACAACCCTTTTCTCGGGCGAACTGGGGAACTTGCGGGGTGGTATTTTGTCAGCTTTGCTCAACTTCAGAGATTCTTTTTTTATACGCTAGTATTATTTATTATTCTTATGCTAATGCAAAGTGACTAAATTTATTTATTTATAAGTAGGTAATAAGTACTTCGTTTATGTTAAAGTGTCTCTACACGTTTATGAGAAAAAAATAAGTTATCACTTTATTACCACACCTGACCAAGAAAGCCTATCACTAGGTATATCCTTGCAATCGAAAGTAAAAACCAAAACGCAGTCATAATAAAGAATTATAGGCGCAAGCTAGGGCCTCTCATTAAAGGACAGGGTTGTGCGGGTGGCCTGGCGCGATGACGGTGCGTCATAAAAAAACCCTTATTTATAAAGGTTACGGTATCGGTACCGAAATGTACCGTTTTGCATTACTAAACTAAAAAACCCGCTACTGAAATAAATTTAAGTATTGAAATATTCCGGTAACCGTTATTTTTCGGTATGACGTCATACCTTAATTTAAAGGTACCTTAACTTTTGGGTTATTCAGTCCCTGATTCTAAAAAAGGAATCGCATTTTTTTTTCGTGGTTTCGTATCAGTAATCACCAGCACCTATCTTCGTTTTCGGAAGCGTTCCCCGTACACCCAGTATGTACATGAGTAATAATTACAATATATAGGTAGGTAATCATCCAAAACTACTTGACTTTAGTATGCAAAAAGTGTCAAGTTTAGTAAAACCACATTACAAATCTATGCCGATTCACAGCCATTTTCAATAACTTACCTATTCACAATTGGTCCTACTATAGATGGAAATTTTACATAAGTACTTTTATTTATTTATTTATATATTTATTTATAATTTATGTACACACAATAACATATGAAAGGAGACAGCATTAAAATTATTTAGTACAAAGGTACTGCTTATTTCAAAGAAATTTCTACCAGCAGACCTGCAAGAGGAGAAATAAGTAAGAAATGTAGACAACAGTGTGTAAAAAGATAGGAAACTTAAAATTAGTTCTAATAAAGCAATATAATAGATACTTAAATAAATACATATAAATTATATAGGTATAGGTAAATATGATATAAATATTATGCAATACCAAATTATGAGGAAAGGTTTGAAGACAGATATGGATTGGGAATTCCGTATGTTAGGCGGGAGTGAGTTTCATAATCTTGCTGCATGCACAGAGAAGGCATAAGAATAGAAATCCGTTTTGTGAGGTTGAAATGGTTGTTTTATGTTAAATTTCTATCTCTAATAGGGCAAATAGTTAAGTATTTTTTTAGTATTTATTTATTTTTAAGAAAACATGTTTACACATTATAAATGTGACACTGGATTCCACACTAGGATACCCTGTGTTGCAGGATCCAGTCTCTTTCGACACGCCGTTCAGTCGATAGTATGTTATTGAAAATGGCCATTAAACAACATGGTAATATCTCAACTAAAATGTTTTTGACAAGTACCTACATTTTCTTGGTAAGGCTCATCCCTTTTAGAGCGAAAGTAGATAATCGTAAAGAAGCTGGTGGTAATGAAGTTTTATTAAATAGTTGTTTCTGCCTAATAATTACAACTTATTATGTATAATCACCATTTTATCATAGACTTTACACACATGTGACTCCTACCTACATTTTGTATTTTTATAAAAAGATGTTGCAGAAGTTTTAAGCTACAACAAAGTCATTGTATATTCCATAGCGACACTTTCAACGGTCACAATGTGCTGTGACATCACGATGTCTTACGTGAATTAAACACTAGATATGATAACACCTGCTTATAGTTGCAAAATATGTGCTCCCGTTTAAGTTTTCATTAATTTCAGAACAAAGATTAAATTTTAATTACTTACCAGCTTACCGCCATAAAATAATCTTTGTAATTTTGGCTCAACATTAAATTTCTCGTATAATATTCGCCGGAACCGATCAATCTTCGTCAACTTAGACTCGACAACTACAACGGTATCTCGTTTACCCAATAGACGTATTCGCACGTGCATTTTAGATTACTGAATAATTAATCAAGTGAATTTAAATGAAATAATAATAGTTAAGCAATAAAAATAGATTAAAACAAGATTAAAAACGACCGCAACGCGCGTTAGATTAAAATTGAAAAGACATGACACGACTATAACGAATAAAAACGGCGCGAAAATTACGCTGATGCTCACATAATGGAATCCACTTCAATCCACCACCAGTGTTGCCAACTCCAAAAGTTCAAATTATCGCATTTACGCGTAGAAATTATCGTTTTTCGACAAAATTATCGTACAATCTGTAATACATATATTGTCAGGAAAAAAAAAAATTGCCCACTTTTGAAATGTCGTTTGACTTTTCGGCGGGATTTCGACGACTGTTGTAATGTTTTGAATAGTATAATTAAAAAATTTCTGTGTTTTTAGATACGTATTGTATCTAGCTTTTGGCCTAAGGGAGGGGGAATAGAAATTCCCTGTAGGTATTTAAAGAGCTGCGATTTTTTTTTGGGGTTTTCTGAAAACGTCAGAGCTTTTAATAGTACATTACTGTCGAGGCCTGAAATGAAGCAATTTACGGTCGAGTAATATTGGAAGTACGAGGCGAAGCCGAGTACTTCTCAAGTGATTTCGAAAGGACGAGGCGCAAGCCGAGTCCTTTTTAACTAAACGAGGCCGTTAATTGCTATTTCGGCCGAGACTTGTATAGTAATTTTCTCTCATTTGCGAGGAAACACAACACAAATTAATTCAACAGTATCTCATTTTCATTCACGCCGTTTCACCCGCGCGCGGTTCTTGTTCTATTTTCGAAGTTTTGAAAAAAATATGCACATTCAGCCTGTATAATGATAAATATTTTGTACCTAAAACACCTAATTTATGTAAGTGTGTACTTAAAAACCTCGGTAGCATAATGAAAAAAAAAGTGTCCAGCTATTTCTATTATTGTCCTGTTGGATATTTTATTGAACGCTAACTTTTCCGCACGGATCAATGTGGGATTTTGTCTACCAATTTAGCAACAGTCACGTGACATCTCTCAAGCTTATGTCATTTCCATACATTTTTTCCTTTCCGCAGGCGTTAGGCCTTTGCGGAAAGCGGATCTTGTCTAGACCCCCTGGCCATATAAAATAGCATAGTAGTGAGATAGAGTGAGCTACTGTTGTTTTCTCGTTTTAACAAACACAACCGCATAATATGAGTGAGATTAATTTTTCCTTTCGAAAAATGCGTTATGCTAGCATATTTTGCACATTAATGTTTTCTTTATCCAATGCTCAAAATTATCGTACGTTTAACGTAATTTAGATATTCGCTATCGTACATCGTATGTACCAATGACTAAATTATCATACGCCCCCATAATTATTGTACGGGTTGGCAACACTGTCCACCACAGACTAGGAACTACTATATTATATTCTCTATGGGAACAAGTAGGAAGTGAATCTATCTATTATCTATTACTACACTGTGCTCAGTATTCAGTATTGCCAGATTGATAAAATGAAAATACGATGCACAGACGCACACTGGGTCAAAATTACCAGAAATACGGTATTTTAGTTTAAAGAAATACGGTAGATTTAACTGCCGTCATTCATTTCATTACCAACCACAGATTACTGTATTAGTAGCTAGCTAATTCATTACCCGATTTGGCGGCCGACATGACGGCCGTTAAGCTCATATCAGATCGTATGGCGTGGTGGCCGACGTGACGTCCATCAAGTGGTTGCCGGACGCTCTTGCCGACAGCCTGGCGCAACTCCCTAAGAAAAAAGTGAGACTTTGAAAATGTATGAAACGTTCACTAAAATTAATGGCGACTATCGCTGTCTTGCTTTAACATCTAGTCGACTCTATCGCACGCATCTACCTACTTGTACACAGCTTCCATTTTTAGGGTTCCGTACCCGAAGGGTTCCAAACGGGACCCTATTACTCTCGCTACGCTGTCCGTCCGTCCGTCCGTCCGTCTGTCTGTCACAGGGCTATATCTTTTGAACGGTAATAGGTAACCAGTTGAAATTTTCTCAGAATATGTGTTGCTATGAGGTGTATCACGACAAATACTAAAAACAAAAAAAAGTCTAAAACCAAAGTGGATCCCCATACAAGAAACCTCAAAAAATATGCACTTTTTTCAACGTTTTTGTTCCTGCTCTATCTTCAAAACAGTAATATATACCAGCTTCAAACTTGGTCAGATTATAGTGCATATTATGAACTTTAGCAACAAATACTAAAAATAAGACAAACGTAGACATATGTGGTGGTACCTGCGTAAGAAAGACATGCAAAAATTCATATTTCGCGCACTGAGGGTTGATGTCTTTTGATAAACTCTCGTAAATTAAATCAGTTTTTATGGGGTATGAGGTCATTGAGAGGTACGGAACCCTTACTGCGTGAGTCCGACTCGCACTTGACCGGTTTTGTTTGTTTCGGTTGTCAACAGTTTAATGTTTTTCCTTTATGCCGTCGTTTTTAGGGGTCCGAACCCGAAGGGTTCCAAACGGGACCCTATTACTCTCGCTACGCTGTCCGGCCGTCCGTCCGTCCGACCGTCCGTCTGTCTGTCACAGGGCTGTATCTTTTGAACGGTAATAGGTAACCGGTTGAAATTTTCTCAGAATATGTGTTGCTATGAGGTGTATCACAACAAATACTAAAAACAAAAAAAAACTCTAAAACCAAAGGGGGTTCCCATGCAAAAAACCTCAAAAAACATGCATTTTTTTCAACATTTTTGTTCCTGCTCTATCTTCAAAACGGTAATACATACCAGCGTCAAACTTGGTCAAATTATTTGCTTTTATCGTGTGTTTCGTGGATTAATCACTTTAAATTCAGGTTATTATTATTTATGTGTATAATGTGCGGTGACGTAATATTTGTAAAATAGGTGGTATAAAATCTAGCTGGTCAGATAGCAAAAAGCGAATCTTCATGGCTAAATACCCTTTGAACGAGCTATTACAGAAAAGGAATTACGTGTTTTACAGTAAGTCTAGAATTGATAAAATAACCTATAGGTAGATTCAGTAGTCCATGACTCGCCCATGAAGTGTTCCGTAGCAGCAAGTAACATAATATAAAAGTTCTGGTCGTTCGTTGTACCAGGCCCCTCAGAAAGTATTGCGAAAAAAAGTTTTTATATATGGGAGACTGGCCAGTTATAATGTTTTTCGAAAATATGATTATTTATAAGTAAAAATAAGTAAGTTCCAATTTCAAAATTTCCCTCCACATTTTTTGCGAGTTAATTCAAAGTATTGTGTCTCACTGAAATATGGATCTGCGCCGGGAACATTTTAGAGCTATGATTTTATACGATTTCAAGTGTCGCCTGAAACCGGATGAATCGTACGATAGACTTCAAATGGCATTCATGGATGAAGGCCCTTCCAAGGCAACCGTGTATCGTTGGTATAACGAATTCAAGCCATTCGACCAACTTTGGGGGATGACGAAAGAAGCGGTCGCCCTTTGACGGCTGTTACCGAAGAAAACGTGCTAGCAGTGAAAAATTTAATCCAAGACAATAGGCGAATTACATATCAGGAGATTCAACACATATTGAAGATTGGATCGGGAAGCGTTCACGAGATTCTACACAGCCATCTTCGCGTGAGGAGGATAGTATCACGCTGGGTGCCGCACAACCTCACCGATGCTCAGAAGCAGGCCCGGGTGGAATGGTGCCGTGATATGCTTAACAAATTTGAAGCAGGCTCGTCTCGGCGTGTTTACGACATCGTTACAGGTGATGAGTCCTGGATTTATCAATACGACCCAGAAACCAAGCGCCAGTCGACTGTTTGGGTGTTTCAAAATGAGCCAACGCCTACCAAAGTGAAGCGATCTAGAAGCGGGGGTAAGATTTTGATCGCTAGCTTTTTTATTTTGACTGGCCACTTGGTATCAATTCCCTTACGGGATCAAAGAAGCATTAATGCCGAATGGTATACTACCAAATGTTTGCCAGAAGTTTTCTCTGTTATAAGCAACAAGCAACCAAACACAGGGCTCCGCGGGCTACTGCTCCACCACGACAATGCACCTGCGCACACCGCACTCAAAACGAGGGACTTCCTGGACAGCACGCCAGTCAAACTCCTGGGTCACCCTCCTTACAGCCCTGATCTAGCACCGTGTGACTTCTTTTTATTCCCAAAAATAAAAAATCAGCTCAAAGGGATACAATTTTCGTCGCCGGAAGATGCGCTGGCTGCGTTCGAGCAGGCTGTAAACGAGGTGTCTGCGGCGGACTGGAAAAAGTGTTTTGAAAACTGGTTTAGGCGCATGAATCTTTGTATAGAGGCTGGTGGAAAGTACTTTGAAAAGATTTGATAAAAATATATGTACGTATAGAACAATTTTTTTTAGTTTCGCAAAACTTTCTGAGTGTCCCACGTAACTTTGATCGATGTTTTAATAATAGCATATTTTTTTTTATTAAAAAATAACTACTTACTAGATCTCGTTCAAACCAATTTTTGGTCGAAGTTTACATGGTAATGTAAATCATATTTTTTTTTTAGTTTTATCATTCTCTTATTTTAGAAGTTACAGGGGGGGGGGGGGGGGGGACACATTTTACCACTTTGGAAGTGTCTCTCGCGCAAACTGTAGTAGGCACATCTATACGACTTTGATCTAACTGCAAAGTTGGTCGAGTCGGTTAAGAAACAATGTTTCTTAATAAGATATCGCTGACGTCACCCAAAGACGTATAGTGGAGGATAATTTCGATACCACGAGCAGTGTTCACGGTAGCTTAGTGGCTAAAGCAGTGGCTGGCGTACTGAGCCAGGAGTCGCAGGTTCGAATCCTGCTCGTGAGCGATTTTTTCTTTCCACAATTTAAATCTTTTTCAATAAATAAATTAATAAATATCTCAAATAAATACCTGTTATAAGTAGATTGTGTAAGTTTGGGGGAGGCCTATGTCCAGCAGTGAAGTCTTGTCGTGTGTGATGATGATGACGATGATGGTGATGAGGATGATGCTGATGATTTTATAAATTTATAAATTGACTAGAATAGTGGGATTACAATAATTAATAAACCTATCTACAAATGTACAATATTTACAACACAAATGTAAAATAAAAGTACAAAATAAAATTATATAAAAAGGCGTGCTTAGGCTCCAAAGTATTCCTCCACAACGCTGTCATCTGGAAAAGTGCCCAGAAGACAGGCAGCGTTGCCACGTTGTATGGCAACGCTTATTCTTTGGCCAAAGAACAAACCAGCCCTCTGGTCACGCGAAGTGTCGACCAGCCTCTTTGCGATTTCCTTGAAAAGCATGCGCGCACTCGGACCCCATGATCCGAGCGTTTTGACCCCAAATGATGATGATGATGATGTCATCAGACTACTACTACAGGCTACTTTCAATACACCATACCAGACCGGACGCTCCTTGAACCGATATAAACTGTACTACCACTAAAAAAAATACAATACAATACAATTTTTGTGTAAAACCTAACACTCATGCATACAATGATGTAATTATCAACATGTCATATAAATGACAAGGGCTATAAAGCCCTTAACGCGAATATGCTATTATTGTCACACTTCGAATTAGTAATTTTTTCAAATGTAACGACAAAATATTAAATAAGTACCAAAAAGTGCGAATTACTGGGTACTATTTCGAACGATTAGTTGTAAAGAAAGAGCATTTTATTGTCCTTCAAATACACTGGGTTTGGTTGTACGACATCAGCTTTTGATGGGTAGACTAAGCGCCATACATTAGTGGGCATTGTCCTTTAAAAATATTTTCAATAAAACAAAGTTGGTATATCCATTATCTAATAAAATTGCATGAGTTAAAATATCGGTTCGATAAAAAAAACATGTTAATAACCGTAGAAACCCAAAAAAGTGGTTAATAACTGTTAGTAAAAAAACTAACCGTTACTACCGTTAAGTTAAAATCGTTATTAACCGGCTTCGCATCTATAGTAACGCATGCGCTGCAGTAAGGAAGCCGCTTCCACGCATGATGGCGTGAAAGCCATCTGTGTGGAGCTTCAGCAAACATTCCCGACGCTGCAACGCCACGGCACCAACAACAACAACAACACGGCAGGTGTTAGAAAATTTTATAAATGTACGTAAAACGATGGCGAAACATTCAATTAAAGCATTTATTAACAAATAATTACTAAAACATGCTTTTGAAATTAAATAATCACGATTTTTATTTCTCGTTTTAAATTTCGCTCCAAAAAGCTAAGTCACGTGACATTATCCTCAACTACGTCACTGCATTTGTTTCAGTGTTGCCAGTATAAATTCCCTTAAAAGAACGACATGTTTACCAAAAAGGTATGAATTTTTGGAAATGTAAACAATCTGAGAAAAAAACTTAGATTCCAGTTTACGAAACAATGTAGTTAGAAGGCGATGTCAAGAGTTATTTTGATATTGCTTTTAATTTTCGTTCAATTTTTATATTTCCTTCGAGACGGTTGCAGTGCGAGCGCGGAAAACGGAACGCAGTTTTATTTCTGGCATGAGACATGAGTGAAAAGTTTTTTAGTTTGTTTGAATCACGCACGTATACAAAACAAAAGCTTGTAAATTACGTTCATATTACGTACAAATGCTCATAAGTTTAATTGTTAGTAAGTTATAAATTATATAAAATAAAATAAAGCTTTATTAAAAACAAGCTTTTACTTAATTGCGCTAAAAATAATAATATGAACTTTTCCCTTGAAACTTTTACTATCAACTTATAACGTCATTACACGATTTATATGATATAAAAGTTTGTCGCGAGATTTAAGTAGGTACTCGTATTTACTTAATTTGAAAATTTAAAAAATTAAATCAATCAGATGAAGTTATTCAATTTACTTGTTTATCTATACAGGTAAATCTCGCGACATGCTCTATAACATATAAATTATGTAATGACGTTATAAGTCGATAGTAAAAGTTTTAAGGGAAAAGTTTATTTATTTATTTATTTTATTTTTTTGTTTTTTATTTTGACGACGTCTGTGGTCTAGTGGTTCGAGGGTCGGACCGCTGATCTCGAGGTCGTGGGTTCGATTCCCACAGGACACAAATATTTGTGTGATGAACATAAGTGTTTGTGTTGGTCTGGGTGTTTATTATGTATCATAAGTATGTATTTACAAAAAAAATAGTATATATGTATTATATCCATTGTCTAGTACCCATAGCACAAGCTCTGCTTAGTTTGGGACTAGATGGTGTTGTGTAAAAATGTCCCAAAAATATTTATTTATTTATTATTATTAGCGCAATTAAATAAAAGCTTGTTTTTAATTTTAAAAAAAATATTTATTTATATTTTACTTTTTAGTTATAGTAGCTGGACAGGTTTTTTAACTCGCATTCGTATGTTCAGCAAGTCCTTTCATTTGATACCCATATTGTACAAGTACATTAAAAATAACTAGTTGGCCATCTTGGGTGTTCCGCCATCTTGGATTTAGAATGACGTCACACAGCTAACCAAGCATTGTCATCCAAACTAAACGTGTACCTATACAAAATTTCAGCTCAATCTAGAAAGCATAAAAAACTTAGTCCGCCATCTTTAGAAGTCCGCCATATTGGATTTAGAATGACGTCACTTTATTTTTCGAGTTATTGTCAGCAAGCCCTTTCATTAGATACCCATATTGTAAGAGTGCATGAAAAATAACTAGTCCGCCATCTTGGGTGTCCCGCCATGTTGGATTTAGAATGACGTCACACAGCTAACCAAAGATAATATAATCACTACGTTTTACAGCTAACCATGCATTGTCATCAAAACTAAACGTGTATACAAAATTTCAGCTCAATCGGTTGAATCTGCTTCAAAATTAAGTTGCAAGATTCCACCCTAACAAATTATATACATACATACATTTATTTATTTATTTAAACTTCATGCAACATGTGTACAATGCAATGAATGCCTTAGGCATTCTAGCATGCATTTTTGGCATACATTGCAAGTTAAATAAAAGCTTATAAAAAATGGTATTTTTTATTTTTACGATCATGCCAACATTTAGCTTGCCCTATGTCGTACAAGGTTCTGACGTCACCCTTATTAATGGCGGCCAAGTCTCAAGAGCAAGACGTCTTGTAAGACGTTTTTTTTTTACGTGATCAACAGATTAAAAAAACAAAATTTCAAACCGGAAAAAAATATATTTAGAATACATTTAAACTAACAAAACTTAGTAAATGTTGATCTTCAACCTACAATCTATGAATCTACGTTGTGTGCAATTTTCATAATTTTTCGCAATACCCAAACACCCTATTTAAGTAGGATTGTGAAAGATAAAGTACACAGTTTTGAGAAAATGATGATTCGGATCAATCATACTTTCCCTTAATTTTTTAGGTCCACCCATAATTTGTAGTATTTCTAGTGTCTATCGTGTATATTTTGTAGTATTTCTACTAATTCGAGCAATGATTTCCAGACGTCAAAATTATCGTACTTATCCGTACGATATTACATTTTGTATCGTACAGTCGACCGCACGTCAGTGGTAACAGATTGACGTTGAAAGCGTCTTTATAGTCAGTCTCTAAAGTGGTAGGCAATCACCACCTATGGTGGTGGTGGTGGTGGTGGTTGTGGTAGTAGTAGCGTGGACTGCTGACCACAAATAAACACCATCTTATAATTTTAACAGCTAAATCACAGACTACTTAGAGATACGAGCTAAACATAGAAAAATATGGTTTTGGAATCAGCACAGGTTATTTTTACTTTACATACCTAATTCTTGTATTTCTAAAATGTTGCAAAATTTGTTAAATAGTAACTAACTACCCTGTATCTTAAGAAACAGTTGTCGGACATGAATTTCTTAAAAAAAATAGAAAAAGGAAAAAAAAAATAACAAAAGAGGAACAAGGTTTGAATAGTGTAGTACTTTAATTGGTTTAACAAATAAAAAGCTATAAACTGCAAATTGATAAATTTTAACAAGCTTTCTTATCATAAAATATATTGTTTCTTTGGTACGGTTTTTTTCTGTTTGTAAGAAAACGTTGACCATGTCGGTAGTTTGCTTATATTTAACTATCTCCGCAATTTTCCTTAAATATGCTACCGCAAAGCTGGCTTCTTTGGTACTATTTATATTTTCTTGATACAATTGCATTGATACTATATTATACAACGTTACCTTTTGATTATAAATTTGAGAAATTGTTTGTTCAGAATCACGAGGAGTCACGATTGGGATAGTTTTATTTTTTCTAAATCACAAAATTACATGCCTTTACAGCTACTGTAACTGTAAGCTCCCAAGTTGGTAGCGGATAAAGTGAAAAATGTCGTACTCGTAGGTATAGTGTCTACCTGATGCACGGAAACTAATCAAACTAAACTTGGTGCACCGACCGACCTATTCACGATTCACTGAGTTAAAAAAAAGGTAAAATATAACATGGTATAAAAACTAGCCCAATCGATTCTCCTCCTGCAGGGCGATTCAGAACCACACGATAACCAGTTGTCGACCGATTCGGTTTGTTGTCCCGTTTCGTCTGATGATTCACGCAACGAGAGAAGAAGAGATAACAAACCGAATCGATCGACAACTGGTTATCGTGTGGTTCTGAATTGAGGCGCTGATTCTGAACAAACTAGTTTCTCAAATTAGGTAAACAAAAAGAAACGTTGTACGTGGGACACTCAGAAAGTTTTGCGAAACTAAAAAAAATTGTTCTATACGTACATATATTTTTATCAAATCTTTTCAAAGTACTTTCCACCAGCCTCTATACAAAGATTCATGCGCCTAAACCAGTTTTCAAAACACTTTTTCCAGTCCGCCGCAGACACCTCGTTTACAGCCTGCTCGAACGCAGCCAGCGCATCTTCCGGCGACGAAAATTGTATCCCTTTGAGCTGATTTTTTATTTTTGGGAATAAAAAGAAGTCACACGGTGCTAGATCAGGGCTGTAAGGAGGGTGACCCAGGAGTTTGACTGGCGTGCTGTCCAGGAAGTCCCTCGTTTTGAGTGCGGTGTGCGCAGGTGCATTGTCGTGGTGGAGCAGTAGCCCGCGGAGCCCTGTGTTTGGTCGCTTGTTGCTTATAACAGAGAAAACTTCTGGCAAACATTTGGTAGTATACCATTCGGCATTAATGCTTCTTTGATCCCGTAAGGGAATTGATACCAAGTGGCCAGTCAAATTAAAAAAGCTAGCGATCAAAATCTTACCCCCGCTTCTAGATCGCTTCACTTTGGTAGGCGTTGGCTCATTTTGAAACACCCAAACAGTCGACTGGCGCTTGGTTTCTGGGTCGTATTGATAAATCCAGGACTCATCACCTGTAACGATGTCGTAAACACGCCGAGACGAGCCTGCTTCAAATTTGTTAAGCATATCACGGCACCATTCCACCCGGGCCTGCTTCTGAGCATCGGTGAGGTTGTGCGGCACCCAGCGTGATACTATCCTCCTCACGCGAAGATGGCTGTGTAGAATCTCGTGAACGCTTCCCGATCCAATCTTCAATATGTGTTGAATCTCCTGATATGTAATTTGCCTATTGTCTTGGATTAAATTTTTCACTGCTAGCACGTTTTCTTCGGTAACAGCCGTCAAAGGGCGACCGCTTCTTTCGTCATCCCCCAAAGTTGGTCGACCGCGCTTGAATTCGTTATACCAACGATACACGGTTGCCTTGGAAGGGCCTTCATCCATGAATGCCATTTGAAGTCTATCGTACGATTCATCCGGTTTCAGGCGACACTTGAAATCGTATAAAATCATAGCTCTAAAATGTTCCCGGCGCAGATCCATATTTCAGTGAGACACAATACTTTGAATTAACTCGCAAAAAATGTGGAGGGAAATTTTGAAATTGGAACTTACTTATTTTTACTTATAAATAATCATATTTTCGAAAAACATTATAACTGGCCAGTCTCCCATATATAAAAACTTTTTTTCGCAATACTTTCTGAGGGGCCTGGTATATTAATGCAGTCGTATTTTTGTAACGATCGAGCACTATTCACTTTTTAGCATCCAATTCTGGTGGCCCGTTCATCATTGGATTGGATGCCAAGCAGAGTAAATTCTCTTTATTCTGACGTCGGAGCTTGGAGTGGAAAGTTTGTAAGCCGACTCTTTATTTTGTCTTTGTGGAATGTGGATCTACTAATTTCAAAATCGCTCATTACATAACTGATTTTCAGAGACCAGTAATGGACGAAATAGAATCTGATGAGGCTCTGAGATTTTATCAGTTTCTAAATTACTTGGATGGATCGAGTTTCGGAACAGGTACATAATCTTTTTAAAACATTACATTTATATGACTGACTTGTACTAACATAACATGATAACATCGTATTCTTTCTGGTTTTCAGGTCCTATTGATGAATTTGTAGAAGCAATGGGTAGATTAGCCAATTATATGAAACAACAAAACAGTAGAGAAACACAAGCACGTGGCATGCGAGAACTGGAAGCAATAAATGGTGAAAAAGGTCAGGTCTCCTGGGAACTCAATATTACAAATACGCAGAATACGTTTAAATTTTGAATCTATCTTTTGACTGATAATCACAGATTTGACATCTACCGCCATTCTACCGGGGGTATATGTCAAATCAGCGCCCCGATTCAGAACCATACGATAACCAGCTGTCGATCGATTCGGTTTGTTATCTCTTTTTCTCTCGTTGCGTGAATCATAAGACAAAACGAGATAACAAACCGAATCGGTCGACAACTAGTTATCGTGTGGTTCTGAATCGCATAGCTGTGCTGATAACATTAATTATCTACCTAGGTATAAACGTATAGTGAGTTAATAGATAGACTTTAATTGAAATACTTGTAACTTGTTTTTCTTGCAGGAAATAGTATCAAGACCGTGTTGGAAATTAGTACATTAATCATGAGAAAAAAGCGCAAATTCTTCTGTACCGGAGAAGTCAAGGAACCGATCGTTAATAATAAAATTATTTGCAAGGTGAAGTTGAACCTTTAAGCATATATATGATCTATATTCATTCCGCGTGAAACTTTTTACTAAACTCTTACTCCTTGGTTTTTAAAGGATAGGATATTACTTCCTATTGCTGGTACTTCCTGCCGCGATGCTATAATGTACTGGCACCCAGATTTAACAGAAGAACATTATTGTGTAGGCGCACTTGAAGCTAAAAGTGCAGTTCATATTATGGATATTGAAGGTAATTTTATTAATTTATTTATTTGGTTTTTGTATGATATTAAAAAGTATTAAATAAAGGTAGGCGAACTCGTATTTTTTTTATTAATCTAATGCATTAACGCATTCAGATGCATACTCGGCCTACCGTGGCGGTGTAGTGCGTCCGGCATGTTTGCCAAAAACAGGGTAGATGACTTTTACACAGTCATGAGAAAAGCATGAGCCTCCTTTATGAGCCGCATACACAAATCTGACAATGGAATATTAAACGCCATATACGAAGTTAACCTCCAAATTGCCCCATGTTCCAAAAGCTAATAATAGAAAATTGTAATGAAATATATTGTGTGTTGTTTAACGTGTTATCTCTGTTGTTTTTAGGTGAAATGTTTTGTAAAGGAGACGATTATTCGAAGCGTGAATTTCTTCTGGCTTGTGACTTTTATGAAGACCAAGAATCTCCAGTCGCTGATTTACTTCAGTACTATCCAGATCCTGACCCAGAAATTACTCCAAAATTATTCTAATAATTGTTTCTATTAAAGTTACCTCCTTACATCAGATTAGATTAGATTAGATTAGATTATTTTTATTGGTAACAATAATTAATTATTACACGTCATTACAACAAAAAAATGTATAAAATTGTATTATTCAAAAATAACAATAAAAAATCCCTACTAATCTGTTTTTATCTCTACATTTTAGACTTGCTAAAATTATTTCCGTCTAACTTTCTGCCAGTGTTCAGTATCTCAATGTTTTTAGCAGACTTGAAAAAAAGGAGGAGGTTATGGTTATATATTGGACGAGTTTTTTTTTCATGAAATATATAGTTTTTGAAGCAAACACAAGGATTGTGGATTTATTTTTATGAACAACAAAAAGTCGCAGTTGTAAAACAGCTGTTCACTGAAGTAGGTAGCCATTACCAACTTAGAAACAACGTTAGTGCACAGGTTTATCCAACTACCTAAAAGCTAAAATTTATTTAAAAATATGATTTTATCCATTACAAATTTTTCAAGCTATCGAAAATTGTTAAAAGGGTTTTAAAGTAATGATGCGACTCGAGTCCACTTTTACCCGAGCCGAGTGGCATCGAAAAAAACGTATACGAGTGCAAAAATTATCGAGTTCACTCTGACTCCCGAGGAGTCACTCGCCCGTCACTCATCGAGATATAAGCCGTCTGTCAATCATTATCCGTTTTGGCCTTTGACTAAAGATTAGTTCAATTATCAAAGATTTTGGCCTCAGATTAATATTACTATAGGTTTTGGCGGCCGACATCAGAGATATGACATCTACCCGCGGTAGAAGCGCAGGTAGATATCATATCTGTGGCCGACATACATAGCTTCCGATGTGGCGGCCGTCGAAGCCATACACGTTTCCATCAAGCCGTCCGTCAAAGCCACACACTTTTCTGACAAGTAGGAATGTCGATCTAAAATCGATTTGTCAAAAAATCGACTATTGATTAATAATTTCTTAGGTTTTCGCGATCACTACACATTATAATAAAATAAGTATAACCGGATTACATCGCGTATATTATTTTAACTGGTTTTCTTGATAGTTAAACGGTAGATATTTTTATATTTGAAATATCTGTAAAGACGCTTGTCATATTACTCTTCCTGCGACCACGAACGCTGCAAAGCTTTCGAAACGTCAGGAAAACCAATACCTCACTTAGGCGATGCCGATGTAATCCGGTTTAACTTGTTTTATTATGACTATTTGATTAATTATTCTTATTTGTTTGAAAATTGGTTATTTGGGGTAAAGAAGCCCCGGCACTTACTGCGGTTGCCTCGGAGTAATTCTATTTATTCCTCCTAAGCGGTTGCGGTTTTTTAAACTGTCAAAAAAATTGCCGATAGGGTTTCTCAAACAAACTTTTTCATTATCAGGTATTTGTAAGACGTGTGTTTGTGACTATTTTAAACATTTATTGCAAATATCTGCAAAGAAGCCACGGAAATCAAACACATCAGACTTATCTGTTTAGGAAACCATAATTTTAACTAAAGTGACTATTTATCTAAAGTGGCGTGTAAGCGTTTTCTTACCTGCACTGTAATTTATTCTATAAATTGTATACGTTATTACATGCTTTTTTTCATTGAAACAGATTTTATACAAATTTTTGGATTGGTAATCCAGATATATTCGTGCCAAGGGTGGCATCACTGGATAAGCCCCCTCGTCTAATAAGGCCCGTATTACAGAAGGTTCCACAAGTACAGTTTAAACTCACTACTTAAGGATAGAATCGTTACTTGAGTATCGGTCTTATTCCAATACGGTAATTATAAACTTTAATTCAACAACATAACACATTTTAACAACAGAATTTTAACCTGAAATAGAAAAGAAATCTCTACTCAGTGTAGTCTGGACCACACTAGAGAGTGATAGCAGATCAAATCTCTGCACAAATTTTAATATTGAAACAGGTGACAGTATAAAATAAAGCTAAACTCAGCTGAACTGTGATCAATAAGTTTATGCTTGAGGAATGTTCTAAAATTAAAACTCAACCCAAAACTAATTTTAAACAGAGATCAATGCTTGATGCTTGAGTATCGTTCTAGAATATGGTAGAGGTGAAGCGTATTTACTGGAACAGGTTTTAAGACTAGGTTTCACTCAAGACGTCTCAAGACTAGGTATGTGATTGGCGTCCAAACGCGTATCGAGTATTTAGAAGTATTGACGACTTTGGCGAGTCGTATACTCCAAAACGCACACAAACTTACTAATCCAACGGACTCGCTTGACTCGGACGTGCTGAGACGCGAACGGAGACGCGTTCGTTGGAAGCATGTGTGAGTGAGGTGGAATCCGACCGATAATCGACCCTGTTACTCAATGATAAAGACTATTTTTGATTACGTTATTTTTGATTGTTTATGTACCTATTTGTGAACCTAGTGTTTTTATGAATTAAAAGAAATTGAATGAAAAATTAACTTTAAAAAGCTAACAATCATAAGCCTTATCATATTACGTACCTATTATGTAGGAAGAAAGTGTTCAATTTCGAAATCATTTAATTTATAAATTATGTCTTGTGTTTTACATTTCAATAAAATAAAATAAATTCAATGGGTTATGTTATTATTGCCAGAACATTGTCTAGAGACTAGAATGAAAGCTTAGACTATGAAAACTTCTTCACGGGTACCACTAGACGCATACTTCTAAATACTCGTGGCATATACTCTAAAACGCACACAAACTTACGAGGCGCGCGATACTCGCTACGCCTAGACGCGATACACAAGCTCGGTAAGTTCCGGTGACATTCGGAGACGTTCGGTTCGGCACTTGATTTGATATTTTCGCGCCATATTATGGTACATATCCGTGCAACAGCGCTCACTTCAATGTAAAAGCTACTTCACGTCAGTAATCATTAGAGTCAGAATTGAACAACGATGTTTGCTAAAATTAATAAAACTTTAAAACGATTTTGTTATGAGTTTCTAAACCTAATGTTCATACAAATAGAATCACTGTTACTTTGGCAAACAGTTGTTTATGTTTGGTAAGTACTTACTAAAATATGATTTCGTAAAATATTTTAGCAATATTTGTTTTTTAAATCAGTAAGTACGGAATACGTCACAGGAATAGTACCTACCTATTGTTTACGTGTTGAATACAGTTTGTGGATTTCAAGTGACTTGGCGTGTATAATAAAAAACATACCTACGGTGTTTGTGTTATGGTGTGTAGGTTAATAATTTGTAAATAAATTGATATTCATCTACCTGACTTTAAATATAACTAAACTTAACATGGCTCCTAAGAGAAGCATCGCATGGGATCATTTTGACGATAAAGGGGACTATAAAGCACGGTGTAAGATGTGTAAAACTGACATTTCATATAAGGCATCGGTGTCGAATTTGACGAAACATGTGAAGAGACGACATGGTAGTATACGTTTAGTGCCTAGAGAAGACGAACAGATGGACCAGATAGAACCATCTCTTCCAGAACCGTTACCATCAACTTCAGCAACTGCTCAAGAAACAGGCTCTGCAAACGTTCATGGCAATTCAACAAGGACTGTAAAAACAGCTACAAATATAACATCGTATTTGCGGAGAGACTGCTCAAAAATAAAAAAAGATATCGATCGACATATTATGAATTTATTCGTATGTGATCTACAACCCTTTTCCGTTGTGGAAGACAAAGGTTTTAGGCAGTTAATTAATTTTGCATTTCCAAATTATGTAATTCCAAATCGCAAGTATTTTGCAAATAATATGTTACCTTCATTATATGAAGAAACTAAAATGGAAATCAAGAAAATAATTGATACTGAAGTAGAATCGATATGTCTTACTACAGATATGTGGACATCTCGTGTAAATGACTGGTACATGGCCGTAACAGGTCACTTTATAGATAAGAACATGGTCTTGCAATCGCTTCTTTTAGAATGCTGTGCGTTGGACGGAGGTTCGCATACCGGCACAGTTTTAGCCCAAGAACTTCGACGAATTGTTCAAGAATGGAACATTGAAGACAAAATATTAATTGTTATTTCAGACAACGGTTCCAATATAAAGTATGCAATCGAAAAATGTTTAGGATGGCGACATTTTAGTTGCTACGCGCATACTTTGAATTTGGCTGTACAAAAGGCGTTAAACAATGAAGAAATTAGCAATATCACCTGTAAAGTAAAAGCTATAGTTTCATACTTTAAAAGAAGTACCATTGGCTGGGATAAGTTGAAAAAGTATCAACAACAAGCTGGTAAAGATGTAAAAAGACCACTACAAGACGTATCAACTCGCTGGAACTCAACATTTTACATGTTAGAGAGTTTCATTGAACTCAAAGAAGAAATAAATAGTTCCTTGTCGAATCTTAATCCAGGATTGACTTTATTAACGCCACAGGAATGGGTCATTATAGAGAAGTTACTTCTAGTGTTGAAACCTTGCGAACAAGTAACAAAAGAAATGAGCGGGCAAAAGTACGTAACAGGGAGCGCTGTGATTCCCATAACCACCGCCTTAAAATCTGCTTTAGTGGATTTAATACTAAACGATGCTGAACCCCTGCCTGATGAAGTTGAAAAAGTGAGAACAGATCTCTTTGGCGAGCTGGTGTCAAGATTTTCGTCATTAGAAAATAGCCGGACATACACCGTATGTATGTTCCTCGACCCTCGATATAAGCTGTACTTCGAAAATGAGTCAACGGCAGATAACACTAAAAAACATGTAATAGGATTAGTGACCAATCTTATAAGAGAAGCTGAAGCTACAAGTGAAAGAGACAATCAAGTTGATCAACAAGCAAATGAAGTGATTTTGGGAAGAAGTGACACTAACACTATCTGGAAGCATTACCACAAAAAAATGCAAAACATTCGGCCGACTGGTACTGCTTACTCCAGGGCTGTTGTGGAAGTACAGCGATATTTGGAAGACAAAGTCATCAAAATCAACGAGTCTCCATTGCAGTGGTGGTTACAAAATAAAAATTCATATCCCCACTTGGCCATATTGGCTCGACTAAAACAAAATGCACTAGCTACTAGTGTGCCCTGCGAGCGATTATTTTCTGTTGCAGGAAATATTCTATCCGAGCGTAGAACACGTTTAGGTGTTAGAAAGGTACAGCAAATGCTATTTTTGAAAGAAAACAAAAAAATAATTTAGAAAAAAAAACTAAAAAAGAACAAAAAAAATTTAAAATAAAAAAACTAAAAAAAACTCAATCCTGTAAATAGATGCGATTAGTCGATTTTGTACATAAAATCAATTGAAAACTTCTAAATACGCCAGTTTTTTTTTATACACAACATAAATTTTTTCCATATTGAGTACTTTAATAATAGTATAATATTAAAAAAATAAGCTGACAGTCCTAAGCCTGTAAAGTATGAAGGGAAGTTTTCAATAAGATTTAAATTTAAGTATTTTAAAATGTAGAAAAGATACGAATACGCTTAGTCGAAAAGACGTTACTGACAATACTCCTAATTACTCGATGCTGCGAAGACTCGCTAGTATAGGAAACGCCAATAAACTGGAGAGTACTGGAGACGCCTAAATACTCGTGGACCTAGTTTTTGGAATAAGTATTTGGGCGGACGCGTACTTCCAAGACTCCGTACGCATTTTACCTAGTACGACTCACCTCTAGAATATGGGCCTAATAGCTAAGAGCCCAAAACAAAACAAACTTTTCTTTCAATTTATTCATGACCATGGATACTTGTCCTTCAGTCGTAATCATTGAACATATTATACTTGTATCCTAGTAAAGTGATGGAAACTTTACTAGGTTTCTGAGGGGATGATGAGATAATACGAAAGTCATGTTTTTCAACTTTGTACCATTTATCCACACTTGTACACGTTAACGAGCACTTAACATTTAATAATCCACCATTATTACACATTAACACTCGAAGAAACACAAATTTTGGAAAATAATAAAAAATCCACAACACGATTTTAACGAATTTTCCCGCCAACCTCACAAAACAAACTATCGAACCAGTGTTGCCATATCCACCGTAATTACGGCAGTTTATTTTTTTATGATATATATATCTGCTCCACAGATCAGATAATATCTGCTCTTGACCGCAATCTACACAGCTTTACCGTAATTTTGGCTTTTGTTTTTATTTCTGCCACTTACCGTAGTCTTAAATTACGGTGTATGAATGTTACGGTAATTTTTAGAACCCAACCTGGAACTGGCAATAAGCCAAGAAAAATAAAGATTATTGTAATTGTTAGTAATAATTACAATAATTTTTAACGGTAACAAATTCTTTGTAACTTAAGTCAGTAGGCACCTAGTAACTTGCAAAAATTCAAAATGGCTTGCGTTTTTTGCAAATTGTAGCTCTAATTCACGTTGTGTATTGATCGGAATATGATTTGCGACAATAATAACAATATATCTACTGAATAATGCTCATAAAAAAACATTAACCTAGCTCTTTAAGCTCGAAAATCGATAATTTTAGAGTGAATTAATATTATGGAGCATATAAAGCTAGGTTGTCATACTACTACTACTACTACTTTATATATCATTATAAATATTGTGATTATTGTCGCGAAACATATTCCGATAGATATACACCGTAAATAGAGCAAGAGCTTGCAAAAAACGCCAGAAATTTTGAATTTCGAGGGCTACTGCGTCGCAATCACCAATATTTCCTTGGCAGAAAAATATGAAAATTGATAACCGTAAATCTGCCGTATTTCTTTACTGAAATACCGTATTTCTGGTAATTTTGTCCCACTGTGCACCGTATATTCGTTAGTCAATTTGGCAACACTGAATCGGCGGGAATTCGTGAAATTAATCTGTGGCTACACTGTTCTATCTAGTCTTGCCAAAATATCGATAGTTCTGCTATCGATAGTTGACCTTGAACATCAGAAGGATAGTGATGGGAAGTGGATAAATATCAAAAAGATAAAAACTCGGATATTTATCAGAAATGGATAAATACTCTTTCTCACCCATATTTATCGGATCATCATCCTCCGAGCCTTTTCCCAATTATATTGGGGTCGGCTTCCAGTCTAGCCAGATGCGGCTGAACATCAGTATTTTACACGGAGCGACTGCCATCAGACCCCCGCAACCCAGTTACTGGGCAATACCGACATTCGGAGGTTAGACCAGTTGTCAGACTTTCAGGCTTCTGACTACCCGTAACGACTGCCATAGATATTCGTATGACAACCGGGACCGACAGCTTAACGTGCTCTCCGAGGCACGGAGGGGTCTCGATGTGTAACGAAACGGTCACCCATCCACAGACTGACCGCGGCAAGTGCAGCTTAACCTTGCAGATCGTAAAATTCGCGCAGTCGTTGCATCGCTACGTGCCCCTCATATTTATCGGATATTTATCCAAAATGGTGGATAAATATATTTTATGCGTCTCTAATAGATATTTTTCTGGTTTTGCTTACTTAAGATAGTAAGTAAATAAGTAAACTAGGAATAGAGAAAAAACATAATATAGTATAAATGAAGTTTACGATAATTTTGTAGATTACATAATTTACGAAAAAGAAATAAAAATTTTTTTTTTTTAAATATCGACCATCGATATCTACATTTCAGTATCGAACTATCGATATATCGTCCAAAAAAACATTAGTAATAAATATCGATATTTCTAAATAAAAATATCGATATTTCGATATATCGATATTTTATCAACAGTCCTAGTGATTATTATCACAGAGAAAATAATCACTATTATGATCTATTATAGTGATGCGACTCGAGTCCGATTTTGCCACTCGAGTCATTCGAGTCATTTTACAATTTTACTCGAGTACCACTCGAGTGGATCACGAGTCACTCGGTCACTCACCTCACTCACTCATAAACGTCGATAACTCATTCAACAAACACAACAGTTCACTTGAGTTCACTACACGCAACAAGTTCAAACAAGTGTGAAAACAACGCACTTTAACTTATCTCTTTTAAAAAGCAGGTTTAAACTTGTTTGTCTCGGAGAATGTTTGGCGAGTGACTCGATGGTGGGCGAGTGACTCGAGTCCGAGTGAACTCGAGTTGATATTTTTTTCACTCGAGTTCGTTTTTTTACGATGTCACTCGAGTCACTCGAGTAAAATTGGACTCGAGTCGCATCACTAATCTATTATCTTTGGCTATTGCCGAATTTGTCGATGGTTTTGCTTTTCTTTCATAGTTTTTTACACATATTATTGATATTTTCAATTAGAGGTTTGCACCGGAGCGGAATCTTGAGAACCGGTGATATTCACCGGTGATTGGGCGATCTCCGGTAATTCACCGGTGATCTCCGGAGAATTAAGAAAAACAAATCTTCATTAAATTGTACTACAATTTTATCCATAGTGTGTACAGTGTAGGCAGATTCTTACCATGTATAATAAATTAATTTTATTCTACTTTTTTATGGAAATGAAAAACATGATTGTAAAATGAAATATAGGTATTTTTTATTTAAAAATGATTTTCAAACAACTTATGTTAATCAATCAGTCACTACAACGAATGAATGATTGATTGCATGATATTTTTCGGGACTTCTCGCCGTAAAGCCTCTGATACACATGCCTGTAACTTGCATGCTTGCATACAGCTCCTTGCACGTGCCAGCTACTTTAATGTGTATACGTTAACTGGCATGCCTGTACCTGGCAAATAAGTAGATTGCACGAAATTTGATTTACTGGCATGCAATATGAGGGAGGGGTCGCGGGGTTCTGCAAAACCGCCAGTTACTGTTGTGAACGTACGTGGCAGATAGGCATGCCAGTGTCACTCAAATCCGTCTTCTTCTTCTTTTCTTTTCTTATCTCATTAATTTAGCTACAATTTCTACTGCTAGTAACAATATGACACTATTTAATTCACTTAGAATGCTTTCAGTTGATGCAAAAACAAGAAAATATGCTGTTGAGGCGTCGCGTCGGTAGCGTGGCGTACTGGCTCGTGTATACTTCTTGCAAGTTCCTGACATGCAAGTAAGAAAATTGCATGCTTGTTTACTTGCAAATGTAGCCACAGTATGCCAGTTACTTGCATATATCGTTAGCTGACATGCAAAAGCTACTGCTCCATTTTACAGGCATGTGTATTCCGGCCATAAAACCGTAAAAGATTTATGATTCAGAAAAAATAACTTATAACATAACATCACAACTGTAGCGCCCGAAGGATAAGATTTTAAATACCCTCACATTTCGCCAGTTTCGTCTTAACTTTAAAAAAAAGTGGGGAGCGAAGATAAGTTTATAAATTTACGATATTTATTTTTATGTTTATTGTTGGCTAATGAGTTATTAAATAATAAAATAGCTTTTTTTATATTTATTCGAATAATACGTCCAAAAGATTGATTCGTCTTCAGAAGAACAGGAAACTTGGAGTAATACATAAAAAAACTACGATTGTCACCCGTATTAAAATAAAACCCGCCGAACACATAACCTCCTCCATTTTTTTAAGTTGGTTAAAAAGAAATCGGCACCCAGACAAAATTAACAAGATAATCAATTACATTGCAATGAACTATTTGGCTGATGTAGCAAGCGAGATGAATCATTTTAACAACGCTTCGAGTATATTCGTATCCGAAATCCGAAATATTTAAACTCGTAGAAAATAAGCAAAATGAGAAATAATACAGTGTTGAGCAATAAATCTTTTATTTATGTATTCCGAATGATCGATGATAACCGGAGATCAATCGGTTTTTCTTCGGTGTTTTCAATCGAATAATTTCACCGGTTTTCACCGGTGATTCTCCGGTACTCTGTGCTCCGGTGCAAACCTCTATTTTCAATAGATAATTATTTGAATAAAATTCAAGCAATTTCTGACAAGTTCTAATTAAATGTTAGTTACAAACAGTTACAAACACAGAGTACATTATATAGCTGAGTTACAAATGTGAAAGGTTAAATGCCATCTTTATGTTAGGTTAGTTATGCCCATGTCTAAGACAGTCTAAAGACTAGACTACAGCTGTTATTATTTGAAGAGTTTTATAGAAATAGCACGCGTTTATTATAATCACTAAAATGAGTGATGAGAAAGTGAAGATGCGGAAGCAGCTTGGGCTGCTCGAAGGGGTAGCTATAATTTTAGGGATTATATTTGGTAGTGGTATATTTATATCACCCAAGGAAGTTTTAGATAAAACGGGGTCAGTTTGGGGTGCCCTTTCAGTTTGGGCCGCTTGCGGAGTGCTAGCTACGCTCGGAGCCATGTCCTATGCCGAATTAGGTAAGTTAATTTACTCTTTTTTAAATGTCGAAAGAATACTTTTTAAAAATACATCGCTATAATTCGCATGGGTCGATTTGCGATCTCAGGCGACACTAACCGATCATACAATTAAAAATATAATACCATATAATTTATCTAGGCAACAAATTATATTATATTATTTAATCATCTTCATCCTCCAAGCCTTTTCCCAATTATATTGGGGTCGGCTTCTAGTCTAGCCAGATGCGGCTGAACATCAGTATTTTACACGGAGCATATGCCATCAGACCCCCGCAACCCAGTTAGTTATATGTTATATATTTTATATTATATTATTAACCCATGAATGTCTTAAAATGGGCTGACAAAAATTACACACACTGTGAAATAGTTGAAAGGAATAGAGAAACCATGTATTTTAATTTTTTAGTTTATTAAATTTACCCCATAAAACATAGACATAAACATAGTCTACTTTTGTAGACTATAATATTCTGTTTGCAAAAATTGATTTTCTGATAAAGTTTGTTATGAAAATTATTTTATACAGGGTTATGTTCTATCTGTATGCTGAATTTCATTAAAAGCCATACAGAATAGAGAAAATAAATCTTTAGGTCCTAGGAAGTTAAAAAATAACTTCTTTTAGAAAAAAATAAAAAAAAAAGTTTTCTGAAGTCCAATTTTCAATTTCATTTTCAATGTTATAAATTCAAATTCAAATAATTTATTCTGTTAATTGGATGTTAAAAGTCACTTTTACATGTCGGTTATTTAAAGTTTAGGGATATTTTTCACAAGTAATCACAAGCATTTTAAACCAAAACTTTTTAACAAAAAATTTAACTGACAAAAACAAACTGAAAATCGAAAAATAAAATGAAGTTATTTAGTAGACGAAATAGGGGTTCTCAATTCAACGCGTACCTATATATGTATTTTTTCATGTATGACCATGCATAACTTTTTACTCAGGGTTGATTGATTTAAATCAATTTTCAATTATTTTTATTAAAATCGGTGATTTAAATCAAACTTAATTTTTTTCCTTTTTTCGTCAGATCAGACTGCCTCGTTGGTCTAGTGGTTGCAAGCGCGACTGTTGAGCGTGGGGTCCTGGGTTCGATTCCCGAGTCGGGCAAGTGTTATCGGGTTTTTTCATTAGGAAATTCTCAATAGCAGCCTGGACTCTGGATTTGTGGCTGGTCGATGGCAATAGGCTCGCCCCCTATTACATGGGACTACAACATAACTGGCGAAATGTGGGTGTACTATTACACCTCTGCCTACCCCTTCAGGGAAATAAATGCGTGATGTTATGTTAGTGTTGATTTTTTCAATAAAATTTCATTGATTTATTTAAATCATAATGTTATGGGACTAGAAAAGAAAAATTCAGTGTAAAAATTATACAGTTTTTATTTTTTACTGAATGTTGAATAAAAATATAATAGCAATTACAAACTACAAATAGTCAAGAAAATCGTGTTAGGAGATGCTTCAATTAGATGTTGAATTTACTTTTCGGAACTGATTATAAACCAGTAAAAAGTCTTAGAAGTTTGAATGAACTGTTTCCTACATTTCTGTACTTAATTACTACTGTCATACTAGGTAAGTATAAGTGTAGGTCTGTGGTATAAGTAAATTTATGTTATTTTTTTTAATTCTTACAGAGTTACATACTAGTAAAAAGTTTCGTAAAAATATTAAAAATAAGTGAATAAGTAAGAGTTCTATCTAAATAAGGATTAATAGGTAGGTCTTCTTCAAGTTTTGTATTTTAATCTTGACATAGTAATTTTTGGCATAAATATGGTAGGTTCTGTCAGTAGCATAGACTTATATATTACTAGCGTCACAGACTAGCGTAACCCTTTGAAATCATTGGTCAGTAGATTAACATTTATGAAAACCATTTAAAAAATTATAAATAGTTTTGGAGAAAAAAAGTGTTTTTTTACTTATTTTTTTTTTACCATTGCCACTCGATAAAGGTCATTTTATTCATCGATAACAGTGAATAAAACTGTCTTTTACTCACAAGTGAGTAAAACATTTTGAATTTGGAATAAGCATTCTTGCTAAAACAAGACAGAAATGAATAAAACGTGTTGAATGTACCTACTGGCTGGCTCAATGGAGCTATCAAATTTAAATTAAGAAAATAAAAATACTACAGGTTGAAGGAGGGACTTTTGAAGGAGGATTTTTAGTACTTGATTCTCGTTCCAAATATGTTAAAATATTGTATCTTAAAGTTTGAAATAATTTTTAATCAATTTCATCAATTTCTGTGGACACTTCCGCACTTACAAATCAAAATTTTATGCAGTCAGGTATGCACCTAGCACCTAGCACGGTAGTGTCCATCGGTAGTGTGCTATTTTCACCCTCTTCGCCTTTTAAAAGACAGCAGACCCCTAAACAGTCAGAGCTTGCCCGAGCATTTTGACACTTTTGAACGGTAATAGATAACCGGTTGAAATTTTCTCAGAAATTGTGTTGCTATGAGGTGTATCACGACAAATACCAAAAAAAAAAGTCTAAAACCAAAGGGGGTCCCCATACAAGAAACCTCAAAAAACATGTTTTTTTTTTAACGTTTTTGTTGCTTCTCTATCGTCAAAACGGTAATATATACCAGGGTCAAACTTGGCCATATTATAGTGCATATTATGTAGTTTAGCAACAAATACTAAAAATAAGACAAACATAGACATGTGGTGGTACCTACGTAAGAAAGAGTTAGAAATTCACATTTCGCTTACGTTCGTTGATGTCTTTTGATATACTCTCGTAAATTAAATTAGTTTCTATGGGGTATTAGAACGTTCGGTGGTACGGAACCCTTACTGCGTGAGTCCGACTCACACTTGGCCGGTTTTTTTCTTTATGTGTACGCACATTCTACCATATTCTTGAATATGTCTCTCATTCACCCGGTCATGCTATATACCAATATTTATTTTCTTGCAGTCAATGGTAAAAAGTAGAGTACACAACTCGTGAAAAAAAAAATTAATCTCGGCCCTTGTATCCCTCGCTCCGCTCAGGATTCTATTTTTCAATCTTAGAATCCTTCCCTGCTCGGGATCCAACTTAGTCCCTCGAATTATTCCCTTTTTTTTCCATTGTTGTATAATCTACTATTATTCAATATTCAGTAAAAAATAAAAACTGTATAATTTTTATACTGAATTTTTATTTTCTAGTCCCATAACATTATGATTTAAATAAATCAATGAAATTTTATTGAAAAAATCAACATTAACATAACATCACGCATGTATTTCCCCGAAGGGGTAGGCAGAGGTGTAATAGTACACCCACATTTCGCCAGTTATGTTATAGTCCCATGTAATAGTGGGCGAGCCTATTGCCATCGACCAGGCACAAATCCAGACTCCAGGCTGCTATTGAGAATTTCCTAATGAAAAAACCCGATAACACTTGCCCGACCCGGGAATCGAACCCAGGACCCCACGCTCAGCAGTCGCGCTTGCAACCACTAGAGTCTAGTCAGATTCGTCAGATCAGACTGCCTCGTTGGTCTAGTCACTAGACCAACAAAAAGAAAAAGAAAAAAAAAACAAGATTGATTTAAATCACTGATTTTTATATAAAAAATCACTTGATTTAAATCATTTGATTTATATATGACAATAATCAACCCTGAGTAAAAAGTTATGCATGGTCATACATAAAAAAAATACATATATATGTATACGCGTTGAATTGAGAACCCCTTTTTCGTCGGTTAGAAATATATAAATAATTTATAATTTCAAAAGAATATATACTCTGGGGCTTTACTCCCGACTGGTTAGAGCTCTGAACCAAATCGAGCTAATGTCAATTCCTCATGTCAGCTCCTGTGATTGGCCGGCAAAAATGTTAACAACCAATCACAACGCTTGACCTGATTTGTATGATGATCTGTATTTCGGGTACCTGGTATTGCATTCCCTAATTGCAATGCACTACTGTATTTGTAGAAGAGTACACATGAATCTTTTACTTTGTTACCCAGGTACAACATTGGCTAAAAGTGGTGGTGATTATCACTATATCAACGAGGCCTACGGACCGCTTCCAGCATTCCTCTACCTGTGGGACGCCATCTTGGTGTTTGTGTAAGTAATAGAATTAACTAAGTATTTATAACTGCAACAGCCTAGGTGGTATTGCAGTTGTTATGGGCAAAGGTAACCGCTTAACATCAGGTGGGCCTTTAGCTCATTTCGCTATCCTATAATATAAAAAAAACATTTTTTTTTTAAATAGTTCAAAGTTAAATAAAGTTTTCCTGCGCGTTTTTGCTCTACTCACTAAAAACAATCAACGAAAATCATTAAATTACTTACTACTAATAAAAACAAAATAACATCAAATACAACATGAAATCAATGATAAACAATAACATTCCAAAAATGCGTTCCCCGCTCGACCACTTTCAACTCGCACGCACTTTGCTTGTTTGTTTGGCTCCGACTCATAATTAGTTATTTACATTAGTTTAGTTAGGAGAATAGTAATTAAGACTAAAAAGCTTCATTTTATTTTTCGATTTTCAGTTTCTATTTTCGTCGGGTCAATTTTTTGTTAAAAAGTTTTTGTTTCTTTTAGGCCAACTACAAATGCTATTATGGCGCTGACTTTTGCCAACAATATTCTGGAACCGATATTTCCGAACTGCCCCATCGATCCCATCTGTAGGAAGCTTATAGCCGCTGTCGCCATAAGTGAGTATTACCATTTTTGTTAACGAAAAACGTCAAAGTTTTAACTGTAGGTGTGCTTTAGATATTCAGTAAAATTCTATTTGTATTGTTAATTCTTGTTTCACTGTTATGGAATATTTCAATGAGTCAGCACCAATTGAACTACAGTCTGAATACGATGGTTTTTGTGGATTTTGAAAACATGTAATATTACTGATTAGAATGTTAGTCAGACTTCGAAACTGAAACTCAAGTGTTCAAACCAGAAATCAGTGGAGCAAATCGTTCATTCGAGAGAACGACGTGTAGTTGGTACTTTGTTATTATTCAACAAAACACTTGGCCAACTCAATTCGCCTAGCTACACATAACAATAGCGTATTTCTAGGACACCAAAACAACGCGAAGCACCGTTAGCTTGCCTAAAGCATCCAAAGCAGGATATTTACCGTCATTGTGAATTCAAAAAATCTGCGAGTCAATTTGCATATAGGTAACCTGTTTGGCATAAAAAAAACACAAATTATACAACATGTGGATCAGTAACCGTGCCATATTTCTAGAGCAAAGATGTGCTTAGGCTTCTAAAAATACTTAACCAATTGTATGGTTATTTAATAACCAAATTTTTACTTAGAAACATAGCGTTGTTTTGAATTGAGGTGTTGTAAGTAATGTCATAGTTTTCGTACAACAGACAATCTACAAAAACTCAAGATGTTGTGTTTTCTTAGGTTTCCTAACATTCATAAACGCGTACGATGTCAGATTCACAACGAGGATACAGAATGTTTTCATGTTCACCAAGATTACGGCGCTGGTCATCATTATTATCGGAGGCATCATCTGGATGAGCAAAGGTAAGAAGAATTACCCAAACGTACTTTTTTATTCAATTTATGAGAATTTATCAAAGAATACTAATAAAGTAATGAGACAATAACTTTTCAATTGTTTGCTGGCTTTGCGCCCGTTGAGGGGTTTAAAGACGATTGAAGATACGTATATCTTCTCATGGGTGTCGTAAAAGGCGACTAAGGGATTCACCAGAGGATGGGCAGCAGCGTTCTCTGAGTATTTAACCGACCAACTGTGATCGCCAACCCGCTTGCCAAGCGTGGCGAATAGGCTCCATATTTCAATTAGTGTCGCAGCTATTCCCTGATTTCATAAGATGTGCACAGAAGTTAATTATTTGAATCCGAAGAAAAATTACTTCTTCGATGTTATCATGTCATGTGGCTTATAATAAAATTTGTTTGTGTAACCAAGTATTAAGATGTGGAGAACAATGCAAGTAATCGAAGGTGTAGTTATAACAGGTGTAGAGTAAGTCAATGTAAAGACTGTTTATTCACTCTCGTCTTATTTAGTAAACAATCTTGGCATGTAGAAGTTTTTAAACTTTCGCGAATTTCACTCATAATGTGCAGAACTAGTAATAAAATGTTATCAGTACTTATTTGAATAAAGAGACATGCCAAGATTATTGAACTATGTTTACGGGACTGGTCGCGCCCAATTAAATAAAAATATAACAAACATTTTGACTAACCTCGACGTTTCGGCCAAGTTGCATTGGCCGTGGTCATGAGCAGACTGAAGTATGTGGGTGTCATCGTCTTGAGCGGCGGGTGTTACGAAAAACCAACCGCGAGTAGTTCGAGAAAACACCCGCCGCTCAAGACGATGACACCCACATACTTCAGTCTGCTCGTGACCACGGCCAATGCAACTTGGCCGAAACGTCGAGGTTAGTGAAAATGTTTGTTATATTTTGATTTAATTGTGCGCGACAAGTCCCGTAAACATAGTTCAATAATCTTGGCATGTCTCTTTATTCAAATAACTAAGTACTGATAACATTTTATTACTAGTTCTGCACATTAGACATGGGTTAACTAGCTCCAGTAAAGGATTGGATATGTAATATATCATTCCAAGTAAAGATATGTGTCCGATTGGCATATCCATATCCTTGGGACTGAAGTAACTTTACGTTGACATAAAAAGAAAAATATTGTATACAGGATTTTTTTTAACAAGTGCGCAAATTTTTTTTGGTGGTTCAGTATGAATAATAGAACACATTTCCATTAATTGTTCAAAACATTTTTTTATATTTTTATCCGACTTAAAATCAGCAAAATATGGACACAATCTGTTCGTAATAACATCAATGAAAGCGCGCGACGGCTGGCTCATGCGGCTGCGGGTTTACATCGGGGGTACAACCCCCTCCCGGACGGCTGCGTGAGACAGCCGTCGCGCGCTTTTATTGATGTTATTACGAACAGATTGTGTACATATTTTGCTCATATTAAGTCGGATAAAAAAAAAAAAAAATGTATAGAACAATTAATGGAAATGTGTTTTATTACTCATAGCGAACCACCAAAAAAAATTTGCGCATTAGTTAAAAAAATTTCCTGTATATATAATGACATCAATTAGATGTCATTATATATACAGGAATTTTTTTTACTGTACCTTAAGCATGTAATATTTTTTCAAGTTAACTTGAAGATACTATTGTATGCCTTATGAGGTAAATTGTGCTGACCAAAAATTATTATTGTAAGATCTTTTATGTACCACAATCAATGCAACAAAGTTTATTTCGATTTCTATTTGCATTTATGTCCGAGGTTGATAACTCCGGCTTCTAACGGCAAAAATTAATATACAATCTATCCACGATTTGCCCTACTAGAGATAGGAATTTGATATAACCTCCATACAAAATATGTCAAATTTCTATCTCTAGTAGGGTAAATCGTAGATAGATTGGATATTAATTTTGGCCGTAAATAAATCCACCGGAGTGAGCCTGGATATATTGTCGATTTGATAGATCCGTGGAACGATTAAATGACACAGTAACATAATAATTGATTTACTTTCTTACTTTACAGGTTTAGGTTAGGTTAAGTTATTATTATAACTTTTTTTATTTGATAGACAGTACAATCAAATAAATAAAAAATTAAAGGCGTATTTAAAAATCAAGTATTATGTACAATGATTATCTAAACTTAGGTTTTCGTTCCATATCGTTGTCGTCAGTGTCGAACGTCGGGCGTCGGAGTTACTCGGATATAGGATATGTTTTTTTCTTATTCTTATTCTTTATTGTACACACGGCTACACATCAAGCTGTACATTTCCAATATAAGCTAACCTCGCATTGTATAGGTTTTCCTTACAACGCGAGGTCAGCCTATACTGGTTTTGTACAGCTTGATGTGTAGCCGTGTGTACACACAAATATACATTTAGATTACAGTAGGAAAGTTCATGTACATCGCTGAGCTTAACTCAGAACTGAGTTTTCTAACAGCAAACCTTAGAGCGATAGAGAGATGTTGAATGTAGAGGATAGAAACAAGTGTACAACATAAATTAAACCTACTTTATTTACTTACAGTACTAGCTAATAATAATATAAATAATGTATAGGTAGATACTTAAGTATATATAATAGATACATAAGAACATATACATTCATATACCAGGCCCCTCAGAAAGTATTGCGAAAAAAAGTTTTTATATATGGGAGACTGGCCAGTTATAATGTTTTTCGAAAATATGATTATTTATAAGTAAAAATAAGTAAGTTCCAATTTCAAAATTTCCCTCCACATTTTTTGCGAGTTAATTCAAAGTATTGTGTCTCACTGAAATATGGATCTGCGCCGGGAACATTTTAGAGCTATGATTTTATACGATTTCAAGTGTCGCCTGAAACCGGATGAATCGTACGATAGACTTCAAATGGCATTCATGGATGAAGGCCCTTCCAAGGCAACCGTGTATCGTTGGTATAACGAATTCAAGCGCGGTCGACCAACTTTGGGGGATGACGAAAGAAGCGGTCGCCCTTTGACGGCTGTTACCGAAGAAAACGTGCTAGCAGTGAAAAATTTAATCCAAGACAATAGGCGAATTACATATCAGGAGATTCAACACATATTGAAGATTGGATCGGGAAGCGTTCACGAGATTCTACACAGCCATCTTCGCGTGAGGAGGATAGTATCACGCTGGGTGCCGCACAACCTCACCGATGCTCAGAAGCAGGCCCGGGTGGAATGGTGCCGTGATATGCTTAACAAATTTGAAGCAGGCTCGTCTCGGCGTGTTTACGACATCGTTACAGGTGATGAGTCCTGGATTTATCAATACGACCCAGAAACCAAGCGCCAGTCGACTGTTTGGGTGTTTCAAAATGAGCCAACGCCTACCAAAGTGAAGCGATCTAGAAGCGGGGGTAAGATTTTGATCGCTAGCTTTTTTAATTTGACTGGCCACTTGGTATCAATTCCCTTACGGGATCAAAGAAGCATTAATGCCGAATGGTATACTACCAAATGTTTGCCAGAAGTTTTCTCTGTTATAAGCAACAAGCGACCAAACACAGGGCTCCGCGGGCTACTGCTCCACCACGACAATGCACCTGCGCACACCGCACTCAAAACGAGGGACTTCCTGGACAGCACGCCAGTCAAACTCCTGGGTCACCCTCCTTACAGCCCTGATCTAGCACCGTGTGACTTCTTTTTATTCCCAAAAATAAAAAATCAGCTCAAAGGGATACAATTTTCGTCGCCGGAAGATGCGCTGGCTGCGTTCGAGCAGGCTGTAAACGAGGTGTCTGCGGCGGACTGGAAAAAGTGTTTTGAAAACTGGTTTAGGCGCATGAATCTTTGTATAGAGGCTGGTGGAAAGTACTTTGAAAAGATTTGATAAAAATATATGTACGTATAGAACAATTTTTTTTAGTTTCGCAAAACTTTCTGAGTGTCCCACGTATATATATATATATAATACATAACATGTACTATAACTCATGTTGAGAGGAAATGCTCCTTAATTCTTCTCTTGAAGACATTCAGTGACGGGCTATCGCGCAGAGAGTGTGGGAGAGAATTCCACAGACGCACTGCACGTATGGTGAAAGAACCATCGTAACGGCTAGTTGTGTGATGGGGTATACGGAGGAGAAGGGAAGAAGATCAGCGACAAGTTTTTTTGTAAGTGAAGGGTGATACATTTCCGCTTTGGGATATATATCCGAAGATATAGCTGTGCCCGGAGTTACCCATGCCTACTGCACGTGATTGGGTAAAAAAATTTTGATATAATATAATATCTTAATAATTAATGACGACTTTTATTAAAAAGACATGCCAAGATTGTTTACAAAATAAGACGACAATGAAAAAACAGAGCTAATTTTGCGTTTATCCTTTCGTAGATAACATTACACACAGTTAGGCAAAATCAAAACGCAGCGGAACAATCTAGCTTTTGTGTATGCATTTCAAGGCGTTCCCTCGGCACCGGATCGATATTTAGGAGACCCCCCTCATATTCAATCAAGTCACCCTAACCGCTCTTTGCTGGACATCACCCTCTCCCAATCCCAGTTGCTTGCTGCACGTTTATTTTAGACCCACCTCTGTACGAGTAAATTTTGCGTACATTCAATTCAATTCAAATTATTTATTTGCTAGAATATGGTACGGTCGACCGCACGTCGGTAGTAACACTTTGACATTAGCAGTATCTTTATTTCGTAAGCAGTAAGGGTGGTTTTCGAATTGACGTGTTACCACTGTCATGCAGCCGACTGTACATAGAATAGGTGTTACAAAAATTTCGTGTTTTAACATATCCTGTCACGTATGACGTGCAAACATACATACTCACTTTATTTTAGTAAAAAAGCATACCTAAGGCTAAAAATAATAATTAAATATTAATTTTAAGGTTGTTCTGCTTTCTCACATACACTAAGCTAGCTTGAATTCTAGCCTATAATATGACGTCGTACAGTCGACTGCACATCAGTGGTAACAGTTTGACATTGACATCGCCTTTGTTTCGTAAGCAGTAAGGGTGGTTTTCTGTTCCGTGTGGTGCCGGACGTGTTCCGTGTGGTGCCGGACGTAAAGTATTGCACCACCCTATATCTTCACATGGGTGTCGTAAAAGGCGACTAAGGGATTCACCAGAGGATGGGCAGCAGCGTTCTCTGAGTATTTAACCAACTAACTGCGATCGCCAACCCGCCTGCCAAGCGTGGCGATTATGGCATATCCCCCCAACATATGCTTGGGGGAGGCCTATGTCCAGCAGTGGATGTCTTTCGGCTGAAATGATGATAATGATGAATGAATCGTGGTTTTCTATGTCAAGTGTTACCACTGTCATGTAGTCGACTGTAGGTACACACGGCTACACATCAAGCTGTACATTTCCAGTATAAGCTGATCTCGCATTGTACGGAAAGCCTACAGCTTATTCTGGAAATGTACAGCTTGATGTGTAGCCGTGTGTACGTTGTTTTTACTTGTTTTTGTTTGTTTCTACATCACATTGTCGTACCATTACATACAAAGGCCCGTATTACAGAAAGTTCCTCAAGCTTTAATCACTGTTTAAAACTAGTTTTAGTGTTGGGATTTAATTTTAGAACATTCCTCAAGCATAGATTCATTAGTCACAGTTGAGCTGAGTTTAGCTTTATTCTACACTGTCACCTGTTTAGATATTTGAGCAGAGATTTGATTTGTTATCACTCAAGTGTGGTCGAGACCAAGCTTGAGTAGAGATTCCTTTGCTATTGCAGGTTATATTCGTATGTTATGTTGTTGAATTGAAGTTTTTAATTACAGTATTGGAATAAGACCGATGCTCAAGTAACAATTCTATCCTTAAGTAGTGATCAGGTGATTGAAGATCACACTGTAATTTAGAAACGTTCTGTAATACAGACTTAAGACTTATCCAATAACATAGTCAAGGCACGCCTAGCAAATTACGACGCGGACTCTTTTAATTAATGTTTCGTTAAGAATTAATTAACATTATGAAGATTGTCATATTGTGACTCTAGGGTGCGTGTGAATTACAGCAATTATACCATATGACCGTCTGAAATACCGTGATGATTGTGACCAGTGCGGCCATTTACAACGGAGGCTCCTATCAGACGAATCAATGACTGTTTGAGAGTAGAATTAATGGAAAATTTTAAGCGTTTCTAATTGAAAAAGTACACTCGATAGAGATATATATATTTGTTTGTAATTTGCGATTTTTTTTATGTACTCCTCTACTTAGAACTCTTCTTAATCGGAGGTCCTCAATAAAATAAAATAAAAAATATGATTAAAATAATCTAAAGATTTTATTGGCGTGCATACGTTTACGTTTTTATTTTACGTGTTAGTCCTAAGTTTAATAATGTTAATGGTGTACAATAAAGAATATTCTATCTATCTATCTATCTCATACAATTTCGTCTCGCGTGTCATCCCTCATCATTTCAGCCGAAAAACATCCACAACTGAACAAAGGCCTCCCCCAAAGGGCAACGACACCCATGAGAAGAGAGAGGGTGGTGTCATCCCTGCTCTGTGCCTATCTAGTTGCTAACCAATCAACTCTTCCAACGTTCCACACATTAATTTTGATTATCATATCATTTTTCGATCAATTCTCATATATAATATAAAACTCTAAAGGTAAATTCAACTCATTTATTTAGCAAATTGGATATTAAAATTACTGTTACAAGTCGGTATTTTTTTTTTCTTTAAGGAGATATACCGAAACAAACTCAAGGTCAGTCACTAAGGCTTATATTCACAGACGAATCTAAGCGTGAACTCATACTTCCAAATGTCAAAATGCAGTGCTATTTGACAGTTGGAAGCATGAGTTCACGCTTTGATTCATCTCTGAATGTAAGCCTTAGTCATATATGTCTTAACACCTGCTATATTTGTTTTTTATGATTAAGGTGGAACGGAACACTTTGAAGATGGATGGGGGGGCACGAAGTCATCAGTCAGCGATTGGTCCGTCGCCTTCTATTCTGGAATCTTCTCTTACTCCGGCTGGTAAGTACAACTTCTGAGCAGAACTGAACTTTTCGCAGCGTCGCGAATCTGATAACTAAAGCCTCGTATGCATTGCATACATTTGTCTCGAGAAATTGTATTGAGGAGACTCGGTTTCATAAAGTCTCTTCATTTCTCGATAAATATCTCGAGACAAAAATTTGATCTTGAGACATGTTTCACCGTATCCGTCGGCTGCAGGCGCGGTTCCAGCCCAAGACTTTGGGGGGGGTCAACTTGGCTTACGTACAGTTTGAAGGTCCAATTTTTTTTTCGCAATAACAAGGTAAAGTTTGGAGTTAGTTTATTATGTAACCGAATAGTTACTTACAAAATGAACGTCAACAATGAGGAAACGAACGTTAGGAACAAACGCGAGCGAAGCGAGCGCGAATTTTTCATATTTATGCGAAAAGTTGACTTTAATTTAAGTGTATCTTTTGGAGCTGCAGGCTATGTACGATAATGATGAAGCGCGAGCGAAGCGAGCGCGAAAATTTTTTCACCGCCGAAGCTTCAATCGCTTGCGCCTTTGAGTGTCCAATCGCAACGGCAGGCTGCATGGGGTGCATTAAAACAGCCTCCACGAGTGACGATATGTAATTGACTGTCCGGCGCACCCTGGGCAGTCAGCCCCGCTACCAACCTGCTGACTGACTAATCTTTTGCCCAGGGCATGAGCTGTTATCATTATGTAGCTCATGTGGATACGATAGAAGGAGAACGGCAGGCTCATGTAATGTAGCGCAAACCGTTCAACAAAATGAACTACCGCCGTCGTATGTGATATTATTTGTCACTAAACTGGAAATATCATTCATACTTTATTTTGAGCAAAATAATACCTATGCTGTAAACACGCTGTAAATTGAACTTCAGTACATAAACAAAACTCTAAAATAATGTTAGGTATTTTTTGAGCTACGAGTAGATGTCGTGTGAATCGTGTGATGTAAGTAGGTAGTACTTACCTAATTTTGATTTCATTGTTTACTTTTGGACGTTTAAGCAGGAAGTCAACAATTTATTTTATTTATTTTTGTAATTTGTCTATTTTTAGGAGATTTGTCGATTTGACGTGTACGATTTTGGGGGGGGTCATGACCCCTACGACCCCCCCCCCCCCTAGAACCGCCACTGGTCGGCTGTCGGTTTTTGCCGAGCCATCAAAAGCCAGAGACAGTGTCGCGAGACTAGTTTTGCGTGTGGACGTTTTTGGAGACACGGATAGTAAATATGCAGTACAACACAGCACTATCTCTTCTTGAGACATCACGACGGATAATGTGTGATAATGTTGTGTCGGAAGATACGTGGTTTCGAAACAAAGACGGATACCTGTCTGGAGATAATTTATAAGCCTTGTACGCATTATGAGACATCGACTGGTTCTAGGTATACCAACTGGTGCAACCCGCAAAAATGTGAAATCCACTTTTTTGCTTAAATCACCATTTTTAGGGTTCCGTACTCAAAGGGTGCAAACGGGACCCTATTACTCTCGCAACGCTGTCCGTCAGTCCGTCCGTGTGTCTGTCACAGGGCTGTATCTTTTGAACGGTAATAGGTAACCGGTTGAAATTTTCTCAGAAATTGTGTTGCTATGAGGTGTATCACGACAAATACTAAAAACTATAAAAGTCTAAAACCAAAGGGGACCCCATACAAGAAACCTCAAAAAACATGCATTTTTTTTTTACGTTTTTGTTCCTGCTATATCTTCAAAACGGAAATATATACCAGCGTCAAACTTGGTCAGATTATAGTGCATATTATGTAGTTTCGCAACAAATACTAAAAATAAGCCAAACATAGACATATGTGGTGGTACCTGCGTAAGAAAGAAATGCAAAAATTCATATTTCGCACACTGTACGTTGATGTCTTTTGATAAACTCTCGTAAATTAAATCAGTTTTTATGGGGTATAAGGTCGTTGAGAGGTACGGAACCCTTACTGCGCGAGGCCGACTCGCACTTGGCCGGTTTTTTATTTACCCGTTTCTTTATACTGGGTATCAGGGAAACGCTCCCGAAACTGAAAGGCTATTATTATACTACCTAAACACAATCGAATACCAATAACCATTAGCCTTATACTCATTGTTTTCGTGATTTGGTATTTTGCAAACCCAAAATGTACGCTCGCTACGACACGGACTGCGTATGCGAGCGGATGTCGTTCACCCCTAGCACCAGCTGATATTTTATTTGAATTACATTGCGAACTTTAAAAAATTAAGTGAATAAATGGGGTTTTTTTGCAAATCAGTTTTATTTAACTGCCCAAAGATGGTTATGTATGAAAAATGCAAAAAAAACATAAAAATCTAAAAAAAGAATCGCTTTTTTTGTGGTTTCGTATCAGTAATCACCAGCACTATCACCTATCTTCGTTTTCGGAAGCGTTTCCCTGACACCCAGTATAGTAGGTTGATCTTCACCGAAGCGTATCTATTTATCTGTACCGGGAACCCGCTTCTTATAATAATAAATAAAATAAATATCTTTGGGACATTTTTACACAGCACTATCTAGTCCCAAACTAAGCAGAGCTTGTGCTATGGGTACTAGACAATGGATATAATACTTATATACTTTTTTTACTTATGCATGCACCCTAACTACACTACAGTACTGAGGTGATTCATCGCACCGAGAGTTATTTCAGTCGCTATAGAAAGATAAGGTTTTTATCATACGTGTATGTAAACAAGAAATTTTGTTTCATTTAAATTTTATGCAAAATTGGGTTATTAGGTTAATAGGACACCTTTATTGGTCGTTTGCCTAACACCCGCACACACAACAAGACCTTTGTTTCCTCATCATCATCCTCCTGCCCTTATCCCAATTTATTTGTGGTCGGCGCAGCATGTTTTTTTTTCTTCCATACATCTCTATCAGCCGTCATCTCCGTGTTTACTTTCTTTCTATTCATATCATCTTTCACACAATCCATCCATATTTTCTTCGGTCTTCCTGTTTTCTTATAGCCATCCACATTCATACTTAAAACTTTCCTCGTAACATGCTCCTCATTCCTCCTCATCACATGGCCATACCATGACAGTCTGTTGCTACTTAACTTCTCTGTCACTGGCGCTACTTTCAAACTCCCTATCACATACTTATTTCTTATCATATCCATTCTCGTTACACCACACATTCCTCTTAACATTCTCATCTCCTTTATGTTCTCCTCATATATTTTAGACCTTGTTTCCTAACGGCCAAAATTAATATCCAATCTATTCACGATTTGCCCTACTAGAGATAGGAATTTGACATAAGCTCCAAACAAAATACGCCAATTCTATCTCTAGTAGGGCGTTTTGTTTCGTTTGCCGATCAACTTTCACTTCGGATTTTGGAAGCATTTCGATCGTTTGAGAATAGCACTGCTGATCTCCTTATCGTGTTAATGGTTCAATCAAGTTGTATATAAATTTTACATAATTAGATATTCTTAAATTCAAATTCAAATTATTTATTTACTAGAATATGGTATTACGTGGGACACTCAGAAAGTTTTGCGAAACTAAAAAAAATTGTTCTATACGTACATATATTTTTATCAAATCTTTTCAAAGTACTTTCCACCAGCCTCTATACAAAGATTCATGCGCCTAAACCAGTTTTCAAAACACTTTTTCCAGTCCGCCGCAGACACCTCGTTTACAGCCTGCTCGAACGCAGCCAGCGCATCTTCCGGCGACGAAAATTGTATCCCTTTGAGCTGATTTTTTATTTTTGGGAATAAAAAGAAGTCACACGGTGCTAGATCAGGGCTGTAAGGAGGGTGACCCAGGAGTTTGACTGGCGTGCTGTCCAGGAAGTCCCTCGTTTTGAGTGCGGTGTGCGCAGGTGCATTGTCGTGGTGGAGCAGTAGCCCGCGGAGCCCTGTGTTTGGTCGCTTGTTGCTTATAACAGAGAAAACTTCTGGCAAACATTTGGTAGTATACCATTCGGCATTAATGCTTCTTTGATCCCGTAAGGGAATTGATACCAAGTGGCCAGTCAAATTAAAAAAGCTAGCGATCAAAATCTTACCCCCGCTTCTAGATCGCTTCACTTTGGTAGGCGTTGGCTCATTTTGAAACACCCAAACAGTCGACTGGCGCTTGGTTTCTGGGTCGTATTGATAAATCCAGGACTCATCACCTGTAACGATGTCGTAAACACGCCGAGACGAGCCTGCTTCAAATTTGTTAAGCATATCACGGCACCATTCCACCCGGGCCTGCTTCTGAGCATCGGTGAGGTTGTGCGGCACCCAGCGTGATACTATCCTCCTCACGCGAAGATGGCTGTGTAGAATCTCGTGAACGCTTCCCGATCCAATCTTCAATATGTGTTGAATCTCCTGATATGTAATTCGCCTATTGTCTTGGATTAATTTTTTCACTGCTAGCACGTTTTCTTCGGTAACAGCCGTCAAAGGGCGACCGCTTCTTTCGTCATCCCCCAAAGTTGGTCGACCGCGCTTGAATTCGTTATACCAACGATACACGGTTGCCTTGGAAGGGCCTTCATCCATGAATGCCATTTGAAGTCTATCGTACGATTCATCCGGTTTCAGGCGACACTTGAAATCGTATAAAATCATAGCTCTAAAATGTTCCCGGCGCAGATCCATATTTCAGTGAGACACAATACTTTGAATTAACTCGCAAAAAATGTGGAGGGAAATTTTGAAATTGGAACTTACTTATTTTTACTTATAAATAATCATATTTTCGAAAAACATTATAACTGGCCAGTCTCCCATATATAAAAACTTTTTTTCGCAATACTTTCTGAGGGGCCTGGTATTACAGATGTAGGTGACTTATGATTAGTTTCAGCATATTCTGCCCCTCGGGGCGTGCAAATTGGACTTATACATAACAAAATTATTAAAATTATGAGCATGCATATTAATTATGTGTAACCTTTATTTTATAAACCTAGGTATCTTATCTTCTAAATATTCAGTAACACTATAATAGTTCTTGCTCATTAAGAAATTATACATATTTTTTTTAAATTGGGATAGCGGTAATTCTTTAATGGTTTGAGGGAGATGGTTGTATACACGAAGAAAAGAAAGGAGTCCTTTCTGTTCTCCATGGTTGTATACCTAGGATATAATGGAATTATTACATTAGAATATAATGTGGCCACTTCATATTGAAGTCCAAATGAGTCCCTTGTGTCCGAACTGCACGAGAGACGATCTCTACCGCGGCGCCGCCACTAATAACGCCATTGAATTAGATGCATGCAATACCTTTTTCCTCATATCGATGTTTAATGCTATTCATCAACTCAGCCTATCGCAGTCCACAGCTGGTCATAGGCCTCTCCCAAATTGCGCCACAACACTTAGTCCTCTGCCTGCCGCATCCAGTCCCCCCCGGCTACTTTCATCAGGTCGTCGGTCCACCTGGCTGGGGGGCGCCCTACACTGCGTTTGCCGATTCGCGGTCTCCACTCAAGGACTCATCTGCTCCAACGGCCATCGGTCCTTCGACAGATATGCCAGCCCACTGCCACTTCAGCTTACTGCTATTATTCGTTTGTTTTAAATGAATTGTTACATAACTTTCGTTTCAAACTTACCGAGTGATCAGTTTTCCTTTATTATTTACTAGTAAGAAGTAGTTTTCCTTTAAAACGACGCCTAATGAGTAAACTAATATTATGAATGTGTGGTTAGTTAGGGATATTTCTATTTAAATTGAATGCATAACTAAACGCTTTTTATAATTATTTATTTATACAGCAGCTTTAAAATAAAAATGTTATACAGAAAGTATGGTTAAAAAAATCTTACGCTGTACCTAACTTCCTACTTTGTTATTACAAAAAAGGGTTTATCATTAGGTTTAGCCTAAGCCAAGCTTAAGTACCTTTTCGTGTATGAAGTTTGACGCTAGGCCCTGTTTAAACAACAGTATAAACTTTGTTATAAGGGGGTATTTGTTTTTGCACTGTGTTAAAATTCACACGGTAGGTAAAGTTGTTAACATGTTCAAATAAGGAAAACTGTTATTAGAGAAGTGTTTATTAATTGTGGAAAATAACTGGCTTTGTTGTGGTTTGTGGATGTCTAATTTTTTTCATTAAATAATAAACGTTGAGTTGGTTAGAGACAGTTCCCACTAAACATACAACGTGGGGATAAACATACGACATAAAAAAATATTTGTTTTGATTTGTGACAGTGTATTGATTGGTATTTATTATTTTCAATTTTAATTATGTAAATACCCAAAAAAAAATGCGTTTTTAGTCATAAGTCATTTATTCATTTGTGTAACATAGGTACAAAAAATAATCATTCATTCATCATCATTTCAGCCTAAAGACGTCCACTGCTGAACAAAGGCCTCCCCCAATACCAAGCGTGGCGATTATGGCATATCAGGGTTGGTTTGTGGCGGGTTGGCGATCGCAGTTGGTTGGTTAAATACTCAGAGAACGCTGCTGCCCATCCTCTGGTGAATCCCTTAGTCGCCTTTTACGACACCCGTGAGAAGATATAGGCAAAAAATAATATAAAGTTCATAATACAATAAAGAGTCCGCTATGTTATGCCAGAAGGCGTACAAATGTGTATTTAAAATCTAAATGCAATCTAATCTAATTTTATGCCTAAATGTTTTGTATGCCTTCTGGCGGGACATAGCAAGGATATTTTTTTTTGTAAATAACATCTGTGTACCCTGTGTTCACAAAACGAAATAAATGAATTGATTTGAGAGTTTAAAATCATAATTATGGATTCGCACAGTTCTTTGACCTAACGATCTTGGCCTACAAAAATTGTCCTACATTAAAAATTTATAAAATTAAAATAAATTCCTGTGGCTAAACTATTATCCGGATTTGATTGATTTTTTTATACGGTCAGAGGTTGTGATACTCTGACTGTACGTGGTTTTATTTAATGTCGTATATTCATCTCCACGTTGTGTAGTCAGGCGCTGAATGTAACCATACCTAGAGCCTGAAACCTTAACAAAAGAAGTTCTTCATATTTTCTTGGTAATCCTTATTTAGTTATAAACTTATTAAATACATTTTTAAATATTTTTTTATAAAAAGAATAAAAATACATTTAAATATATAAAATTAGTGTTCCACCGGCATCGGGAGCAGGGTCTAATAATCCTTATTATTATTATCAGCCTGTAGTGTCCCACTGCAGGGCAAAGGCCTCCCTTCCCTTTTTCCACTTGTCCCTGTCTTTTGCCTTCTGGGGCCAATCCTTCATAGAGGTAGATAGGAGTCAAGTTCGTCCCACCATCTCCTGCTGGGCCTGCCGCGTTGTCGTTTGCTGCTATCTGGAACCCACTGTGTGGTTGTTTTCGCCCATAGCTCCTCCGGCATGCGGCAGATGTGACCAGCCCAGTTCCACTTAAGCTTGGCAGCTGTTTGGCCTACATCAGCAATTTGTGTTTTGTAACGCAGTATAGAGTTTCTTACACGATCAGTAAGTCTAACTCCTAGGATACTGTGTTCCATTGCTCGCTGACAAACTCCAAGTGCGGACTTTTGAAGATTTGTCAGTGACCATGTTTGCGCTCCATAGGTGAGGGTGTTTTAATCCTTATCTTCTTTCAATCCTAATCTTCTTTTGATCGTAGGAACTATCTAAACTTCATGACGGAAGAACTGAAGAACCCATTCGTGAATCTTCCGCGCGCGATCTACGTGTCGCTGCCTATGGTGACTGGGATATACTTGCTGGCTAACGTGTCTTACTTGGCGGTACTGGGGCCCGTTGGAGTACTGGCTACAGAGGCTATCGCTGTGGTGAGTTAATTTTAATGGTCTGTTATGTGCCACGCAAAGATGATTTATTATCATAAGTATGTTTATATTTAGTATGTTTTTAATATCACACACTGTGTCTACGTCTTTCTTTTATCCGTCTTTCCTGTCGCAGGTCTGCTGGAAGAAATTTCTTTTAGAGATAAGCAGTACCTTTGTGCTCAAGTGTTTTTGTTTATGTTTTCTATAATAAAAAGTGTTGTGTGTACATAAATAAATAAATAAATGACAGTTTTGGGGACAGAATTTGGGGGTGAGGAGAGGGGAGTCTTCTGAAACGCTACGATGCGTTACAGGGGCGGGAGAGGGGGTTTGAACTACGCGTTACGTAACATTGTTTTAACCCTTCAGATTTAAATATATTTTGACGAGGTAAAAAAAACGTTACGGCGCGTTACATGGGGTGACGGGTCAAAATCACCAAAAAATGCGTTACGTAATACTTAATGCTCCCTAATGCAAAACAACCACAAGTGCTAAAAACCATAGCTACCACAAAGTTTAATTTAGGCCTAAACCTTTAGGCCTTAAAAACGAATTTTCGATAAATGGTGTACTCAGCGAGTAATGATTTTTTTTACTGATGGGGGCGCCACTCAGCTCTTAGTAAGGCATTAAATAGGTATTCAGTTATTTCAATTCATCATCATCATCATAATTTCAGCCGAAAGACGTCCACTGCTGGACATATGCCTCCCCCAAGCAGTTTGGGAGAAATGCTATAATCGCCACGCTTGGCAGGCGGGTTGGCGATTGCAGTTGGTTGGTTAAATACTCAGAGAACGCTGCTGCCCATCCTCTGGTGAATCCCTTAGTCGCCAACAGTTAGTTAGTTCACCAGAGGATGGGCAGTGCTTATGGTAGGACCACAGACCAGTAAGCCTCTAGACGCCTATTAGCCGGATACTCCCGGTCACAAAGCATATGCAGTAGCAATGCATATCTTACGCCCACCAATCGGGACGTCACTCCGTCAGCGAGCGGCACCAATCATATCACCGAACATTTGAGCCGACCAATCATAACGCGCCGTCCGCCCCCCGGTCCCCGTCAATATTTTACGACTGTGTTCTCATGCAAAACTTTGTTTATGTGGCGTCTTGAGGCTTACTGATACAGATCAGTGGTACCCACAGGGGTAGGACTTAATTATCATACTATCTTTACAAATATCATCACGTTTATCTATTGTTTTACACAGGACTTCGCTGTCTCCTGCCTAGGCTTTCTGCGATGGGCGATGCCTACGCTCGTAGCTATCGCCATCGTGGGTGGTCTGTCAGTGCACATAATGGCGTCATCCCGCATGTGCTTCGCCGGAGCCCGCAATGGGCACATGCCCGAACTGTTGGCGCATATCAACGTCAAGTGCATGTCGCCGATGCCTTCGCTTGTGTTCCTGGTAAGTGGACTTTGATACTTAGGGCTCCGAACCCAAAAGGCCGCTTGCGACAACCCCAAATAAATTGGGATAAGGGCAGGAGGATGATGATGACAGTGTTAAGGAAAAAATCCTCAATTCCACCCAAATATACCAAGAGAGACTAAAAAGGCATCCAAACAAACTTGCGGCAAAGCTGATCACCAGAAGCTATGAAAAACGGCTCAAAAGAAAGGACACCTTAACGCCATGAATGGTGATACTTATAAGAGTAGTTGCCCTTACTAGAGCACACGCTCACAAAGACAAGCAACCCACAAAACATCCGCTTATAGTGCGGTCGACCGCACGTCGGTGGTAACACTTTGACATTAGTAGCATCTTTATTTTGTAAGCAGTAAGGGCGGTTTTCGAATTGCAGTGTTACCACTGTCATGCAGTCGACTGTACTAGAGTACTGATTGCAGATCCACAAACAGAAAAAAAAGGATGATTATGATGATATAAGCATCACCTGGAATCTGGCTGCTCAGCAACTTACAGCAGAGGTATCGTGTTTGGGATCATTGGAATTGTTTCAGTGAATAGGTTATAGATAGATGGTGATCAGGGTTTGATGATGAAGCAGGAAAGAGAAATGAAGATAATTTCCATCATTATCATAAATATCGCCGACCGCACCATCGCTTAACATTAGGTGAGGTGGCTAAAAGTCCATTTTGAAAACAAAAAAAAAATTGGTGAGAGAGTCTAAGCTACTTTCATTCGTTCAATCGATATGACATTTTGGTATACGGTGTAGTAACGTTTGTGGCTAATTAATGTATGAATTTGTAAGGCGAATGAAAGAATAAATGAGAGAATGGGTTGTGTTGGGGGTTTTAAAAATGTATGTCATTGATTCTAAATATACGTGGGACACTCAGAAAGTTTTGCGAAACTAAAAAAAATTGTTCTATACGTACATATATTTTTATCAAATCTTTTCAAAGTACTTTCCACCAGCCTCTATACAAAGATTCATGCGCCTAAACCAGTTTTCAAAACACTTTTTCCAGTCCGCCGCAGACACCTCGTTTACAGCCTGCTCGAACGCAGCCAGCGCATCTTCCGGCGACGAAAATTGTATCCCTTTGAGCTGATTTTTTATTTTTGGGAATAAAAAGAAGTCACACGGTGCTAGATCAGGGCTGTAAGGAGGGTGACCCAGGAGTTTGACTGGCGTGCTGTCCAGGAAGTCCCTCGTTTTGAGTGCGGTGTGCGCAGGTGCATTGTCGTGGTGGAGCAGTAGCCCGCGGAGCCCTGTGTTTGGTCGCTTGTTGCTTATAACAGAGAAAACTTCTGGCAAACATTTGGTAGTATACCATTCGGCATTAATGCTTCTTTGATCCCGTAAGGGAATTGATACCAAGTGGCCAGTCAAATTAAAAAAGCTAGCGATCAAAATCTTACCCCCGCTTCTAGATCGCTTCACTTTGGTAGGCGTTGGCTCATTTTGAAACACCCAAACAGTCGACTGGCGCTTGGTTTCTGGGTCGTATTGATAAATCCAGGACTCATCACCTGTAACGATGTCGTAAACACGCCGAGACGAGCCTGCTTCAAATTTGTTAAGCATATCACGGCACCATTCCACCCGGGCCTGCTTCTGAGCATCGGTGAGGTTGTGCGGCACCCAGCGTGATACTATCCTCCTCACGCGAAGATGGCTGTGTAGAATCTCGTGAACGCTTCCCGATCCAATCTTCAATATGTGTTGAATCTCCTGATATGTAATTCGCCTATTGTCTTGGATTAAATTTTTCACTGCTAGCACGTTTTCTTCGGTAACAGCCGTCAAAGGGCGACCGCTTCTTTCGTCATCCCCCAAAGTTGGTCGACCGCGCTTGAATTCGTTATACCAACGATACACGGTTGCCTTGGAAGGGCCTTCATCCATGAATGCCATTTGAAGTCTATCGTACGATTCATCCGGTTTCAGGCGACACTTGAAATCGTATAAAATCATAGCTCTAAAATGTTCCCGGCGCAGATCCATATTTCAGTGAGACACAATACTTTGAATTAACTCGCAAAAAATGTGGAGGGAAATTTTGAAATTGGAACTTACTTATTTTTACTTATAAATAATCATATTTTCGAAAAACATTATAACTGGCCAGTCTCCCATATATAAAAACTTTTTTTCGCAATACTTTCTGAGGGGCCTGGTATTTGTGCAATCAATAAAACAATCGAAACCGTATACTTATTTGAGCTACGCAAACTTCAATCTCAACTCAATATCATTACACATTCCACAATTACTTTAACAATCGATTTCTTCGCAATCACAAAGATTGTGTTTACTTACAAAGGTTGGTTTTCGAACAAATGTTTCTGATAGATTGGGCAAAAAGTATAAAGCCAACCTACCGAACGTAGGTCGTGAGCGTGAGCGGGGCGGAAACGTTGCCGCCGTTGGCGGACTCGGGAACAAGGAACTTCGACCACATGAGTAAAAATCCATAAAGAGACCCAAGCTACATGCAAGCTGCCTGCTGTAGGGCCTGTAGGTACACTCACACAGCGTGGCGATGTGTGCGTGACGTCTCACCGTTCGGGTTCACGTACGCTCCGCCGGTTTAAGACCGGTTTGCACCCGCTCAGTTGTGGTATGATCAACAGGGCTGCTTGCTGCTGGTCGTGCCCTTTCGACGACATTGACGGACGTAACATTTGTAAAGAAATGATATTGACGAATTTAGAGAATTTATGATTTCCGTGTTGCTAAAACAAAAATCGAATCGAAACTCTTTCAAGAAAAATAAGCAAGAGTGAACAAGTATTAAAATATTTAATAAAATGTCCAAGTTATAAGCGATTTTGTTCACTAGACAGAGACAGCGCTATCAAAGAATGACCTCATTGTTCAAGCCTTCATCATCCTCCGAGCCTTTTCCCAATTATATTGGGGTCGGCTTCCAGTCTAGCCAGATGCGGCTGAACATCAGTATTTTACACGGAGCGACTGCCATCAGACCCCCGCAACCCAATCACTGGGTAATACTGACATTCGGAGGTTAGACCAGTTGTCAGACTTTCAGGCTTCAGACTACCCGTAACGACTGCCATAGATATTTGTATGACAACCGGGACCGACAGCTTAACGTGCTCTCCGAGGCACGGAGGGGTCTCGATGTGTAACGAAACGGTCACCCATCCACAGACTGACCGCGGCAAGTGCAGCTTAACCTTGCAGATCGTACAATCCGCGCAGTCGTTGCATCGCTACGAGCCCCTCAAGCTTTGTTCAAGCCTTCATAATAACTTGAAATCTCTGTACAACGTTCATTTCGCACGACGAGGACAGAAAATGCCCCCTTCAAAAACTTAAAAAGCGTAAAGCGCGTATCTCTTCCATTTTTGTACGTATTTACAAAAAAAAAAAAGTATATAAGTATTATATCCATTGTCTAGTACCCATATTACAAGCTCTGCTTAGTTTGGGACTAGATGGTGCTGTGTAAAATGTACCAAACTTTATTTATTTATTAATTTTTATTTATATCCATTGTCTAGTACCTATAGTACAGTCGCCTGCATGACAGTGGTAACCCGTCAGTTCGAAAACCGCCCTTACTGCTTACGAAATAAAGATGCTGCTAATGTCAAAGTGTTACCACCGACTTGCGGTCGACAGTACAAGCTCTGCTTAGTTTGGGGCTAGATGGTGCTGTGTGAAAATGTCCCAAAAAAACATGGATTTTCTTAATTTTTTTCTACTGTTGTCCTATATTATCTACCGTACAATTTTTAATTAATTAAATCGTTTCGATGTACGCCGTACACTCACGGTGTTTTTTTAAATATCTGTAAGTTTGCTCGTCATCTTAGTCTTCCTGCGACCAAGAACGCTGCATAGCTTTCGAAACGTCAGGTTAATCAATTTTAATAATTTACGCCGGTTAAACTTGTTTTATTATAATGTGTAGCGATCGCATGGACTATAACATAATTGGCGAAATGTGGGTGTACTATATTACACCTCTGCCTACCCCTTCGGGAAAATACAGGCGTGGTGTTATGTTATGTTATGTAGCGATCGCGAAAATCAAGAAATTGAGTACTTTTACATTTTAGAAATTACCGAATGCATGATGTTCCCGTTCTTTTATTTATTTTTGTGTAACATCTTACCAATTGACAAAGTTGTAATTGTGTGATGTGTACTTATTTTGATATTGGTTTTTGATATTAACAAATACACGTTTTGTACCATATTTTTGAAACATGATTTACACACACATTTTACATGAAACAGTTGTGAACCCTATTAAAATAGGTATACATTTTGCACGTTGGTTCAGTCTCTTTGCTTGGCCTCTGTATGGATTTTTACTCTCGAGCTTTGACGCCGCACGTCACTTCAAATCACGCAGGCTTACCGTTCAAACTCACCGCTCACGCTCCGTCTTTTGTGTACTAAGGGCTAAGTGATTAGATTTTCTCTTAGAACCAGCTTAGCGCTTGATGGGGATTGGCTTGGAGTTAAGTTAAGGCTTGTCACCGTAAAGTTTCAGTTAGTTCAGTGTGTATCTAGCGGTCAGTACAGGTGTTCGACTAATTTGCGGCACTTGGTACAATGGGTTTCGAGATAGAGAAAAATATAATAGACTTTGTTTAATAAATATTTGTAATTTATCATAATTAAACGGAATATGAGGGGTTTATTGTGTGCATTGCCGAAAAAATGCGGTATGGTTGGACTTTTCGCTGACTTTTGAATTTTTTTGGGACATTGCTGTGATGCAGGGATTCCTGTGTACAGATGCTGATTTCCATCCTGATGCTGATCCCGGACAACTTGACTTCTCTAATCACCTACTGCACGGTGGTGGAGACGTTCTTCACGACCCTCAGCTGCAGCGCGGTGCTGTGGCTGCGGTACAAGAGGCCTGACCTGCCCAGACCTATAAAGGTAAGTAATCTGTTTTTATTTATACTATGTATCACGGGCTTAGCGTTTCAGTATTGAGGGGTGGGAGGGGGGTTAAAGATTAAATGACCTTCATATTCATGTGAAAAATAAATATGCAAACGCACTAATGAATTTTTCTTCTGTTTTACTGTGCACAAATTTTTTTGGGAATCAATCAATCTGGGGAAGGGCGCGGGAATCCACTGGATGCTCAAAGCGTAGGACCGGTCGTTGTGGCGATGCTTGGGGGAGGCCTATGTCCAGCAGTGGACGTCTTTCGGCTGAAATGATGATGATGACTGACATTCGGAGGTTAGACCAGTTGTCAAACTTTCGGGCTTCTGACTACACGTAACGACTGCCATAGATGTTCGTATGGCAACCGGGAGCGACAGCTTAACGTGCTCTCCGAGGCACGGAGGGGTCTCGATGTGCAACGAAATGACCTAAATAGAAATGAGTAATAAAAACAAAATCACAATGTTGCTATTTCTGAAGGTATTATAAAATAAATAAATAAATATCTTTGGGACATTTTTACACAGCACCATCTAGTCCCAAACTAAGCAGAGCTTGTGCCATGGGTACTAGACAATGGATATAATACTTATATACTTTTTTTCGTAAATACATACTTATAATACATAAGAAACACCCAGACCAACACAACACTTATAAAAAATAAAAAAATAATAAAAATAATAATAATAATAAAATAATAATTAATAATTTTTAATTTAATAATGTGTCTAAAATTCTTCAATTTTATTTATAAAAAGTCCTCTATTGCGTCTATGATCACGTAGTCATCCTCTAATAACTCACCGCTCAAGAGTTCTTTCAGTTAAGGGAATAGGTACACAAATTACAAGGAGATCAATCTGGTGGTTATGGTGGGATGGTGTAGCACTTCGAAATCTTTAGATTTATTGATTGCGGCCATCGCAATCGCAGTAACGCTTTATACCATTGATATAAAGTTGAATTTTCTTAGTTTTCCAGATATTTTTGATGCTGACTTTGATGCGTCAGCATATCAGCTAGTATTTTATACAGAGTACAATTGTCTTTTCAGGTACAACTATGGATGCCGACAGTGTACGTGGCTGTAAGCGCGGTGCTACTTGTGGTGCCGGTAATGAGCGAGCCTGTGGCAGTCATAGGTGGAGCCCTGATGACCCTCGCTGGAGTTCCCGTCTACTTCGCGTTTGTGAGGTCCAGGCCACAGTGCATCGCTAACGTATCCAGTAAGTTACATAGTATAAGCCTGCCTTGCTTTATGGTTACAGACCTTAATACCACAACACATGCTTCAGTTTCCATTGCAACTATAATGTTTTAATATCCTTTTAGATATTGCTTGTTATTCGAAAATTAACTTGATTGAAGTGATCTTAAGGTTTATATTGGTGTAATTTTCAAATACATGGTATTACTATCTTCTCTTTGGGTTTAGAATATCGATGATAAAATCAAAACGGACTCAATCGGACTTGCCCACTAGATTCATAGTATAGTTTATAAGTTAAAACGATGTACCTGCGCAGATGTCATTTTTGGTAGGCGAAAACATTTAAGCCAATCATAACGCACCAGATTTACGCGTTAAACATCTTTATCCGCTATTGGTTGTTGCGTATGCGTCATGTTGGCGTCGTACTTGGCTGCGATTCACCATACAGTGCACAAATGTTATGAGCGAGATAGCATGAGTCTCTTGTTGTTGTATTTCAAATCTAAATTTAAAGCAACAAGGCCTGTATTACATTGGTGGTTACAATATTTTTTAGTCTGCGTTAGATCCTTTCTGCGTTAACGAATAACTTCTCTATCCACAGACAAATTCACACACAGCTGCCAGAAACTGTTCCTTTCAGCTGTTGAGGAGAAAGAAGACTAATTAACTGAAGAAGAATAGTTAGTTTCGTATCCAACTTACATATGCGAAAATATTATAAGCTGTAGTCTTGTGTCCCACTCACAAATGTGAGAATACTCAAACGCAACTCAATTTTAAGTGGCCCTTAAGTCTCATGCTGTCACCGTCACTTTAAGGTGCATGAAAGCAACAGAAAGACTTAAGACTAGGCTCCCAAAATGAGGTGACTTTTTGAAAACATATGCTGAGTCGAACACATGCTTGATGAATGTCAAATTTAGATACATGTTGTTTTGAACCTTTGTCCATCGTTTGACTAGACAGTTGCATAATTAGTTGATTTTTGTTCGATACTTTTATTTTTTGAAAATCACGCGTTTTAAGAGATTTTTCGAATATTTATCCTTTATTATTTAACTTAGCTATATAAAATATATGCAAATAGGAAGATAATAAAGTTTATTAAATACTAGCTAGAGGAAATTTGTATAGATTGTTTAGTATTCTTTTAATAAAAAGAAAACTGTTTTGAGATTTACGACATTTACTTCCGTGGTAAAACACGCGAGAATGATTTTCTCGAAAATGAGTTCTATTGCAACTCGCATAAAATTGACGAGAGCGGCCCGCAGTTGCGGTGTGTAAGGGGAGTGCGAGGGTGGGAATTACGTTTTGGGAGCGTCCTCTTAAGAACGTCTTAAAGCTAAGTGTCGTTTGAGTATTTGGGTGTCGTGATGCATCAGTGCTCCTATCGGTTTCATATATTTTGTATACAGGCATGCATGAGTTACTGTTCTGACGTGACGTCACGTGTGTTAGGGTGTATTTAGAAGGAGTGTGGTGTGCCACAGCGGCATAAATGTCGCTCGGCAGTTGTGTGAATGGTTTCGCTGCAAATGCTTTATTTATTTAAACTTCATGCAACATGTGTACATAGGCGGACTTAATGCCTTAGGCATTCTCTCCCAGTCAAACTTAGTGTGATACAGAGATGACAAAGCAGGTGCAATAATAATAATTGGTGGGTGTTGTCGCACCCGAAAATTACGTGTCAACTGCGAGTTTTTTACCACGATTTTATTAACTCGCTTTCAGTCATTTCTGTTTGTTCGGTACAAATTTGTAATCGATTTTAAACTTCCCGATTAGCTAGAGACTTGAAACTTTAAATATAGCTCAGGGCTGGATGACAATGCAATATTAATTCGCTTTTTTTTTAGCTAAACGTGGTATGAAGAAAAACCTTTCAATTAAATTATTTAAATTTTATGTTCGGCAACATTTTTTTTGCTGTGGTATGTTTGTGGCTGCGTCAGGTCTGTAAGGACCCTTAATATGCGAAAGTATTATAACATACAGCATGTAGTGTTCTATGCTATTTACATGTGTGAATATCTCTTGATATTTTTTTCTTCGATACGCTATGCTTTCGTATCATAAGTATTTGTGTATGTCCTACGCACATATGCGACGATATCATAAGAATTATTCTTACATCCCACTTCTACACACGTGGATAATATATTGGAACTTAGATATATCGTATTGGTATCGTGATTTTGCTTTCTCCTTCCTGTAGTTAAGGAAATCATTAGTGATTTTGTAAATAGGCTAGTTCACTAGTGTTAAAAACAAAGACCAAGGTATAATAAGATGTTTCACCAGGTATTCTCTTCCCGCGATGCCTAGAAGTCACGTCACGATTAGGGTTGCCATTGATTGATATCTTCAATATATTTAAGGAGTGAGGTGGCGGTCAAAAGCAAGCCCGTTAAGAATAAAAAAAAATGATCATAATGAATATAAAATAAATTCATAACTAGCCTAACTATTTATTATCTCGTGTTATTCATCTAATTAGTTATTAAAGGAAACTGTATAAAATTACTAGTTCGAAAGTGCTTCTTTATAGAAGCAAGTAAATGGAAAAATGCATTTTGCTCGGGTAATTTATTTACACAAAGTGGCAGCACATCAAACTGACAAGTGTCACGCTAACAGCCCGCTATTGGCTCCACAGCCGATGACGTAGTAAAGAGGCAATCACGTGACCTAGCTGCCACGGGAAGAGACTACCAGTTGAAACATCTTATTATGCCATGGTAGAGGCGATCTATACGTATCTAATGTTTTAGTATTTTACATATATTTATATTAAATGTACCTACTACTAGGTATAGATATGCTTAGTCGATCTCGCTTATTGTTGCAAATCTGTGCTTTAGCATTAACATTTTTTTTAAAGCGTTGTCCGATACAATCGATAAATTGGTATCGATTAAAATCGATGTCATGGCAGTTTGAATTAGCTCATGCAATGAGTGTAGCTTAGATTGCCTTTAGAACTCAGACTAGGCTAAAATAGGCTTGAAAGTAGGAGCATAATATGAATTATACATATATATTTTTACATCGCGATCTGTTAAAGAGGCTTAAATTACAAAATTTATCTGCCTGTTGGCAATATCTTAACTGTTTTTATTTGACTCTAAATTTAAACATTAAGGCCCGTATTACAGAATGAAACTCAAGCTTTGATTAGTGTTTAAAACTAGTTTTGAGTAGAGTTTTAATTTTAGATTTTTTCTCAAGCACAGATTGATTGATTTGACACCTGTGTGGTCTAGTGGTACCAGTGTCGGACTGCCGATAACGAGGTCGTGGGTTCGATTCCCACAGGACACAAATATTTGTGTTATCAACATAAGTGTTTTGTGTTGGTCTGGGTGTTGCTTACGTATTATAAGTATGTGTATTTACAAAAAAAAAGAAAAAAGACGTGTGGCACTCGGAGACTGCCGCGGTAAAGCTATTGCATAGCATTTTATATGTAAATACAAAGGGGAGGTGCCCTAACGCCGAAACTCTAAGCAGGCATGAGTCACCAGATTGCGGGGCGAAGAGGGGGATTACGCATGCGCATTAACGCCGTTACAACCAATGCCACCTAGAGGCGATTTGCAGAACTAAAGAGACAAGCGTGATATTTCCAAAAGTCATTAAAAGTTCTGCTATTCATCGATAGATGGCAAAACTAAAAAGTATCACCGCTGTGCCGGTCGGAGTGGGGGGGTGTTAGGTTATTTTCGTTACGGAATTTCTGGATTCGGTCTCCACGCTCAAGGCCCGCGATAGAAGCTATGCAATAGCTTAAAAGTATATAAGTATTATATCCATTGTCTAGTACCCATAGCACAAACTCTGCTTAGTTTGGGACTAGATGGTGCTGTGTAAAAATGTCCCAAAGATATTTATTTTATTGATTGACGGTTCAGCTGAGTTCAAAGCGACTGACCCCCAGTTTCTGGAAGGCTGATCAATTTGATCTGTTGTCAAATCTCATGTCAGCTCCTGTGATTGGCCGGCAAAAATGTTAACAACCAATCTCAACGCTTGACCTGAGATTTGACAGCTAATTAGTAAATTTTTGCGTTGACCAGCCTTTTGGAAACTGGGGGTTATAGTTACAGTTACAGATTCGTTTTTGGGCAGAGATTTAAGCTGTTATCACCAGGGATCGGAATTAAATAGACAGTGTGATTTATGTACTTGGAACTATTCGTAAATACTCATGTTGATATGAAAATTCCCGAAATTTTCGGAATAAACAATATCAGGAACCGTAATTTATAGCCAAAAATATATATATATATATTTTTCAACTATCTTATAGAGTTCCGTACCTGAAGAATTTCTTTAATATCATCAATTTAATTCATTTAAAATTTAATGTCATTAACATTAAATACTGATTAATTTAAACACATTTATTTATCTGACAAAAAATTTAATCATTTCATTATTTTATAAATCACGAGTAATATTAATACATATTAAAACGATAAATGTTTATTTTGCTTTGTGAAATCGTTGGATATAAATCACACTACTTTGCTTGCGCTTGAGCCTTGCATTTCAGGTATATAATAAGACCGATGCTCAAGTAACGATTCTATGCTTAAGTAGTGACCAGGTGATTAAATATCAAACTACTTGAGGTTAGTTTTGTAATACGGACCTAAGTTTTATTTGAACAAACATCATATAATATCTTTGTTATCTTTTTTGTAATTGAAGGTAAAAAACGAAGTGAAAGAATGATTATTCTTGCTTTGTTAGATTAGTATAAAATAACTTCTATAGTATTAAGCGCTTCATGTAAGAATCTCCGTAGGCATAGCCAAGACTTGACTCCCTTATTACAAAAACTTAGACCAGGTTTAGACCTTTGTTTAAACCGGCCGGACCGGGTTAAACGTCAAACTCCTTACATAAACAGGTGTTTAAGTCTGGCTTAAGCAAAACCTTATAATAAAACCCGATTTTGTAATAAGGTGGTGAAGGTTTTGAATTATAAAGAGGCTTTAAACCTACCAATTTTTTTTCGCCGTGTACTAGGTGACTTTATTATCATCTGAAAAAAAAAACAGCGTGTGATGCAGTTACTGCATAAGAATTGATTTATGAAGAAAAAAATACGGAAAATAAGTGAAATAAAATCTGTTGTTCAATATGTTGAAGTCAATGAACATATGAACAACTTTTACTATGGGGCCTACTCAGAAATAGCGAAAATAAAATCTGTTTTTTTTTATAGAATTATGTAAACACAAATGTAAGGAACAGCTGATTTTTTTCCGCGATTTGGGTGTTGGTCCCTAAGTAAAAGTTCTTCATACTGATGAGTACAATGACCCCTTAAGAGGTTTTCTGTTATTTCAATAACACGTATAACAGCAGATTTTTTTCACATGTATTTTTTCATAGATCTATTTTATTACAGTAACTGATCAAACCCTGATTTTTCCAGGTGGTAAAAGAAGTCGCTCTGTATAAGCGAACCTAGCAAGTATTATGGGTCACGGGGTAAGGACTTTTATTCTCTCTTCTTTCTACTACTGTACCCATGACTATTGTCTGTTTACTCCACAGAAATAGATAGAATGGAAAAGTGGGCAGGGCGTGCCAACACTCTGCACCATAGTGCAGGGCATTTTCAAAGCCTTTCTCAGTACGCCTTATGACTTGTTTCTGTAAATACTGTAACCAAAAACCCGCAAAAATGCCTTATAGTGCTGTTTCTAACTGCTCAAACAAAAGCTGTAAAGTCAATTTGATTAAAGTTAATTTTAAAACTGCCTCGTTGGTCTAGTGGTTGCAAGCGCGACTGCTGAGGGTGGGGTCCTAGGTTCGATTCCCGGGTCGGGCAAAGTGTTATTGGGTTTTTTCATTAGGAAATTCTCAGTAGCAGCCCGGAGTTTGGATTTGTGCCCGGTCAATGGCAATAGGCTCGCCCCCTATTACATGGGACTATAACATAACTGGCGAAATGTGGGTGTACTGTTACACCTCTGCCTACCCCTTCGGGGAAATACAGGCGTGATGATAAGTTATGTTATGTTAATTTAAAAAAAATAATGACATCAATATGTAAGGCGTAGTTTGTTCGAAAGTTGCCACGCATTAATCGCAAGTAAAATTGTGATTACAACCATTCTACTCTATCTATTTTTGTGGTTTACTCTCTTAATATTACTTCCTCGAATTGAGATAATCTGACTATTTATATTTTCATACTTATCACGTAAAGATGGATTGAATCCGTAGTTTGTATCCCTTTTGCTAAAAGTAAGCATAGTAGAGGTTATGTACACCAGTATAGTGCTGTAAAGCTTTAGCGGTTCTGAATCTTCTAAGAGTGATGCTGATCAACTTTCTGAATAGAGTAGATTATTATCATAGACAAAACCAGGGTTCGAAGTGATAATTATTAAATACCAAGATAAATATGGGTTGATAATCATCATTGCAGCCGTAAGACGTCCACTGCTGGACACAGGCCTCCCCCAAGCATATATTGGGGGGATATGCCATAATCGCCACGCTTGGCAGGCGGGTTGGCGATCGCAGTTGGTTGGTTAAATACTCAGAGAACGCTGCTGCCCATCCTCTGGTGAATCCCTTAGTCGCCTTTTACGACACCCATGAGAAGATATAGGGTGGTGCAATTCTTTACGTCCGGCACCACACGGAACGGGAACGGGTTGATAATAATCTATGATAAATATAATCGTAGCTATATTTTTTTTGCAATAACATATTCTAATCATTAATTTATTTAACTGGTGTGTAGTTAGTTAACTTTGTTTTATTTTTGTTTGCAAGTTTTTACAAGTTTTTAGTTGAAAAATTATGAAAAATAAAAGATTACCTTGATTATTTAGTACTTTAAAAATACTTGCTTCTAAAGTAAACTTTGATAGGTAATATTATACCAGTTTCTTAAGGATTAGCAATCCTTAAGTAACTGGTTTATATTTCTATTATCGTATAATTATCTAATAAATTATCTCGATAATTATCAAGAGTCATATTTATCTTGATAATTTTGAACCCTGGATAAAACAGAACCGATGGTGAAGCATAATTCATAAACAGATAATATACACTTTATTCACGTAGTGAACCGCATGCTATAAGCAAAGAATACTAAATATTACTGTGTAAAAAAAGCGATACACACCTCCCCGCGAGTTAAGCGTCTCCCGCAAAGCAGAGGTACGGTAGTGGTACGCTGTACCGAGTTATCGCATTTACACGCACACAACCGTATACCGACAGTCACGTAAGTAAAGATCTTTGGTTGCAGTGCAGTTGCACTAATGTTTCGATCGAAACAACGCTTTTCGTTTTCTTTTATGTTCAGCGATCGCTGGCAGATACGCTAGCGTCAAGTTAGCGTCACATCATCCTCCTGCCCTTATCCCAATTTATTTGGGGTCGGCGCAGCATGTCTTTTTCTTCCATACATATCTATCAGCCGTCATCTCCGTGTTCACTTTCTTTCTATTCATATCATCTTTCACACAATCCATCCATATTTTCTTCGGTCTGCCTCTTTTCTTATAGCCATCAACAATCATACTTAAAACTTTCCTCGTAACATGCTCCTCATTCCTCCTCATCACATGTCCATACCATGACAGTCTGTTGCTACTTAACTTCTCTGTCACTGGCGCTACTTTCAGACTCCCTCTTACATATTCATTCCTTATCCTATCCATTCTCGTTACTCCACACATTCCTCTTAAAATTCTCATCTCAGCTGCATGTACTTCAAGTTAGCGTCACGCCAGCACAATAACGTCATTCTAGTGCTGTGCTTCATTAGTGCGTGGTTCCGACTGCCACTTGATCGGTAAGAAAAAATTTCAAGAAAAACCACTAAAATCGGCATGTCATTAAAACGCAATAGATTCTATACGATTATTTACTACTATTTACTGTTTACTGCTAGCCTATAACATCCCACTGCTGGGCAAAGGCCTCCCCCCATATTTAGTGAGTACTTTTTACCCCCATTTTCTGGAAGGCTGATCAATTTGATCTGTAGTCAAATCTCATGTCAGCTCCTGTGATTGGCCCGCCAAAATATTAAAAACCAATCACAACGCTTGACCTGAGATTTGACAGTTGATTAGTAAATTTTTGCGTTGACCAGCCTTTCGGAAACTGGGAGTTAGTCTCTCATATGGCCACATCGTAGGTAAGTTTGATTGTCGAGTAGCTTAGGCGCAGTTCAAAGATTACTAGAATACCATTAAGCATTAAAACTTGAACTTAACTGCAACGTCACTGCAACTTGATTGGCACGTCATGAAATTACGTGAATTAGCCCTCAGATTAACGCTGTAGTACGGTCGACCGCACGTACACCGCACTTTGACATTAGCAGCATCTTTATTTCGTAAGCAGTAAGGCCGGTTTTCGAATTGAAGTGTTACCACTGTGATGCACTACTGTAGGCGAATAAGTCTGTTCGCTAGTACGGTGTCTCGTAGGCCTGCTATAAAGTAATTAGAGTTTTCACGATAGTATGTAGCTTTTGATATTCAATTCGAATTCATAATTAATCAGACTGAAGCTTTGGAATGTTATACAAATTGTGCCTTACTCCGCAGTAAGGCTTGAAACGAACTGACGATCCTATAGACTGCTGTAATTCGAACTACTCAATATGATATACAACCATTTTGTATTTTATAACCATTTTAAATGTTAATGAAACGCTCTCTCTCTGCATGTACTTAATATATTCAATATTTTATACAATCGGTTAAACGTAATGTAGTTACAAGTTTTAAGCTTTATACAAGGTGTAACATAAGCTGAGCTACTTTTAGGGCGTCAATGTACTTATTATCATAACGAAAAACCTTGACTATGGGGCAACACGGAAATCGCGAAATAAACAGCTGTTCTATACATCTTAACGAGCGACTTCTGTTCCTCCTTTCCCGATTTTGGCTTCCATAGTAAAAGTTGTTTGTAATGATGAGTACATTCACCTGGATAAAAACATAAAAAACCAGGCTCACACAGTACCTTAGTGAGGCGGCGGATGCGGCCCAGCAACGGTACCCTTCAGCCCAGTTAGTGACTCTGGGGGATTTCAATGCCCACCACCAGGAGTGGCTTTTCCCATACCAGATCACTGATCACGCAGGGAGAGAGACGCGAAAGCCGGTTCTAGCGTTAAATCTCACCCAGCTGGTCCAAGGGGCAACGAGGGTGCCTGACGTTGCGACTCAACAGTACCTTAGTGAGGCGGTGGATGTGGCCCATTAACGGTACCCTTCAGCCCAGTTAGTGATTCTGGGGGATTTAAATGCCCATCACCAGGAGTGGCTTTTCCCATACCAGATCACTGACCACGCGAAAGCTGGCTCTAGCCTTAAATCTCACCCAGCTGGTCCAAGGGGCAACGAGGGTGCCTGATGTTGAGTTGCACACAGCCAACTGCTTGGACCTTCTACTGACAACTGATCCAGACCGGTATTCCTTGTCGGTATCATCACCCTTAGGTAGTTCTGACCACTGGTGAAATCTGTATCCGTCTACTCTCCGCCCGATCCCAACCCTAGAGGCAACCGGCGAGTGTGGCGGTACAAAGCAGCAGATTGGGATGAGATGCGGTCGTTTTTTGCATCTTATCCTTGGCAGCCGAATTGCTTCTCTTCTGATGATCCTTCAGTTTGAGCAAGCGCCGTGACGGACGTGTTGCGTCAGGGGATGGAGTATTACATTCCATTTTCTGATGTAACAATGTCTGGCGAGCCAGCTCGTCCATGGTTTGGGGCCGATTGTAGAAGCGCTGAGGCGCTGAAACACACGGCGTACCTGGAGTGGGTCGACGCTCGAAACCGCAAAACTTAGGACATAAGCGAGAAGAAGAGAGCGTTCAACAAGGCTGCCAAGTCCTGTAAGAAGGCTTTGCGCACAAACTTGCTTCATACCCATCGGGTAGTAAGGCGTTTTGGTCCCTGGCGAAGTCGGTCGAATCAAACTTCTGTCGCCCCTCACTACCTCCACTGCTGACGCCTGGTGGGTCATTGGCCCACACTGCTGAGGAGAAGGCAAACTCTTCGTGGATTCTTCGCGTCTCGATGCTGGTGGCGTTACACCTCCTCCATAAAATGGATGTGAGACTTGTATGTCGGACATTCGCATCCACCAGGAGGTCCGTAAAACGCTACGCAATCTTGACGTGAACAAAGCCAGTGGCCCCGACGGTATACCAGCCATAGTCCTTAAAACCTGTGCGCCTGAACTGTCTCCGATCTTGACACGCCTATTTCATCTCTCGATGGTGACTGGTAAAGTGCCGAAATCCTGGAAGCAGGCTAATGTGCAACCAGTACCCAATAAGGGCAGGCCCAACTTGCTGCCAAAAAGCTAGGCATCCTCTCTAAGGTGAGAAGTTAATTCACACCTTTGACCCTTGGCCGGGGGCTAGGGAAAAACTCCGTGTGAGTTACGTATAACTATGCAAACAAGCGGAAGGAAGCCGCCAATCAGCCTAGTATTAAAAATATAATATTTTTATATTTAACCCAAATTAATGTTAATTAGTTAACAAAAATAAATAATTTGATGAAATTAAATGTTTATTTATCGTATTTTAATTAATTAATTTATTTATTTATTGACAAAAAATGCAATTTTTACATATAAAAACACTTTACTGAGATTTAAAAAGAAACTGTAAAGTAAAATAGCACTAGTGCGGTAATGTAAATTAAAAAACACGCGTGTTTAATAAGATGCAGTATGAACCTAAAAGCGGAGCAATAAGAGCTACTTTACGAACAAGTGTGTTGTCATTTTTTTGCATTGCTTAAGAAAGCCCCTATAATTTAAGAAACTTTGTGGAGCTTACATTGGTACTTGTATTTGTAATACATTTTTGTACGAGGTCTTCAAATGTGTACATAGTTATACATGCATGCATATACATTAACTATACACTTTTTGAATGTCACAAGACATACATGTGTGACAAATAGTATATTGTTTAAATATGTTTAAATGGGAGTGGTTTTTATTTGAAAGTTAATATTAAAACACGTCAAATTAAAAGAATAATATACAACGTGTTATTGAAATAACTGAAAAGCTCTTAAGGGGTCATTTTACTCATCAGTATGAACAATTTTTATTATGGGACTAACATTGATATCGAGAAAAAAAATTGGTCCCATGCATAGACCAGTAAGCCTCTAGACGCCGGTTAGCTGGACACCCCCGGTCACAACGCATATGCTCTACCACTGCATATCATACGTCCCTCCGCCAATCGGAACGTCACTCAGTCAGCGAGCGGCACCAATCATAAGGAATCATACCACCGAACTTTTGAGCCGGCCAATCATAACGCCCCCTGACCCCACCAACGTTTTACGACTGCGTTCGAATACAAAACTTTGTTTATGCGGAGTCTTGAAGCTTACTGGTCTGTGGTCCCATGTAAAAGTTGTTCATACTGATGAGTACAATGACCCCTTAAGAGGTTTTCAGTTATTTCAATAAAACGTTGTATAAGAAAATACTGTTCATTGTTTGTTACTAAATTATGTGTATCGCTTTACTATCAAATTAACCAGTAACTGGTCAGTTAAAAAAAAATAGATTTTTGTACGTGTTGTCCTGATTATATTGTTTTATATTTCTCGCCAAAAGGCGCTGCAACTTATAAGTTGGGTAAGTTGACGTAAGTATTTTACGCCTCGAATAATTTCAGGCTTGTGTGTATTTTTGCCAAATGGCATTTTCACTTAGATTAGATATACCCCCTTGACACTTTAAAGCTATCGGTTGCAGGGATGACGTGAGCTGTTCAACGGCCATCAGTGGCGGCTGTCCCTTAGGAGCACTCGTGCGCTGTACTACCAGTTCATAAATTCACAATACCTTTAAAAAGAATAACAAAATATCTAAAACATCATATTGCGCACCTACTTTATACTTACGAATAGTAATGAAGTAACGACAAATCAATTAAATCTCTAAACTGAAGAAGTTAAAACTTGTTCTCGCTCGAACAAAAAAGTCCAGTGCGCTTCGCGGAGCGCACGCAGAGCGCTCATACAACTTCTATAAAATACGAGCTACATCACCTGGCGCGTGAGACAGAAGATAATTAGTACATTTACTATGAAGTAACTAGCCTAGATTCGTGCGCCGCACGGCACCGACGATTTCCGAGATTGACCGATCGTTGACGAACGAGGTGGTGGGGGCGTTGACCTCTCATTGTCATAGTTCCCGCGTTCGTTTAAATTTCTTCTTGTTTATTAATTAGTGTTTTTACGTTACTGTAACTGTGAATTGTGTAAAAATTAGCATTATCTTTAATATTGATTACTATAGTCGTAGTATTTATTAAAAGTAATAATAAAACTTTTCAAAACAAAGTGGTTATAAAATAATTAGCGCCTAGGCCACTGAATTAAACAATAAAAAGCAATGTTTGTGTGGATTTATTTTGTTTTCTTCGTACATTTTTGGTGGACAGTCGATTTGGACGGAAACTGGTATAAAATATTTTTTTTGTATTTTAAATCCCAACACTAAATAAAACAGTACAGTGCACCACCGGTTCTCTCAGGCAGCAGCTGCCACTGCCGGCCATTATCCCGAAACCCCTTCTTTCTTCATTCCTTTGTACAAATGAAGATCCTTTTACTATTGAAATGGCTAATCACCACAGTGCCTGTTACAGCGAAGTCAGAATATAGTGTACATTACGTATCGCCCATCACTGACGTGGGAACTAACATCAATGCGTCGGCTAATAATGATGAACTGCTAACTCCATTTGTACGATTTTATTAGCGGTGGGCGATTATGAGATATACTAATGAAATCATTCGATTATGAAGATGTCTCGAGATATCTCGATCATAGCAGTTAGTAGTTACTAATTTAGTTAGTAATCGTGATCGCGAGTCAATGCAGAGCAGAACGAGCGAAACACGATGGTCGTTCGGGTACACTAGATGAATTTTTTTTCGAGGTTATTTGCCGTTGACTCATTTTTAGTTAATAGTGATCTAAAAGTTAATCGAAATCTATCAATAAAAAAAACTAAATTAAGTAAACTTACTGTTAAATGTCTTCACTAAAAAAGCCAAGTCCACTTTTTTCAACAGGATTAGTAGTATAAATTAATTAATTAAAAAAAAAAAAAAAATATATATAAATTATTTAATTTGTACAAATTAGTAACAATATTCGATTATGAAAATAAATTAGTTACTAATTTCATAATCGATTTTCAACATTAGTATTACAGAGTAATTCGATTATACTAATCATTTACAATCGCCCACCACTAGATTTTATATAATTTTAAATCAAATTAGCTGGCAAAACTTCACAGACGTTATGAGTATCGTTATCTAATGATAATAAAACAAGAAAAAAAATATGATTTTCGGAACTCATCATTTCATTCAAGTCAGCTGATCACAGGGTCAACAGTCACGGGACGCGTGACCTTGTAGGTTTACATAGTATTTTTTAAGAAATATCAGTACCAAAACACTGCAAGTGTTTTTAAATAGTTAAAAAATATTATTCGCACATCGCGCGGCCGTTGACCCCGTGATCAGCTATAGTTGAAATTATGAGTTCTGAAAATCATATTTTTTCTTGTGGTATTTTCATTAAATATCGATACCCATCACGTCTGTGAATTTTCGCCTAACTTTATATTCTTTAAATTGATGTGGGTGTATGCACAGCTTGATAAGTTTCTAGTATAAGCTGACCTCGTTTTGTATTGGCTTTCCGTACAATGAGAGCTCAGCTTATGCTGGAAATGTCTAGCTTGATATATAGTCGTGCGTACTATACACCGCTGCCTACCCCTTCGAAAAATACAGGCGTGATATTATTTATTGTGTTATGAAACTGTTTTATTTTCATTATAATTTCTTTTATTTCATAAATACACCATATAAATTCACATTTATAAATATTTTTGTAGAGAAAAAAAAAATTGTAAGCCACCGGCATCGGGAACAAGGTCCAACCTACTGGCGGTTGGGGCTCCATAGATAGGATCTTTCCCACAATATGTACCGTGTCGAGGAGAACTGCTTTCTGAATCTGGCCCTTGACCCAGCCACCTAACGAGAGCCTCTTAAGGTGTTGGTCGAGGCCCTTGGCCATTAGGGCATTGGCCGCGACAACTATCGGCACAATGATTGCTTAATCCACGTCCCACATGTCGACAACCTCGTGAGCTAAGTCAAGATGTTATATTGATTATTATAAAATGAATTTCAGGTTTTCAGATAGTATTATAATTAGATCTTACAGTGGGTTTTTTTTTTACAAAATCTTCACATAGTGCATAAACAACCCAGTTGTATTGTTAGATGTAAAATATTACGAATGGGGTTAGAAGTTTAGCATTTTTACCGACGAATGTTTATTTTGTCGTCGATGTTTGTCACAATGTTTGCTTTAATTTTTTACATTGTAACTGTGTGGGTATTTGTAGTTTTAATAAGTACAGTCATTAGTGAAGTTATCTGCGCAGTTAAAATGCAAAGTGAACTTAGGATGTAGATAATAAATATTGACTGATAATCGAATACATACATGGACATGAGTAGCATTTTTTCTATATACAGATAATATATAATTCCTAATTCGCTAATGTCTTTATTTGCGAGTAGCTGTACAATCTTTGTGTAGTTAAAATAGTATTAAGTTTCGACCCAGTATCATCGTTACCTTGTAAACGGTTCTAAATATCGATGTTTATTCAGAATTATTGTATATGCAATATTAAATTATTAATATAATGTGTATAGTTTTAAAGTTTGTATCTTAAACAAAAATTGTTTTTCTGCTTTAGTTGTAGAGTCAGCGACGTAAATATCAGGATGAATGATTCAGATGATCTAAACAACTAAGAAAATTATACTTTATCTCAATGTGATAAAATTCTTGTTAAAATGAAAGTTGGCGTAAACAGCATATCCATGGAATTTCTTGCCGGCTCTTCTCCATAGAACGAACTTTTTGGAACCGTGCAATTAGATTCTAAATAAACGTTTTGAAAATGCATGTAAAAGCTTACAAAAAAAAATTGCATTTGCGTGTACTGTGTCCATTCTGAAACATCCCTTGTGTCATTGAGATATAGTTTATTTTTCTTCGTTTTTCAAATAATTTTGAACAGTGTTGAATCCGATATTTTTGTCGCTGACTGTACAGACTTAACAATGATTGGTTTTTCCTTTGTGTTATGGTGTTTTTTATTGGTATTTGAATCTCGTTTCATAATAGATCGATCTGTCCAGTGTTATGTTCTCGTGTATTTGTGCCAAATAACTTTTTTTGATTTGGTTTGTAAGTATTTTTTAAAGTTTTAATAAAAAGTTGCTAGAATACTTTGTTTCATTTAATTACCCTTTGGATCCTTGGAAACTTATGAAACTATGAATACAGGAAACTAAAGGAATTAACACATATTTTTTTAATTATCTATGAGTAAAAAGGAAAGGCGTTCGTAACAATAAGGTAAGGCGATCCGGTATACAAGACAGTAGATAACATTTCTACTACCTTATTATTTAGATTTCTATAATAATAATTAATTTATTTCAGTCATCAAGGCCCATAAAAAATATTCATATTATTCATATTCATTTATTTGTTTATTAAAAGTCATAATAGCAAAAGAAACACTACAAAAAAAAACACTACATAAAACACTAAAAAAATAATAGGTAAACAAGTTATAACTAAACTTAAGGTAACGAAATAATAGGTAAACAAGTTATAACTAAACTTAAGGTAACGAAATAATAGGTAAACAAGTTATAACTAAACTTAAGGTAACGAAATCGGCGTGTGTCGCGCGGTGTCGGGTATCCTTCCACGGAATCGCCGGAAAACAACACCTTTCGGCCAATATCCTTCGTGAAGGTCGACAGATGTTCAGTCGGAACCCTCGCCACAAATGAATTGAAATTCACATTGTGATGAGACCCCAACCGCTCGACCCTCGGAGTGAACATGGTCTTGATCTGGATGTACACTACAATCTCCTCGACCTTTGTAGAGCAATGCAGCCGGAACACGTATATCAGCTTCGTTGGTACAGCAGGACGCAGCAGATGGTTCGGTCCGGTCGGTGCGGCACCGCATTGGTTCTTACAAGTGTGCTTTCTCCTTCTCAACCTTGATAAAGCTCTCCTTGTCGCTCTGGTTCTTCTGTGGACCCCTCTGAGGCCCTATGAATAGTATCACGATGGTTCTGCGTTCCTTCTCCCTGCTGCTTAGGTTGCGTCGCAGCGGGCTTGGTTGTTCTATGGTGACAATCATCGAGGCAACTGGACTATCTATAATAGGCTGAGTTTTGTAAATAGTGCTGGAGGGCCAAATCCGAAACTATAAGGTATAGAGAAAAGTCTTAAAACGAGTCGTTAGCTCAATTTTGGAAAACAAAAACTGCTTTTTTTGATTTTTTTAAAGCAGCTGGTTGGGCCAGGAATCAAACCCAATTTTTTTGCAACAAAATATCATACCATAAATTATTGCACCAATTGATAAGGTTGCTGATAACGAACAAATACTGCAAATATTAATATGTGGCCAATCACACTCTACGTTACAAAACATGTATGTACTCTATCTTTATATTAAAAAACTGGTGAAACTTTCGCCTTCATACATACAGAGATACATACATACACAGGATACATCCGACCAATAAAAAAAGATTGATTGATCCATAAAAGATTGAAGTTAGAACAATCACATGAGACTTTCCATCTTCATGTCTCAGTTCGGCGAACCGACTTGCGGTACCATTTAGGCAACAGCCTAGGTGGTATTGAACTTTTTATTGGCAAAGGTTGAGCCATTAGCTCGTTTTGCCATCCTATCTATACAATAAAATATAATAAAGAAGAAGGTAGGTACATATTAATCTGTTGTCCTAACCATAGCACGTCCTATCTGAGCGATCAATTAACTACCTCGGTTGTTATTCCTAACAAGCTCACTCTAACTGCCAATTAAACTTAAGGACTAATCAGACCATGTAGAGTACATCCAGTCGGGCAGTCAACTGGCAGAAGTTGGCGCTCACATAGGACATGATGGGGCCCGTCGTGTTTTTGTTAGTCGCCTTTTGGATGGTGCAGGTAAGAATTCGTAAGTTCACAAGTATATTATGAAGCAAAATGACGACTGTTCCTAACAGGGCTGCAGATACCCAGAAGCTGTGGTGCGGGCGATACAAGTCCCCAAAATTTTGACTTTTTGCTCCACCTAACCGTTTTTAAGGCAAGAAGTACCTATATTTAAAAAACCGGCCAAGAGCATGTCGGGCCAAGCTCAGTATTATAGGGTTCCTTAATAGGTCTAATTACAAACGAATCAAATCGAATATTAATTTTGCAATTTTGGTTTTTGCAAACAGCGCCACCTAGCGCTAAATTTAAGAAGTGTTTCATATATTGATATGACATACTTCTTAAATTTAGCGCTAGGTGGCGCTGTTACTTTTTGTTATCAATATAACACAGTTTATTTTTGTTTTATTTTTAAATAGAAAGTAACTAAAGGAGCATTATTTGCTATGATCATTATTATATAAGGTCAATGACCTATGAACTATGACGTCTTAAGTATTTTTCAGTTTTCTCACTATAACTCAAAAAATTATAATCACATTATACTCGAAATAATTTTAAAAGAGAGTTTTTATAAAAGTCTATCAACGTGGAAGATTACAAGTTTCTACGTTGCATAGTTTGGAAATGGCAGGGGGGGGGACACATTGTAAGCCACTTTGGTGGGCTATATTTCGCAGATGGTACACCTGATAAAAAATTGATGTATGAAACATTACCTTCATTTTAGTAGACCTATTCAATGATACCCCACACGAGGGGGTGCAGCGAAAAAAAAATTTGCATCCCCATTTCACATGTATGGGCGCCACCCCTAAAATACGTTATCAAGATTTTTTTATTCTTTTAAAATTGAGATCTATATCTAAACCATTTTTGAACAAAATTTTATTTACTTATGTTTATAACTGTAGAAGTTATTAAGCTGTAAAGGATTAGGACAGACGGATAGACGGACAGAAGGACAGACGGACGAACATGACGAAACTATAAGGGTTCTTTGTAGGACTACGGAACCCTAAAAAAGATTAAGAGGGTTATCATTACTATTATTCTTGTATTTATTTTTTGCCAAACCGGCAAAACTGATGACACAGGCCTTTTTTTTTGAGGCGGGATAATGCCTATTGCATGTCACGCCACCCGAGGAGGTAGCGTGGTTATGTGGGGCTCGCACCCACTAAAAACTCCGCCGTGTACTTACTCTCGCCTTGGTGGATGAGCCGCGAGCACTGCAATGCATGGCATTCGCGACCCATCCAGCGTAGCCCATTTTCGGGTCCCTCTTCCTATAATGACACTCCTTAGGCGAAGTCCGGGCTCACTTGGGACATCACCACAACTCAAAGGCCGTGCAGTGCGGACGACTGACTCCCCAGTCTGAACTCTGGCCTCTGTTAGGGCGGTATCAGTTCGGCGTAAAGCCGCCTGCGCCGACCCGTCCTCCTGCGGCGGTTTGGATCAGCGATGGAGTCTTCTTCCCTTACCCGCTCCGCCGCTTCCTTCTGTGAGATAACCTCCTCATAGAAGGATGCGACCGCCTCCCACGCCTCCACAGTGTCAGCCATGGCCCTGACCACGGTTGGCAGCGAGAGGTCTCCCCCGATTGCTGTAGTGAGATGATGACACAGGCCAAGTGTTTATCAGTGAAGTTAAGAGTTGGAGTAACTATTAAAGATAATCATGATGAGTTAGTTGATTATCTGGTTCACATTGCAGGAACTGTTTTACCAGTCTGCACGTGTTCAGTATCGCCGCTTTCTGTATTAAGTGGTAGGTGCTAGAAGAGAGGTTCAGGGTGTTAAGGGACTTGTGAAGCTGTTTGGGTATTACTCCTGATTATATTTTGCGGCCTACGTAGCTTGGCTGTAATTATTTTGAATGTAAATAGACCTTATTATTCCTTTTTATTTTGACCTTATTCTTTTTTTTTTTTAATTCAATTTTTCACGTCTTCCTTGTCCATCCAAAGGTTGTCTGGAAGATATCGCTATTAGAAAGAAAGAAAAGATATTTATTTGCTTCAAAAGTGACGCACAAAATTACCAAAAAATTCAAGAACACAGAACAAATACAGGTACAGAACCAAGGAGTGTGGTAAGATATGCGTCACATCCGCGCAAAACGGCCACCGCTCAGCATATTGCTGTGCCTCATGCACGGAGCAAAGACACAGCGCTGGTTTTCAGCGACAGCCGGCGTCGACACAAATTCACAATGCAATAACGTAGATCAGTGAGGCGTGATGTTGGTAAATAACGATAAAAAATAAATAAGTAAGATTATTATATACATTTTTTTTATTAGCGATAAGGCCGCCAATGTACCCTTATTTTACGTGTTAGTCCTAAGTTTAATAATGTTAATGGTGTACAATAAAGAATATTCTATCTATATAACTTATTTGCTTTGATATTGGCAAATATTTAAAGTGGAAAATCTACTCATCATAATTTACTATGGGAGCAACCCTGAAATCGCGAACAAAATGTAGGGAACAGCTGCTTTTTTTGTGATTTAAGGGTTGCTCCCATAGTAAATGTTGTTCGTTATGATCATGGTATAGTTATGATTAGATTCACCGCTTTAAATATTTACCAATTAAATTAAGACTACACTCCACACAACACCATCACTAAACTTAAGGTCGTGCGGAGCTGATAACGAGAGTTTTCAAGTTTTCTTTTTCTTAAGGGTGATGCCCGGGGTAGATAAATAGCACTATGCTCATCTTACGCAGTGTTATTTTAAACTAGTAAAGTGCCTGGTTTAGACGACGTCTGTGGTCTAGTGGTTCGAGTGTCGGACTGCTGATCACGAGGTCGTGGGTTCGATTCCCAGAGGACACAAATATTTGTGTGATGAACATAAGTGTTTGTGTTGGTCTGGGTGTTTCTTATGTTATATAAGTATATATTTACAAACAAAAAAGTATATAAGTATTATATCCGTTGTCTATATAGTACCTATAGTACAAGCTCTGCTTAGTTTGGGACTTTGGACAATCCTCATTGTCCTTCGATGGCTTGATAATAAAGGTTTCCTACTTTCCCAAGTACCTACGATATGCACAATTGCACATCCGCAGGGCATTATGGCGCGCGGTCGGTTCAACAACCTGACTGCGCACGAGTTCACGACCCCCGCCGATGAGATCGGGCCGATGTTGCCCGACGAGGGCTTCCAAACGTCCACCGTGATATCTGGCCTGATGCCGGATTCCTTTGGAGAAATGTTTAACTTTCTGGATGGAGACAGTTTTGGCATAGGTTTGTATTAAATAAACAGGTAAGCAGATGATCTTTCACCCATCTAGGTAGGTAAGCAAAGAATTTGCAACTTGTTAACTTAATTACATAAAGTACCTGTAAGTATACTTGTCGCTGTCTCGTAAAAGCAGTGTTCTTAATGGATTTCTTTAATAGCATGTTCTATTTAAAGCCAAGGTTTTTGAAACATGAAGTAGGTAATGAACACAGTACATTGATTCTCCATCAGAAACAAGAAATTCACAGTTACACAGTACATTTCTCCATCAGAAACAAGAAAGTTACAAAGTTATCGGCCAAAACTATCCACGATTTGCCCTTACTAGAGATATACATTTTACATAAGCTCCATAAATTGTATAGGTACATAAATTAGCATACATTTTATAAGGCAAATCGTGAATAGATAGGATATTAATTTAGGCCGTATGTCTTTTTTAGCTGTAGTAGAGCGAATCGTATAGGTAATTAATTTTCTGCTGTTCCATCTATCCCTACCAAGGTATCCCCACTGGTAGGGATAGATGGAAAATCATTCCATCTATCCCTACCAGTAGGTATAGGTGGAATTGTTTTGCCTCTCCCATAGACCAGTAAGCCTCTACTGGTCTGTGGCCTCTCCCAAGTTGCGCCACAACACTCAGTCCTCTGACTTCAATTAACCATTAATTGACTGCCTCAATGGTCTAGTGGTCGCAAGCGCAACTCCTGAGCGTGTGGTCCTGGGTTCAATTCCTGGGTCGCGCAGTGTTACTGCGTTTTCATTAATACATTATCATTAGCCCGGAGTCTGGATTTGTGATTTTGTTACATATTATGGGACTTACCTATAACATAATAACTGACAAAATGTGGGTGTACTACGCCTCTGCCTACTCCTTTGGGAAAATACAGGCATGATGTTATGTTATGTGAACTAGGTCCAATGCACGAATTCGTTTACGGATGGCAAGCAATCGTGAACACAATGAGTATGAAGAACAACGTGGAGGTGCGCAAACGAGCTGGTCTGCAACGCTTCGCGCTGGCCGGCATCAACGGCATCACCTTAGTGTCCCACATCGGAGTCACGGAGATCATGATCAATGGAACCAGGACCTACTGCTTCGGAGGCGTCTCGCGGCCCCCGGGCAGACGCAGCGTCATTTGTAAGGTAAAGTACAAATAACGCTTGGTAACCATAGACATATACCTACAAGCGTAAGTACACTCAACCAAACGGAATCATGACCCACCACAAGCTTAATTTTCTAGAAACATTATGATACAATAAGGTCGAATTTCGAAATAAAACTATGCTTAACGCATAGTTCGAAATACAAAACATAATTCCAGTTTTACCAAAAACGTTATTTTTTATCCAATTATGAATGTATTGCATTCATAACAAAGCTCAAAATTGCATAGACCTCTGACCCGTATTAAAGCAATTTCCTGTATATTCAAAATGTCCTAAGTGCAGCACGACGGTAATAAGAAGAAAATTTTACTGTTTTGACAATATCATACGAATTATCAGCTGAGTAGGTCATGATTCAGATTGGTCGACTGTACCTATATTACTAGCGTTGGTAACCCTTGGCTCTTAGGCCCGTATTACAGAAGGATACTCAAGCGTTGATCCATGTTTAAAACTAGTTTTGAGTTGAGCTTTGATTTTAGAACGTTCCTCAAGCAGAGATTTATTGATCACAGTTCAGCTGAGTTTAGTTTTATTTTTCGGAATTTCAGCTGAGATTTGATCTGTATCACTCTAGTGCGGTCCAGATTACGCTTGAGTAGAGATTTCTATTCTATTCCAGGTCAAATTCGTGTGTTATGTTGTTGAATTAAAGTTTATAATTACCGTTCTGGAATAAGACCGATACTCAAGTAACGATTCTATTCTTAAGTAGTGATCAGGTGATTGGAGTTTAAACTGTACTTGAGGAAGCTTCTGTAATACGGGCCTTAGGGGCAAGTTCACCCAGAAGATAACAGATGTTTATGTAAAAACCAGATGTTTAACCCGAACTTTGGTGTTCACCAACGATAACCAACTGTTATATCACAATAATCAATCGATTTTTCTAACCGAAGTCGGGGACGTCGTTTAAGTACTAACGGGTATTTAAACAAGATATTTTTGACGTTTGATGGTTGAAATTGTTGAGGTTATTCATCGATATTCTGTATTTGATTGTTTTTCGTAATTTTAGAAGAGTCTATGCTGCATAAAATATTAATATTAGGATTATTACTCTCCAAGATAACAAAACAATTGCATTTTACCATATTCGTAAAATTTACAATAAAAAACGAATAAAATAAGGGCCGTAATACGTTGCCGTTTTTCGAGCGTGCATTTTTCTTTTACGAACATGAACAAAGCAGACATATTGCTTATGCTTTGAGAAAACTTATGAAAGATGTGTAAATGTAAATGTGATGTGTGTTTTTGTCGTATTGAGGTAGTACGTTATTTATTCATTTATAATTTTTTGTAAAATTAATAAAAATAAAAATTAATGCAGCTTATAAACGATGCTCACGCGAAACCTGCACAATGTTACCACTACTTTTGGCTAAGCACAACTACCAGAATTTTATCATGTTTGAAGAAACGCGCCCGCCAACCAACCGCTTATCCTGCCAAATTAAAAAGATATGTCAAATGTATAGAGTAGCATTATACTAGGATTTTTAATTTTGGAACAGTTACCTAATATGCAACCGTTTTAAATTGTCGTTCTTTTCATAGTGTTGTTGCCATTTCGTTACCATTTTGATTAATCGTGTTACATCATTCGTTCTTTCATTCCAAGAACGCTCGGTTTCAGAATCAATGATTAGATAGGAGTCGTGAACATGAAAATTCCCGCGTCATGGTTAAACATCTGTTGTTGAATAACAGGTTGATTTCGGAAACAGTGGTTATTTCAATGTCCGCGAACTCGGCCCTAAACTGTCTAACTGAACGGTCAATTAATAGTCACGTTGCTGCTAAACGTACTTAGGTATTATTCGTTAAATTAGTTATGTTTCCGATATTTAAGTGCACTGATAACTACCCTTTGTCTCTTCCATGACATTCCAGTCCATTCAATGGTTGTCTGGAAGAGATCGCCGTGGAGCGATAAGACCGCCAGTTGTACACTAGCGCATAAGTAGTTATTTAAGAAATTAATGTAATCTTGTTGTGCAATAAAGAGGATTTGTATTGTATTGTATTGTATTCGTGTTTTCAGTCAGGTGAAAGCCCAGTAGGTCAATTCACGTAAATAAACAAGTGCAGTTGCAGTTGAGTTTCGATCAAAACAATGCTTTTCGTATTCTCTTACCTACGGTGATCGCTGTCAGAAACGAACTGCAGCGTCACTGCAACTTGATCGGCGCGTCATAATATTACGTGAATTAGGGCCCTGGAGTGGCTGTTGTGGCGATGCTGGGGGGAGGCTTATGCCCAGTAGTAGACGTCTTTCAGCTGAAATGATGATTATGAAAGCCCATCAGCCCCCCTAGCCTAGTTGACAATCTAAAATCGTCAACGCTATAGAAAACAATCAAAATGTATGGGAATGACATATCTCAACGAATGACTTTTTCGTTGAGATAAGTCATTCCCATATTCCCATTGGATAGGGGGGCAGGTGGTATAAAGGTTCTGATATCTGATATCATTGCTTACGAGTTTTTTACGTTTTTCGTCATGCTTGCTTTTTGCTTGAGACAGTGTTTAGTTACCCTGGTCCAAGAAGCATGAATGGTTGCAGGAAATCTTCAGTCTTAACATCTTGTATCGGCCATACATTGTGGCTAATCTTTGGGGTCTCATTGTATCCTTCACCTGACATACTTGTTCACCTCCATTTAGATCTACAATAATTTCAATTAGGAAAGATTTTTACAACAATAGGTATAGTTAAGTGGGAAATAGAATGCCTATTACACTTGGCAGCCTCAAGATAGCTGGAGCGTATCAGACCTTGTAAAACAACTCTTAATTTTTATGTTATCGGGGTGTGAATAATTACTAAGCGCGTAGCGGTAAATTTAAATATTTCATGCCTAAACATCACTTCGAAAGTAGCATAGTGATAGTACTATCCACATAATTTTGTTTTGGCATCGAAAAGACTTTCAGAATTTCAGACTAACTCCTCGGCATTACAGATTTTTATTAGGATGTACACCGGGTGAATATCGCGGGAATTCGCTGGATGCGGAAAGCGCAGGACCGGTCGTGGCGATGATTGGGCTCTTCTAATGCCATCACATCATTGGACATCTTCCGGCTGAAATCATGACAACAAAGAAGAAATATTCTTGTAGGAAATACTAGCTTTTACCCGCGGCTTTGCTCCCGTGGTTCTTAACCCATACGAATCGTGCTCCCGGAATTTTGCCGGGATAAAACACTCATTTCACTCTCCGGCTCCTGAACTATCGCTATAGAAAAAATCACATCGATTCATTGTTCCTTTGATAGAAGATAGATAGAATATTCTTTATTGTAAACCAATAACATCATTGTTCCTTTGCTGCGTGAAAAAACAACTTTCTCATTTATAATATTAAAAGGATTGTTCTCAAGTCCTTTAACACGGACGGGATCTAAGCCCGTCAACAATGCCAATTGCAGTTAGCTTCCTCAGCGACCCAATAATATATTATTTTGGTTGGATCTTCGGCAGTAAGTCCAACTCCAAGTAAGTCCCTTATCACGCGATTATCCTATGCTCTAAACGTGATCGAGCCAACATAGCCTGTGCGCTTTTCCTCCCCTGATACGTTAGGGTCTACGAGCAGCGAGCTCTTCTATCTCGACGTTCTCGGCTAATTGTTAGTTTTAACGTTTTAATCGATATGCTGTAACATTTTCAGGGAGCTATGTACCAAGAGGGGCGGTTCTCGTGCAAAGTGCCGTACCTGCGATATCCATCAGTGTTCGGCTACAGATATTGTATTGATAAATATGCTGCTGTCAATTCCATCGATGGAACGTATAAAAGTAGGTAACTACTCAGAATTTTTTAATCTCCGAATACTTGGCCCGATAGAGATGTACCTTTCTGGTGGAAATCCTCGCAAATGGATATGTCGGACTCCTACCGACTAAAACCACACGGTGGCCATCCTCGGTACAAAATAAAGAATATCCGGGAACTCCAATGGACCGAGCCGGTACCCCTAGTAATGAGCCTTTGGCACGTCCCGGGAAAACAAACTTTTTCCCCCACAGCAGCATGCGACCATCACCTGTTGCTGTCCTCCCCAGAACCGCTTAATAAACTTCGAGTACCCCCACTCATAACGTCCAGATAGAGATGTACCTGGGCCATATTTCAGAAAACTAGCAACATTTGAAAACTTGAAGATGGACTATTTGCCTATCTTCGGGCTAAGAATATAGACGTTACTCGAAATATGATTTTGAAAACTATTACTCAATCAGGGTTTCAACTGTTTCAAGCATGGGACAAAACAAAATATAGTTATTAGAAATTACAAAGTAGGTACATTGTTAAACAACCCGGGAGCATAATGATTTGTTAAAAAAATGTTAAGAGTTTCTGTAGAATGGCCCACCTACTGAATCGTGCTCCCAAAAGCCGCAATTCACTAAAAATATATTAACCTACGAGTATGTGGCAGAAGACGATTGTGTCAGTAGCAGCTGGTACGTTACTAAAACATCTTGATGACCTTTAAAGGGAATGTGGTTCCGTATTCTGCATTGCGATATTTGCGATCGAGATATTAAGGAAATACGTACTTATGGACAGTTATATCCCATTCTAATTGTTAGACTAAGTACTATCTGCCTTATACTTAGTTCACAAGAGGGCAGGGCAGCGAGGCAGAGCAGTGCAGCGAACATTTGAACGACAGCAGTTACCACTTACCAGTTATTGTACTAAGCTGTGCTGCGACAGAACAGTTACTGTTCGGGCGTCCAAATGGTAGAACCATTGTTCTGCTCACTGCTCTACCTCACTGCCCTGCCCTCGTGTATAATAGGCATTAGGGTTCAACGCCAGAGATTAAGTAAATCAGTATACTGCATTACTCTTTCAGAAACCTACTGTGCAAGAGGTGAATCTCTTCCTAAGTTTCATTACGATTACATTTGCGAGAGAAGAGATATTAAAATCAAACGAATCAACCTCACCGACCCCAACGAGAGGTTCAACATACGCAACCCTATTGTCAGAAGAGCTGAATATTATAGAGCACCTTATGACATCTTGAAAGCCTGTCCCGATTGGTAAGTTGTTCTTATGAGGCCTTGCTGCCCTACTTAACATAACATAAGCAGCCCATTACGGTCCCATTGCTGGACACGGACCTCTTCTCAGAACGAGAAGGTTAAGGCTTTAGTCCGCCACGCTGACCTAGTGAGGGTTGGAGGAACACACACTTCATCAAGAACTGTATGAAGCATTCTCAGGGCTTTAGGTTTCCTCACGATGTTTTACTTCACCGATAAAGCAAGTGATGGAAATCAAATCCGCACATGAATTCGAAAAGTCAGAGGTGCGGGCCTCCTGCATGGAAGGCAAGCTTTCAACCGCTACGCTATCACTGCTTATTAGCTGCCCTATATTTAGATATTCTAATTATTATTATAAGCTTGAAGTGTCCCACTGCAGGGCAAAGGCCTTCCTACTTTCCTTCCACTTCTCCCTGTCTGTTGCTACAAGAGTCCAGTCCTTTTGGAAGGAGTTCAGCTCATCCCACCATCTCCGTCTGGGCCTGCCGCGTTGATGTCTGCCATTTAAAGGGACCCATTGAGTTGTCAGTTTGGCCCAGTGGTCGTCTGACATGCGGCAGATATGTCCAGCCCAGTTCCACTTTAGAGTGGTAGCCTTCCGGGTGACGTCAGCTATTTTTGTTCTGGAACGGATCGTTGTGTTCCTTATCCGGTCTATAAGTTTTATGGCTAGAACACTCCGTTCCATAGCTCTTTGGCAAACCTCGAGCGTGGACCTCAATTGATTTGTCAAAGACCATGATTGGGATCCATCCATATGTGAGGATAGGAAGAATGCAATAACACACAAAATTCTAATAACACACAATAGAATTCTACATAGGTACACACGGCTACACATCCAGCTGTAAAAACCAGTAAAGGCTGACCTCGCGTTGTAAGGAAAACCTATACAATGCGAGGTCAGCTTATACTGGAAATGTACAGCTTGATGTGTAGCCGTGTGTACACATAAATACCAAAAATTTAACTAAATGCCTTCAGAGAACTTTCTTCTAGGTACGGCTGCAACCTCCAAATATCCCAAGAAATGTTGCACCAAGAACTTCCAATTGGATTGATGGACGCCAACGAGACGGCTTTCGTCGGTCACGGCGGGAAGTACTGGCTTGCTCTCTACTACACGCAGGTAAAGATTTCTTAGAATCTCTTTCTAACTTTAGCCTTCATTTTAATTAAGGTATTTAATAAACTCCATACTGCGTTCCGAAACACAAATTGCTGATATAGGCCAAACAGCTGCCAAGCTTAAGTGGAACTGGGCTGGTCACATCTGCCGGAGAAGCAACAACAACGCGGACAACGCGGCAGGCTCAGAAGGAGATGGCGCGACGAACTTGACTCCTATCTGAAGGATTGGCCCCAGAAGGCAAAATATAGGGACAAGTGGATAAAGGGAAGGGAGGCCTTTGCCCTGAAGTGGGACACTACAGGCTGATAATAATAGTAATAGTATTACTTACTCTCAGTTCTTGTCGTTGGAGCAATCGTCACTGCTGAGCTCCCTCCCTCTGCTGTCCTCTGCCTTTTTTTAAACCTCTTGCTTGATACGACTCTACTCCCATTTTCACCTTTAATTTTGTACGAAACTTCGTCTACGTCTTCTTCGCTTTCATGCAATAACAACACAACATAATATCACGCCTGTATTACCCCGAAGGGGTAGGCAGAGGTGTATAGTACACCCACATTTCGCCAGTTATGTTGTAAGTACCATGTAATAGGGGGCGTGCCTATAGCCATTAACCGGACACAAATCCAGACTCCGGGCTGCTATTGCGAATTTCCTAAGAAAAAACCCAATAACACTTTGTCCGACCCGGGAATCGAACCCAGTACCTCATGCAATAAAACTTGATAATTCAAGAAAATGTAAGTAATTCATACATTTTGATTTCAGCTCTCGACTTACGCAATTTACTTCCAAGCTCATGGCGAATACCCGTGGCAATCTAACAGACCTATTATGTCGATCGACAAAGGTAATAGATTTTTACAAAATGATAGGTAATTAATATAATTAACTAATAAGTGACCGAAATAGTAATTTAACTAGCTAAGCAATAATGTGCCTACTTTCTAGGTGGCATTTGGGAACAACTGCTCAAGGCGAACATTGGTCCGGATATGAACCTCCATTACAATCTCAACGGTATTTACAATAGATTCCCTGGATCTGCTGTGTTCCCTGACCTCATGCGGAATGATGGCCAGGTACGTGACCTTTGTATTCCACAATATTCTTTGTAGAGTTGCATTCTTACTTTCTGCATTAAGCGACTCAAAATGTGTCTTCTGAAACGCCACTTACCTCAATCTTTGACAAATGACAGTATCTCACCAATCGTTGTCTCGGAGCTGCCAAAGATCAGCTTCCTACAGACTTTCAATGATTTTCGTGTGTTCTAGGTACAACCGTCCAACTTCAGGTCAGATTCTCGAGACGGTGGACCAGAAGACATTATCATCGGCAACTCACACCTATCAGCTGATGGTGCAGGTAATGGTCCATCCTTTGTACATTTCTTATTCTTATTTATTCTTCCTAATCCTTATCCTATTATAAAACTGTAAATGTCTGTTTGTTTATTTGAGCATCACGCTAAAACTACTGGACCGATTTTTATGATACTTTTTTTTAATATCTAATGATTATACACGTAAAAACTGGCATGTGTTTTATGAAAAAAATACTGTTTTTGTGTGATATTATGAACTGAAGATCCACGGGAGCGACGCCACGGGCATATATAGGATAGTTTCTTAATTATGGAAGCTATTAAGTGTAGTAGTGGTAGTGGTTGTCAGTAGAACATGAACAGGGGCTTATTTGATGTAATCACTCTGCACGTGTGCACTATGCTCTCTTCACTTTTCAAATATTGCAGAGTGTGGAGTGTAAACTAGGGATTGCAGATTATTTAAAAAAAACGAAAAGTCTTCGCAGTACACTTTTCAATGCTCACTCTACACTCTTCCGCAAAGTATCTACCACCGGTAGGTCAAATCTGTGGCAAAATTTTTGTACAATCAACTCGGCCTATCGCAGTCCACTGCAGGACATAGGTCTCTCCCAAATTGCGCCACAACGCTCGGTCCTCTGCCTTCCGCATCCAGTCCCCCCGAGCCAAGTTATTTAGGTCAAATTTTTTGTACATAAAACATAATTTAGATGAAGAGTTCGGAATGTGGAGTGCAGACTTGCAGAGTAGTTACGTCAAATAGGCCCCAGAACTCCTACTTTTGGGGGTTTTTGTTATTGGCCATTATTGTTGTAGGTATTTTTTTTATACATAATGAAAGTTTTTGATACAGGTGGAGACCCTAATGTTGGATCTTACAAACTCATGCACGACACTCAAGTTCAGGCATCTTTTGAACATGGAAAGAATATTTGATATTTGAAGAGTTGAAAACGATTTATTAAATTATTACATTTAAATATATGAGAACATAAAATAATTATTATAAAATAAAGCAGTTGTTTTGTTTATAACTTTATTTATTATTTATCTATCATGAATCGGCAAACGCAGCGTAGGGTAGGTCGCTGCGGCTGCATACCCTGTACAGGGCTATCCCATCGATATGGTTCATAGAGGGAAAGTACTTAAAATATTTAAAATAGGGTATTTCACTTAAAGAAGACTTAATTTTATTTATAAAAGCAAGTTATACCGCATTCACGGATTTTTCAAAAGGGTCTTCCCTGTGAGTCAAACTAACACAATCGCAAAGAAGTACCATCCTGTATTTTAAATGAATAAATATTAATATTTTTGGGACATTTTTACACAGCACCATCTAGTCCCAGGTTAAGAGTTCTCTAAACCGACGAGCATGCATGACGAGGTTAATGGACGTAGATGAAGCGAAAGAGGTGTGTCAGGATCGTAGCACGTGGAAATCCATAGTCTCTGTTTACCCCAATGGGAAACAGGCGTGATAATATGTATGTATGTATGTACCATCTAGTCCCAAACTAAGCAGAGCTTGTATTATGGGTACTAGACAATGGATAAAACTTTTGTACTTTTTTTTTTGTTGTAAATACATAATTATAATACATAGAAAACACCCAGACCTACACAAACACTTATGTTCATCACACAAATATTTATGTACTGTGGGAATCGAACCCACTACCTCGTGATCAGCAGTCCAACACTCGAACCACTAGACCACAGACGTCGTCTCGTCGTTTATCGTGTCGTGTCGTGTGTTCGTGTTATGTCGTGAATCGTCGTTTTATGGCTTTTGGAAAACCCATTGTAAAGTTTCCTACTGTAAAATCGATATATTATGTATGTGTGTACATAACGTAACATAACATCACGCCTGTATTTCCCCGAAGGGGTAGGCAGTGGTGTATAGTACACCCACATTTCGCCAATTATGTTAGTCCCATGTAATAGGGTGCGAGCCTATTGCCATTAACCGGGCACAAATCCAGACTTCGGGCTGCTACTGAGAATTTACTATTGAAAAAACCCAATAACACTTTGCCCGACCCATGAATTAAACCCGAACCCCACGCTCAGCAGTCGCGCTTGCGACCATTAGACCAACGAGGCAGTTTTAGACCAACGAGGCAGTTTTAGACCAACGAGGCAGTAGTTTTAAGAAAAATTTCAGATTTCGAATATTTAAAGAACTTTCCCTCCATGAAGCCGCTATGGTGGGACGTGGGACATTCTGTGTAGTCATGAATCGGAGACTGGCAGAAAGTATAATGTATCTAGGATTCTAGGGTGGATTAGATGCGGAAGGTGGAACACAGGGTGCTGTGGCATAAGTTCATATTATGTAGGTACTCGTATTTGAGCGTGGATGGGTGACCGTTTCGTTACACATTAAATAAATAAATAAATAATAAATAAAATATTTTATTTTCAGAAAACAACATTCCATAATAATTTTTGTTAGTAACAATGAAAAACTTCAACAACTATGTTAGTAAACACAGATAACAAACATTAATAAATGTCTAGTCATTCATAGTTACATTGAGCCCCTCAGTGCCTCGGAGAGCAGTCGGTCCCGGTTGTCATACGAATATCTATGGCAGTCGTTACGGGTAGTCAGAAGCCTGAAAGTCTGACAACTGGTCTAACCTCCGAATGTCAGTATTACCCAGTAACTGGGTTGCGGAGGTCTGATGGCAGTCGCTCCGTGTAAAATACTGATGTTCAGCCGCATCTGGCTAGACTGGAAGCCGACCCCAATATAATTGGGAAAAGGCTCGTATTTGAGCGTGACTAAAGATAAAGACAAGTAAGTAGGTACATTACAAGTAGGTACCCATATTACAAACTCTGCTTAGTTTGGGACTAGATGGTGCTGTGTAAAATGTCCCAAATATTTATTTTATTTATTTTTGTATGAAAGTTCAACAATTAGGGCAGGGCTGGGCCGATTACATTATAAATTTTCTTTAGCCTAACAATTTGAATTTACCGCCTTCTGAGGCTATTTTGCCGCCGCTTTGAAATTGCCATACTGGACTACAGCCCTTTAAGCCTTATGTAAATATGCCCCTTTCCCGTGGGCTTGCGTCCTCAACTCCTCACACGTATACAAAGCGATCATGGAAATGGTCATATTACTATGTTATTTGGCATGCCTTGTGAATTGTGAACTATATTTGTATCGCTTCTACTATCATTATGCAATAAAATAAAGTGACTTCTTCAAATCTAATAAGAAGAGTTGGCCTAATGTGAGTATTAATAACAAAACATTTTAATTGCAATGATTTATAAATCACCATTTTAATTTACCGGTTTTGTCGGGAACTTACGATAAATATTTGGATTTTCCATTTTTGAGACTGGCAACTGATGGTCATTCGATTTATCATCTGTGCACTACCTGACATCTTTCTTTGTGCAATTTCTGTAGTCTCTCGTGAAAAATCCCGTTATTTCGCTTTCGTAATTCATCTAACAAAGGTATTATCTGTTCGCGAGTGTTGACCGCTATTCGTGGGACACCAATTAAAAATTTGCTAGCGTTCCGTGATACGGTGTTAATAATTTATTTTCATTACAAAATTATCGATTTTAGTCATCTCGTCGAGAAGAATTGTTTTCATGCTGTTTATTTAGTAGTGCCGTCGGGTGACTGGCGATCGAGCTACAATTTTCGGGTCACAGTCCAACCTAAGGTGAGTGGAGTGCATAGCGGGTTCTGCGAGAGGTAGCCAGCCTCCGCGTCGAAGCTCCTTTGTGACGCAAAACCTCAACACCTCAGCGCTTAGTTAATTAGCGCAGCTTCCTCAGACATCAATCATCCGCCGTTATTTATATGTTGTGTGATGATTTGTGACAAGTGATGGATGCCATCCATCAGTGATAAGGTTGTCACACATAAATTACTAGTTGATAGTGCTGTAGCACCGCTGCTATGTTGTCGCTTGCTGCTGCCCGAATCGTAGCCTATGTGACACAAATAATTACATTGTTCCCTTTCTTGACCCTTCTAGACCAAGATCTATTTTGAAAAGTTTCATAGATGTTAACAATAACAAGCTCAATATGACTGTGAGTCAGTCTGTGGAACAGAAGCCAAAGTTTATTTACACATGAAGTTTTCACAATCACATAATGTGATTAGTAGGAGAATGCCAATATAATTATCAACCTGCTGTTATATGTCAAACAGGACCTAGTTCTACCTTGCTGCATATAACTTATGTTCTAACTCATAACTATTTTACCATTTGAATTGATCATGTATTTTGTATAAAAAAAAACCTACAAATATGTTAAACAAACAGCTTGAATTTAGAACAAAGTTGATTGATTCCAGAACAGTAGTTCTCAGTTTGCAACTAGGATAAGCAACATGTACAATCATTGCATACAGTACCACAGTCCTACACAGCCACAGATAATATAGTAATGTGTAACACCAGTACATAAACTGTTCTATTAGCTGTACATTTTAACTGCCTGTTTTATTACCTTTGCTTATTACTTTACAGAATATGTAACATGGTTCTTTAATTACTCTTGGAAATACCTAGGCTATCTAGATCAATATCATGATTGTAACATGGCATCATTAGTATTTTTCAAAATGTCTTCATTATTTCAGCCGAAAGACGTCCATGCTGGAGATAGGCCTCTCCCAATTAAAGGGGGGGATATGCCATAATCGCCATGCTTGGCAGGTGGGTTGGTGATTGCAGTTATTTGGCTAAATACACAGAGAATGCTGCTGCTCATCCTCTGGTGAATCCCTTAGTCGCCCTTTACAACACCCATGAGAATAGATAAGGGTGGCGCAATTCTTTATGTCCGGCACCACATGGAACAAAATGTCTTAGCATTCTTAAAAAACAACACATTGTATAGATAGGAAATCAATGTGAATATTGATTAGTTAGCCTTATCTAACAAGACAAAAAGACAGACAGACTATACCACTGTTATGAGCTATATAACTTGGCTGGAGTGAAGTCAGGCACTGTGCTGGTTTCCCCACCTCCCTCTTTCACCCATAAAATTATTACTGTGACGGTTTTGTGACCACTACTCCAGCCAAGTTAGATTGGATACACAATAAAATAACAGCATTACAACAAATTCCCCAGAAATGCATCTCTGACTGATCAAGTACAATATTTATACTTCTATACAACAAAAACAGTTTAAAAGTTATACGACAATCTATGTATATGATTCATGTAATTACCAATTGCCATTATGTATACAAATACTTAAATATGTGAATAATCAATGTAACTGATCTGATGACTGATCACATTATCTGATTATTTAATGCTTTAAAGAGGATATGTTAAAATGGCTGATCCAATAGATATAAAATACACTGATAGTGATACGTTGAGATATCAAAGCAAAAGCTTGTATTTCTTGATGACACTGCTCTTTGTAATTTGCATAAACCACAAATGGTAACTGTAAACATATTATGTATCAAGAGATACAATATTGTGACAACTAAACAATCTACAATCCATCCATATACTTATTATAAATGCGAAAGTAACTCAATCTGTTTGTTTGTCACCTTTTCATGACTTAACCTCTGAACCAATCATATTGAAATTTGGCAAAGACGTAGCCTGAGACCTGGAGAAGGACATAGGTATTTTTTTAATTCCGGGAATTTAAACAGTTTCCGAGGGATGTGCAATAAATTAATTCAGTGATAAACCAAATTACACGCATATGAAGCATCGGGCAGAAGTTAGTGTATTATAAAACTCATAACACACAAATATATGAAGTCATGAAAAAGCAGCAAACAACTCTTGCGATTAAAAAAAATAAATAGACAAAATGTAAATTATCTGGTGTATCATATTGTGACAGGTTCCTTTTGGTGCTGTCAAGGCCACCATCAGACCATTTTGTACCATATCAGCCTTACTTACAGCTGGCCGAATAGTCCATCTCTTGATTCTCTTGATAGTACTTGGTATAGTAATCCAATCAGTCACGTTTTTGAGTAAAGTCAAGCAATAATCAAAGTTAAGCATTCCTGATTAGAAACGATGATTGTCATAAATATGGCTGGTAATTAATTGGTTAAATTTTTGTAACTACGACCCACTCACTAAGTAGACCAAGAAAGCAATAACAATGAAAAATAAAAATTGTGGAAAGAAAAATTTGCTCAGCAGCAGGATTCAAACATAGTTAATTTGTTGTTTATCTTTAGATTTCGCCCCGTGCGTTAAAATGATAGAATAATTTACAATTAACAATAGCAAATAAGAAATAAATAAAAATTAACAAAAAATAACTAAATATACCAGATCAAAATTTGATTATCGAGGCTGACAACACCTAAAAATCAGACCTCTGCGGTCACTGTCGTTTCGTACAGAACTGAAAGAGAGGCAACGAGCCGAGGGACGTCGGATACGCCGCTCAACTTGAATGAAAATTAACAAAAAAAATTTTTAATAAAAAACTAAAAGCTTATTTGAAAAACAGAAACAACAAATGTTTGGATTATTGTCTTTCTCAAATGTTTTCTTAATTTTATTTATAATATTCAGTAAATAATAGAGATTGTTTGCTTTAAAGCATGTTTTAAGAGGTTAGTTTACAATTCTTTTCTATCGAGAAAACTTCAAGAAAACGTGTTTTGGGCACAATACAGTTTCAGAAAATACGATCAAGATTAACATATATTTTTTTCACTGCCACAAATGACACGAGTGACGATATTTAATTGATCGTCCGGCGCACCCTGGGCAGTCAGCCCCGCTACCAACCTGCTGACTGGCTAATCTTTTCCCCACGGCATGAGCTATTATCATTATGTAGCTCATGTCGACACGATAGAAGAAGACTGCGACAAATTGAATAGATACAGCGAAAAATGTTTTTAAAAGAAGCCTATTTGGGGTATTTGGCTGTTGTCAGCGTCTTAATGGTGAAGGCAAACATAGTGAGGAAACCTGCACACCTGAGAGTGCTCCATACAGTTCACGATTCGCACTTGGCTGGTTTTTTCTGTTCTATTTGTGACTTTAAGTATAAGATTACTTCAGTAACAAAAACTGCATGTCACATAACATTAACATAAAATAATATCACGCCTGTATTTCCTCGAAGGGGTAGGCAGAAGTGTATACAGTGTATAGTACACCTACATTTCGCCAGTTATGTTATAAGTCCAATGTAATAGGGGGCGAGCCTGTTGCCATTAACCGGGCACAAATTCAGACTCCAGGCTGCTACTGAGAATTTCCTAATGAAAAAACCCAATAACACTTTGCCCGACCCAGGACCCCACAATCAGCAGTCGCGCTTGCGACCACTAGACCAACGAGGCAGTAATTAACATAATTTTGTTTTATCAATGCAGAGTGAGCCGTGTCTTGGGGGAAAAGCACACCGGGCACTACGGTGGCCCCAGATACACCGGCGCCAGCGCCCCAGCCTCTGGGTAAGATTTTTAAATAATTTTTCTAGTCCGTTATCATAAATCATCATCATTTAGTTCAAGAGCTGATATTATGAATATATGAATAATGATATCAGCTTTTCCTTGCTCTAGTAAAAAAACAACCTCATCATCATCATCATTTCAGCCGATAGACGTCCAATGCTGGACAAAGGCTGCCCCCAAAGGGGGGGATATGCCATAATCGCCATGCTTGGCAGGCGGGTTGGTGGTCGCAGTCGTAGTCGGCCATAAGCACATAGCCAGAACAATAAGGAGGAAAAGTGTAAGAATCTGATCGCTAAAAGCAATTATTTTTAAAACAGGAAGTTCAATTTGACCTTTGTTGAACTGAGATAGCTATAGTCGCAAATGTTGTAAGTTATACCTACTGCAAGATGCTGTTTTTCTGTCTCGTCTTATTTAGTAAACAATCTTGGCATGTCTACTAATATGTGACTGATAATAGTACATTATGATACAAGTGAGCTAAGTTCACTATCATACTCGAGGCTGGATTGCAGCCCGAGCCGAAGGCGAGGGCGTAATGGAGCCGAGAGTATAATAGTCAATGCTCACGCGTGTCATACGACGTTTTTCAACACAGTTGTGAGGAAAAAAACATACACACATTTTAAACAATTATTAAATTTGTGAAAAATGGAGCACGGATTATTGTAATCGCACGGTGACGCGGTGCTAAGCGATGGTGCGGTGCTAAGCGATGGTGCGGTCGACGATGGTGTACACTTGCCCAGCAAAAACCCATTCACTCGTGCTTTGAAGACCACCAGATTATACCTATCGGGAAACAGATGGCGCAAGGCATTCTACTCCTTAGCAGCTGCTAAACCACATAAAAAACCAGCCAAGAGCATGTCGGGCCCTGCTCAGTATTATAGGGTTCCTTAAGTAGGTGTTACAAACAAATCAAATCGAATATTGATCATGGCTATTTTAGTTTTTGCAATAGACGGCAGCATTGGCGACTCAGAGTGTTGTCAGTAGCCGCTAGATGGCGCTATACAGTGCCAAATGCAATAGACGGCACTTGACGGCAGAATTGGCGACTCAGAGAGTGTTGTTAGACGCCGCTAGATGGCGCCAAATTTAAGAAGTGTGTCGTCAACATCACAAAATTACTTTTTGTGATTTTTTCAAATAGAAAGTAGCTAAAGGAGCATTATTTGCTATGATCATTTTCCTCTAAGGTCAATGACCTTTGAACTAGGAAGTTTTAAGTATTTTTCAGTTTTCTCTCTATAACTCAAAAATTTATAATCACAATATGCTCGAAATAATTTTAAAAGAGAGTTTTTACAAAGGTCTATTAATATGGAAGATTATAAGTTTCTACGTTGCATAGTTTAGAAATGGCAGGGGGGACACACATTGCAAGCCACTTTGGCAGGCTATATTTCGCAGATGGTACACCTGATAAAAAAGGGATGTATGAAACATTACCTTCATTTTAGTAGACCTATTCAATGATACCACAAAAGAGGGGGTGCAGCGAAAAAAAAAATGTCATACCCATTTCCCATGTATGGATGGGCGCCACCCCTAAAATACGTAATCATGATTTTTTTATTCTTTTAAAATTGAGATCTATATCTATAATATTTTTTAACAAAATTTCATTTACTTATGTTTATAACTGTAGAAGTTATTAAGCTGTAAAGGATAAGGACAGACGTACAGACGGACGGACATGACGAAACTATAAGGGTTCCTTGTAGGACTACGGAACCCTAAAAAACATTCTATCACATTCAATGAAACCCAAACGCATAATTATGATTAACGTTTTTCAGGGAATTTACTTAATGTTACTAATTACCTATGCGAATTAAATTAGATTTGATGTGAGGAAAAATAACTCGTGAGTCGTGACTCATTAAACTTACCATTTTGTAGATATGTTACAATTTAAGACGTATTTAGTGCAAATGTCTATCTATACTCGTTTCTCATACCATAATACCGATATATTATATGGGAATTAAATATAAGTAATGGAAATGCAAAAAAAGTATCCCCTAAAGAAAGAATAGAATAGAATAGAAAATGTTACTAACGTATTGAAATTATGTACTTTACTATGAAGTCACACCTCTCGCTTCATCTACGTCCATTAAACTCGTAATGCATGCTCGTCGGTTTAGAGTACTCTTAACCTGGCATTTTTGGAGAACGTCCGCGATTTGATCGCAATACGTTCGCCGAGGTCGTCCCCTTCCAACTCTTCCATCCACACTCGCTTCGTATACCTACTTGTTTCGTCAATCTCCTCTCGTCCATCCTAGATCGTAGCAGGTGGAAATTCATAGTCTCTGCCTACCCCAATGGGAAACAGGCGTGATAATATGTATGTATGTATGTACTATATGTATGTATATACTAAGTCACATCATCACTTCTGCCTCAGTTCCATTCCATTAAGTAGGCAGAGGTGTGGAACAACCACACCATAGAATATCTAATAGTACTACGTAACCACACTTTACAGTGACACATTAACGGCCAAAATTAATATCCAATCTATCCACGACTTTTTTTTTTTTTATTTTTTTTTTATAATATAGGATGGCGAAACGAGCTAAAGGCCCACCTGATGTTAAGCGGGGTTACCTTTGCCCATGACAACTTCAATACCACCTAGGCTGTTGCCTAAATGGTACCGCAAGTCGGTTCGCCAAACTGAGACATGAAGATGGAAAGTCTCATGTGATTGTAATTGAGATAGGAATTTGACATAAGCTCCATACAAAATATGTCAAATTTCTATCTCTAGTAGGGTACATCCTGGATAGATTAGATATTAATTTTGGCCGTAAGTCCCATTACTTAAGCAGGTGCGCCAGGCACAATTACAAAGCCAAGGCTCAGAATTTCCTAACATAACAAAAAAAAGTCTTGTCTGGGTCGGAAATCTAACCTAGCTCTTTACGCTTGGCATCCGCGTTTGCGCCCACTAGACCATTGCTGTGGTATATTATGAAAAGAGATAAAAATACTCATTTGATTGAGAGACACTTAAAGCTAGATTGTAAGGGTTATTTTTATTTAAAATGCTTCTGTGTCTTAGTTGGATTAGGAGTCTCAATAAATGTTAACTCTTTCCACTAAGCAAGCGGATAAGCTGTGGATTTTCTAGCATTTTTCTGCTTTGTCACATAATAAAATTATATAGGTTAGTATCAGTCAGTACCTATAGTGCGTAGTGTCGTAGTTGACAAAACGGCAATAGGTTATAGTAATAAGGTGATTTACACCGGCGGCGACCGATTGCACTATGAATCTATAAGCGAGTAGGTATTACGTACTGCATGACATAGTACACCTTTGATACATGATACATGTCATATCTGCCGATGACGCAACGCTGCAAGATCGTACGATCAATGGTGTTTGATTATGAAATCCCAGTTATTTTGACACGCGATGGCCGCCAACATATTGACGTTTTGGTCCAAAACTTGCAAAGTTGCAACCGATTTTGGGCATTTAGATCAAGGACGAAGGTCGAGAATTTAATGAAGAGTTTCAACAAATCGTCTAACGGTTTCGTGTGGTTAGTATACAAATATCTTGTTGTAAAGGTTTGTGTTTTTAAGTTGTCACCTCAAAATATAATTTGGGTAATCATCGGAATGGATTCTCGGTGTTCATGACCGCAGAAAAATATTAAGTAAATTCGTTACAGTTGTATGTACGTATTATTCTCACAATTCTTTATAGTTTTCAATTTTAGTATCATTCGGATGCTTTTAAATAAATCAATTTTGTTAGTGACCGCATTAAATAGGTCAAGTGGAGTATGAAAATGTGTGCTCGTTTTTTCAACCTATTTTTAGTTGAAGTATTGTACGAACGAGTACAGCTGAGTACAGCAGTGTAGGTGCACGTGCAGACATAACAAACACATTTTACCTGGAGACATAACAAACATATTTTAATCTTCCTACGCTTTGTAGTCTGAACTAAACTTCTTCAAATTGTTTGTATGGGTTTTCTGAAAACGGAGATAATATAGCATAGCATAGCACAGCAGCAGCATAACATAGCACAATGGTCAGTTCAATGCAAAACTACTATTCAATCTATGATTAAGAGCCAGTTTTATAAAAATGTTCTCAAAAAATGGCAGGTTAAGAGTTCTCTAAACCGACGAACATGCATGACGAGGTTAATGGACGTAGATGAAGCGAAAGAGGTGTGTCAGGATCGTAGCAGGTGGAAATCCATAGTCTGCCTACCCCCAATGGGAAGCAGGCTTGATAATATGTATGTATGTATGTATTAAGAGCCTTAAAAAAATATGATTTAACGTTTTCAACATGAACACAAACTATTGTGTTTATAAGACTACAGGGTTGTCGCTCACGAATTCATGAGCATTCAATTCATAACGTCTTCCTCGTAGCCAAAAGTGTAGGCGATCGCAGCTGGTCATTTCGAATTTTGTTCGTAAACTCATTGAAGTGACATGGCGTGATTCGTTTGAGCGACAGTCAATAACGAACTCGCTCATCCGTTCAGAATCGTGGGCAGTAGCCATCAGACAACAGAATCAACTCGCTGGACCGTCAGAAGCCGTGGGCGACCGCACTTACCACTGCACTTTAGACACTTGAAGCGTACTCAAAACATTCGAAACCAGTTGAAAGTTGAAAGCCAGTTGCTCCCCTCATCATCGACGCTCTATAATATTGATTGCATTTTGTTTATCACCTACTCGCAGCAAACGAAATATTTCGACATACATGATGTCATTGTTTTGAATATATCCGCGGATATTTAAACAACTGAACTAACGCGATCTTACCCAATAAAACACCTAGTATTGGCCTTGAATTGAACGCGTTGATTTATTGCCCATCTGCAAAGCAATATCGCGCGATACTAAATGCATCATCCAGTGTGGAAATTACGCATTTATTAAGCAGCAGTGCACACGGAAACAGCGGCTAAGTATATTGATTTATTGTTGAAAACCAGTCGAACTTGCTGATAAGTTGCCTGAAAGCATATCGAGTTAAGTATACATTAAAAACAACAACAAGAGTATATATATATATTAAGTATATATATTAAGAGTATAACTTGCCTCTTTGTTTAGCGTTTGTGGACTACGAGAAAGCCTTCGATTCGATCGAGACTTGGGCGGTACTACAGTCTCTTCAACGGTGCCAGATTGACTATCGGTACATCGAAGTGTTAAAGTCTTTGTATGAAAACGCCACTATGTCAGTCCGATTACAGGACCAAGCCTCGAAACCTATCCTTCTGCAGCGAGGTGTGAGACAGGGAGATGTGATCTCTCCGAAACTGTTCACTGCTGCATTGGAGGATGTCTTCAAGGTTCTGGACTGGAAGGGGCTAGGCATTAACATAAACGGCGAGTACATCACTCACCTTCGGTTTGCCGACGACATAGTAGTCATGGCTGAGACCATGGAGGACCTCGGTACAATGCTCGATGACCTCAGTAGAGCTTCTGATAGAGTGGGTCTTAAGATGAATATGGACAAGACAAAGGTTATGTCGAATTCCCATATAGCACCCATTCCCGTAAACATCGGAGAATCTACACTCGAAGTTGTTGACGATTATGTATACCTAGGACAAACTGTCCAGCTAGGTAAGTCCAACTTCGAGATAGAGGTCAATCGTCGAATCCGACTCGGTTGGGCAGCGTTCGGGAAGCTACGCAATATCTTCTCGTCCAAAATACCGCAGTGTCTCAAGACGAAAGTCTTTGACCAGTGTGTGTTGCCAGTAATTACTTACGGTACTGAAACGTGGTCGCTCACAATGGGCCTCATAAGAAGGCTCAAAGTCACTCAAAGGGCAATGGAGAGGGCTATGCTCGGAGTGTCCCTGCGTGATCGAATCAGAAATGAGGAGATTCGCAGGAGAACGAAAGTAACCGACATAGCCCGAAGAATTGCCAAACTTAAGTGGCAGTGGGCGGGGCACATTGCTCGCAGAACGGATGGCCGATGGGGCAGTAAAGTTCTGGAGTGGCGACCGCGTACTGGAAGGCGCAGCGTGGGTAGGCCCCCCACAAGGTGGACCGACGACCTGGTGAAGGTCGCGGGAATCCGCTGGATGCGGAAGGCACAGGACCGGTCGTTGTGGCGATGCTTGGGGGAGGCCTATGTCCAGCAGTGGACGTCTTTCGGCTGAAATGATGATGATGATGATGATACATTAAAACTTTTTCCTCAAAACATGGGCAATCATTAATCAATCAGTCCGTAGCTGTTCGCCGAAAATGGCTGTTAAGTACTTCGTTATGAATGTATTCTGTGTACAATACCATGGCTGGAAACCATGACTCGGGGAACAGTGTGCTATTATTTGAGTAAACATTAATATTTCACGGTGTTGCTCTAGTCATTAGCAAGGAGACTTCATTGGCTCGTTTCAAGGTTGGCGAAGCACGATGTGTGACGTGCGACACTTGTACCATGACGTCATAAGCTGATTACTCTCCGCATAGGTATATTTCGGTGTTTTGTTACAAAAACTTTGTGCCCATACAAACGAAAATCTGCCGGCATAGAGGAGGTAAGAATGGAACAATGAGTTTTTAAACAACAGGCAACATTTAAATCAACAAGCATAATAACATGTAAAAAAAACCGGCCAAGAGCATGTCGGGCCATGCTCAGTATTATAGGGTTCCTTAAGTAGGTGTAATTACAAACGAATCAAATCGAATATTAATCATGGCTATTTTAGTTTTTGCAATAATCGGCAGCATTCGCGACTCAGAGCGTGTTGTTAGTAGCGCCATCTAGCGATAAATTCAAGAAGCCAAATTTAAGACGTTTGTCATTTCAAACTTACTTTTTGTGATTTTTTCAAATAGAAAGTAGCTAAAGAAGCATTATTTGCTATGATAATTTTTCTCTAAGGTCAATGACCTTTGAACTAGGACGTTTTAAGTATTTTTCAGTTTTCTCTCTATAACTCAAAAAATTATAATCACATTATACTCAAAATAATTTTAAAAGAAAGTTTTCACAAAGGTCTATCAATGTGGAAGATTATAAGTTTCTACATTGCATAGTTTAGAAATGGCAGGGGGGGGGACACATTGCAAGCCACTTTGGCGGGCTATATTTCGCAGATGGTACACCTGATAAAAAAGTGGTGTATCAAACATTACCTTCATTTTAGTAGACCTATTCAATGATATCCCACACGATGGGGTGCAGCGAAAAACATTTTTTTTCTCCATTTCACATGTATGGACACCACCCCTAAAATACGGAAAAACGATTCTTTTATTCTTTTAAAATTGAGATCTATATATCGACTATTTTTTAACAAAATTTCATTTACTTATGTTTATAACTGTAGAAGTTATTAAGCTGTAAAGGATTAGGACAGACGGACAGACGGACAGACGGACGAACATGACGAAACTATAAGGGTTCCTTGTAGGACTTCGGAACCCTAAAAAGCAAGAGAGTTGAGAATTAAGGGCCAACACATAGGGCTCCTCATGTTTGTTTAGAGGTTTTATGATGACTCACACACGGTTGTCGAGTTGTTTCAGTGTTTCTTGACATAAGTGGGTAGTCAAGATACGATGGTGATAGGGAACGCCAGAAAGATAAAAAAACACTTGTAAAAGAGATTCAAAAATTCTAATTACGAAATAGAAATTTATTTCATTTCTTTCCAGTAGTTAGTTAGTTTTTTTTTTTTTGTATAAAAGCCTATTTCGGCCCTAAAAATATTTTCTGCGTTGCGCTTTTGCAACTTATAAAAAAACTTAAAAAGTTAATTAAATAAAGCATTGACGTAGATTTATTTATTTAATCGTATGGCATCTTTATAGGCTATCTATACATGTATATTATTTTATTCACAACTAGACTTTGCCCGCGGCTTCGCCGTCGTGAATGTCGTTTATCGCGCATCCCTCGGGAACTGTTCATCTTCCCGGGATAAAAAGTAGCCTATATGTTAATCCGGATTATGTTCTATCTGTGTGCCAAATTTCATTAAAATCCATAAAGAAATTCACCATCTTCCTTTTTTTTTTCTTTTTTTTTTCTGTGAAGAAAATCCTCATGGACGCACTCTTACCGACTAAAACCCACCACGGTGTTCCTCTAATGACCCTTGGCCGGGGGCCCTGCCCTGTTCCCAAATTACTGGGGGTAGGCGCGATATGTCTTCTTCTTCCATTTTTGTCTATCAGCCGACATCTCATCATACTCCCTTTTCATCCATATCGTTTACGCAATCCATCCATCTTTTCTTTGTCTCGCTCTCTCACCATCTATGAACATTATAGAATGCTAAATACGCTGTTGGACAGTTTACCTATATTAAATTTAACCCTTACATACTATACGTGTAACACGATCTTCTACTATAACTGACTTTGTTAAAACCAACCTTTTCTGGATGTGTTAGTGTCATACATAGTTATCATGATAGATAGGTAGATAGATCATTTATTTGTCAGAATATGGTACAATACAGTTGTTATAAAAAAATAATTGGATCCAACATATTCTGCCGTATTATTATGCAGATAAGGTTGTCAACATTATTCAATAAAGAGCTTTCATATAAACTGGAATAGCCGTGAAAGAGCTGATTGTGTCGAGTCGCAGTACTCTGCATTGTGTCTCTCTGAGCACTATTGATTGGCAAACAAGCGAACCTGGACCAGATCTTTAATCTTTTATTTATAACTAATGGGCTTGCGTTTGACCGCCACCTCAACTGATGTTAAGCGATGGTACGGTCGACGATGGTACACACTTGCCCAGAAAAAACCTATTCACTCGAGCTTTGAAGACCACCAAATTATATTTATCGGGAACACAGATAGAAATTGCACTCCGTAGCAGTACGCATATTGAAGCTATTAGAAAAACACAACGTATCGCGATCAAATCGCGGACGTTCTAAAAATGCCAGGTTAAGAGTACTCTAAACCGACGATCTAAAAGATGCCAGGTTTACTCTAAACCGACGAGCATGCATGACGAGGTTAATGGACGTAGATGAAGCGAAAAAGGTGTGTCAGGATCGTAGCAGGTGGAAATCCATAGTATCTACCTACCCCAATGGGAAACAGGCGTGATAATATGTATGTATGTAGCAAAACACTTCAATCAACTCAGCCTATCGCAGTCCACTGCTGGACATAGGCCTCTCCCAAATTGCGCCACAACGCTCGGTCCTCTGCCTTCCGCATCCAGTCCCCCCCAGCCACGTTCTTTAGGTCGTCGGTCCACCTGGCAGGGGGGCGCCCTACGCTGCGTTTGCCGATACGCGGTCTCCACTCAAGGACTCGTCTGCTCCAACGGCCATCGGTCCTTCGACAGACATGGCCAGCCCACTGCCACTTCAGCTTACTGATCCTACAAGCTATGTCGGTCACTCCGGTTCTTCTCCGGATAATCTCGTTACGGATTTTATCCTTCAAAGAAACTCCAAGCATAGCTCGCTCCATAGCTCGCTGAGCGACTTTAAATTTGTGGACTAGCCCAACTGTCAGTGTCCACGTCTCGGCACCGTAAGTCATGACTGGCAGGACGCACTGGTTGAAGACCTTTGTCTTCAAACTTTGCGGTATAGGCGACGAGAAGACTCGGCGAAGTTTGCCAAATGCTGCCCAGCCCAGACGGATCCTTCTGTTGGCTTCTTTCTCGAAGTTGTGTCTACCAAGCTGAATTGCCTGCCCTAGGTAGACGTATTCCGTTACAACTTCGAGTGCCGACCCTTCGACGAATATTGGCCTCGGCATGACATGCATATTGAACATGACTTTAGTCTTGTCCAGATTCATGCCGAGACCGACACGTCGAGAGGCTCCGTTTAAGCTGTGCAGCATTTCGCCCAGTTGTTCCAGCGACTCAGCCATTACAACGATGTCATCGGCAAAACGGAGATGTGAGATGTTCTCGCCGTTAACGTTGATACCCTGTCCAGTCCAGTCCAGCGTCTTGAAGACGTCCTCCAACGCGTTAGTGAACAATTTCGGGGATATTACATCCCCTTGTCTCACCCCTCTGCGCAGTTGGATTGGCTTCGTCTTTTGGTCCTGAAGCTGAACAGTCATGGTAGCAGCGTTGTATAGGCATCTCAGCATCTCTATATACCGCTCATCAATGTGACATCGCTGAAGAGCATCCAGAACTGCCCAAGTTTCGATAGAGTCGAAGGCCTTCTCGTAGTCCACGAATGCCATACACAGCGGCTGATTGTACTCTTCAGACTTCTGTATGATCTGCCGAACAGTATGGATGTGGTCTACGGTGCTATAGCCTTTTCGAAACCCAGCTTGCTCTGGTGGCTGGAATTCGTCGAGTCTTCCGGCGAGACGATTCGTGATGACCCTCGAGAACAGCTTGTACACATGACTCAGGAGTGAGATGGGTCTGTAGTTCTTCAGAAGGGTTTTATCCCCTTTTTTGAAGAACAGTACCACCGCACTCCCGCTCCATGCCTCCGGTGTAGAGCCTTGTTGGATGACGGAATTAAACAGACTCTGTAGCTCCTTCAGGACCGGAGCCCCGCCTGCTTTTAGGAGTTCAGTAGTAATGCCGTCATCGCCCGGAGCTTTGTTGTTCTTAAGCTGCTCGAGGGCCGCCCTAATCTCGCCCTGGTCAACGTCCGGAAGATCCTCGGTGTAATGGCGCGTGAGCTGGGCTCTTTTGTCGTCATTGCTAGGAACCGCTGGTCTCGCCGTTTTCGTGGAATACAAATGCCCATAGAAGTTTTCGACCTCATCAAGCATCTCGATCTTAGAGGTGACAATTTTGCCATCCGCGGCTTTCAGTTTCATCAGATGGGTCCTCCCTAGCTGCTGAGCGAAAACTTTCGACCCCCTATTTTGCTCAATCGCAGCCTCAACGGCGCGGGTGTTGGAGCGGCGGAGGTCACGTCGCATCAGCTTCCTAATCTGTAGGTTTAAGGACCTATTATCTGATGAAAACGAATGCGCGGCTGACATTTCCCGTCTTTTCCTCATCAGATCGAGAGTCTCAGTCGAAAGCTTGGGCATCTTGCTTCCACGCTGCGGCGGAAAGAATTTTCGAGACAGTTCCTGCAATGTTTTGACTATGGTGTTGGTTTTCTCCTCAATATTGCCAGTGGTTTCCAGCGAGTCGAATCGATTTTGAAGTTCCGCTTGGAACCTTTCGGAGCCCAAACTGGTTTGGAGCGGCGAAGGTCGGAGAGTAGACTTAATCATGCGCGTTCTTTCAGCTCTAAAATTGATATTTAGAGTGCCTCGGATAAGTCGGTGATCGCTTCCGGTGTTGAACCTATTGATCACAGAGACATCTCTAAATATGTGCTTCTTATCCGTCATGATAAAGTCTATCTCGTTCCTTGTCACCTTATCGGGGCTTTTCCAGGTCCATCTTCTTTGGGGCTTCTTCTTAAAGAAAGAGTTCATTAAGAAGAGCCCCTGGGACTCCAAGAAGTTGACCAACATTTGGCCCCTGTGGTTTCTGCGCCCCAAACCGTAAGGTCCGATTTTCGATTCGCCGCGTTCTTGTACTCCCACTTTAGCGTTGAAGTCCCCCATAACAACGTTGTAGTGAGCCTTAGCGGTACTATTCATAGCCTTAGCTATGTCTTCGTACATCGCTTCGGCTATATCGTCAGAGTGTGTCGAGGTCGGCGCATATACCTGCACTATTTTCAGCTTGTACCTATCATTTAGCTTTACTACAAGGTACGCTACCCGTGTCGACACACTACCGATTTCCACAACGTTGTTCACGAGGGCCTTATTGACAAGAAAACCAACACCACCTTGGGAGAGCTGATCACCTTCGCGGAAGTAGAGTAAGTGTCCTGACTCCAGGGTTATCGTGTCCTCTCCCTCTCTACGGACTTCGGATAACCCCAGTATATGCCATTTTATATGACTTAACTCTACTTCAAGCTCGGCGAGGTGATGGTCCAGTCTCAACGTTTGTCCATTATACGCTGCCAGATAGAGTCGTCGGTTTTGGTAGCCTGCCGTAACCCGGGGATTCTTCGCACCCCCCGTCCCACCGTTACCACGACCGCTACCGTAGTCGGGAATAGAGGGACCACCGGGAACTGGGGGCCGTTTTTTTAGTTGTGCGTGCATTGAGATGTATGCCCATAGTCACCACGCTGGGCAGGCGGGTTGGTGACCGCAGTGGGTGATGTTGCACGATGTTAGTGCACAGGAGGACGCTGCTGCCCATCCTCCTGATTTCAAAACACTTACGTCCATAATTATTAGACGACCTCTGTGGTCTAGTGGTTCGAATGTCGGACTGCTGATCACGAGGTCGTGGGTTCGATTCCCACAGAACACAAATATTAGTGTGATGAACATAAGTGTTTGTGTTTGTCTGGGTGTTTCTTATGTATTATAAGTATGTATTTACAAAAGAAAAGTATATAAGTATTATATCCATTGTCTAGTACCCATATTACAAGCTCTGCTTAGTTTGGGACTAGATGGTGCTGTGTAAAAATGTCCCAAAAATATTTATTATTTTTTATTATTTTATTATCGTATCTATCCACGATTTACCCTATTAGAGATACAAATTTGACATAAGCTCGATACTAATCGTGTCAAATTTTTATCTCGAGTAGGGCAAATTGTGGATAGATAGGATATTAATTTTGGCCGTGAGTGCGTAAAGGTGGAATATCTACCATATAACGAAGGCGCCGGTTCCGTGTGGTGCCGGACGTAAAGAATTGCTCCACCCCATCTCTTCTCATGGGTGTCGTAAAAAGCGACTCTGGGATTCACCAGAGGATGGGTAGCAGCGTTCTCTGAGTATTTAACCAACCAACTGCGATCTCCAACCCGCATTATGGCATATCCCCCTAAACTACTTGGGGAGGCCTTTGTCCAGCAGTGGACGTCTTTCGGCTGAAATGATGATGATGAACGTAGGCGCATTGCCGTGCGTTTATTTGTCCGATGATGGAATGGGTTTGGGGGAATCAAATTGTGTAATGTCCAATGCACACTGGACCACACACTACCCATTCTCGATTGATGAACAGCCAAGCGATGGGCCAACTCTGCTCCATTCTCCAGCTACATGTTTGTATACACTGACCATGATTATTCATTATTCATCGATCCACATTCTGTTATTGTTCTAATTAAACATTCATGACCTGTTTGTTTTCTGTATTGTTTACCGACATACCTATATTTTCGTTTCGTCAACGCAATGTTTTCGAAGAAATGCGTGTCGGTTTTCATTATAAATAATATTGCTTTTGTTTGAGCATGTAGTTTCGTCCGGTGAACCGGTGAAAGGCATCCGCAGTTGACTGGAAAATCTGTGCAACAAAGTTATCTACATACGTGGAAAATAGAAGCATGATTAGCTCATGGCTTGTAATTTTAAAACAATAAAGCCTTTTTATCAGGTTGAAAGGAAAGAAAATAAATTCATTTAACTAGAATCCTGAAGGTCCAATAGAATTTAGGGAATCAGTCAAAACTTTAATTACTTTACAACGTTTAACAGAATGAACGCAAGACCTCAGTTATCCGATTAGAATATTATGAATACTATCTGGTAGTATCCAAATATAGATTAAAAATAAAGTGTAAAATATAATAACACAAGTTAATATTCATAAACAATAATATACACGATGTAATCCGGTTAGATTACATCGTGTATATTATTTAAATTGGTTTTCCAGACGTTTCGAAAGCCTTGCATCCTTCGTGGTCACAGTCGAAACGACAGGAATACCAATGTAAAAATATTATAATGTGTATTGATCGCGAAAACCTAAGAAATTCTTATGTAAAGTAAAATATAACATCATCATCATCATTTCAGCCAAAAGACGTCCACTGCTGGACATAGGCCTCCTCCAAAACATATTGAACTTTATTTACGCGCGCACAATGAAATCAAAACAAAATTAATATTTTGACTAACCTCAACGTTTCGGCCAAGTTGCATTGGCCGTGGTCACGAGCAGACTAAACAACCAAACGCCATGTGTTTGACGTTGAGGTTAGTCAAAATATTCATTTTGTTTTGATTTAATTGTGCGTGAAACGTCCTGTAAATATAGTTCAATATGAGTGAAATTCGCGAAAGTTTAAAAATACATACATACATACATACATATTATCACGCCTGTTTCCCATTGGGGTAGGCAGAGACTATGGATTTCCACCTGCTACGATCCTGACACACCTCTTTCGCTTCATCTACGTCCATTAACCTCGTCATGCATGCTCGTCGGTTTAGAGAACTCTTAACCTGGCATTTTTTGAGAACATCCGCGATTTGAAAATACAACATGGTATAATAACCCTCCTTCTGGCGCAGTCGGGTAAAAAGCATACCAAATTATTCTCCTAGTGATTCTGAAAAAACTAGTTTCAGGACTTGTGCGTTTATTCTGTTACATGTTGTATACTGTAATTAATCCATTTACTCAAGTAAAAGATCTAATACTTAAATAACTCCGGTTACTTAACCCACTAAATAAATCAGTTAACAAATACTTGCGGTATTTATTTGTAAACATTATAACATAATACGGTCGTAGGAATGGAGGGTAATGCGGCACTCTCCAGCAAAGTCCTCGATGTAAACAGGCGCTTCCTCTCGAGTGTACTAAATGATTGATTGCGATACCAACTGCCAATCGCTATTACTACTGCACGTATCTTATCTATTTAAGACGAAATTGTGGCTTGTAATGACTCAAAGTATTAGGACTTACTCTTTGGTAAGAGTTTAGGAATACGTTGGATATCATGGATGTTTAAAAAAGGAAAAAACGTTGCCCCGTGCTCGGATTACTCTTGTATCATGGGTGCCTTTTGATACTCCCTTTTTGACAAGAATCACTAACAACTGTCTAGATTGTTTCTATTAATCCCGTGGCCAGTCTGGAAATCCCTCAACCGGCTCCGGGCTCAAGTCGGTCGCTGCAGAGAATTTGTGCAATATGAGGAATGCAAGACTCCTCAAAAACTAAATGCGATTGCGGGGCCCCCATTCAGTTCATGTCCCATTTGCTTACTTGTCCCTTGTGCCCTGTCAACTGTACAAGAGCCGGTCTAAACGAAGCCACGAGTACCGCCATAGAAGTGGCTAAATACTATATGAAACATTGACACGCAAGAAGAAAAAGTTTCTATTAACAACTGTTTGTCCTCAGGGGTGCTGGAGATGACAGGCACCGACAATATACGGTTTAGCGGATCAACGCTAGATAAAGCCACCAAAGCCAAGGTCACCCTAGAAAATTTCTACACGAACCTCATCACACAACATTTGGAGAGGAAACAAAGGTATTGGAAGAATTTATCATCATAAAATTGAATGTCAATCTACCTAGTATGATTAGGAACTTTGCAACTAAAACAAAAGTTTCATAAGTGCTTGTAATTATGTATATTTGAAATTAAAATTAAACTATTTGAATTTGAATATATCTTCTCCCCCAGGCTCGACAAACTAGAAGAGTCTCTAAAAGATGACAGCCTTACAGAGAGCCAAAAGAAAGAGAAGAGACAACAGCATGCCCAAAAGGAGACAGAGTTTCTTAGACTCAAAAGATCCAGGCTAGGCGTCGAGGACTTTGAACCGCTGAAGGTACGTTCACTCCTTAAGTACCAATCAAATGCTATTGTCGAGCAATCGAAAGACCTGATTGACCAGAAGTGCGAATGTCTGACCTAACAATCGCAGAACGTCGGGGTCGTAACTCATAATGAACTTAATGTAATCACGTCTCGTTTTATAGGTGATCGGACGAGGCGCCTTCGGCGAGGTCCGGCTGGTCCAAAAGAAAGATACAGGACACGTTTACGCTATGAAAATACTCAGGAAAGCTGATATGTTGGAGAAAGAACAGGTTAGTTAGAAATATCGTGTGATAAACAAGTGTTACTGTTAACCTGTAAAATCCCACTGCTGGGCAAAGGCTTTCCCCCTTGGTTTTCAAATGTTCGGGCCTGCGCTATTGTTGGCCAGTCGTTACAGTATTTGTCTTGGTTGTCACGCTGTCGCCTTGCGATCTGCCTTAACGCCGCTTCACTGTGTGGGCTCCACTGTTTGGTAATTTTGGCCCACAGCTCAGATGGCAAAGATGCCTAGATTGCGGTTAAGAGCAGACCTATATCTCATTAAAAATGTCGTACAGCAGACGTGGCTAGCCCAATCCCACTTTAATTATGGGACTTTGTGAGCAACATCAATCATCATCAACATCATCATTGATTTGTGTTCTGGCGCGCGATGTTGTTTCGAACTTTATCCGTTAATTTAACACCAAAAACGCGGCGCTCCATTGCACGTTGGCAGACCTTGAGCTTTTTTTTTTATAGTTTAGGATGGCGAAACGAGCTAAAGGCCCACCTGATGTTAAGCGGTTACCTTTGCCCATGACAACTTCAATACCACCTAGGCTGTTGCCTAAATGGTACCGCAAGTCGGTTCGCCAAACTGAGACATGACGATGGAAAGTCTCATGTGATTGTAATTTCACCGGCACCCTTCAGACCGAAACACAGCAATGCAAGCATCACTATTTGGCGGAGAAGTAGGCACGGTGGTAGTACTTCCCCGGACGAGCTCTTTCACAAAGGAGCTCTACTACTACTTCTGAAAATCTGTAAAGGACCACCGTAGGTTATGCATATGTCTATGAGTCAAATATTGTAAAAAAAGAACCTAATCATAAACTCTGTTCGTGACGTGCGCCACTCAAGGGTTGTGTACAATGATTGATAGATTGTAGTTAATACTGCAAATAGCCGTTTGTGGCATAAAATAAACATGATCATTTAAATTCCTTGACTTCAGTCGTTTGGTATTATTAGTATAATGACTCATAGTTTAGTGTTTCGAACCCTATTTATTGGGTATTTTCAACTTGAGTCACTAGAGACTTTTATTGGTTGCATTCAGGCACTATAAGTCTGTAACTGAATATTTGAAAAGGTTACTCAGAGGCCGATGTGTGGTTTATTATTTATGGTAACAGAAAGACACGCTAGACTGACTTGTTTCTTCGTTCTAATTGTCTGTAGTTTTCTTTTTAATGGTTCATTTGAAACTTTACCGATCGACATAGAACTGGGGGTTTATTTGCAAAATCGACAGCAACATAATCGAAACTGCAAGGTACGGTAGTGCTCCGAATATATCGGTCGTAACCTTCTCTAATGTTCGGAGTGAATGAGTCTAAAACGAAAGTAATACTGTCAATGACATTTACAATTAAGAATAGGGTTTCGTTACGACCGAAATTTTTCGAAATGTCGATTAGTATCGTTTATTTATTTATCAGTTTATGTACACACACAAAACATAAGGAAGATACATAAAAAAGTTACTTGAGTTATCGTTTGTTGCTTCGTATAAACCAGCCATACTCAACCTTTTTTTTATAGGGGCCACAAACACGTTTCAGTCATGGTGTCGAGGGCCGCAAGCAAAAATTATGTAGGTCTTAATTAAAACGTAATTCCAAGTTAACGATGTAGTTACTTTATTAATGATAAAGAAGTTTCAACAAAGGTGTTTATTATGTTTTAATGCGATTTTTGATACTGTGAACACTTTTTCAAAACGTTATCAAGATCTGGCTTGTCGCTACATGCTATCCTTGTAACGTTGTAAGACTTATAACATCATCCAGATGAGAATCTGTAAGTTTGTTTCTGTAAACGTTCTTTGTGTATTTCATTTTTGAAAAAAACGATTCGCACACCCATTCGTAGACCCAAAGAATGTTAGTAGGATTTGGGCACATCTTTGAACGCTTTCATATTTTTGAAGAACAAAAAATCGCTGATAGCGCTCGGCTCACATTCCTATTCTGTAACACCCATTCACTGATGGGCGCGAAATTTAAAATGGTTTACAACAAAGAGATTTAATATAGGGCATAGAGAGGCTATCAGACGAAAACTCAAAGAAAAACTGTGATCCCATGTCACAATGATGACATCTAACGTGTAATAGCAGAAACACGTATTAAATTATTCAAGTCTGTGTTTTCTTTCTTGTCTTATTTAGTAAACAATCTTGGCATGTCTCTTTACTGAAATAACTACTGATAAAATATAATTACTAGTCCTGCACATGTAATTAGGTTAAAGAATGTTATTAAGTGTGTGGAATTGTTAACATAATGTCTTTTAATAATTATTATTGACAAATTGAATTAAAAAAGACATGCCAAGATTGTTTACTAAATAAGACAAATAAAAAAAACAGAGTGTAAATTATAATTCAGCTATCGCCCGGTAGGTGACCAGTGCTGCCAGATCCGATTTTCAATCCGTGAATTAAGCTTGAAAAATCTAGAAATCCGTAGATTCCCCTTTATGAAAACCGTAGATCTAGACTTTTTTAAAGCTTTGTCTTACTATTTAGACTTGCCTTTACTCCTAATATAGTTAAAATCTGGTAAATAAATATTGGAAACTAAACAAACATAAGCAAAACGTGTCTATGACAGAAAAACAATTTTATTAAGTCTAAAAGTTTATTTCTCTCTGCCCGTGTCAGTGTCATTATCATTTAAAGTGTGTTTTAACTTATTACGTTCAAAAATCCATAGATTTTCTATCGATATCCCTATAACCGTAGGCGACGTCAAAAATCCATAGATCTACAGAAAAATCTATAGGTCTGGCAACTCTGGGTGACGCTAAGTAGAAACTAGAAACTTGTGGTAGGGGTGTTACCATTTATCAGAATATCGATAATATCGATGAATGTATTTTTTTTTTCACATTTAAAAAGATAAAAATAAGTGACAATAATTAGAAATGCAATAAAAATATTCCAGTAGTTTCAGTGTTTACAACTTATTTATTCATAAAATTATAAATAAATTATAGCAAACTCATTTAAGTAAATATAGGTAAGTTAACTTTTTTTACCATAAAACATAACATATAGTAAGATACAACAACATCTCTCTATCGCTCTAAGGTTTGCTGTAAGAAAACTAATTTTAACATTGAAAATGTTTTTTCGATCGGTCCAGTGGGGTCCAGTTTTCAGAAATAGTGCGAATTCGCTTTATCTACGGAAGTTTTAAGTGTATCAAAATAATTAGGGTGTCAAAATGCGCATTTTAAAAAGAGCTACAATACATAAAAAATATTTTTTTGTAAAAAACAAAACCTTTTTTTGAAATCGAAAAATGCTGAAAAATGTGGTCGTTTTTTGCCGGCTTTTCTCATGCAAACGCTCATAATTCAAGAAATTATCAATATTTTTCAAAATGAAAAATATCCCGAAGTAGACGTCTTCTCTTCTAAAATGCTTCGAGCATAATTTTGATGCAGCAGCTGGAAGCCAATTTTCTTCTCTGCGATCTATTTGAACAAACCGTATCCACTTCTCACGTGCTACATTATTTACTGGCGGAAACCTACAATAGCAGCAACATACTTGAACGAATAACACTTGTTTATATACTTATATTTAAATGACATGATTATGTTTGCATTCAATACTTAAACAGTATTATATTTTTAACGTTATATAATTTATTATTTACTATCGATAACAAATCGACAAACATCACATCTCTAACAAGGCAGTAGTAAAGCTACTCAACAATAGATGGCGCTTATTACAATATTAGCACATGTTCTAGAATGATTTACGAAAATTATTTATTATATTTATTTACTAGTTAAATGTAAAAAATACTAACGAAAATAAACTGAAGTCAGATGCAGTAATTTTCCCATAACGTAATTTGCAATATTGCAATGCGCAACACGACATATTTTCTCCGTTTTTTTGTTGTTGTAGCTATACTGTCAACACACGGATGCGACCTAACATGCAGGGGTATGACATTAGACTGAGAGACTTGTTACCAATTAGTAACAAGTATTGGATTACGATTTTGATCGTCTTGTCCTGTCTATCACTAGTAAATATTTAATGTCTTTGGTTTACAATAAATTTGTAACTTTAGATGGTCCAATAACAAAGGCCCGGCGGGCCGCAGGTTGAGTATAGCTGGTATAAACGATAGTTAAATCGACGTTATTAGAAGAGTAGGTTTCGACACGAAAAATATCACGATATATCGATTATCGGTTTTGCGAGTAAACCCCCTGGGCCCCGAGTCTGCTAATTGACAAACGCTTCAGTTGGGTGTCGGTAGAGTGTCGGTGGAATAGTTTTAGCCATTTGGTATTCTACTAGTTATTTTGAGACCAATGGCTTTCCAATGACTTTCCACTGAACTGCCATTGACTACAATTCAACTGCCATTGGACTATTTGCTATTCTGCTGTTATTTGACGTTTGCCACAATCGTCTTACGATGATTTTTTTGCCATCATATTTTTTTTTAATATTTTTTTTTTGGTGATTTCAACTTTGGTCCCTAATAAATGTTTTTCATACATCGAATGTGTACAATGACCCCTTAAAGGGTCATTGTACATATTCGTTTTTTTTGCGATTTCAGGATTGGTCCCTTAGTAAGAGTTGATCATACAGATGAGTACAATGACGGATGAGTATAATGACCCCTTAAGAGGTTTCATTAACACGTCATATGTAAATAGCATTACCGCGTTGCACGCTCAAAACGTAAACGTAAAAGTTGTGCATACGGATGAGTATAATGACCCCTTAAGAGATTTTCTATAACACGTTGTACGTCGATAGTATTGCCTCGTAGTACGCTAAAAACGTAAACGTAAAAGTACCAAAAGTTGCTCTTACGGATGAGTATAATGACCCCTTAAGAGGTTTTCAATAACACGTCTTATGTGGATAGTATTGCCGCGTAGTACCCTAAAAACGTAAACGTAAATGTTTTTCATACGGATGAGTACAATGACCCCTTAAGAAGTTTTCAATAACACGTGTGTCGATGTATAACCGCGTAGCGTAGTACGCTATCGATATACGTATTATTGAAAACCTCTTAAGGGGTCATTGTACTCATCCGTGTGAACAACTATTACTATGGGACCAATCCTAAAATCGCCAAAAAAATATCAGCTCTTCCCTACATTTGTGTTCACATAAATCGACAAAATGTAGGAAACAGCTGTTTTTTTACGTTTGATGTGTTTTAATTATTTTATAGACATGAAAATTTTGTAGGTAATATCAATAAAATCCTTAATTTAAATATTTCATTGATAATAACTTAAAAAAAGTTTGATAAAAAACAATACAACTACTAATGGTAGATTTAAATGGGCAACATCGATTTGAAAACAATTGATATCCCATTACCATTCTATTGCCATTCCGACGAGATTGACATTTAAGTTTTAGCAGAATACCCATTTTGTCACAGTTGTATAGGAGTGTCAGTAGGATGTCGGTGGAATGGCGATGGTTGGTTTTTATCAATTAAGGATTCACGTAGTTGCTTCATGTTCCAATAGTTACGTAAACGACGCGGCGAACTTCGCTTCAAGTAACTTAAGCTAAGTTGGCTATTTATTATTATTTATTATAATGCTCACGCGTGTCATACGACGTTTTTCAACACACTTGCGAGGAAAAAACATATGAACGTATTTTAGGCAAATATTGAATTTGTGAATAATGGCGAGCGGATCACTGTAATCGCACGGTGATGTATAGGTATGCGCGCGCAGTTGGTAGAAGGAAACCGCCAAACAACCTAATATTAAAAATATAATTTATTATTTATAACACAAATTAATGTTAATTTGTTGACAAACATAAATAATTTAATGAAATTAAATGTTTAACACAAATTAAATAGTTGATTTGTTCACAATTTTTTTAAATTTTGTGTAGACATCAAAATATTTTGCTGCTTTTATAAAATTAAAAAATAAACTGTAAGTACCTAAAGTAAAAACTAAAAAGCACTAGTGCGATAATATAAAGTAAAAACCACGCGGGCGTTATTATAAGCTACATTATGAACCTAAAAGTGGTGCAATAAGAGCCACTTAACGAGTAAGTGTGATGAAAAATAATTGAAACATTTCAAACGTAAAAAAAACTGCTGTTCTCTACATTTCGTCGATTTATGTGAACACAAATGTAGGGCCGCGAAATCAGGAAAATGTAGGGATAAGCTGTTTTTTTTCGCGATTTCAGGGTTGTGTTCATAGTAAAAGTTGTTTATACTGACGATAATATATATGTCGATAATATTGGCAGGTGCCATGCTATCGATACTATCGATAGAGTAACTGATTCTCAAGGTTAGCTTTAGATACTATCGAAGCGATCGTTGCTATCGACCGTATTGATAGCTTTTTATGCAATACTATTCATAGCACTATTAGTGTCAAATACTATATAGACACTAACGATAGTATTGCTATAATATGTCAATAGTCAATAGTACATGCCCATCGATTGTGTAACTGATTCTCAAGGTCGCATTTATAGTCTAAAATTGAATATTATCGTCGAAATAAATTACTACAATACACAATTCAACTTTATTTTACAAAAAAAAAGTTCAATTGTTATAACAATAACTGCAAAAAAGGTATGTTTGCAAAATGACCTCTCAGTTGTAGTTCGATGGCAAAAAGTCATTGAGAGACGATTGTTAGAAACGTCAAATAACGAGTAGACTACCGAAACTTAAGCTATCGAGAAGACATTGATACACTATTGGTTTACAGAATAGCAAATAGTCCAATGGCAGTTGAATGGTAGAAACGAATGGAATAAAAATGAAAATGCTATGTATGCTGTGTTCTATACTATGTAATTTGTATGCCTTTCAAGGTTAAATATAGTGTGACTTAATATTTTAATTTTCCACAAAGTTTTTAACTTTTACCTATGTTTCACAAATAAATTATTTTGATATTAATTTTGATTTTGATTTTATGGTTTTTAATTTTATTGTAGTTCAGTGGAAAGTCATTGGATAGCCATTGGTCTCTAAATAACTATTATTCTGATGATGATGATGATGATGATGATTATTTGGATGAGTACAATGACCCCTTAAGAGGTTTTCAATAACACGTATATCAATAGCTTACTACGCGGTAATACTATCGAGATACGACGTGTTATTGAAAACCTCTTAAAGGGTCATTGTACTCATTCTTATAAACAAATTTTACGTTTGCGTTTTTTGTGATTTCAGGCATGGTCCCATAGTAAAAGTTGTTCAAACAGATGAGTATAATGACCCCTTAAGAGGTTTTCAATAACACGTATGTCGATAGTATTGCCGCGTAGTACGGTAAAAACGTAAACGTAAAAGTTGTTCATACAGATGAGTATAATGACCCCTTAAGAGGTTTTCAATAACACGTATGTCGATAGTATTGCCGCTTAGTACGCTAAAAACGTAAATGTAAAAGTTGTTCATACGGATGAGTATAATGACCCCTTAAGAGGTAGGTAATATCAATAAAATCCTTAATTTAAATATTTCATTGATAAAAACTAAAAAAAAGGTTGATAAAAAACAATACAACTAATGGTAGATTTTAATTGGCAACATCGATTTGACATTACCATTCTATTGCCATTCCGTCGAGATTTAAGTTTTAGCAGACTACCCATTTTGTCACAGTTGTTTATGAGTGTCAGTAGGGTGTCGGTGGAATGGCGATGGTTGGTTTTTTAGTGTAATTAGCAGACTTAGGGCCCTGTGCTGTCGACGTGTTCGATTGTTTTACAATTCATTTATTTTATTAGTAGAACATGAAATGCATAGTTTTTACCTTTCTTGAGAGAGATGGACTTTTTTTAGAAGATATGCCGATACTACGTTGTACTAAAGGTAGTCTAGGTTGTCGAACAAACTACCTAGCACGTACTATTGTATCAAGATAATACACAGGTTTTGCCAGAACTCTTCTACAAAATCCGTGACACCGAGAAACCAACGGGGGTAACTTTGGAGCTTTATACAAAATCCGTCATACCGATAACTGGGGGGTAACTTTGGGGCCTTATACAAAATCCGTGACACCGACAACTGGGAGTAACTTTGGGGCCTTGTCTGAAAACTTAGCCCCATCCTTAAAAGCATGTTAAAGCTTTTACCACCAAACTGAGTATATATTTATTCCATAACCTGTTTACGTTTCTGAAGTTTTTTTAATCACCTCTTTAGTTTCTAAACAGATTTTTTTTCGAGCAGAAAATATTACTCTAAGGGGCAAGTTCACCCAGAAGATAACAGATGTTTATGTAAAAACCAGATGTTTAACCCGAACTTTGGTGTTCACCAACGATAACCACTGTTATATCACAATAATCAATCGATTTTTCTAACCGAAGTCGAGGACGTCGTTTAAGTACTAACCGGGTATTTAAACATGACATTTTTGACGTTTGATGGTTGAAATTGTTGAGGTTATTCATTGATATTCTGTATTTCATTGTTTTTCGTAATTTTAGAAGAGTCTATGCTGCATAAAATATTAATATTAGGATTATTACTCTCCAATATAACAAAACAATTGCATTTTATCATATTCGTAAAATTTACAATAAAAACCGAATAAAATAAGGGCCGGAACACGTTGCCGTTTTTCGAGCGTGCATTTTTCTTTTACGAACATAAACAAAGAAACATATTGCTTATGCTTTGAGAAAACTTATGAAAGATGTGTAAACATAACTGTTTTTGTCGTATTGAGGTAGTACGTAATTTTTTTTATTTATAATTTTTTGTATAGTTAATAAAAATAAAAATGAATGCGGCTGATGAACGATGCTCGCACGAAACCTGCACAATGTTACCGCTACTTTTGGGTAAGCACAACTACCAGAATTTTATCATGTTTCAAGAAACGCGCCCGCCCGAAACACTTCGAGTTTGTAGCGGCCTAATATTCAAACATCAAAATGGCGTATTTAATTGGTTGCTATGGCAACCGAGACCGCTTATCCTGCCAAATTAAAAATATATGTCAAATGTATAGAGTAGCATTATACTAGGATTTTTAATTTTGGAAGAGTTACCTGATATGCAACCGTTTTATATTGTCGTTCTTTTCATAGTGTTGTTGCCATTTAGTTACCATTTTGATTAATCGTGTTACATCATTCGTTCTTTCATTCCCAGAACGCTCGGTTTCAGAATCAATGATCGGATAGGAGTCGTGAACACGAAAATTCCCGCGTCCCGGTTAAACATCTGTTGTTGAATAACAGGTTGATTTTGCAAACAGTGGTTATTTCACTGTCCGCGAACTCGGCCCTAAGAGGCTTAAGTAACCCCGATTGTCGAACCTGTCATGTTCTGCATATTTGAACACCGTTTGTTGGTTTATTCCCACAGGTAGCCCACGTACGTGCAGAGCGCGACATCTTAGTAGAAGCAGACCACCAATGGGTAGTGAAGATGTACTACAGCTTCCAAGACCCCATGAACTTGTACCTGATAATGGAGTTCCTGCCTGGCGGAGACATGATGACGCTGCTCATGAAGAAGGATACTTTGAGCGAGGAGTGCGCGCAGTTTTATGTGGCGGAGACGGCGCTCGCGATCGACAGTATACACAAGCTTGGGTTTATACACAGGTCAGTTTTTCAGCATAAATCGTTAGATAAGTTCGGCGTGCATCAAAACAGTGCTCCATACAGTTCTTGATGGTGTGTGTAGTCTGCCAACCATAGGCCAGCGTGGTGAACTAAGATCTTAACCTTCTCATTCTGAAGAGACCCGTGCCCAGTAGTGGGACAATAATGGGCTGGTTATGCTTATGCTGTGCATTAAAAGTACACGAGGCCAGTGAAAGGCCAGTACTGAACCGACTCGCGGACTGCCCCCGTGTCCGAAGCGCATTTATTCCTTGAATACGGTATAGCTCAGTCACGTAATGATATCAAAGAGTTACTTTAGTTGCAATTAATGCTGCAATTACACTTCGTCGTTTAGCCGGATTCAGACTAACAAGTGTTAATAAAAGAAGTCTTCGGACAAATTCGACTGGCCTGGTTGTTTTGGGTAAATAAAAGAAGTCTTCGGACAGTTCGACTGGCCTGGTTGTTTTAGGTAAATAAAAGAAGTCTTCGGACAGTTCGACTGGCCTGGTTGTTTTGGGTAAATAAAAGAAGTCTTCGGACAGTTCGACTGGCCTGGTTGTTTTGGCTAAATAAAAGAAGTCTTCGGACAAGTTCGACTGGCCTGGTTGTTTTGGCTAAATAAAAGAAGTCTTCGGACAAGTTCGACTAGCCTGCTCCCCGATTCAGAATAAATGGGGCAATTACACTTATTAGTTTAGCCGAATTTGGACATAGCGCATTTATTCCTTGAATACGTTATAGCTCAGTCACGTAATGATATCAAAGAGTTACTTTAGTTGCAATTAATGCTGCAATTACACTACGTCGTTTAGCCGGATTCAGACTAACAAGTGTAAATAAAAGAATTCTTCGGACAACTTCGACTGGCCTAGTTGTTTTGGCTAAATAAAAGAAGTCTTCGGATAACTTCGACTGGCCTAGTTGTTTGGGCTAAATAAAAGAAGTCTTCGGACAACTTCGATTGGCCTAGTTGTTTGGGCTAAATAAAAGAAGTCTTCGGACAAGTTAGTAAGGTACTGGAATAGTACGTAATGTGCACCTGAATTTGGATTATCCATCAAAGTGTAAATTATATAAGGGCTTATCCCATTTGCAAACATCTCTTTTTTTGCGTCTATGGCCTTTTACTCTATTCTGTCTTCTGCTTAATACGGAAGAAAGTGGAAACAAGTGTTCTTCCTACTCCTAATTTCATTTTGGATTAATTTCGCTGCGGGTTTCAAGACAGTTTAATCATTTTCCCGGGACGCGGCGAGTTTCACTGTTTCGGCGTTTTATCTGGTTGGTCGCCATTGTAGATCCTGGCTTGCAGGAGTTGTAGTGGCCAGGAAAGAGAGGCGGGCTTGTCCCAAAAAAAAACCTGTGCTATGCCCGAATACGAGCTTACGAAAAAGTGTACTTGCGCCATAAGAACTAAGGCTTACATTCAGAGACGAATCTAAGCGCGAACTCCTGCTTCCAACTGTCAAATAGCAAATAGCACTTCATTTTAACTGTTGGAAGTATAAGTTCACGCATAGATTCGTCTCTGACTATAACCGTTACCCCCAGTTTCCGAAAGGCTGATCAACGCAAAAATTTACTAATCAGCTGTCAAATATCAGGTCAAGCAATGTGACTGGTTGATAACATTTTTTCCGGCCAATCACAGGAGCTGACATTAGATTTGACAACAGATCAAATTGATCAGCCTTCCAGAAACTGGGGGTTAGTGTTCTAAATACGTCTCGTCATAGAACAAGAAATAGTTCCTATAGTCTCGTATACAATAATTCATCTCGATAGGAAACACCGTCTGTCTGTTCGCGTCGTAGTCTCGTGTCGCCCATTCATATGCCAGTTAATAGTCTTTATGAATAATATTGTTTTGACTTTGACTTTCAATCGATTTCAAGGTCAATACAAGACGTTATTAGAACACAGAAATGCTATATTATTATCACGTCCATATTATCTTAAAATCTCATTTCGTAGTTTATTTTAGAACCAACTTTTTTTTAATGATATATAGATCTGCTCTTGACCGCAATCTAGGCAGCTTTTTCAGGATGTGGTCGACGATGGAGTGAGCAAACCTATTAGGTGCCGTTCATTCCAGCTTTAAAGGCGTTAGGGTTGTAAGTGCCCGGAAATACAGATGAAAATGCAGTGAATTCCACAACTTGGCTGTGCGCATTATGAAAGAGTTCTCAAAGCGCTTGGTCCTGATAGTAGGGATTTCTACCAAATGTGGATGATATCCTTCAGTGCGTCGTGTACTTAAATTATAAGATGGTATCTTTTGGGTATGTTCTGTTCCGATACTCAAGTTGGTCAACTGTGATTCCTATCGGAACTTTAATGAGAATGGTTGGTCAGTTTGGTCAATCGGATTAGAACATCGACTATACAATCCTATAGACGCCTAAAGTTGAATATAATCATCATCATCATCAGCCTATATGTATTAGTCCTTTGCTGGACATCGATCCTCGGCCACTCCCATCCAGTTGCTACCAGCTACCTTGTCAATATCTACGCTCCACCGAGCCTGAATGCGTCCTACCCTATGTTTACCGATTCGCACTCACCACTCAAGAACACGTCTATCCGAACGGCCATCGGTTCTTCGGCTAATGTGGCCGGCCCATTGCCACTTCAGCTAGCTAATCCTGTAGACTTTGGTTCTCTGTCGGATCACCACATTTCGTATTCGATCCTTCAGAGAAACTCCGAGCAAGGGCTAGCGGTTCCTCACGATTATTCACACCCATGCCCTTACCTTATACAACATCTGATATGTGTGTGTATTGTGTGCTTATTCAATTGTCTGACATTTTCTGTTTTTAATCGTAATGTCGTATTAACAATTTCTCTAGTTGTTCTTCTATCGTGTCGACATGAGCTACATAAAGAGAATAGCTCATGCCGTGCAGGTCAGCAGATCTAATAGGTCTAGTTGTTAATAGAGTAGAACTTCAACCCCTCCCTCCTCCCTTACCTCCGTAAACAGCAGACTTTTAATTACCTGATACTTGATTAATTTGAACTTAAATACTCACGGTATATAAGTGTGTGAACTAGTCCAACTATCAGTTTCCAGGTTTCGGCACCGTAAGTCAAGAGTCATGACAACCAGTGACTGAGGACCTTCGTTTTCAAACGTTGCTCTACAAAAAATTGCTCAACTATTGGCCGACAGTTTAGTCTATAGCCTGCGGCGGCTCTAAAACAACAAATTATCCATCATAATAAAACAAAGTTTAACCGATTATATCGCGTATATTATTTAAATTTGTTTTCCTGACGTTTCGAAAGCTTTGCAGCATTTCGTGGTCGCAGGTAGGTACAAAACTTTGTTTTATTATAATGTGTAGTGATCGCGAAAACCTAAGAAATTATTAAATTATCCATCGTCGAGCTTTTCCCTTACAGACATTTCCTCTGCATTATTAACAACAGCGCTATTAGAGTCCGAATCGAGCACGAATACTCGATTAGACCATGCAGAAACGTTTCGATCTAATCATTCTCGGTGAATTTTTTATAAGCGCAACAGATCGATTTCCGCGGTAAGCAAAAATAGAGTGGTTTTGTCATTATGTAACCTCGGTTGTAATTTAAATAATGATCATGTCTCAATTCGTTGAACGATGTCAATTGTTATTTCTTAGTACTTTATTATGCGGAAGGTTTCTTTTGAATGTCAGTAGTAAAATTCTACTATAATGGCCGGAATACAAATGCCTGTAGATTGGAACAGTAGCTGGCATGCCAGCTATCAGCATATACAAGCAGCTGGCGCTCTGTGGGTTCATTTGCAAGTAAACTTGCATGCAAGTTGTTTCCTGGTATGCCTGTAACTGGCAAGAAGTGTACACGAGCCAGTACGCCACGCTAACGACGTCTTGACAGCACATTTTTTAGTTTTTGCATCAACGGAAAGCATTCGAAGTGAATTAAAGAGAGTCATTGTAACAAGCTAATTTAAATTTAGTGATACAAAAAATAAGAGAAGAGGAAGTCGGGTTTTGGTGACATTGGCACGCCTGTAGCAGCCGCGTACGTTCACATTCACACGTCCAGGCTTTGCAGCCCCCCCTCCCTCATAATACATGCCAGTAAATCAAATTTTGTGCAATCTACTTGTTTGCCAGGCACAGGCATGCCAGTTAACGTATACACATGAAAGTAGCTGCCACGTGCAAGGAACTGGTTTGCAAGTGTGCATGTTACATGCACGTGTATCAGCACCTTTAGAGATTATTTACTGAGGAATATTTTATCTGTTCTATATCTTACAAGCTTGGACGGCCCAAGAAAGAGAGAGATGGCAACAGATGGAGGAGGCCTTCATCCAGAAATGAGTGACCCCTTAACATGTTATATTTTAAGTTTATATTACCTGAATCATGTAACTCAATTTAGGGAATAAAGGCTATTTTTATTTATTTATTATATCTTACACCTTTCCAAATGTCGTTTTCTCTTTCCAGAGACATAAAGCCTGACAACTTGCTGCTGGATGCGCGCGGCCACATCAAGCTCAGCGACTTTGGTCTGTGCACCGGACTCAAGAAGAGCCATCGCACGGACTTCTACCGGGACCTGTCGCGAGCAACACCTTCTGATTTCAGTAAGTTGGCTCACATCACTTATAATATGCCTTCGCATCTGTAGGACTTCCCGTGGCAAAATAAATTAAGGCTTGTATTAGTTAATCGCTGCTGATGAGTAGTATTTGTGACTTGTATAGAAAATAAAATAAAACTCGTATTGCCGATGCCCGAAGAATAATCATCAACTCGGCCTATCGCAGTCCACTGCTGGACATAGGCCTCTCCCAAGTTGCGCCACAACACTCGGTCCTCTGCCTTCCGCATCCAGTCCCCCCAGCCACGTTCTTCAGGTCGTCGGTCCACCTGGCGGGGGTGCGCCCTACGCTGCGTTTGTCGGTTCGCGGTCTCCACTCAAGAACTTGTCTGCTCCAGCGGCCACCGGTCCTTCGACATACATGACCAGCCCACTGCCACTTCAGCTTACTGATCCTACAAGCTATTTCTGTCACTCCGGTTCTTCTCCGGACAGTCTCGTTACGGATTTTATCCTTTAAAGAAACTCTAAGCATAGTTCGCTGAGCGACTTTGAATTTGTGGACTAGCCCAACTGTCAGTGTCCACGTCTCGGCGCCGTAGGTCATCGTAGGTCGAAGAATAATCGCGTAGAAGATATGTCGCAAAAAAACCCTGTATGTTTTCGAAGCTTTGGCTGTATCTGTGCCAAGTTTCATCCAAAGCCCTCCTTTTATATTGTGCTATACCCCTACCTACCCTGCCTCGGAGAGCACGTAAAGCCGTCGGTCCTGCGCCTGATCTCTCTCCGGTCGTGTCGGATTGCCGTCCCATCAGATTATGAGAGTGAGGGAATAGAGAGTGCACCTGTTGTGTGTTGCGCACACACTTATTCACTATCATATATCCCGCCCAGATGGCTAGTCCCTGTTGACATTGGCCGCTGTGACCGAAATCCGGGAATTCGAAGATATTATTGTTATCAAAACCGAACTTATGAAATAAACAGAAGCGATTTTTCCAATACAGGCCTTAGCTATTGCTTATCCCCCAAATTATTTTGTAACTTGTGTATTGCGTAGGTTTTAGTTCATCTTTTAATTTAATCCTTTATACCTATTAATTTGCTTTAGGTGGTGGCCACTCACATCGCATCGCTTTAATATTATTTGCTATATTCATATTCTTGGCAAGCTTGGAAGAGATTCACAGTCGCTGCTTATGTGAAAGTTTTTTTACATGTCCTTAATCACAACAGAAGCTATTGAAGTTACTGCAAGCTGGATGACGAGGCTGGAGTTTTGACGACGTAGATAATTAATTATGTGTTTATTACCTTTTTATTTAAGCTCTACACTTCAATTTCTCGTATGCAGTATCGACGTCCTCGTCCGCGATGGACTCGAAGCGACGCGCGGAGTCGTGGAAGAGAAACAGACGGGCGCTCGCGTACTCAACTGTGGGGACGCCCGACTACATAGCCCCCGAAGTCTTCCTGCAGACCGGGTATGGCCCGCAGGCGGACTGGTGGAGTTTGGGCGTCATCATGTTAGTATACAACTCGTACCGGGGTGAATAGGGGGATGCTGGGGTACAAATTGGGCAAGGTTTGTGTGTTGCCAATAAAGGCTTTCGAAAAATTATATCAGAACATTTTGATATCCATTGCAACACGATTTCGCCTGCATTAGTTTTATCGTATTGGCCCCTGCATCCCCATTCACTCCATGATGTCGTATAATATACAAGACGGGTTATCCTTATGACGTCAGTACACTAACACTTTATACGATAACAATTTCTACTTTATTTATCTATGCAACAGCGAAGCGCTTTAATTTTATAGATAGATATATTACAAAGAAAACGTGCGTCTGGTCAATTTATGTAGGTTATGTTTTGTGTTCCGTGGTTTAATTAGCTCAACTCTGAACTCAGTAGCAATAGCAATTATAGCCTATAACCTTCTTAGATTATCCCTCTTTCTATTGGTGAAAATCGTATGAAAATCCGTACAGTAGTTTCTGAGATTGGTTCGAACAAACACGAACTCAGCGCGGCGGGGGACTTTACTTTATTATGTAGTAATAGTAATATTGCCAATGCAACAGTTTACTAACATTATGCCGAGCAGTGTTTGCAAAGCTACAGCTTGCTATTCAGCGTAATAATTTTTAAAAATCTCTTTTATACTAAACCGTATTTAAGTTTTAATTGCTGTGCTATGACAACTTATTTATCGGAATGCGGAGGTCTGTTTCTACCTTCATTATGACTATAAACGATAATTACTAAACACGGGACTCGTAATTATCAAATCAGTGATTGGATGGTAAAATAACCAAGTTTTTTGTTCACACGGAATGGTGATCGCAGTTTGGTGTTATCAGCAGCCAAGAGTATCAGAGGTGTAGAGGAATGAGGTATTGTTCCTCCAACACAAAGGGAGGATCCCACAACCAGGCTGGGTCTTATTGATTGGCGGCCCACATACACGGACATTGGTGAAGGTCGCGGGAATCCGCTGGATGCGGAAGGCGCAGGACCGGTCGTTGTGGCGATGCTTGGGGGAGGCCTATGTCCAGCAGTAGACGTCTTTTGGCTGAAATGATGATGATGATGATGATACACGGACAGTGACCGTGACGTGTAATGACATTCTCGCGGACGTCACTCCAGAAAATAATTCTAACTATTATAAAACTGTAATTGTCTGTTGGTTCGAGCATCACGCAAGAAATACTCGACTGATTTGGATGATATTTGACACATATAAACCATGTGCTGGATTAATGTATAGAATCCTTGTTTTTTTTCCTTTCATTCCACAGGAGTGAAGCTGTGAGCAAATGCTGGCATATCATATTTCCATTCGTGCAATTTTATATTCAGCTGCGCAACTGGTGACTAAGTTAGATCATCGTCTGTCGTGGCTGACATACAGACGGATAGAATGTAGAAAGAAAATCGACATTATAAGCAGGGATCTGTCGCTGGAACAACTGGGCGAAATGCTGCACAGCTTAAACGGAGCCTCTCGACGTGTCGGTCTCGGCATGAATCTGGACAAGACTAAAGTCATGTTCAATATGCATGTCATGCCGAGGCCAATATTCGTCGAAGGGTCGGCACTCGAAGTTGTAACGGAATACGTCTACCTAGGGCAGGCAATTCAGCTTGGTAGACACAACTTCGAGAAAGAAGCCAACAGAAGGATCCGTCTGGGCTGGGCAGCATTTGGCAAACTTCGCCGAGTCTTCTCGTCGCCTATACCGCAAAGTTTGAAGACAAAGGTCTTCAATCAGTGCGTCCTGCCAGTCATAACTTACGGTGCCGAGACGTGGACACTGACAGTTGGGCTAGTCCACAAATTCAAAGTCGCTCAGCGAGCTATGGAGCGAGCTATGCTTGGAGTTTCTTTGAAGGATAAAATCCGTAACGAGATTATCCGGAGAAGAACCAGAGTGACCGACATAGCTTGTAGGATCAGTAAGCTGAAGTGGCAGTGGGCTGGCCATGTCTGTCGAAGGACCGATGGCCGTTGGAGCAGACGAGTCCTTGAGTGGAGACTGCGAATCGGCAAACGCAGCGTAGGGCGCCCCCCTGCCAGGTGGACCGACGACCTAAAGAACGTGGCTGGGGGGGACTGGATGCGGAAGGCAGAGGACCGAGCGTTGTGGCGCAACTTGGGAGAGGCCTATGTCCAGCAGTGGACTGCGATAGGCTGAGTTGATTGATTGAAGCAGGGATCTCGATAGCTCAGTTGGCTGGAGCGACTACTGTACTGAACAAGAAGGCTACAAGTTCTATTCTTTCTAAAGTTGGCCATACCCGTAAGGGGGATTGTATATCGTTGCAGGTTATCTGTACATGTAAACCGGAGCATAACACGTAGGAATAACTGTTCAGTTTTATCACATACATGCTACTTTTTTCCTGCACAGTTCAACTGTACAGGCAAAACTTTGCGGGCAAACCCTTGCTTGTATTCGAAATCTTTCCATGATTTTTTTTCAATTAACTTGGAAAATACTGACATCTAAAAGCCAAATGCTGTGCTATACCTATTAAAACTGATTTATAGATAATTTTGTCAGATATAAACCCAGGCAGATTAGCAAAATAAGGTTTATTATAAGAAAAACCAAATTCCAACCTGCGATTGTAACCTATATGTCTTAGCAATATTATGTCTCAAGAACAGTTTGCCAGAATGCTTTACGGATGTAAAACCATGTGAATGTAAATAAAGTTTCTTATAAAGTCATACTAATTCTCCTGGTGTTCGTCTTAAGACATTATAGTTCTTTAAATACCGAGTTCCAAAAAGTAATCAAATTAGTTTGACAAGCAATGGCGAGACACCTACCTCTTCTTTCTCCTCGCCTCTTCCCAATTATGTTGGGGTCGGCTTCCAGTTTAACCAGATGCGGCTGAACATCAGTATTTTACACGGAGCGACTGCCATCAGACCTTCAACTCAGTTACTGGGTAATGCCAACATCCTAAAGTTAGACCAGTTGCCAGAATTTAGGGATTCTGACTACCAGTAACAAAGAAAAAAATCCTAATAAACGAAACTGCTGTGCACATAAATTACTACTCCTATGTATTCTGAGTATCCACCTAAAAACTCAAAATATCATGTTGCTGAAAGGGGTCTTCTATAGAGCTAATAAGATTAGATGGCAGTATATCTGCATATGCATTACATGCTTGGGGGAGGCCTATGTCCAACAGTGGACGTCTTTTGGCTGAAATGATGATATCTGCATAAAAGAATAAATAGTTCGCAGTATCGACAACAAGCGTAGTTGTTACTAACTCATACTTACAGTACGCGTAATATAACTGTGCCGCTGTTAAGTGAGAAACAGGTGGCTGCGCAGTAGTCAATTTTGTTACCAAATCAGTAGCGCGCCTGCGTTGTAATGGCGGCAAGACTCCGATAGGTTGTTCATCTGAGTGACAAGGTGGCGGGGTACCGCATGCTCTCCCTGCCTCAGCTTTTCGTTAATGTTCGATGCATCCTTATGTCCTGCTCACACTTATTAAGCTACTGTACCTGCGCGACCCTTCGCAAAGCCTGGTATAAGAGCGGTATAGTTATATTACGCGTACGGTATAATAGGAATACTCGACCTTATGTATAAATAAAAATACACGAACACCATGCCACCACGAAATATGATTGCGACGCGAAGAAAAAGTATTAGAGCCAATTGCGAATAAAATATCAAACGTATCAAATGTCGTACTGTGTTTTACAAATAATAAATCGACAATATAAAACAGCATAAAAAGCAAATTTTGATTTATAAGCAACTAATGAGCTGCCCGTGTATTTATGGTATTCCTTATGTTCGCCATCACCAGAGTTTGCGTCTATTTTCTCGTAATTGACAAAGGGCACACATTAATTTAATAGTTTTAAATATTTTCTGTTCTTTTTCAATGATGTTTGTACAAAGTGATATACCACTAGCTACTGGAAGGCTGATCAATTTGATCTATTTTCAAATGTAATGTCAGCTCCTGTAATTGGTCGGCAAAATACTAACAACCAATCACATAGCTTGGCCTGAGATTTGACAGCTGATTAGTAAATTTTTCAGCTTTTCAGAAACTGAATAAAATTTGTTTAAGTGTCAAACAGATTTTGGCCAATGAATTGCTTTAGACCAACGATGGTGGCACCATTAGTTCCTTAATTGGCCTCTCCATTGGTCTCTGCTTAGCGCAATATTCACTCTTCTACCTACACTTACAGGTACGAGATGCTGATCGGCTACCCGCCGTTCTGCTCGGAGTCGCCGCAGGAGACGTACCGCAAGGTGATGTCGTGGCGGGAGTCGCTCACCTTCCCGCCGGAGATACCCATCAGCGAGGAGGCGAGGGAGACCATACTACGCTTTTGTTCAGAACCTGATCGCAGGTAACATTCATAACTTATCTTTTATATGTATCGTGGTTACTTTTACTGACTTAATTTCACATGCACAAGCACCCAAACTGGGAACAGCTATTACGGATACGAGTCTAGGCGTCAGGCCATACAAATACATGTTTCGTGTTAGAATCAAATCCAGGACTCGTGGCGCAGCAGCCAATTGCTAAACCATACAACGCAGTGTCGTCAATTATGTCACATAAATTCTTTGGTTTTATTTATCACATAAATTGTAGCTGTGTTCAGTTTAAAACAGAATCGGGAATTCAGTTTTTCTACGTTTTTATTAACTCGCTTTCAGTCTTGTCTTTAATTAAAATAAATTTTGCTATAGATTTTAAACTAACTTGCCGATATGAGCTAGATACTTGAAACTATAAACATAGCTCTATTAAAACATAGCAATATTAACTCGCTTTCGTTTTAAAAACGTGGTATTAAAAATAACTTTTTAATCAAACTATTGAGTTGTGCAATACATCTATGAAATTTGACTAATGTAGGTCGCCACTATTCGCCACTTGAAATCTTCAAATCAGTTTCGACCACTTACATGAGGCGTCAAAACTGCCGCGTTAGTTTAGCCAATAGCCGTCTTGGTATGGCCAATCGGATTGCAGTACCCGCCTCAGCTAGTGGCAGAATTTTTTCTTCTTCGTCGTTTCGCTCTTGACAGAGTGGTCGTGGCCGTCATGTACTATTGCCGGGAGCTGCTGTAGATCGCCTCACGATGCCTCGCCACCTTTCCCTGCTTTCAGAATTTTTTGCCAGAATTTATTGTACGCATTATATTCAACATTAGGCGTTTATTGGGCTGTGTATGGTCGTTGGGTCGGGAGTACGGTGGCTCTATTAACTTGTTGTCGTCCATAAGAAAACAGGTGAAGAGCGGCGGCTCTACCCGACTCGCACCCGTCCTATGTGTGTTTTGTTCTTAAGGCCCTGTCCCTGCACGAAACCTCCCGGGGTGGACTGCGGGGCGCAGTGGGGAGCTGGAGCACTGAGGCGCGCCGGCCCGTGATAACAATTAGTTATGTAAAACATTAAATTAATGTAATTTTATAAAAAAAAAAACTGAAATGGATTACTTGGCTTGCTATAAAATATATCGTGTAAGTTTCAAAATCATGTTCTATATAAATTTTCGTCATAAAATGAATTCAAAGTGTCAAAAATTGGCTGTTTGGTATTTTTTTCTATCAAGCGAAGTTATTTAAATCGTGTATCGATCTTTCAAAATGGATACATCAAACTGCTCAACTCCACCATATATTTTTTCCATTCTCCCTACTTAAAGAAATGATGAAGAAAAATGGAAAGAAACAATGTACTTTTTTGAAGTTTGCCGACCAGATCGGTCCTTAAGACGCTGACAACAGCCAAACACCACAAAATAGGCTTCTTTTAAAAACATTTTAGCTGTATCTATTCAGTTTGTGGCAGCGAAAAAAATGTATGTTAATCTTAATCGTATTTTCTAAAACTGTATTGTGCCCAAAACACGTTTTCTTGAAGTTATCTCTATAGAAAAGAATTGTAAACTAACCTCTTAAAACATGCTTTAAAGCAAACAATCTCTATTATTTACCAAATATTATAAATGAAATTAAGAAAACATTTAAGAAAGACAATAATCTAAAACACTATTGTTTCTGTTTTTGAAATAAACTTTTAGTTTTTTTACTAAAAAATATATTGTTAATTTTCATTTAAAGTTGAGCGACGCACCCGACGTCCCTCCGCTCGTTGCCTCTCTTTCTTTTCTGTACAAAACGACAGTGACCGCAGAGTTCTGATTTTTTAGGTGTTGTCAGCGTCTTAATTGTGCTTCCGTATTCCAGACTGGGTTCTCAGCGCGGCATCGAGGACGTGAAGTCGGTGTCGTTCTTCCGCGGGGTGGACTGGAGCCACGTGCGCGAGCGTCCCGCCGCCATCTCCGTGGAGGTGCGCTCCATCGACGACACCTCCAACTTCGACGACTTCCCCGACGTCAAGCTCGAAATACGTGAGTCTAGTTACGACTTAGGTACTCGTTGTGTTGTTGTCGCTCTTACGAACATTTATAGCAAGAGATTGGTGTCGATTCTTTTGCTCACGAACTAGATACATACATACATATTATCACGCCTGTTTCCCATTGGGGTAGGCAGAGACTGTATTTCCACCTGCTACGATCCTGACACACCTCTTTCGCTTCATCTACGTCCATTAACCTCGTCATGCTTGCTCGTCGGTTTAGAGAACTCTTAACCTGGCATTTTTTGAAAACATCCGCGATTTGATCGCGATAGATATATAAAAGCGTTATTTAGTACAAAACAAGACACAAGACATACAATAGAAGTTTTTAAACTTTCGCGAATTTCACTCATATTGAACTATGTTTACGGGACTTGTCGCGCACAATTAAATCAAACTATAACAAACATTTTGACTAACCTCGACTTTTCGGCCAAGTTGCACTGGCCGTGGTCACGAGCAGACTGAAGTATGTTTAGTCCCGTAAACATAGTTCAATACAAGACATACAAGTAAAAAGACAATAAAAAGATATAAAAAAAGTGTGCTTTAGACTACACGACTGAAGTAAAACTTCACTAACTTATATCTCCTTCAATATTATTTAAATGAGAACAAAGGAATGGCGGCGCGCCGCGCGTATATCTGTGCGCTGTGTCGTGGCCGGCCGTACCGCGCCTCGCTCCCCGCGTCCCGCACTACTCCCCCGTTCGCCTCACTTTTCGTAACGCATTCACCAGCTTACTCCCAAGTCAAGCGTGCCTAAAGAAGTTTTACTTCAAAAAGGAACTTGTTAAACTCTGAAGTTACAGTGACTTTTTATATTATTACTATCTTACCGTCTTAGCATGAATAAGTGTGATATGTGTCTCAGTATTGTACCAAATGGGTGTGCAGCTCAGTATGTACCAGGTATTATACCTGACGCAGGTATTCTGCTGGATCCCTGCAGTGACATACGAACAACTAAACCTATTTTAAACTATCGCTCTCTTTTACTAATAGGAGATACATGAAAAGGATGGCAATAATTTTAAGGCTGTCAAATTAGTCTGAATTAAAATTTTCATACAAGTTTAGTCGTGATTTCGGAATGATGTCGACCAAAATACAAAGAAATGCAACACCTAAACTAATTTGACAGTACTAAAATTGTTGCCATCTCTTGTATCTACTATTAATAAAAGAAAGCGATAGTTTAAAATAAGTTTAGTTCCTGAACAAGAGAATCGGCATCAAAGTCGATAAAATTTCAAGAACATTTTACTAAAATACGTTATTCATTTTGGACAAAAACTTATAATGACCGCACTTTAACAAACGCAACGTAACAGTTTCGATTTGAATGCATTATATTTACTGTTTTAGACACATTTTTATATTGCTTTTGAATGATTACTTAATGTAAGAAACCACACTTATTTCTAAGACTACCATTACCATTGGCACTATATTTTGTGTGGGATTACATAGCAAAGGCGGACATCGACCCGAGTTTTATCCAAAAGTTGCAATTTCTAAGCGATATCACTACCCATACTAATTTGTTGTAAATATCATCTAGCTATAGCGTATCATATAGACGGATTTCTATGCATTGACTTTGCTGTCAACGTGGCCACTACCACGATACGCCAGTGAGTTGTACGTGAATATTGCAAAATCAAATGTTTTTTTATTTCAAATAAACATAATTAGAGGCACTTTTGAAACGTCAGGCTCTAGTTGCACGGTTACAAATTGTGGGTCCTATGGAGAAGAACCGGCAAGATACGCCATGAATAAACTCTTATTAAAATAGGTTATTGTTTATTACATCAAATTTATTCAAATAATGTGAGTATAATGTAGGTTAATGCCAGAAATAAACAAGAGTTTCAAAGTGAGAATATTGCCTTTAGAAATAAACGTAAAAAGAGTTGCCATAGTATGTAGGAGCTGACCTGTCCAGACAGACGGCACCCGTTCACGAGCATGACGCGAGCATCAGCCATCGCTTACCTCTACCATATTGAAGGGAACTTAACGACCCGACACTAACGCCACCATCAGCATGACTTTTAAGTGAGCATGCGCCAGTTGTACACGTTTTGCGGATGAATTTTATACGCAGCTATTGTTGAAATGACAGAATGTATTAAAAAGGATAGGTCAAAGTCCGATATTGCCTTGTTATCCCGCACTAACTATAACTGAGGAGTGACTTTTCAAAAGAGCTTATTTCTTAATGACCAATAAGGGGGAATTTGCAATTTCTATACAACTTAGCTTGCTGAAAAAGAGTTATATGTTATAACAAATGACCATAAGGTCGAAATTGGTATTTTCTATACAACTTTGCTTGCTAATTTCGACCTTAAGGTCATTAAGAAAGAAGCTCTCTTGAAAAGTCACTCCTCAACTATCATCATTCATGGACCCCTTCAAAAGTGTTGCACATCTCGTCATTAAGTTACGTTTATCACCCTACCATAATTATTATGAACATTACGTGCATTGTTGCAGCATCAGCGCCAATCCCACAAGACGGTGAGGTGGCGTACAAAGACTGGGTGTTCATCAACTACACCTTCAAGCGGTTCGAGGGGCTCACCCAGCGCGGCACCCCCACCAAGAAGTGAACCCCCCACCCCACGTTACACTGCTTTCAGTCTAAAATGCTCCAGCCCTGCGTTACCTAGCCTTGCCAAGCAATATAGATGGGCGCTCCATAGAAGCGCTAGACAGCCACAGGCTTGACCTATCGGAACGACCTCATATCTCTATTTAATTACATTGTAATGACTTATTGTACGTATGATAGGCGTAGACGCTAGGGTGGTCTCTGCTCGTGAGAAGAGAGGTAGCCTCGTTGTGGAGTTTGACGCTCGCTATTGTAAACTTAAAGGGATAGTCGTTAGTTCTTTTTCTTCTTCTCGAAACTATCTCGAACATTAGCCCTGAACATCTTAATACATCGCTAGGTAGAACTCTCCTATGGCTTTCTGGTTCTATTACTATATTGCAATAAAAAAGTGCGATTATTTCATAATATTACGTGTATAATACAACGTAAATTTAAAGCTATAAGTCTCGTGTGCCTACCTCTATTTGTGCCTATCTCTGCCTGTATCTAGCGACACTTTAGTCTGAAAGCAGTTTTCAATTATAACTGATGACAATTATAAGTTGTTGACGTCATTTGACTGTATGAGTGTACACTAAGATGAATCAGTGTGTGTATGAGAGCGAACTAATCTTGCGAACCTGTTCTGCTTACTGAAACCTTCGTCTATATTCTGTATCGATTATGTAACGCCGGTTTCACAGCAGTGCGGATTTAACTGCGGATCGTCCGCGCGGACCTCCGGAGCGGATACTCACGTGTGGTGTTAGAACATCGTTTTACAGTGACGCGGATTGCTCCGTATGGAACACGTACCGCGCGGAGTCCGTAAAAGCCAATCGCTGCCTATTCAAAAGAAAATTAGATTCAGAGAACTGCGGGCTCTAGGCATGCGGGCGGTCCGCAGACGGATCCGCATTGCTCTGAACCAGCCTTATGGATCGGCCGACATTATTAACAAATGGAATTTCGATGAATTAATATTAGCTTGTCGCTTCTAGTTATTCGTTGTTCGAAACATTAAGATATTTGCACAGAAATTATATGCTATGTACTAAAATTTCTGTTGTCGCTCAACCACAGATATATTCAACTTGACGCACTCCGAATTATTTTGAATTGTATATACTGCTATTAGAACGTTTTTTAAATAATATTTTACAATCGAAATTTCCATTTGCATACAGTCGTTATCTTAAAAGTTTTTCTGTTTCTCTTCAACCCCCGAGATAGGCAATAGAAATAGTACCGCGAAGTCATGGTATAATAATATGCGAAAAAAAAAAATTATATATATTTGCTACAAACCACATTTAAGAATGCAAAATCGACGGCAAAATATTTTGGTGCAACAATCGTACTGAGCGTAGATTTAGACTGACATTATTATTATTATTTTCAGCCTATATTGTCCCACTGCAGGGCAAAGGCCTCCCTTTCCTTATCCCACTCTTTCCGGTCAAGTGACTGACATTGGTTATTGATATTTTTAAAGTTATAGTATTAAAGAAACCAAATAATTGACGTGAAAGAGAATACGGTTAACAAGAGTGCTGTATTGTGTTCAATGTGTTGGAAGCCACAGAAAAACGACAAACCAACTGATTTTGAAATATCTCACCATAATAATTGACTATACGCTCATTATATTGTCTTTAAATTAATAGAAATATTAGTCTCAATTTTCGTCTATACGGTTTGAATAAATTCGATAAATGCTTTATCTATATCGACATTGTATGAACTGTCCCTTTTAATATGTAGTAGGCGTGATAGTATTACTGACCGACCGGACTGCAACGTTCAAACACCACGTAATAAAGTGATACCAGAGTGTTTTGAGTTCTATTTATGTGTGTATTTTTATTTAATAAAACTAGTTTTATTGATTATACGACAGCTCTGCCCCCCTAACCAAGTTTACAATCTACAATCGGGAACGCAAATGTATGGGAATGACATATCTCAACGAATGACTTTTTCATTGAGATATGTCATTCCCATACATTTTGATTGTTTTCTATAGCGTTGACGATTGTAGATTGTCAACTTGGCTAGGGGGGCTGTACTGACGACTTGTAGATAATAACTAGATAAACCGGAGTTTTCGTAACTATATAATCTCTAAAACTAGTTCAATAACAGTCTTGCGTTATACAATATCGCCGATGTGTTATCTCTTGTGAAGCGGTAATGAAATGTGTTCTATTATACCGTAGTTTCGATGAGTTCTATAGTTCGTAGAACATTATGAACGTTATGTTCAGTTAGATTGATTTAGATGTTTTTCGGTATATGACCGTCACAGACCAGTAAGCCTCAAGACGCCGCATAAACAAAGTTTTGCATGAGAACACAGTCGTAAAATGTTGGCGGCGACCGCGGGGCGGATGGCGCGTTATGATTGGTCGGCTCAAATGTTCGGTGATATTATTGGTGCCGCTCGCTGACGGAGTGACGTGCCGATTGGTGGCTGGGCGTAATATATGCAGTGCTACTGCATACGCTTTGTGACCGGGGGTATCCGGCTAATAGGCGTCTAGAGGCTTACTGGTCTGTGATGACCGTATATGTGTTGTTTACTTTATTTAATTTTTGACTACTTCATAATAGTTGATTTATGATAACAATCGTTGTATACTTGTAAAGCCGTCAATTTTTATTTGGTTGGTAAAGAAATTAATATATTTATGAATGAAATGCAAAGCTCCTATGTGTACTCTTTCATAGCCTTATCTTCTGGCGGACTGAGGGTTTCTCAGCTGAAGACTTGGGCTTGTATGCATAGAGGAATCTAAGCGTGAACGCGTGCTTCCAACTGTCAAAATGTAGTGTTAATAAACATCAAGATTTTTTTATAAAATTTCTACAACTATTGCGTCCATCCACGCGGATGACATTTTCAAGACGCGGTGAACGTAGGGACAAGCTCATTCGATGCACCTTACTGCACGAGTGCTGCGGCAAGACTGAGTAAACCACCAACGTGTGGGCGCATCGCCAACGTTGGCGCATAATTCCTTTGATAAAACCGACACGCGACGGACAACTGCCAATGCTCGCCACACAACGTGTGGAGCCCGCCTTAGATTTGTCTCTGAATATAAGCCTTAGGGTTTATTCTGTGCCTTAGGGCGACCTGACCGCATCAGAACGTATACGCACGCAACATCCCACTCAGTAACCTAGAACTTCCAATAGACCACACACAGTGGTTTTAGAGAAAAATCACATAAGGCTTTAATGCATTAGACTTTTTAGATGGTATAGTTATGAACAGGTTAAATATGCGGCTAGAAATACAATGTATACAAAGTGGATATGACAATACGACAATAAATGAAAACATGGTTATTACTAGTCTATAGAAGCATTTTAAACACATAAATAAGTTGTTTATCGAAAATTAATGAAACTATTTTTTTAACAAAATAAATATTAAAACATTGAAATAACAAGTAACACCATTTATAATCATCTGTAATCATTGAGAAAGAGTTTTTAAAATTATATGGATTCGCACAGGTCTTTGTCCTAACCATGGTATAATAAGATGTTTCACCAGGTATTCTCTTCCCGCAATGACAGCGCGATGCCTCCAAGCTACGTCACGATCAGTGCTGCCATTGATTGATATCATCAATATACTTAAGGAGATTTTTGTTCATAATGAATATCAAATAAATTCCTAACTAGCCTAACTATTTGTTATCTCGTGTTATTCATCTAATTAGTTAATAAAGGAAACTGTATTAAATTACTAGTTAAAAAGTGATTCTTTATAGAAGAAAGTAAATGAAAAAATGCATTTTGCTCGGGTAATTTATATTCACAAAGTGGCAGCACATCAAACTGACAAGTGTCACGCTAACAGCCCGCTATTGGCTCCACGGCCGATGACGTAGTACGGAGGCAATCACGTGACCTAGCTGTCACGGGAAGAGACTACCTGGTGTTAATATACCATGGTCCTAACAATGTTTGCCTAGAAAAATGGTTCTACATTCAAAATTAATGAAATTAAAATAATTTCGTGTGGCTAAGCTATTAACTGGATTTGATTAATTTCGTGTGGCTAAGCTATTAACTGGATTTGATAATTTTTTTGTATATGATCAGAGGACGTGATACTCTGTACGTGGTTTTATTTAATGTCGTATTGTCATATCCACCCTGTATGTATGTCCCAAACTACGACCCAATGCACTCTTGATTACTAAATCCTTCCAAACTTTTTTTAATTTTGAATAATTTATTTATTTATTTATTACATTATTTTTTATATATGCCAACAGCATACATATAAGACATACAACATTTTATAAAAATAATGGTGTCAGCAGAGGTACTCGCAACATTCTCCATAGACACTATCACTATCTCACTCACAGAAATAGAGTAGAATGGTTGTAATCACAATTTCACTTGCGATTCATGCGTGGCAACTTTCGAACAAACTACGCCTTACATATTGAAGTAATTAATTTAAAAAAAATGTACTCTACAGCTTTAGTTTCTGCAGTTAGACAGCATAATAAGGCATTTTTGCGGGTTTTTGTTACAGTATTCACAGAAACAAGACATAAGGCGTACTGAGAAAGGCTTTGAAACGCCCTACATTATAGTGCAGAGTGTTGGCACGCGCGTCCTGCCCACTTTTCCATTCTATCTATTTCTGTGATCTCACTCTTCATTTTACGTGGCAGGATATTAATGAAATCACATTTTTGATCGAAAACCAGAGATTAAAATAAATCCCTAGTTTTTGATTTATATAGAACCTTGATTTTATTATTATGTTGCTACTTATAACACTTCTTTAAATGACTCCGTCGATACATTATATTTCAAAACCAGTTACTTCACTTAATCAGGAATGTCCATCTCTCAATAACATGAACCTACTAGCAAGAATGAATATTTATTAATATTTTATACAAATAATATTGTATTTAAAAGTATATTTTAAAGGCCACGTTCAATTCATTCGCAATAGAATTCCGTCCAAAATTATGTTACTATATTATATTGAAATATATTTTACCAGAAATAAATATATTTACCTTATGTGGTGATGGCTTTACATACCTGAAAACGCGACCCCAAAATCGTTACCATACCTTTTCGCTTGAAAATAATCGAAATTAGCACTGCCAATAACATAATACGAAAATCATTCATTTTTTTGTACCCAAAAATGAAAGCAAATTACAAAGTAAACGATTTGGTATGGGAAATAATGTATCCAATGGAGCATTTTTTATACTACAACAAAAGTCTGCGATTAACCCTCCAGGCTGCTATTTGAATTCTAAATCATATTCTTGTCTATAATGTGTGGACCACAATTTTTCTCGATTTTACTTTTAAACCTGCTACTGAGGACTAATACTTGTTTTTTTATGCTTTTTTAACAAACAAATTTCACATTTCGATGGACCTTGCCATGACATTCTCTAATCCTACTGCAGGAGGACTTATATTACGTTTGTGTCCCACAAATACCATATACCAAACTTAACCCATTGTGTACAATAATAGTGCACTATGGCTTTCCGACCACTTGATCCTCTATCGACTCCAATCACAGAAAGAAAAAAAAGTTTAGCATGAGAACACAGTCGTAAAATTTTGGCGGGGACGGGGGGGCGAACGGCGCGTTGTGATTGGTCGGCTCAAAGGTTCGGTGGTGTGATTCCGTATGATTGGTGCCGCTCGCTGACGGACTGACGTCCTGACGTCCTGATTGGCGGCGGGGCGTATGATATGGAGTGGTACTGCAAATGCGTGATGACCGGTGTCCGGCTAGTCGGCGTCTAAAAGTTTACTGGTCTGTGACATCAATATAGACATCATATTGTTAGTTCTGGGCCTTGACGCGGCGAGATTGAATTCTCCCCCACCCCGCCCCTTATTACTCAAAATGGCCAGTATTTGCGTCGTCAGATTAATCGTAGACTTTTGGTGTCTTTGAAAAAATATTCAATATGTTATATTATTTTCTATCAGAAAACAGTTCTTACATTTGACTAGAACTTTCGATTTTGGTAACATACAAAATGTTTGAAACCTGTGTGATGCCCTTTAAAAGTAAATTGGAATCGGCTGTGTCGAGACATGGCCACAAGTTTTTGACGTGAATACATCCTAAACAAGGTAATAGTTTTCGATTCATCATTTCAGCCGAAAGACGTCCACTACTGAACATAGGCCTCCCCCAACTAAGGGGGGGATATGCCATAATCGCCATGCTTGGCAGGCGGGTTGGCGATCGCAGTTGGTTGGTTAAATACTCAGAGAACGCTGCTGCCCATCCTCTGGTGAATCCCTTAGTCGCCTTTTACGACACCCATGAGAAGAGATAAGGGGAGATAATAGTTTTCGATTATCTTACGTTATTTCAATGTTTAAGCGTTAGAAGGGTAATAAAATAATTATATTTGGACTCGATTTAATGGAATAAGTCCGCAATACTTTCCCAACGCAACTCAGTAAGCCAGACGAGCAACCAGGAAAACGCTGAAATTTTATCTACAATCTTGTATCAATCTTTCTTTCTTATGGCGTATTGCTCTTTTCTTTATCTCGCATGATATACAGGGAAGTGAGAACAAATTTTCTTTCGACACTTTTCTGTTTAAGTTTCATTGTAGGTCTCAAGGCAGTTTCCTGAGTCTAGGTTCTAAATTAATTTTCAATTGCTTGATATTGCCATGAAACTATACTGGCTTGATAATTTTCAGACCTATTTACGTCAAAAACATCTAACAGTAGTCAGCCGCCGTCTGTTCCATTAACTTGCAACCATTCTTATGAAATATAAAATTTATAATATAATCAAAATTAGATTTTTACCGAGAGAGATAGGTATTCCTGATGATTTTTCTAATTAAGGTATTCTATACATTTTCTAACTACAAAAAATCAAGATAGGAGTTTTTTTCTCTATGTCTTGAAACCGACAATAACTCTTTTTGAAGAATCAGAGTAATTTAATATCTGAGATTGATTGCGATTCGAAGTACTTTACCTCCTGACCGGCTGCGAAAACTTGATTTTCTTATGTGTTTACGTATTGACAACTAGAAGGGTTAATAAGGGTGGTTTTATCTAGATTATAACATCAAATTTGACAATAATAGTCATATAGCAATTCACTGCCTACTACCCGTAAAAGGTACACGTCATTGGTTTGGCTCCGGGTTTTCCCAATGTATACTGATGTATTTTGAACGCTGCCGTGGGGACTGCCTCGTTGGTCTAGTGGTTGCAAGCGCGACTGCTGAGCGTGGGGTCCTGGGTTCGATTCCCGTGTCAGGCAAAGTGTTATTGGGTTTTTTCATTAGGAAATTCTCAGTAGCAGCCCGTAGTCTGGATTTGTGCCCGGTCAATGGCAATAGGCTCGCCCCCTATTACATGGGACTATAACATAACTGGCGAAATGTGGGTGTACTAATACACCTCTGCCTACCCCTTCGGGGAAATACAGGCGTGATGTTATGTTGTTGTTGTCGTTGCCGTGGGGATTTTGACTAAAATGTTTTTCTTAGGAAATGTATAGAATAAATTATGACTTATACATACAAATTGATATGCCGAATAAATGAAAAAAAAAATGAATTCATTTTACTCGCTTGCACATTTTACATGTAAAATGGGAAATTCACTTTTAGGAAGATTTAAAAGCTATATATATTCTTAATAATATAATTTCTCCTACTTTAGATGATGTTTATTGCTTTAGGCTACTATTAGACGAATTATTGCCCATTCACACGAATTACACCGTTACACCGTGCTAAATTGCTTCCATTTATTATAGTAATTTAACTGTACAGAACGATATACATGAAATAATTATCTTTATGCAAAGATACAATATATAAACACAATTCCAGTTGTTGGGACAAAGTTAAAGGAACGCAATAATAAGACAGACACCGTCAGAGAAAATTGAGAGGACGATAATTAATACCAGGGATGTTATGGATATGAAATTTCGGATCTGGATACGGATAGGGATATAGGAATAATGTTATACCGGTTTCAGATACGGTTACGGATATGGAATTATTTCGGATTATCCGTTAGTTTCGGATAGTTTCGGTTATGGATATTAGATTTTTAAGGAATTGTAAAAGTAAAAGAAAAAAGCAATAGAAATACCAAACAATGCAAGGGACGCGCGCGGCTAGTGTGTCGGCTCAGCCGGGCAAAAATTAAAACATGTCATAACATGTCTCATTTAGACTCCTCCCTATTAAAATTATTCGAAACTTTTATATCGGATTCGGTTACGGTTACGGATAGATTTTTATTTCGGATATGCGATAGTTTCGGTTACGGTTACGGAGCTCCATAACATCCCTGATTAATACATGTCGATTGAGCTAAGACGTGTGCCTTAGTCGGCAGTTGTCGGAAACTCAGTTTTAAAGCTAGTAAAAAAAATAAAAAGAAATTGGGGGGGTCTAAATTGTTCAATTTAAGTTTACTTACCAGGGAAAACTGTGTAGGTTTATTTATTTTAAATCAGATATAACGTATTTTGACATATTTATCATCCAATAAACACTGCTTGTTTCAGTCTGTGTTCTAACAACAAGTTCTACATCGAGTTCCATTGTCACTCTAAAGTGTTTCTTTTTCCAAGAGTCTTTATTTGTTATTTATAAATTATTAACAGACGCGTTTCCAAAACTCTTGACATTGGCAGAATTGTCGCATTTGCTTGTGATAAGAAAATAATAGAAAAAAAGCAAAGGTTATAAAATACGTTTCGTGTAGTTCGCCATGCTGTAAATAGATGTTCCTCTAATTTTGTCCCGAAGTGTAGAGTACCAAGTTCCCACCTGCACTTGCTTGCTTGCGTACACTCGGAACTAATGACTACGCGTCGTTCGTTATTCTCACACATGACATGACTTATCAGGCAAGGGTAGTCGTATTCTTTCAGCATAATTTGTACAGAACCACCGCTATGAACGTTAATTTAGAGTCCCACAAATTACTGTTGATGAAGCTTTTTTTTTGATACAGATAATATAATGATTTTGTAGACGCTCACTTTGTAAAGTTTTTGTTTTGTATGATAGCAATCATTCACTAAAAGTCTGTTGTTCGTGTTTCTGATCTTCGATCAAATATACTATAGATGCACGGTCTTGTACAAAATCAAATCCAGAAAACGTCTTCGCGATAAAATTTACTAGTAATTATGTTTACGACAACGACAAGTACGTACGACACTCCATCCTTTGTTTGCACATTTGGAGTATAGTTTTGAAATGAAATGGTCATACATTTAGGTGTTACATAAGGTATAGTGCTGCATGTTCCGCCAGCCAGCTGGCATACAAAATTACGGATGTATGAATTTATTTATAAACTTATTTTCAATTATTATCACAAATTAATAATATTAAATTGTTCAGTAAAAGGATTAAAACATGTCAACAATGTGTATATATTTTTTTCTACAAATTTTAGCATCGTGAGTTGACACGTCTCACCGCTAGCGCGTTCGTGAAGCGACTGAGAGCGAAACTGTGCACGCGACTGATTATTGCACAGTTTTAATGGGGCCGTTTTTCGAGCGGTGATCGTGCATCTATGATATATTTGATCGTTGATTGTAATACTCACTGTGTCTGTCTCACTGACTCTGTCACCGCTTCACACAACACTAAAAGCCGTGAATAGACATGTAACTCGGCACGTGTAATGAGGTCACTTTGTACTTCTTAAGTCGTCTGCTGTGTTACAAGCGTGTCGGGCACTTCACTTAGCTAACAACAACACGACTATATGCATCATTGATATATACGTAAGTTACACGACTATGGACGTGCGCTGTTCTTGTAGTTGTAGCATAAACAGCTTCAGTAAGGCTCATCTCACATAAACTAGCGACTACTTGTACCGGAAACTAAAGAATATTTAAGTATAGTTGTATTTTTGTGTCTGTTTAAATCCCACAGACATTAAAAAATATAGACTAATTGCTGCGAACAACCATAGTGAAACCAACAAAAACCGTGCTCTTTCATATACAACCAGTGCTCACGTACACACCATGCACCTGAAGGATATTTGTTTTCGCGATGCTTACTGGACGATGCCGCGACGTGTGAACTGAGAGAGGTGAGCACGGTTTAAGGTGCATCTGTGTGCGTGGGCGTTTGTATACGGAGGAGCACGGTTTTATTGGCTTCACTATGATTGTTCGCTAGCACTTCGTCTATATTTTTTTAATATGTCTGTGTTAAAACCTTAGAAAATTCCCGTGTACAGCGACAGGTCGCATTCGCGTTATTCTCTATTCTCATAGACTACGGGATATCTATAGCTCATACTAATAGTACTAAGAAAATAAATGAAACTGAAAATAAAATATCCTATAATATTTTTGCACTAACATAGGAATCACATAATTCTCATTACGTAATATTAACTTGTACAAACTGACAAATTCTCTTTTTTTATAGATTATTTAAATAGTACATTTTAGTTGCATACTACTATACGACTGTTTGGACTCCATCCTCCGAGCAACGTCGGTGTAGCTGCATACATTGTGATATATCGTTATGACGTTTTAATATAAATAAATATCTTTGGGACATTTTTACACAGCACCATCTAGTCCCAAACTAAGCAGAGCTTGTGCTATGGGTACTAGACAATGGGATATAATACTTAAATACTTTTTTTTTGTAAATACATACTTATAATACATAAGCAACACCCAGACCAACACAAACACTTATGTTCATCACACAAATATTTGTGTTCTGTGGGAATCGAACCCACGACCTCGTTATCAGCAGTTCGATACTCAAACCACTAGACCACAGGTCGTCAAAAAAGTTTAAAGGAAGTAAAAAAAGTAAGTAAGTAAGTTAGTTAAGTTTAATCATAACTCTGTATCACAATAGTGTAGCAAACACCTTGCGCTTTATTATGTTAGTTTGGGAAATAATCTTACTCGGATTTGTCCAACTCCTTTAGAGGACAGTGTAGCTAAATTCTTTCCACCAGATCTTCTATGAAGAGTCTGTATATAAAACTACACTTTAATATGTAAAATACCAGTTTGCAGATGAGAACGTTATAGTTGGACAAATCCAGGGCTGACTGGTGGATCTTATCTCCCAACTACATTTTTCTTATAGATTTCCGCAACGTTATGCCTGAGTTACCCCCAGTTTCTGGAAGGCTGATCAATTTGATCTGTTGTCAAATCTAATGTCAGCTTCTGTGATTGGCCAGCAAAAATGTTGACAACCAATCACATCGCTTGACCTGAGATTTGACAGCTGATTAGTTAATTTTTGCGTTGATCAGCCTTTCGGAAACTGGAGGTTAATCAGTTAGCCTTGTGCTTAGCATAGTACTAAAATGACAAGTTTGGTGTTGTATAATTTTAATTTTAGTGATTGTGTATCATTTTCGATTCAATGTGACTAAAACTAAAACGATGTAAATTTACGACCAAAATTAATATCCAATCTATAGAAAAATAAAAATTTGTCATTTTTTGTATGGAGCTTCTATCCAATTCCTATCTCTAGTAGGGCAAATCGTGGATAGATTGAATATTAATTTTGGCTGTTAGTCAACACATTGGCTGCGGAAAACGATCTAGGATATCGCCGGCCGTACTCTCGTAGGTACTGTGTTGAGAAAAAGGCGGGTGGTCTTCCGCAGTGAAAGTGCGTAGTGTGACAGTTGATGCGGGCTGTTCGAACGGGCGCGACTCTCCGTAGCTATACTAACAAATAATATTATCGACTGACTACGTATTCCGGTATTAATGTTAAATACTACGCCAACCGTAACAACGCCACAACATTGCAAGACACTTTTCGGAACTAATTAATACCCGACGTCAATGTAATTGATGGCGATTCCTAACTTGTAACAGTTACATTTTTACTTAATTCTCGTGTTCGCCTCTCCTAGTTGCTCACATTAGCCAAAATTATTCTGTCAATTATTTAATAGTCTTCAGTTCATTATGCTTACGTACGTTCGTGTTAACGGGTCGTCCTACGTGAGCGAATTCGCGCGAATGCAGCGCTGCGGTAATGTTGAGTGTATAATAAATAATCTATGGTGAAGCGGCTACGCAAGTTGTCTGCGTGTGCAAGGCCGCGGTCGCCACGTTCTTTCACCGCGTCACAGAATATCTAATAGTACTAATGTACATACAGTTTGCCGGCAATTGGACTGCAAGATTGCTATGGATGTCAATCGCCAGTCGCTATACAAGCAAGCCATCTCTGAAAAGCGCTAGGAACCCAGTCGGTATTACTAGCGGTGAGCATCCCTATCTTACACGTGTGTGTGCGTTCGTACAAGACGCAATCTTTTGTATGTAGGTGGTGGTAGCGTTTATATTTTATTGAGTGTCCGTGGTGTGACCGCGTCCACGTCGCGCGAAAATATCAAACCAACTGATAGCGTAAATGAAGCGAATTTCGCCCCGCGCCGCACCGCAACCCACGCGTGTTCTTTAAGCGGCTGCGACTCATTTTCGCTCCGCACCGCGTTCGCGTGAATTCGCGCGAATTCGCTCACCGAGGAAGACCCGAAAGCACGTCATAGTTTACTTAAAACTTTATTAATATTTTTCACATATGCGTAGAGGCTATATGTAAGCGAGTCAGAGACTTGATCGTGAACACCCAGTGCGTACCGTTCACACGAATAGCCCACTAACGATAACTCACGTAAAATTTAGTTCAATTATTTTGTTTTTATCAATAATTAATTAATAATTTAAATGTAATTTAATTATTTTTATCGTTTGACGTAAATATTTCACAGCTGAGAACGCGGTCGCTTCGTGAATTACGCTAAATGAAGCTATGTTCATGTATTTATATGTGGTTATGTGACTGCATCATAATTTATTGGTGAAACATTAAGAACATAGTTATTATTATTTTATCTACTTTTTCTCCGTACTGATATGTAACGACTTTGTTTAGGGGTAATTTGTTGGAAGCCGAACAACTGATCCCGATCCTGATCGATGATCCTGTTCTCTCATCATCATCCTCATCCTCCGAGCCTTTTCCCAATTATATTGGGGTCGGCTTCCAGTCTAGCCAGATGCGGCTGAACATCAGTATTTTACACGGAGCGACTGCCATCAGACCCCCGCAACCCAGTTACTGGGTAATACCGAGATTCGGAGGTTAGACCAGTTGTCAGACTTTCAGGCTTCTGACTACCCGTAACGACTGCCATAGATATTCGTATGACAACCGGGACCGACAGCTTAACGTGCTCTCCGAGGCACCGAGGGGTCTCGATGTGTAACGAAACGGTCACCCATCCACAGACTGACCGCGGCAAGTGCAGCTTAACCTTGCAGATCGTACAATCCGCGCAGTCGTTGCTTCGCTACGAGATCCTGTTCTCTATTATACAAAAATGTGATGTGTTCGATATTTTTGTCAACCAATGTGATTTTGTTAAAACATGCAATAACTAGTGAGAACAAAAATTATATAGACACGTGTTATATGCTAGGAATTAATACAATAGTATCATATGACTGACGCGGCACGCTTAGTTACCTTTGCGCAGTTTTAAATGCAATAAATGCGTCTAAAGGGAATTATATAAAAATTAATTTAATTTATAATAATTTTAGCATATAAAACGAGTCACCTCACTAATAGTTGGATAAAATACTGACAAAGTTAGTCTGACAAAGTATTAAATCATGATAAAACCCTTGTTTTATCAAAAACGTTGTTTAATTATTGTGATTTATATTGCAACGTGCTTCGTGCGCAGGAGTCTGCCCGCGAACAAATAAATCATTGCTATTCGCTTTGTTATTGTTATTCGAAATAATGATAATGAAAATATGATTATGAATTATTTAATTTCTTAAATTGTAAGTTTTTAAAGTATTAGTTTAATACTTTTATTATTTCTTCCATGTGATTTAAGAAAGTGGCAATACGATTAAGCATTAAAGCGATATGAACTTTGATTGTCAATGTTTTATTATTGTACCTATACCATCCTTAGGGCCTGTTTCACTACCTCCTGATAAGTGTCGGTTAGCTTATTTCATACAAATCTTGTTCTATTTTAGAATTTATCTAACAGTTAGTGCCTATCAGGAGGTGGTGAAACAGGCCCTTAGGCTCTTATAAATACTTTAATCGGTTTCGTCGACTTTCATTGATAAATCATGAGTATGTGTGAATGTGTGTGTGTGGCGGTGGTCACAACGGGATAAGATTAACATTATTTGATGGAAAAGATAAACAAAAAGTTATCACAAAACGTTATGGTAACAACTAAATTACAACAAAGTGGATATCTGTACGGTACGTGTGTACGGTATTCAATGAAACGCAATAATTTGACAATACATTTATTTCACTTACATTGTTTGTTCATATATAATAATTCATAAAATAATAGTGAATAGAGCCGATTTTTCAATCATTAGATTTTTCATAGAAAAGCTCTCAAATCAATAAAATGATATCTCTGCTAAACATATTCGAAGATTGAAAATTCGGGACCCATATAAACATAATTTACATTTAACATATAACAGCCAAGACTTAAAACATCTTATATACAGTAACATAAGTTTCAGTACCTATATATTATGCGTAAAGTAAGGCCATGGACTCGAGAATAGACCTGACCATGTGCAAAGTTCCATTGTTTACACCACCTCATGTATGCAGGTTCCTTTTTTTGCATGTATGTTGGAGCAGAAACACTGGTTATTGTATAATTGAGTACATACAGCGTTACGATTATAAAAAAATGTGTGATTGTCGGGCAGACCACAGCGGCTATAGAAAATGAAACCAACATTATCGACCATTGAGAGTGCTTTTAATTTGTGTCAGTGTAGTCAGTCACAACAAAAAATACAATGATATTCACAAGATAATAGGAGAAGCTACTACGTCCGATCTCTACGGAGTTTCGCAACAAAATGAGTAAAATTTGTCAATAATAATACAAGACTTCGACCTTTAGGGCCGCTTGCAACAAACTGACCCCACTACGTCTTTTTTTTTCGAATGGACTCTCGCAGATTGGCACCCAAGATAGGTGCCCTAACTGCTTAACCGGGCGGGTGGCGGAGAATCCCATTAGGGACTCCATCCGCCTCACCCCCCACTACGTTGAATAACAGATGCTTTATAACGTTGGCTACTACCCTCACTTTTTTTCAGATGTTATTATGTTCCGACATGTATGGCTCCTTATACTGTGAGTTACCCAAGCTATCCTCGAGTTCATGGTCTGAAGCAAAAGCCCGTCTCTACATATATACTGCAGTTCTGATTTCATGAGATCGTTTTATTTGTAGAGCGCAATGTATGCAGTAATAATAGAAGCAAAACTTATTTATACAACATTTAAATAGTATTAGGCTAATCCTTTCAACTTTTACTTGATCAGTTTTATTCAGTGTTGGACAATATCTACTATTGAAGGATACCTACATCACTTTATGTAATTTTCCCTTTGACTTATTAATTTTAAGTAATAATATATTTTATCTACCTATCTACTAAATACTCAGAGTCTGATACCGATCAAGTACAAATAAAGTATTACAAGTCCTTCTCTCTATGACCTAAATCTAGAAAAAACTGCAAATTAACAACGAATTTACACCATTTTGTTCGAAGAAATACCTGATATAGTTACTTAGTAATATCGTAACAGTGAAGAACAAAATACATATACCTATTCTTGTATGGATTAGGTACAAGTCTAAAAAAACCTCAAAGGTGCAAATGCTGAGTAAATGCAATCGCAATACAACCTACTTAGAGAACATTATCGTATTTATATGCAGTCTGTCAAACAAAAAGTTGGGTGTATCTTGATCTCAATAAATGCTTGCCATTATTATAACTTATAACTTGGCAGATACGACTCAAAAACCATTTAAAGGGATTTGAAATAGATCTTTCATTTCCCAAAGTTACTCAATGTAGGTACTGTAAGTATCTACACTAGGTGTACGCCAGAAGCCCAGAAGTATGGAATCCCTAAAACCGCAAAGAGTAAGATACACCTCATAGAAAAACCATCACCATAAAAGTTGAGCAAATTAATTATATTGCAACTAAACTTCGAACCCTGATTTCATATAACTTTGTTGCGTAAAGTTACCTACTCGATAAAATAATAACGTGTGTATATACACAACTATATATTATTATTATTATAATCTATAGATAAATTAATCAGATCAGTACCTAACTTATCATATAGGTACATTATAAAATCAAATTATATTAAAAACGAGAACAAAACATAAAACTAATAAAACAAACCAAACACAAATAGAGATTCTAGAAAAATTACAATAGAACTCTGAGGATTGTACAAAATTAATCAAAATCTCCACGAACACAAGACCCCTGCTGCGTTCTAGGAATTTAGTAAAATCCCTTGAATGTTTCGTAAAATTTCCTAAGAATTTTATAAACTCAGTAACGAATAAATTTATGAAACAAAAACTCGGTTTAAATATAAATAATGAAGTCTATTGAACCCGTCACCTCTGTGCCTACACTTACTTATACTCATGATAATTATATTTAAACTATCACTTGCAAGCATATCACACGCACGCGTGATACCTACTTGCTTTCGAATCGCAGTTCATTTTGTTGGTACTGTAACTAAAGTACAGAGTTGAACTCTCAGAAACATCAAAATCATCTTTTCGTTACAGGTAGGTTATCTCAAAAATTAAGAAAGAAATGTGCAAAAATTAATAAAGAACAAATAAAATAGGTATTAACCAAAAAAATAAACTGCGACGTAATGAAAGCCAAAAAGTTAACTTTTTAAGTTTAATCCCATGCCGTTATATACATAAATATGACTACAAACTACACATGTAAAATAATAATCAGTTATAAATAAAGCGACAGCTAAAGTTGATTACGAAATTCAGACCTTAAAATTTATAACATGACTTCGTCATTCCACTAAAAATTAAGACAAAATGAACATATCGGGTGGCATTTTACCTTCTCCTGTAGAAGTCGGTTCAAATTATAATAATTATATCTTTAGAAATTATCTCAAAATACATAATATAGACATGCAACTTAAAATTACGATCTTTAATCATTCAGTACAGTTCTCATTAGACGACGGGACTCCTCGAATTTTCTTGTTTGTCTAAAATTAGGATGCCTATAAAATATTGAACAATTTAAATAAATAAACAATTACTAACAGTTATGAAGAAAAGATCTTACAACACTAATGATATATAATATAATCTAATGGTCGCCTTTTTCGAACTGCATTACTGGCTGGTCATCAATGGAATCCAACTACTAGGGTCAGTCGGGTACGGTGATTCTACGTGAGATAGGGCGACCTTCATATTAGTGATGTCAGATGGAAGCCTCAGCAATGATCCGATAAAATGCGATGCCCTTAATCGGCATCTACTTTCCTATTTAACTAGGATAAACCCAGTACAGGTATCACCTAACACCTAATATAGTGACGAAAAACGGAAAATAAAAAAAGTAATATTTTTACACCATTAGTTATTGGAGTCGATTCTCTTGTTCACGAACTAAACTTATTTTAAACTGTCGCTTTCTTTTACTAATAGTAGATACAAGAAAGGGATGGCAACAATTTTAGAGCTGTTAAATTAGTCGGAATTTAGACTTCCATACAAGTTTAGTCGTGATCTCGGAACGTGCCCAGTAAAATACAAAGAAATTTAACACTTAAACTAATTTGACAGTTCTAAAATTGTTGCCATCCCTTTCTTGTATCTACTATTAGTAAAAGAGAGCCATAGTTTAAACTAAGTTTAGTTGGTGAACAAGAGAATCGACACCACATATCGCTCATTTTTGTAATAAACTTTTCTTTCTCGATACTGTTTCTGATATCCTACTAATACTACTTTGGTTATTAATAAAATTGTGCCAAAGTGTGTTGTCATTAAAATCTTTTAATTAACTTGGCGCATTTGATAGTTCTTTGATATCACTTCTAATACATTTACATGAAGTCATAGGTAAAAAATCTCTTTTTTTTCTACAACTCTTTCAATGAATTTTCAATAATAAATATCTAAGACTAAAAGCATAAAAAAAGATTTAGATCGCTATTTTATTTTTGTCTACCGTTCTTAACTGTCCCGCTTGAGTGACAGGGACGGGGGCAGCCTGAGGAACCGTAGGAGTCTGAGGCGCTTGAGGAGCAGATGAGCGCTGCCCAGCTGAAGAGGTCGATGCCGTTGTCGCCTTCGATGTCGCTACCGCTTCACCTGATGCAGATGCTGCTGTTGGTGCAGATGCAGTGACTATGACGGATGCTGACGCGGTGACTGCCGCTGACGTATTTGTCACTACTGCCACTGACGCAGAAGCAGCCGCCGCTACTGCCGCTGACGCTGTCGCTGCAGCCGACGCAGCGGCCGCCGCTGCCGCAGCAGCACATGCTCTTTTGGTCTCTTCGTCTTCGTACTTTGGGATGTCAAATATTTCGGAGAACAGGGCAGGAAGCAATAGACGAGGCCAATGCTCCCTGCACCAATTCAGCAGGACGTTATGTCGAGTTCCCAGGAGTCTGACTTCATTCCTGGCAGCGCAGAAGGCCTCGTAGCGGGCGCGCGAGACGGCTACGGCTTCTGGACCAGCGTTTACCATCATCTGTTATTAACGATAATTCGTAATTAGTCTCATGTGTCTGGACGGCTTACCTACATTAAACAAATTTATAATAATTTGTATCCACTACGTTCGCGGAGCGACTTGGTTGGGCAGCGTTCAGGAAGCTACGCAATATCTTCTCGTCCAAAATACCGCAACGTCTCAAGACGAAAGTCTTTGACCAGTGTGTGTTGCCAGTAATGACTTACGGCACTGAAATGTGGTCGCTTACAATGTGCCTGATAAGAAGGCTCAAAGTCACTCAAAGGGCAATGGAAAGGGCTATGCTCGGGGTGTTCTTGCGTGATCGAATCAGAAATGAGGAGATTCACAGGAGAACGAAAGTGACCGACATAGCTCGAAGAATTGCCAAACTTAAGTGGCAGTGGGCGGAACATATTGCTCGCAGTATAGTTCTGGAGTGACGACGGCGTACTGGAAGGCGCAGCGTGGGTAGGCCCCCTACAAGGTGGACCGACAACCTAGTGAAGGTCGCAGGTACCTATCCGCTGGATGCGGAAAGCGCAGGACCGGGTGCTGTGGCGATGCTTGGCGGAGGCCTATGTCCAGCAGTGGACGTCTTTCGGCTGAAATCATGATGATGATGACGTTCGCGGAGTACAGTGGGTTCACGAAAGTAGTGGATACGCAGCTTTGAAACCCAATTCGCTTACATTATGCTGTAGAGCTTCATTCATTGAATGCTGTAGTTGGCTGATGCGTTCGGGGTCGCTGAGCCCGCTGCGATGTGAGCACAGCAGCAGGGTGCCGGTGAACACCGCCATCTCCTCATCAGTGATCTGCATCTTAATTATGTTCCACACGTATGTCAGCACAGCCGAAGCGAATGGACCCTGGAAGAGCGAAACGGAAATTTACTTCAAATGAATGCAAGTCCAGAATTGAAATAATTTAATAATATATAATCATAATAATAATTTCGATACCACGAGCAGTGTTCACGGTAGCTTAGTGGCTAAAGCACTGGCGTACTGAGCCAGGAGTCGCAGGTTCGAATCCTGCTCGTGAGCGATTTTTTCTTTCCACAATTTATATCTTTAGATTTCGCATCGCATGCGCAAATGCGATTTTTTTTTATAGTATGCGATGGCGAAACGAGCTAAAGGCCCACCTGATGATAAGCGGTTACCTTTGCCAATAACAACTGCAATACCACCTAGACTGTTGCCTAAATGGTACTACAAGTCGGATCGCCAAACTGAGACATGAAGATGGAAAGTCTCATGTGATTGTAATTTCACCGGCACCCGTAACCTTCAGACCGAAACACAGCAATGCAAGCATCACTTTTTGGCGGAGTAGATACGGTGGTATAAAATAAAAGCCTTTTACTTTTAACTTTAAACGGTTTTTGTGTTACTGAGGACGCTCCCAAAACGTAATTCCCACCCTCGCACTCCCCTTACACACCGCAACTGCGGGCCGCTTTCGTCAATTTTATGCAAGTTGCAATAGAACTCATTTTCGAGAAAATCATTCTCGCGTGTATTACCACGGAAGTAAATGTCGTAAATCTCAAAACAGTTTTCTTTTTATTACAAGAATACTAAACAATCTATACAAATTTCCTCTAGCTAGTATTTAATAAACTTTATTATCTTCCTATTTGCATATATTTTATATAGCTAAGTTAAATAATAAAGGATAAATATTCGAAAAATCTCTAAAAACGCGTGATTTTCAAAAAATAAAAGTATCGAACAAAAATCAACTAATTATGTAACTGTCTAGTCAAACGATGGACAAAGGTTCAAAACAACATGAATCTAAATTTGACATTCATCAAGCATGTGTTCGACTCAGCATATGTTTTCAAAAAGTCACCTCATTTTGGGAGCCTAGCCTTATTTTGGCCGTATATCCATGCGGTATTATCTCTCACATCTTTCAGATGAATCTAACTTAACTACCTACTTCGTTAACCGAAGGTCAGCGTCGTATTAAAGCGCAGTTAAGATTGGCAACAAAACTTATAGAACAAGCATTACCATCGTGTAAGTGGAGTTTGCCGCGGTTGTAGTCTTGGGTAGCACACCTAAAAAAGTGAGGATTGTGCGAGGCGCACTTTTGATAACTGCGCCACCACACTGTGCTAGCACGATTGAGGCTAGGCTGCATCATGTACTGTATGATGTATGTGCTAGGGTGCACTATGCACAGTAACGCACACTCAAAAACCACAGATTATTTATGCGTCCATTACACGCACGAGACTCGCGAGGCATCGAAATCGTGGTAGCACAATGTTACAAAATGATTGAGCGACTCTTTTTGAACTAGTGAGTAGCTACAATCGTGCTGAGCCACCCAATGGTTGTTTATACGGTAGAAATTGCTTACGGAAGGCAACTTATGCAAAGTTTTGTTTCTAATCTAAACTGTCATTATTATTGTCAAATGACAGCTTATGACTGGCGACTGACTTTGCGGTAGATGTCAAATCTGAGACTTTTAATTTATGTTCCTGAAATTAGCCATAGAAACGGCTTCAAGAGATAATCATTCAACAATGCATTTAAATTATAATAAAACAGAGTTTTAAACTTCTCCGCCCTTACTTATTAGTGATGTTAACCGATTACAAATTTCTTCTCCGGTGATTTTAGGTTTTTTTTTCACAAATAACCGGTTTTTCTCCGGTTAAACCTATAAGTATAAACACTTCAATATTTTATAAAATTTTCTATAATATCTAAAGGGCTTTCTTAAAGATGGCTAATGATCGGCGAATACAGGTGAATGCGATCGTGTGGAGGGCGTAATTGCCTATATTTGTGCATATTTGCTCGTCCGCTCTACGTCGTATTTATATTTTATTTATATTTACCGGGTATTTCTCGAATTTAAAGACAATAAAGAGTCTGCGTTCACATCAATTCTGATACACGCCCAATACGGTAGTAAAAAACTAAAAACTATGAAAATGTATCCTATGTATTCTATGTGTAATGTGTATATATGTGTGATACACACTAGTAAAATAGAGCTCAATCGAGTAACGGTTATTTAATAAATTAACCGGTGTTTATCGGTTTCTTAAATAACCGGTTTTTCTCCGGTTATATTCGAACCGGTTAACATCACTATTACTTATCGTAGTCCGTAGCGTCTTCACCGTAGCGCGGCGTAGCGTAGCGTAGTAGACGTTACTATGCGTTCGTAGCACAAGTTTTTTTTTCTGAGAAGCTTTTATATTACAGTTAGCAAACCGATTGTTTGCTTTTGATACGTGCATTATCAAGCAAAGTTTTTAATAACTTACATCATAGGTGATTGTCAGTTCCTGTTGAGTGAACATTGTCCCATCCTCGAATACGATACGGTCGGGATTCGACAACTTGGTGACACGTGTCAGCCAGACCTCGAAAAAGCCTAGCTGCGGACAAAAACACACACTGACAGGGTCCAATCGGTACTGATACAAGCACAGCATTGATGAGTATGAATGATGATAAAACGCAAGCTCTTCGCAAATGATAAAAAAAAACAAAATCGCACATAGAAATCAAAAATTTAAAGATCCCCAGAGAAATAACTAGGTACATAGACTATTTTCTCGATTAGGTATAACTAAGTAAAAGTAAAAGAGGTTATATAACTATATTAAGTTACTGAATTTAAGTTACCAGAACAAAATTATACGAGCTTATTAACGTGAGAAAGTTTACCCAAGTGGTGACAGGGCAAACCACAGCGCAGCGGAGTTGCTAGCAGTTGTAATATTTGATATGCCCGCGAACTCGCGAAAACGATCTACATTGCGTTTATAAAGCAAATATTTTTATGGTTCCACTGAGAGATAAAATCTGGACTGTACATCGTTTTCACGGGTTCGCGACTGAGAATATGGAGCAATACCACATGAATAAAAATCCATACAGAAGCAGAGCTAGCCACTGTGGTACACAGTAGTACTCACACATAGCGCGGCGATGTGTGCGCGCATTCACCGACGGGTTCACGTACGCTCCACTGTGGTAAGAACCGGCTTGCGCTGGCTCAGTTTGACTTCTGACAGATGTTTATTCATGTGGCAATACTACCTGCTGGAAATCCGGGCACCAGTTTCGTGCGATAATAAAACACATAAAGTTGAAGACTAGTTTTGAACCTAATTTTGAACTGAAGACCAATTCTCTTAATTCAAAACATTCAAAATATAGTTTTAAGCTAATTATTTTATATAAAAATTTGTTAAAAATAGTCTCATCATTCCCCCGTAATACCGAAAGTCCGCCGCTTTCGAGAAAACATTTTCCGATGCAGCAACGGCTGCCGGGGGACGTAGCGGCGGTGTCCCCCAGCAATGCCCTAAGCCGAGGTCCGAGCCCTTCCCTGGGGGACGCCCTTATGCGGCATTGCAACCTCGAAATTAGTATATAAGTTAGTAGTTAGCAAATATTTCGGCGGATGGAGTCCCCAACGGGACTCTCCGCCCCCAAAGCCCGGTTAAGCAGAAAGAGCACTATAGTGCTTCCTGTGAGTAGCCAATTCGAAAAAAAAAAAAAAAAAAAGAAGTCTCATCATTGTTATGATCAATGGGAAATTGCGAGACAGCTCCAACACAAGTACTTTTGTAACTTACTGGAGCTGCCTCAATTTATGGTTGAACACTCATGACATAAAATAAAACAAAATGTTTTTTTTTTTTTTTTATCTGAAGAACAATGGCAAAATCATCGATAAGAAAAATATACATCTCAATCGCCTGACGGTAGATGTTCCTGTTTATTTCTGACATTTAGTTTATTAATGTCACCTAAAAACGGCAAAAATAAACACCCACTGTCAAAAGACTGAGTTTTTAACTATATTTTGAATGTTTTTAATTACGAGAATTAGCCTTCAGATCTAACTATTATTCTCAGGTTACAATGTAGTTCTCCAAGTTTAAAAAGATAAGAAATTCTGCCTCAAGTACATCAAAAAATAAAAAATAAATTCGCGAGGCTGCAGAAAACGATTTGCCGAGAAAAATTCAATGTCACATTTGGTCTCTTATTTCCTAAATTACCTTGATGAGTATGAGCTGGTCGTCCTGGGGCAGGGTATGGAAGCCTGGCAGGCGCTTCGCGAACTCCACCACCTGCTGCACCGCTGGGGTCATTCGTACCGCCATATTGTGCCACAGTAGGGTGCGACAGTCCGTCGCGGGGTCCGTTGTTGACGAAGCCGCTTCCTCTCCCCCGCTTGCTGGAATTACATGTTACATTTTATTTATTTATTGGAGGACCGAGTCGGATTCGACGACGGTTGGGCAGCGTTCGGGACGCTACGCAATATCTTCTTGTCCAAAATACCGCAGTCTCTCAAGACGAAAGTCTTTGACCAGTGTGTGTTGCCAATAATTACTTACGTCACTGAAACGTGGTCCCTCACAATGGGCCTGATAAGAAGGCTCAAAGTCACGCAAAGGTCAATGGAGAGGGCTATGCTCGGAGTGTCCCTGCGTGATCGAATCAGAAATGAGGAGATTCACAGGAGAACGAAAGTGACCGACATAGACCGAAGAATTGCCAAGCTTAAGTGGCAGTGAGCGGGGCACATTGCTCGCAGAACAGATGGCCGATGGGGCAGTAAAGTTCTGGAGTGGCGACCTCGTACTGGAAGGCGCAGCGTGGGTAGGCCCCCCACAAGGTGGATCGACGACCTGGTGAAGGTCGCGGGAATCCGCTGGATGTGGAAGGCGCAGGACCGGTCGTTGTGGCGATGCTTGGGGGAGGCCTATGTCCAGCAGTGGACGTCTTTCGGCTGAAATCAATGAATGAATGATTGGAGGACCAACAGCAATTACCGTAGATTAACAATGATATACAGGCTGGCCGACAAAATGACGTCCAAAGGAAAAATCTAGACTTATATCGTGTCCCATCCGAAATGATCCTATGTATGTTTCGCGATTTTTAGTAATTTTCGAGAAATACACATTTTTCTAATTGTACTCCTATAGAAGTTCTACTGTACATTTTCTTTGCCGATTTGCCGATTGATTTGAAAAATGTCCCATAAGATACTTGTTTTTTTGTTTTTGTAATATTTGAATGGTATAAATCAGTAAAGGAGATCGGGACAATCAACAGAACTCGATATGATGTTCATCATAGATGTGACATCCGCTACTTCTCAACAAATAGCGAATAACGAAATATGTATTTAAAGTGCACTTTTACTGTTACTACGGTATATTATCTGTGCTACGGTCAAAATAACGTAGAAGTAAAGTCAAAGTTCAGTTTGTCAAAGCGGACTTTGATTGTGTCAACTGTTTAATCGTGGCTTTAAAATTAGTGAAAAATATAAGTATAATTATTTTTAATGAACCAATTTTACCAAAACTTGGAGGAAAGATAGCCAGAAATCCAGAGAGCTCACATTATTTTTATCGGTACACCAGGCAAATAAAGCCGCGAGTATCTAACTGATACAGTCGTTGCACGATCAGCAACATAAGTCGATGATTATTTCGGTTTTATTATTCATCACTATCAACCCAACTATTAACCCAATTATTGTTTTAAATATATCATAATGAAATCTCTTTTTTATATAGTATAGAATGGCGCAACGAGCTAAAGGTCCACCTGATGTTAAGCGGTTACCTTTGCCCATAACAAATGTAATACCACCTAGGCTGTTGCCTAAATGGTACCGCAAGTCAGTTCGCCAAACTGAGACATGAAGATGGAAAGTCTCATGTGATTGTAATTGCACCGGCACCCGAACCCTTCAGACCGAAACACAGCAATGCAAGCATCACTATTTGGCGGAGAAGTAGGTACGGTGGTAGTACTTCCCTGGACGAGCTCTTTCACAAAGGAGCTCTACTAGTACTAAACTCCCACTTGCTCGGAAATTGGTTCATTAATTTGAAAATAAAAATACATCAATCGGCTCTTTTCCAAAATGCAACGAAATGTCACGCCAGCAATTTCCAACACGACAATAATATAAATAGCTGGACAGTCTTTTTTTCAAATTATGCTAGCGAGGTATTTAAGTACACTCATAACCTCGTTGCTGAATTTATGGAACTTTAATAATAAAATAAAATAAAAAAAATATTTGTACACCAAAAAGCAACATAATAATATGAAGTACACAGAGAATTATGAATAAGTTGTACGACGGTGACAATTACAAGTCGAACGTCAGACCCCTAAACTAGGCTAGAAGCCTGTATCTTAGGAGTCAATGTTCCCCAAAATTACAGCGACAAACAACTATAATATGTTTTAAAAACAGTCGTGCAAGTATATCCTTGAAACAGTTACTAAATGTTACGTGCTACTAAAATAAACAAAACTAAACTACATGCAGTATTTCCAATTCATGAGATTATCACAGTTAGATTTTCAGTCTCGTCATATGACAACTTTTACATCCACTTGGTGAGTATATCTTTTACTTCGTATTTCGTGCGACGACTTTTCGCGCACAATGAAATAAAAACAAAAAAAACATTTCGACTAACCTCGACGTTTCGGTCAAGTTGCAATGGCCGTGGTCACGAGCAGACTAAATTAATAATAATAATATAAAATTACTACATGTAGTTCAGTATGAGTGATATTCGCGAAACGAAAGTAAAAACGAGATGTTTTTTGGTATAAAATATTTATTATTTTAAAAGCTGATTGCGCATTTTTTTTTCAAAAGTTTGAAAATAGAACAAGAACCGCGCGCGGGCGAATTAAATACTGTTGAATTAATTTGTGTATTGTGTCCTCGCAAATGAGGGAAGAAGACTATAAAAGTCTCGGCCGAAATAGCAATTAATAGCCTCGTTTAGTTAAAAAGAGCTCGGCTTACGCCTCGTCCTTTTAAAATCACTCGGCCGTCAATTGCTTTATTTCAGGCCTCGACAGTTATGTACTATTTATTTATAATAATTTGTAACTAAAGGCGGCATCGCGAGCATTGTAGTAAGTTTTCATTAAACTTTGAACAGTATTAACCTACTTTCGTTGCTGGCTGTACAATATACATTATACCTACACCTGATGAAGCTGTATCATCTTAAGTATTTATAGTATTATTCTTATGGTATTGTTCCTACAGTCTATAAAACTGTAAATGTCTGTTTGCTTGTTTGTTTGAGCATCATGAAAAAACTATCAGACCGATTTTGATGAAACTTTTTGTGTTTAAAAGGAAGAACACATCATAAGATAGACTTAAAACTGATTTGTATATTATAAAAAAAAACACGGTTACTGTGGGATAGATCTGAACCACGGGAACGAAGCCGCGAGTAAAAGCTCGTATTTAATATTATTGGCCACCAGACTATTAGACGAACCGGCAAATGGCATTTAGGCCGTCTTGTAGTGCACAGTTGTGTTGCCACGAGCATTCGAACTGCTCGATTTTGAAAGTTTAAGGCACCTTCGATTTGTTATATTTCATCATCATCATTTCAGTCCAAAACGTCCACTGCTGGACATAAGACCTCCCCCAAGCAGTTTGGGGGATATATGCCATAATCGTCACGCTTGGCAGGCGTGTTGGCGATCACAGTTGGTTGTTTAAATACTCGGAGAAAGCTGTTGCCCATCCTCTGGTGAATCCCCTAGTCGCCTTTTACGACGCCCATGAGAAGAGATAGGGTGATGCTTTTCTTTATGTCCGGCACCACACGGCACATAATATATTATATTTAGTTCTACATTATTATATAATTTTAATTTATTTATAATCACGAATACAGTGCAATAAATAAAACAGTATACAATATAGGTACCGTAAACTGCCCTAACTTGGCCCACTAGCTCTACTTTGCCTAGTTATTTTTTGAGTAAACTATAATAGCTATGATTTCTGTACTTGGGGAGCTTTAAAAACGATGACAACGCTAACATTTGGTTCAGTTACAAAGTGTCAGTGCATATAAAAATTAAATAATGCCTTAGGCAAAGTAGGGCTTGTGGGCAAAGTTATTAGTTAAGTTTTTTTACGGTACGCCTGTTTTATAAAAGTTTTCACACCGAATAAATAACATGGCACGATAAACAAACAAAAAACACCAACCTTCTCCTTCCGAGGAGTCTTCAATCCTCAGCACGATGGCACGCTGCTGCACCGTGGACCTCACCTCGTCCGTGTAGGAGTTGGTGTTGCGGTGGGCTATGGTGAGCACCTTCACCAATTCCCGGGACATCTCCTGGCGCATCGCTGCGGTCTCCATCTCCTCGGGGGTAGGGGCTGGTGGGACAGCGAGAGCGGGCAGCTTGGGCTCTGGGCCGTCGATGGCGGCGGGCTCTCGGGGTCGTTTGGGGACACGGCCGTACCTCACGGCTGGGGGATAGGACCTCATTACAACGTGTTCACATGCAATATGGGTCGGTGCATCTCGCACGCCGCGATGCACTCGAATGGACTCCATTCGACAATTGGAAAATAGGTGTGACTATTTGCGCATTCACTGACACCGCTTCGTGTTTCTGCGTAGCGTCGATTGTGATTTCCTGTGTTATTAATTGTGATTTTCCTGATCGGATTCAATAGATGTGGGAATGGGTTGTGCTGAAGGGATTAAAAGCTGCCATGACTTACGTAAACTTAGTATCTACAGTTAAAGTAGCACCCACTTATAGATTTATCATTTTTCGTATATACAGGATTATTTTTAATTCATTTACAACCCCTTAAGGGGCTCCCTACAGCTCAGTGGGGCCTCATCAGTATTAAAATAATGACTTGCTGAGTACAAAATTTATCGTAAATCTGGTTCTACAGAATTGTAGTAAGGTACTGTAGTTTAATCAAAAACTATTATCGCGGAAAAATGTAGTTCGCTGTAGTTGATGATAGAAAAAATGCGAAAACACTTTTGGCACTTTTTCTATATACAACTACAACGAACTATATACAGAGTTAATAGTTTCTGCCACTAATATTTCAAGTGCAAAATTGAATACGACGGCACCTTGGTGAAAGGGCTGAGCAATTGACTGTTGAGCTTAGGGACGCAGGTTCGTTTCCCGTAGAGAACGAGTATTTTAATATGACCTGCAGATAATTCTGGGTTTGGGTGTTTATGCATATGAAGTTTGTCTCTAAACGCATACATACAGACAAAAATAAAAAAAACGCCGAAATGTGGATCTACTATACCCCTTCGGGGAAATACAAGCGTGATGTTATGTTATGTTACAGAAATCAGAGTGCAACGTCAGTAACGTGCATTGCATATAGGCAATTAGGCAGTACCTAGTGTTTTCCACATTCAAATTCAATAGTGGTGTAAGTTATTATCTTTTTTTCAAAGTAGGTACGATGATTATTTATCTTTTAATAGACCTATTAATACTAAATTTATCTTCCTACATACAAAAATCAATAACTTAGACCACAATTAAGTTCAAATGAAGTAGGCCACCTCACGCCACTGTGCAACGTTTGAAAAATATTGTTGATAATAGCACAAATATAATTTTGTTATGTAAGTTAATTTGAAATCTAGAACGTTTCAAACCGTGGCGTGGTTTCGACCCACATATTGTATACTATAAACAAATGTATGTGTGTCGGGTTGATTACAAATCTGTAGCAGTGATAGCCTAGTGGTTGAACGCTTGCCTTCCATGCAGGAGGGTGTGAGTTCGATCCCGGCCCGCACCTCTGACTTTTCGAATTCATGTGCGGATTTATATTCGATTGTCACTTGCTTTAACGGTGAAGGAAAACATCGTGAGGAAACCTGCACACCAGAGAGTGCTCCATACAGTTCTCAATGGTGTGTGTAGTCCGCCAACCCGCACTAGGCCAGCGTGGTGGACTAAGGCCTTAGCCTTCTCGTACTGAGAAGAGGTCCGTGCCCAGCAGTGGGACAGTAATGGGCTGGATATGTAAGGGACGATTCTCAACTAATTCAATCCATCGGATGACGGAAGGTGCCTACGGAAATAGATCAGAAGGCGCCTCATACTAAACTATGGAATTTTTCGCCAAACCGATAAATATCAAGTGTCAGGTCAATAGCGGAGAAACACCCTAATACAAATGTGGCCTTGTACTAATACAAAGCGAATACGCGGCCATCGCAAGTTCGCGCAAATTTTGTTCGTGTGAGCCTACGATCTAATGTACTGGCGTCGAATAGGTGTCCTAATTGACAATCGCACGATAATTTCGTCATAATGTTATGTCACGAACAAAATACGCGAACAAAATTCACACGAACTTGCGATGGCCGCGTGTATAGTCACGTTGTACAGTGGACCGCACGTCAGTGGTAACACTTGAATTACGAAAACAGCCCTTACTGCTTACGAAATAAGACGCTGTCAAGGTCAAAATGTTACCATTGACGTGCGGTCAAATGTAGGTACCTATTAGGACGACGCTTTAGACTTAAGCTTTCAAGCGGCGTAAAGTATACACAGAAGAAACTGTTGTTTAGAGTATGAAGTCCTTCGAGCCCTATATTAATAACAAACCTGACTTTTATTTCACAGATTTTTATTTAACCTACTAACTACCTCCAAGAAGAGTCTTCACAGAAGAAAACATTTAACCAAACTGGAGTGAGAACCAAAAATTGGCAAGAAGGTACTACAGTTAGATTTTACAAAACTGTCTAAAGAATTAAAAAAATCTACAAATATCACCGATGAAACTATATGTACAGCACTGATTAGCGGTTGGATTGTGCGTTTTGGGTGTCCCGATACAATTACAACGGATCAAGGATGTCAGTTCGAGTCGGATATATTCCATCAGCTGTCAAAGCGATTGGGAATCACTAAGATCACAACTTCTTATGAGCAATAGAGTGTTGGCACAGATGTTTGAAATCCGCACTAATAGCGAGTAAGAGCAGTGCGAACTGGGTGGAAGAATTACCCATGATTATGCTCGGATTTCGCACAGCTGTAGGTACGTGAAAGGAGCAGAGTAAGCGCATCGCAAATGACGTACGGTGGGTATCACGTCGGGGTCACCAATGCAGTCATAATGCGTGTTCTTGAAAACTCTCTTATTTAAATATTTACACACAATTTATTGCACGCAAAGTTTGAAGACAAAGGTCTTCAACCAGTGCGTCCTGCCTGTCATGACTTATGGTGCCGAGACGTAGACACTGACAGTTGGGCTAGTCCACAAATTCAAAGTCGCTCAGCGAGCTATGGAGCGAGCTATGCTTCGAGTTTCTTTGAAGGATAAAATCCGTAACGAGATTATCCGGAGAAGAACCAGAGTGACCGACATAGTTTGTAGGATCAATAAGCTGAAGTGGCAGTGGGCTGGCCATGTCTGTCGAAGGACCGATGGCCGCTAGAGCAGACCAGTCCTTGAGTGGATACCGCGAATCGGCAAACGCAGCGTAGGGCGCCCCCCTGCCAGGTGGACCGACGACCTAATGAAAATAGCTGGGGGGGACTGGATGCGGAAAGCAGAGGACCGAGTGATGTGGCGTAATTTAGGAGAGGCTTATGTTCAGCAGTGGACTGCGATAGGCTGAGTTGACTGATTGACACAATTTATAGCAATAAATCACTGATGTCAGCAGACACACATTGAAATGTCGACAATAAAATATGGGTACAAAGTTAACTAAGCTAAGTTAACTGGGTCGTACGTAAGCATAATATAATAAGTGCTAGCAGTTATGTATTATCTTATAGGTATTATCTTATCGGTTTTTACGTTACAGGTACCGAAAGGTAAATTTTTTTTCAGTATTTGATCGGCTTATGGTATATAGCCCGTAAAACCCTTCACGGATGAAAAGACGTAGGTACTAAAAAGTAAAGCTAGCCTGTACTCACAATCTCGGCTCATGCCAACGGCTAGGCACTTCTTGAATCTGCAAAACTGGCAGCGGTTTCTGTTCAGCCTGATGACCAGGCACTTGCCGTCTCGGAGACAGCGGTACTCGATCTGCTTCTGGATGCTTCGGCGGAAGAATCCCTGCACACACATAAATTACACCGTCAATCATTTGATAATTACAATCAAGTTCCGAGAAACTATAAATAAATGATGAAGCAAAAAAAAAAAAACATTTATTGAAGGTGCTGGATTGAAATAAATAAACATTGTTTGAAAGTCGCGTCTACTTTAAAAGACCATTCCTATATTCACCCGCACCCTTATATCCAAAGGTGACCATTAGATGTTCAATCTGCCATCATTTCAATCCATGACCTAGATTAGAATAATGTCAAATTGATAGTTAATGGTTGATTGATTGATAAAAATATCGAAGTATTTTAATTTTCGGCGTTAATCCGTCAATCCAAGGTCACGGATTGACGGATGGTAATGATGCCAGATTGAACGTCTTAGTCGCCTAAGATACTCAATTATTTACGGGTGCATTAAAAGAGCTTCCACGAGTAACGATATTTAATTGATCGTCCGGCGCACCTCGGTAGCTCCGCTACCAACCTGCTGACTGACTAATCTTTTTCCCAGCTATTATCATTATGTAGCTCATGTCGACACGATAGAAGAAGAATTTAGTTGCGAAGCATTTAAAAACTGAATATAAATATTCCACTAATTATTTGGTTTGTAATAAGTATCACTCTTATTTAATTACCACTGTCAAAAAATAGCGCGGATACACTTAAAAGTTTCCAATAAGTTTCGCAAAATCTACTAAGTCCTCGAAGTAGACGTTTACAGTTTACATATCAGTACTAAGTTAATAAACTCTCTTGAAATTATTCCTCGATGTTAAGACGAAATAATAACTTTAATGATATATTAAATTACACTAAATTATAAAACGCTCCGTACACCTTAAAGTTCCTTAAAATAATGTTTAGGAACTTAATGACAATGATTGTCGTTGAACCACCACAAGTCGCTAAACAAAGAAAATTGATCTCTTATATACAAAAACGATATCTGAAAATCTATAAAATGGTTTATAAAATGAAAAAACTACTAAAATGGAACGAAAATAAAATAGGTACGTTGGGAACACTCACTTCAAACTTGTGAGACAGTCTGTCCTTTAACTTGGTCACACACACGAAAAACATCCAAAAACTACCCAATTATATAATTATTTGATTTAATATAAGAATAACTGGATCAATATCTAATCACTGTAATAAAATAATCGCTGGGAAATCACTTTCAAATTTCTAAATTAAGTTTTTCTAAGTCAAAACACCACAATAATATTTTTTTTTTAAACTATCTAAATTCTAAACTAATACCCGAAATAATTGTATACTAATGAAACTGTTTAAAATAAACTTCCACTGTAAGTATCGCGGTAGTTTCGTGTAATTCAGGCGATTCGTAAGAGCTGTCCGGCAGGTAGCCAGGCCGAAGGCTTTATGGGAGAGCAGTGCTTGTACAACCCTATCGGCGAAGGGCCGTTACTGTACAAGATAAGGGTTCCCCAACCATGCATGCGGAGAGGAAATGCGGAGACGAAAATCCTTGCCTGATTTCGATTTTAATTTTTATATATCATCGGTTTAAAGGTAAAATTCATTAATGGCCAAAATGAATATCCAAACTATTCACGATTTGCCCTACTAGAGGTAGGTATTTGACATAAGCTCCATTCAAAATATGTCAATTTTCTATCTCTGGTAGACAATTATACTGGTAGGGTAAATCGTAGATAAATTGGATATTAATTTAGGCCGTAAGTGACACTATCAGCAAAAATACTTCGCCCCTAAGGCGACACTCTGACCAGTTACTCTAAAAGTTTCTTTTTGTGTGTGTCTTTTTTCATTTTTGGCATTCATCATCATCATCATTTCAGCCGAAAAACGTCCACTGCTGGACAAAGGCCTCCCCAAAATGGGGGGATATGTCATAATCGCCACGCTTGGCAGGCGGGTTGGCGATCGCAGTTGGTTGTTTAAATACTCAGAGAACGCTGCTGCCCATCCTCTGGTGAATCCCAAGTCGCCTTTTACGATACTTTTTTTGGAATTAATAAATGAATTTTATTATAGAATATTTATTAATTTTTCGATTGATTCCTATCACTCAGTTTGCTCAGCATACAAATAGCAAAGCAATACTGAAATAATAGGGAAGTAGCCTATATACCATATCCGCTGTCTGACACAGCTACGAGTGCAGCTACGAGGTATTTATTTCTAAATAACTGTTTATTAATTTTTGAATATTAAAGATAAATTATATATTTTGTTTCTTTAAACATGAGTATACACACATAGGCATGCAAGATGTATAAATAAATAAGAATAAAGACAGTCATGTTTAGCCATTGCAGACATATACAATAGATTTTTACATTTCCAGACTGCGATTTTCTTACGTTACGGTAAGTATGTGATTTTAATTGTATTAAATGAAACATTAAAAATTAGTAATATTATTACAGTCATTATATTATTAACTCATTGATATATTATTATTACACCAATTCACTACAATATTCATCATTAATAACAATACATTTTTATACAGTTAATTCAGTATTTTAAACATAATTAATAAAACTTTTTCAAAACTATTTTTAAAATAATTTCTATATTTTTCAATATTTATATGTAAATATATGAAATAATATAAAGTAGCTGACACCCGAGGGTATGTCGATAAAGAGTACCTATCATGTGTCAACTTCATCGAAGGTTAATCAAGAACATGGTCTATCTGTGTGTCAAATTTTATCCAAATCCGTTCAGCCGTTTCATCATGATTGAAAGACAGACAAATAAACATCATCTATAATTTCGCATTTATAATATTAGTAGGATAATATCTAAAAAATACTTTAGCGACAAGCCTGAAATTGAATTGAAATTGAAATGTATTTTTTTGTGTAACAGCTGTTGTTTCAAACTAGAGCGTGTTTATTACTCGTGTTATTAATTTTCCTGGATCACATAAAAATATAAATGTAAGAGAAGTAGGTACGGCACGTGTTCGCCATTATTCCCTTTTAATTTCGTAACGGTCACGCGGCACCTATACAGTATGACACCCTATGGTAACGTGAGCTGCTACCCACAGTCCCACTGTACCCACCTCATCGGAAAAAGGAAACAAAGTTTTTTTTAGGTATGTCACAACCACGGAATAAATAAAACACAAGGGGAAGTGGCATACGGCTATCGCACGCGTCGCTAAATAAGCGCAACATTAACTTAATCGCGCTTAGTTTCCCGCTGCAACGCTGTGACGTTTGGAATGATAACGTGAAATACTAGATTTATAGGTTTATACCTTATTGTGTAATTATAAGGTGTAAAATTCGTGGCAGAATGAAAAATGATTCTCATAGATGTGTATTATATCACCGCTATGTGTACAATTTCAATAAATTTGAATTAAACAATTTTAATTAACAACTTGTATTAACAGCTCTTCTAAACAAAAGTGTATTTTGTATGGCCCCTCGAGTTTATAACCATTTACCTAGAATGATACATGACATTGAAAATACGAATATGTTTAAAAATAAAATTAAAAACATTCTTTTAATGAAGGGGTACTACAGCGTCACCGAATATGTAAATGAAAAATTATGATATGAAATGTTAGAAATATACTTGATTTGGATTTATTAACTATGTGACATTGTATAATTGACATTTTTTGGTACTGAACTTGGACATAGTAATGTGATATTGTATAATTGACTTTTTTTTCTTCTAATTTTGACTTTTATAATGTATGTGTAAATTTGCATGCCGTAAGGTTGAATATGGTGATACTAAATGTAATTTTTATTTTTAACATAAATGTAATTTTACGCATATTTCGCAAATAAATTGATTTGATTTGATTTTAAGATTTAATTTAAAAAACATTATATAATTGCTAGGCCCCATTTGAACTTTAAGTACAATTTCAGTTGTTAATTTGGCGACACATTTTCCCGTACTCAGTAATCGTAAGAGCACTTCCACTTGATTTCTTTATTCCGTGGTCACAAGCTTGTTTTGTAACGAAATTTTTGAAGAATTTAGAACCCTTTTAAGTGGTACTAATTGTTCTCTGATTTGTAAAGTTTCAAAATAATAATCCTGGCATTTTTGGCAAATGATTTTGGAATATTTTGTTCGTGAACACACGCTCACAGCGTTATTGTGGTTGTATGACAACCAAAACTATATTTTCAAAACAAATGAAGATTATAGTAAGAAAATCATTTCAAGTAAGCCGATCTACTAAAAAAAATCCCAGCTCATAAAACAATTATAAAATTGTCTCTTTGTTTGTTCGAGCATCACGCAAAAATTACTGAACCGATTCGGATCAAATTTGGCACACAGGTAGACCATGTCCAGATTTTTTTCATTCCACGAAGGAAGTCGCGGATATTGACTGGAATTTATATAAAAAGTAGTATGTTGTACTGATTAACCTAAAGGGAAAATTAAACGGCAGCGGAATCATTTGCTTCCGATGCATTCTACTATTTTATTTAACAAATAGCATGATATTGTTGTATGTAAACCTTCTGTACGTAAATTTTTATTTATTTTACACACGCGGACGCTCCCTTTGTGTTGCGATAAATTGATTAAATACTAATTAATATATGTATAAATTGTGGAAAGAAAAATCGCTCAATCGCTCACAAACAAAAACTCTGCTTTTGGTATCGAATTTAATTTCCACTTTGCATGCCTACAAAAAGGCAAGATATGACGGACTTGTAATTAATTGTAATATCTTTGTACACGATAACTTGTGGCGAATAAATGATTTGATTTGATTTTTAAACACGACTGGGTGAACTAGAAGTCGCAGGTTCGAATCCTGCTCGTGAGCGGTTTTTCATTTCCACAATTTATGTTTAGATTTCGCTCTGCATTTGTTAACACGGTCATAGAATAGAATGATGACCTACTATTTTTTCACTGCATTGCAAATAGAATATTGGTGCAATTGCAACGTAGCATCTTGTAATAAGTAGTTATTTATGCCATCATCGTCATCGCTCAGCTGACAACGGATTTGCTTACAAGCTAGAATCTTATAGAATTATGCAATCAATTATTTAACACGATTTTTGCATGCTCTTGGAATGCACACGAATTGGCGCACGTTTACAATTTCTATCACATGACACATTTTTTATCGATTAATTGCTTTTAGGTATTAGTATAATTTTCGTTGGTTTGGTCGTCTCGTTTGGTTTGAAAATATTTTGCTGACAGAGATTCAATTTTAAAGTGTCGTTGGACCTTTGCTAACAATAATTGTTAAGTCAAAAAAATGCATTGCGACATTTACGGGTTGAGGTTAATTTTTCTAGTAAACGGCCTACCCAGTATAATAAGTAGCTATGACTTACAACAAATGATATTTCAATTTCTGCTTATCGGGCTGTTTGTAAGAAATAGCCCTTACTGTCACAGACCTTACTGTGGTCGTGAAAAATAACTGAGAATGGCGAAACAGTACGAAGTTAAAAATATGTTTTTACATTTTACTTGATTGATAGTACAGCATCGTTATAATTTATAAGGGTTAAACTAATGTGAGTAACTAGAAAATAATTGCAGAATTAATGTGGAGCTGACACAAAATTAATTATTACAGGAACAGACGAATAAACAAAAAACGATGACATCCTTGACATTTATTTCGAAATCACAAACTTCCTACTCAATTTTGACACACTTAAAGGCCGTTTTAATTGAAAATGATCTGTACTCATTTTCAATTAGATTCATGTTCCATAAACAGATTTAAAAAAAACATGTTTCGCCCTGATGTGTAACTTAATGGCTTTGTTCACCAGCTCCGGAGGAATCTGGCTACTACTGTACTAGGTACTGAGTCCGTTGAGCATACAGTTTAAAACTTTAATTACTTTTTTCTAATCCTTAATAGTAAAAAAACAGCCAAGTGCGATTTGGAATCACGTAGTAAGGGTTCCGTACCACACATCGACCCGATAACCCATAGAACCTGATTTAATTTACGAGATTTCATCAAAAGACATCAACGCACCGTGCGCAAAATATAAATTTTTGCATCTCTTTCTTACGCAGGTCTACAGGGTCTTTGTTTGCCATATTTTTAGTTTTTGTTGCTAAACGACATAGTATGCACTATAATCAAACCAAGTTTGACGCTGGTATGTATTACCGTTTTGAAGATAGAGAAGGAACAAAAACGTTGAAAAAATTAGGTTTCCTGTATAGGGACCCCCTTTGGCTTAACTTTTTTTATTTTTAGTATTTGTCGTGATAGAGGTCATAGCAACACATATTCTGAGAAAATTTCATCTGGCTACATATTACCGTTCAAAAGATACAGCCCTGTGACCGACGGACGGACAGCGTAGCGAGAGTAATAGCACCCTTTGGGTGCGGAACCCTAAAAACTGATTTCTACGTAAACACTACGACGACTAAATGGTGTTCATAATAACTAGGAAATTATTATTATATAGACATTTAAACAAACAACGATGGAAGGATGCAGGATTTGAGTAATATAATTGTCTCTATGACAGATATTAAGAGGCTGACAACATCTAAAAAATCAGACCTCTGCGGTCACTGTCGTTTCGTACAGAACTGAAAGAGAGGCAACGAGCCGAGGGACGTTGGATACGCCGCTCAACTTGAATGAAAATTAACAATATTTTTTTTAATAAAAAACAGAAACAACAAATGTTTAGATTATTGTCTTTCTCAAATGTTTTCTTAATTTTATTTATAATATTTAGTAAATAATAGAGATTGTTTGCTTTAAAGCATGTTTTAAGAGGTTAGTTTACAATTCTTTTCTATCGAGAAAACTTCAAGAAAACGTGTTTTGGGCACAATACAGTTTCAGAAAATACGATTAAGATTAACATATATTTTTTTCACTGCCACAAATTGAATAGATACAGCTAAAAATGTTTTTAAAAGAAGAAGATTTGGGGTATTTGGCTGTTGTCAGCGTCTTAAGAAGTCCAAACTCAAGGTCTGCCAACGAGAAATGGAGCGCAACATTTTAGGTGTTAGTCAAAGATGGATTTTAATTAAATTTGGCATGCGGATAGAACATAGCTTGGATTAACATATAGGCTACTTTTTATCCCGGGAAGATGAACAGTTCCCGAGGGATGCGAGATAAACGACATTTAAACGCGGGTGAAGTCGCGGCCATAGGCTAGTAATAATTAATTTAAAAAAAAACCGGCCAAGTGCTTGTCCGACTCGCGCAGTAAGGGTTTCATGCCACCCATCGACCTGATACCCCATATAAACTGATTTAATTTACGAGAGTTAATCTAAAGACATCAACGCACAGGCGCGAAATATGAATTTTTGCATCTCTGTCTTACGCAGGTACCACCACATATGTCTATATTTGTCTTATTTTTAGTATTAATAAAATCAAAAATCAGTTTAGATTACAAATAAAGACACCGTCGCGCCTGTGATTTCCGAAGGGTTAGTATGTATTACTGCAAAAGTATTCATTTGCGTGTGTAAGTACCATACAACAGCCTAATTAAATACAGCCTAGGACCCAAACGACATCCTGCGTATTGTCCCTAATGTCCTACCACGCCACTCAAACGAAGACACCACATACAAAGTATTACATCCTACTTAATTAAATATTATAAACGTGAAAGTTGGATGAAAGAAGGATGTTGGTACTCTTTCACGCAAAAACTACTGTATGGATTTTAATGAAATGTGACATACAGATAGAACTTCGCCTGGATTAACTTATAGGTTACTTTTTATCTTATCTTAACTATTACAAAATTATATAAAATTGTTTGTTCGAGCATCACTTTAACACTACTGGACCGATTTTGATGAAACTTTATGTTTGAAAGCTGATGATTAGACTTAAAAACTGGTAAGGGTTTTAAGAAAGAAAAAAATAAAAAAATAAAATAAAAACATTCGTGGGGTGCGTCTCCCTCACCCGACAGATACGAAGCTTCTAGGCATTTGCACGAGCAGATAGAAATGTATGTGACAGGTGAATGAATGAAAGTGGAGTGGAGGTGGAGGTGGAGGTGGAGGTGGAGGTGGAGGTGGAGTGGAGTGGAGTGGAGTGGAGTGGCGTGGTGTTGTAATAGTTACAGGAAAATACCTAATTATTAACAGGATCCATCACGTGGGTTAACAGAATTTAACGCGAGTGAAGGCGCGGGTAAAAGCTAGTACTTTATATAATCATAAAAAGACTCGCCCGATTATTGTTTCACCTGTCAACTAATAAATGGGGTTAGCGTTGCACTTGCCCTACTTTTTTCCATTGAACTGTTACAAGGTTCAATTCTCGACAGCTGCAATCTGTCGCACGTACGACATGTGCGTGTGAATAAGTACGTATTATCATTATAGTAATGACCAGTGATGAAGATGTTAGAGCTCTTAATATCGTTATAATGTTCTTGAGCGCGAATTGATGCAAGTCACTATAAAATGCACTGCTGTCGAACTGGTTGGCAGCAGGTTATTTATGCACAGGAAGTTGATTTAATAAACGACATTTATACTTTTTACTTTAATTGCCTTTATGATACTTTGACTGCCTCGTTGGTCTAGTGGTCGCAAGCGCGACTGCTGTTGCTGCTGGTCCTGGGTTCGATTCCCGGGTCGGGCAAAGTGTTATTGGTTTCATTAGGAAATTCTCAGTAGCAGCCCGGAGTCTGGATTTGTGCTCGGTTAATGGCAATAGGCTCGCCCCCTATTACATGGAACTATAACATAACTGGCGAAATGTGGGTGTACTATATACACCTCTGCCTACCCCTTCGGGGAAATACAGGCGTGATGTTATGTTATGATAATTTCGGGTGTTCTTTTCAACCTTTTTCAACACACTACTAAAGTCATTGGTCGCTGATTGACATAAATAGGTGTCACAAAAAGGGAATTAAAATCCGTATGAGGGTATGAGGCGTCTATGGGCTGATTGGTGGATGCGTCATCCGCAAATATTTGGGGTAGGGGTGAAACGTATGGTGCTGAAGTGCTGAGAAGGACGTAGCGGATGGGTGTACCGCATACTAGCTGTTTAATTGTTATGGTCGAACAGTACAGTCAAGAGGGCACACGGCGTTTCGCGAAAAAAAATCACAAACATACACTTCGCAAACAATTATTCATAAATGTATAATTTCGCAAACCAAATTTCTAGAACAATTTGGTTAAAAAAGTATTAATTTTGCAAAATGATATTTTGACAAGCTTTCATTTCACAAACTCGTCATTTCGTAAAGGATTCATTTGGCAAATGTATCACTTCCCAATGTTACTTTTAATTAAGAAACGATTTTTAAGCTACTCATTTGGAAAATTTATCAATTTACAATACTACTTTTATTAAAACAACTTTTCACATTTTATTATTAGATCACAAAACAATGTTTTGTAGGTGAATACTTTAAAAAAAACCTATAATAGCTTTGTTACAAAACTCAGATTGCCTGTAAAAGAAGTCCCTAATGATACATTTATGAATGATTCTTTGCCTACCTTTACCATTGTCTGCGAGGTTAGAACTAACTCTTAAACAGACTCATCTCACCCAGACTTCAGGTTTTTTTTTTTCCCTTGGGAACTCCTCATCGACGCACTCCGCCCGAGGTAGGCGGAGCCAGTGTCGGACTCTTACCGACTAAAACCACCACGGTGTTCCTTCAACTACCTTAGCCGGGGGAACCCGTGAGTATTCACACAACCACCCCCGACAGGTCCCGGCTCGCCACAAGCAGGCGAGCCCCTTCTCCCCGTGCGGCCTAAAAACAGCCGCACCCTCCTCTGTGGCGCACACGGAACACTACACGCCACCTCACCTCACGGGCCTTTACCGGCTACGCCAGCTGCGCCAACTACGCCAGCTACGCCAGCTGCTGGTCGGGCAGCAGACTACCCCGTGTCTGCTGCTCGCAGGCCCATCCTCCTGTAATTTTTATAGAGGTTTTCTTCCTCGCGGTCCGGGCGGTAAAGCCAAGACCCTCGGTCCTAAGAGGCGCGAGAACACTACTCAGCAGGCACTCCTGGGCTTACGAGACGGACGGGGGCAGGGAAGGACAGTCCCCCCGCTGCCTGCCCGGTGGCAGGGTGAGTGCACACCGGGCCCGCCCCTGCTCCTCCACAGTGGCCTCTGCTTTCTCAGAGGGACACGCGGAGCAACTTCCCATTGGTCCACATCGGGCCCCTCGCATGCCAGAATATTCGCCACAGGCAATAAGGTCCCCCGGTCCAAAGGACACTTATTGCCCGTGCCCAGGGTGCACCTGCCCAACAACTGCCGATCCCTCTAGACAGCAGCCGTCAGACACACGTGGAGGTTTTCTGGCCAGCACCCCACCCAGACTTCACGTGATCGGACTATGTACTACCCCTAGTGTTTAAATTCGTGGAGCCAGAAGCTCAGTGGGCGACAAAGCGAGTCTTCAGGCGGTGCAAACTCAGAAACACTAGTTTATGAGACAAAACATTATAATTATTAAAAGTCAATTGCCAAACGTACCTAACCAACATTTGTGTAACATTTTAGAAACAAGTAGCTTGTAAAAAAACGATTTTCAAAAATAAATTTGTTAAACGTTGTTTAACGTAGTTTCTAACGTAGGTGTAAAAATACTTGTTTGCGAAATGAAACATTGTTATAGGTTGTTTTTAGAAACGTGTAGTTTGTAAAAAATACTTGTTTGCGAAATTAAACAATGTGGAAGGTTGTTTTTAGAAAGATGCGGTTTGTCAAAAGACTAGTTTGCGAAATGAAATTTTGTGAAAAGTTGTTTGTAAGTGACATTTTGTGAAAATTATTTCCGAAACATTAGAGACCCACAGTCAAGCACATTTCGATGGTACCAAAACCAGTACAAACTGAGGCTGTCTTGTATGAAGCTTACATAGTAAGCCTGATCCACTTATAATGGTTATGGTGTCTGATGGCAGTCACTCTGTGTAAAATACTGATGTTCAGCCACATCTGGCTAGACTGAAAGCCGAACCCCAATAAAGTTGGGAAAAGGCTCGTAGGATGATGAGTATAAAAGGTAAATATAATGGTGGTGTCCGACTTACCTTACATCCCTCGCAGGATGTAACGCCGTAGTGGTATCCAGAAGCCTTGTCTCCGCAGACCTTGCAGGGGGTGGCCGGCTTGGCACCCGCACCACCCGAGCTCGCGCTGTCTACTGTGTAGTGTTGATCTGCTGACAAGGGAAACTACTATTAATTACGAATAACATGAAACTGCTCAACTCACTGACCTCTATTCACTGGACTGGCTATTGACGACGTCGTAATTAAATCATTTGATTTCCGCCATTTCAGCGCTGTTAATAATGGCTGCACACTGAGATGGGAAACCAATGGAGTCGCCCTATTCTTCTATATCTACATCGTTTATACAATTATCTATTAAATCGTTATAGCAATAGGAATCTATACTTTGTCTCTTGTTAAGCAACGTATAATGTAATGTAATCGGACGGCAGAACTGGAGAATCCGGAAAAGAACTAAGTTATTATCTAATAAAAAAGTCATTGTAACATAAATAAAACGACATAAAAGAATGTCCCCATGTTGATTTGAGCTATTTGAGCTAAAACATAAGCATAATTAAATAATAACGTGTTACGAATGACATAATTATTCCGCACGGTTGACTTTCTTTAATTACAAAGTGTGCAAATATTTTCCTGATATTGTATTTTTTTCTTGTCACGCACTTTTATTTCGAGGAAATCAGATTTAGAAACTAAGGGAACTTGTGCGTCATCACAATCAGTAGGAGATAGATACAGTCGACCAAACGTCACAGGTAACAGATTGACCTGTTTTCGTAATTCAAGTGTTACCACCGACGTGCAGTCGACTGTACATATTTTGCTATCTGTCAATCACGTCATGGAAGCACATAGAACGTGTAATTAAAATAATTGAAAACCTCTTAATAAGGTGTCAGTTATTTGTATGAACACCTTTTACTATGGGGCCAACCCTGAAATCACGAAAAAAAAACAGGTGGATTAGAAACTAACAAATAAAAAAAGTTGGTTTTAAATCTTCCGAAAATGAAGTAGGTACACATACAAAGTAATTATTTTAGACTTATAGAAAGATTTTATATTGAATCATGGCGCCTGTTCCCAAAGGAATAGCAATAGGAAAGAATTACTATAAGACACAAGTGAAAACATAAAGTGCATTTTTTGTGCTCTCTACAAAATTGAAGTTTCATGAATTATTTGTTCATTTCATGTTGTCAATATTTTCGCTGAGAACTTTGCTGCAATTTCATATTTTCTGGAGTGAGTTTTATTGTTTGTTGCAGTTCAACAAAGCGTATTTCCAATAAGCGAGCATTTATTTGAACGTGCAGTTTGTTTTAATAAAGCAACTAACTAATAAATATAGCAGTGGATTTTATTAGGTAGGGAGTGTTTTATGGCAATTTTGCCTGACACTGATAGTGAAAAGACTAGCCATCAACTGATAGAAATCTATCTTTCATAGGATTTTAATAAAATCAGTATTTTGAAGCCGGATTATGATAAAATTGAGACTCGATTTCATTTAATAATGAGTAGATCCAGGATTTTGATTAAATGCCTGGATTTATGTTTGATCCCAACCTAAGTATTTAAAAATAAATAAAAAAGTGTATTGATACAAAATTATATGTAACGTGTTATTGAAATAACTGAAAACCTCTTAAGGGGTAATTATGCTCATCAGTATGAACAACTTTTACTATGAGCCAACCCTGCAATCACGAAAAAAATATCAGGTGTTTGCCTACATTTGTGTTCATATAAATTGACAAAATGTAGGGAACAGTTTTTTTTCGCGATTTCTTTGTTCGTCCAATAGTAAAAGTTGTTCATACTGATGAGTACAGTAACCCCTTAAGAGTTTTTCAGTTATTTAAATAAAACGTTGTATACATATTTACATAGTATTCAAATGTCCTAAAATATTGGTTAATAATAATATTATCATAACTATTATCATTTCCGACAAAGATGACACAATTGGCGCAGTGGTTGATAAGTTCTGCCCCCCTAGCCAAGTTGACAATCTACACAATCGTCAATCGTCAACGCTAATAGAAAACGATCAAAATGTATGGGAATGACATATCTGAACGAATGATTTTTTCGTAGATTGTGTAGACTGTCAACTTGGCTAGGGGGGCTGAATCGAATCGTGGGTGTAACTCCCGCAGGAATCAGGGTTGGAGGATCCTCCGTTTGAGTTGGAGAAACATTCCTCCACAAATATAATTATGGCCTACAGACAATATAATGTATCGGGATCTTAGGAGCTTTATGTTTATAATCGGTACAGAAAAACCTATAGCGAGTTTAAAAAAATATTGTTACGGTTCGGGACAACTAGTAGGTATCTTCTGCTTTTTATAGCCTGTTGGATATAAATAATAGAGCGATCTGACAAAGGGCTAGCTCATGCTTGATATTTTATTATAGGTCATTCCCTTAAGTCATTCGAGCACAGTTTTTTATTGTAGTAGAGCTCCTTTGTGAAAGAGCTCGTCCAGAGAAGTACTACCACCGTACCTACTTCTCCGCCAAACAGTGATGCTTGCATTGCTGTGTTTCGGTCTGAAGGGTACGGGTGCCGGTGAAATTACAATCACATGAGACTTTCCATCTTCATGTCTCAGTTTGGCGAACCGACTTGTGGTACCATTCAGTCAAGAGCCTAGGTGTTATTGCAGTTGTTATGGGCAAAGGTATCCGCTTAACATTAGGTGGGCCTTTAGGTCGTTTCGCCATCCTATACTATAAAAAAAAAAGTATTATTATGACCTATTTCATCAATTATTGGTCATTTTGATGACGTGGTACAAAATGTCCTTTGAAATTTCCGGGTCTCTAAAAAACTATTTAACTCTAGACTTTTTTAGCTAATTTGTAAAGGAGTAAGAAAAAAACATGTTACGATCTACGGCGAGTTTTTCGTTCTACGCCGTAGCACGTCGTAGGCCGCTACACACAACACTGACGAAATGAAGAGACGTTACTTTACACATGCACGTGCTTTGATGGCAACTCTTTTTACGTTTATTTCTAAAGGCAATATTCTCACTTTTAAACTCTTGTTTATTTCTGACACTAACCTATATTATACTCACATTACTTGAATGAATTTGATTTAATAAACAATAACCTATTTTAAAAACAGTAACAGTAATTATTACCTACTATATCCATTGTTTAGTACCCATAGGTAGTAGAGTACACAATTTTTTTTCCTTCTGCAATCGTAATATTACTTTATTTCCTGTACAAAAAGTTGGCAACCCTAGTCCTGATGTAAATAATACGCAGATTTGATCACGACTAATGTTAAATTTATTAGTAAAAGGTAGTACAATATAATTAGTTTTACATAAATACCAACACCATACACAATAAGTTCTTACCTCGTTCTAGGCCACAGGTTACTATTGCAACTTTAGTTGCAACGCAGTAGTAATTACACAGAGTGGCTAGTGCGAGATTGAAACTTACGCATACGCGATCGAATGCGTCCACTTTCATTCGTGAATCAGTAGCGCCCCTGGCGGAAAGGAGGAGGAACTACTGATTCTCGAATGAAAGTTGACGTATTCGATCGCGTGTTCGATAAAGTATGCGTAAGTTTCAAACTCGGAATCGGCACTCTAATATACAACGTGTTATTAAATTAACTCAAAATCTGAAACCAGTTTGTTCAGAATCGAGAGAAGAAACCATTACACTACTTTTTAACATAGGTTAATTTTTACCAAAAATATATTTTCATACAATGCCGAGTCTAAAAGTTTCATACGACGACGCGGCTCTGAGCGCAAAGGTGAGCGAGACCCAGTAAAAAAGTGAGATGGAAACTTTTGGATAACATTTGTTTCCTAAAACGGTTTGGCGGCATAAGTAGGTACAGTGGAACTACTTCCCGGATGAGCTCTTTCACAAAGAGCTCTACTACTAATACATTTCAAATATTTACGGAATAAAGGTACAACCTTCTATTATTTAATATCAAAATACTGCATTTAATGAAGATGCTACGTTTCATTTGCATACTATATAATTCGTGTAATATAGCCAGTTTTAATTTTTGTAAATCGATAGAGCTACGAAAAACAAAAAGCTTGGTGCGATAGGCAATAAACAATAGCTCACAAACAAAACAGAACAAACAAAACAAACAAAACAGCTGTGTAGAATCTGTAACTAAGTATAAGTTCATTGAACTCATTTTCCGCAAATGCTAATATCACAATTGCATTTTTACGCAATCGCATAGACGGGGCCGCATACCACTAACTTAAGTTAATACTACACTTATTAATCATCATCATAACATAACATCACGCCTGTATTTCCCCGAAGGGGTAGGCAGAGGTGTATAGTACACCCACATTTCGCCAGTTATGTTATAGTCCCATGTAATAGGTGGCGAGCCTATTGCCATTGACCGGGCACAAATCCAGACTCCGGGCTGCTACTGAGAATTTCCTAATGAAAAAACCCAATAACACTCATCATCATCATCATCATTTAAGCCGAGAGACGTCCACTGCTGGACATAGGCCTCCTCCAATATATGCCACATGCGGTATGCGGTAATATATGCCATAATCGCCATGCTTGGCAGGCGGGTTGGCGATCGCAGTTGGTTGGTTAAATACTCAGAGAACGCTGCTGCCCATCTTCTTGTGAATCCCTTAGTCACCTTTTACGACACCCATGAGAAGAGATAGAGTGGTGCTAGTCTTTATGTCCAGCACCACAGGAAGCATCACACCACAATTTTTAATAGTAATATTCAAAAACATGACTTACGAAGTCAAAATATGTGACTGAATTAAAATCACCCACTACCAAACATTTTTCGCACAACGCAACAAATGACAATGAATGCAAAACTGTCGTATCTTTGTACGCGTGCATCAAAATGCAGTGAACCAGTGAACACGTCCGTTTCGTGCACTCTTTGGACGTATACTAGTACTAACACGTGCTAATGCAATACAATGTGCAATAGCTAACTAGTGTGTCCACAATGAATGTCACAACATGCGGTTATTACAAGCAATTGGTTCAGGAACAAAAGACTTCAACGCGCCACGACTGTTTGTTTCCTTTGTGAAATTGTCAGTTACATAAAAGGAGCGACTAAATATATGGAAAGTTACGGAGGTTGAGAGGGGAGAAATCTTTTATAATTATTTATTATTTTTAACGCATTTTGCTCATGCAAAACGAAATCTAACGATTTAAATTGTGGAAAGAAAAAAAAAGAAAAAAACGCTCACGAGCAGGATTCGAACCTGCGACTCCTGGCTCAGTACGCCAGTGCTTTAGCCACTAAGCTACCGTGAACACTGCTCGTGGTAACGAAATTCTCATCCACTTGGTACATCTTTGGGTGACGTCAGCGATATCTTATTAAGAAACAGTGTTTCTTAACCGACTCGACTAACTTTGCAGTTAATTCAAAGTCGTATAGATATGCTTACCCTTACTAATTATTTTTAACGCATTTTATGTGAGCTATTTTTTCTTTCCCCAATTTAAATCGTTAATCTTTTATAAGTTGTATTTTTTATTATTTTATTTATTTAACCTTATGGAGAAGGGGAGCACTACGTTTCACCGAAATACGATCCACCAAAACACGAAGTAATTAAGCTACACTGGCCGCGGTCAGTCCGTGGATGGGTGACCATTTCGTTGCACATGCCTCGGAGAACACGTTAAGCTGTCGGTCCCGGTTGCCATACGAACATCTGTGGCAATCGTTACGGTTAATCAGAAGCCTAAAAGTCTGACAACTGGTCTAACCTCCCAATGTTGGTATCACCCAGTAACTGGGTTGCGCGGGTCTGATGGCTTTCACTTCGTGTAAAATACTGATGTTTCATCCGAATCTGGTTAGACTGGAAGTCGACCTCAAAATAGTTGGGAAAAGGCGCGGAGGATGATGATGATGGAGAAGTAATTATTAGTATCTAAGTACTTTTCTTCTGTGTCGATTTAAGCAGTTTTGCTTAAAATGTCATTTAAATTAACTTTCCTGTAAAGACATGAGTTTTCTATAACTGCCTAAAACATATAACTTATTTGTTAGGTATTTCAAATTATTGCTTTTTGTTTCAAGCACGTTCACATATATATTATGACATGTAAAATTCTACAGAACAACTAGTAGCCAAGTGGCGCCCGCATCAGTAAAAAAATATTACTTGCTGAATACATAATTTATCGAAAATTTGTTTTTTACTAAAAACAAAATATGCTACTTAATAATCTACTTACGTACTTACATAATCTATCTGTAAACTACTGTCTTTGTTTTCGTTTGGTGTATGTACAATAAAGAATTCTCATGTAATTACTTTGATTAATCATGTAAAGTGTGTAATTGTTTGTTTTCCCTAATAAATAAAATAAAATAAAATAAAGAATATAATAAATAAATAATAAAAGTATTGTAGTTAGTACTGTAGTCCTGACTAAACATGAAAACATTATACGTAAACACCTATACTACAAATCTTTAAGATTCAATGCAATGTTAATTAAACTATTTAGTAAATGGGACTTTATCGAAGAGTTCAACAATTTAAAAAGGAAATCTCTTGTTGTCCGTGAAGGCTCAGAATTTGATTATCACTTGCTTTAACGGTGAAGGAAAACATCGTGAGGAAACCTGCACACCTGAGACTGCTCCATACAGTTCTCAATGGTGTGTGTAGTCCGCCAACCCGCACTAGGCCAGCGTGGTGGACTAAGGCCTTAGCCTTCTCGAACTGAGAAGAGGCCCGTGCCCAGCAGTGGGACAGTAATGGGCTGATAATGTATGTATGTATGTATGTCTGTCCGTGAAGGCTGTCACTGTCAGCACCTGTAGCACAAAGGGGGCAAGGGTAGTGCAGGTGGCATTCGGTGCCGGCGCAGATACCAAGTTGGCCCTAAATCAGCCCCCGTACTTTTCCGTGGGGTTTTCCCATATACGGCCATTCGACGTCCTGATTTCCTCATACCGGAGACATATGGCCCACGTTGAACTCTTCGATAAAGTCCCATTTACTAAATAGTTTAATTAAAATTGCATTGAATCTTAAAGATTTGTAGTATAGGTGTTTACGTATAAAGTTTTCATGTTTAAATAAAATTGTGATAAGAAAAATCTTCTCATATTTTTTTTTTTTGTTTAGAATTCAAAATCTTAATTTATTTCAAGATATAAATTGTGGAAAAAAAAAACATACTACGAGCAGTGTTCGCGGTAGCTTAGTGGCTAAAGCACTGGCGTACTGAGCCAGGAGTCGCAGGTTGGAATCCTGCACGCGAGCCATTTTTCTTTCCACAATTTATACCTTTAGATTTCGCTTCGCATGCGTAAATGCGTCAAATAAATTAATATAGTTAATTTAATTTATTACAAAAAATACTTCTTCGAGGATATCAGAACATTTTGTTGTGGTTTCGGTTTCGGTTTCCAAATAAAATAATTAAAAACCTAGAGAAATCATATTATTACTTACATTCATCAGGAGCCGGAGGGGGTCGATATCTACCAATTAATACTTGTAGCTCAAACATTATTCGCATATACGTCTTAAAATAAGCCACTGTGTAGAGGGGTATCCCAGCTATCAGTACTGGCGGAGGTAAACCCATTCGTGCTCGACTGGACTGCTTGACTGGCGGCCAGGCACTGGCTCCAGCCAGCCACTGCAACCGTGACCTACATCGCGCTACCCCAAACGAGCCCAACTAACTATACACCTGTAACTGTTTCTTTTTTCAATATGAGGCACGTTTCGTTCAATGACGTGGGAATAATCCCTGACGGCCTTGAACATAAACTTGTGTATGACGTTTCTTATTACGCACATGTTTTAATTACACAAGCAAGTTAAATTTTTAACCCCCGACGCAAACAATGTTATGTGTTTAACGTGTGTATCTTTGTACCTGTGTGTTTGTGTATCTATGTATATGTCTGTGGCATCGTAGCTCCCAAACGGATGAACCGATTTTGATTTATTTTTTGTTTGAAAGGTGACTTGATCAAGAGTGTTCTTAGCCGTTTGAAGATCATGAGCTCTTTTCTAGGTGATGAAGGGATGTAAGCAACTACCACAGGTCTCATCGATTCGGGGTGCTGGCCAGAAAACCTCCTCGTGTGTGTGACGGCTGCTTGTCCTTCTGGACACGTCTAGAGGGAACGGCAGTTGTTGGTCCGGTGCACCCTGGGCACGGGCAATAAGTCTCCTTTGGACCGGGGGATCTTATTGCCTGTGGCGAATATTCTGGCACGGGAGGGGCCCGATGTGGGCCAATAAGAAGTTGCTCCGCGTGTCCCTCTGAGAAAGCAGAGGGCACTGTAGAGGAGCAGGGGCGGGCCCGGTGTGCACTCACCCTGCCACTGGTCAGGCAGCGGTGGGACTGTCCTTCCCTGCCCCCGTCGGTCTCGTAAACCCAGGGGTGCCTGCTGAGTAGTCTTCTCGCGCCTCTTGGGACCGAGAGTCTTGGCTTTACCGCCCGGACCGCGAGGAAGAACACCTCTATAAAAATTACAGGAGGATGGGCTTGCGAGCAGCAGACTCGGGGTAGTCTGCTTGTGCTGCTTGTGGCGAGCCGGGACCTGTCGAGGGTGGTTGTGTGAATACTTACGGGTTCCCACGCCCCCGGCTAAGGTAGTTGAAGGAACACCGTGGTGGTTTTGGTCGGTAAGAGTCCGACACTGGCTCCGCCTACCCCGGGCGGAGTGCGCCCACGAGGATTTCCACACGGAAAAAAAAAAGTCTCATCGATTCGAAATTTAGTATCCTGTTACTTCAATGATATTGCTTGAACTTGGTAACCTTAACCTGAAGCTGCAGCATCACCTGGAATCTGCAGGATACCCAACTTCTCACCAACTTACATCAGATAGGTATCGTGTTTGGACTCATTGGAATGATTTCAATGAATAGGTTATAGATAGATGGTGATCAGGGTCTGATGATAGAGCAGCAAAGAGAAAACAAAAACATTCACTCGTTCAATCGATATGAACTTTTGGTGTACAAAGTAGTATCGGTTGTTTCGAGTATTTTTTAGGACCAAATTCAATCCTTTTTGTAATGTACAATGCTTATATTATAGTTGCGTTTAACATTATACGTGGGACACTCAGAAAGTTTTGCGAAACTAAAAAAAATTGTTCTATACGTACATATATTTTTATCAAATCTTTTCAAAGTACTTTCCACCAGCCTCTATACAAAGATTCATGCGCCTAAACCAGTTTTCAAAACACTTTTTCCAGTCCGCCGCAGACACCTCGTTTACAGCCTGCTCGAACGCAGCCAGCGCATCTTCCGGCGACGAAAATTGTATCCCTTTGAGCTGATTTTTTATTTTTGGGAATAAAAAGAAGTCACACGGTGCTAGATCAGGGCTGTAAGGAGGGTGACCCAGGAGTTTGACTGGCGTGCTGTCCAGGAAGTCCCTCGTTTTGAGTGCGGTGTGCGCAGGTGCATTGTCGTGGTGGAGCAGTAGCCCGCGGAGCCCTGTGTTTGGTCGCTTGTTGCTTATAACAGAGAAAACTTCTGGCAAACATTTGGTAGTATACCATTCGGCATTAATGCTTCTTTGATCCCGTAAGGGAATTGATACCAAGTGGCCAGTCAAATTAAAAAAGCTAGCGATCAAAATCTTACCCCCGCTTCTAGATCGCTTCACTTTGGTAGGCGTTGGCTCATTTTGAAACACCCAAACAGGCGACTGGCGCTTGGTTTCTGGGTCGTATTGATAAATCCAGGACTCATCACCTGTAACGATGTCGTAAACACGCCGAGACGAGCCTGCTTCAAATTTGTTAAGCATATCACGGCACCATTCCACCCGGGCCTGCTTCTGAGCATCGGTGAGGTTGTGCGGCACCCAGCGTGATACTATCCTCCTCACGCGAAGATGGCTGTGTAGAATCTCGTGAACGCTTCCCGATCCAATCTTCAATATGTGTTGAATCTCCTGATATGTAATTCGCCTATTGTCTTGGATTAAATTTTTCACTGCTAGCACGTTTTCTTCGGTAACAGCCGTCAAAGGGCGACCGCTTCTTTCGTCATCCCCCAAAGTTGGTCGACCGCGCTTGAATTCGTTATACCAACGATACACGGTTGCCTTGGAAGGGCCTTCATCCATGAATACCATTTGAAGTCTATCGTACGATTCATCCGGTTTCAGGCGACACTTGAAATCGTATAAAATCATAGCTCTAAAATGTTCCCGGCGCAGATCCATATTTCAGTGAGACACAATACTTTGAATTAACTCGCAAAAAATGTGGAGGGAAATTTTGAAATTGGAACTTACTTATTTTTACTTATAAATAATCATATTTTCGAAAAACATTATAACTGGCCAGTCTCCCATATATAAAAACTTTTTTTCGCAATACTTTCTGAGGGGCCTGGTAAGTCATGAACCGGTAAAAAAATATGAATTTTAAGGATAACTTCAGGTTCCTTTTGTAACGCAGGCACCCAGTAAGAAAGGAATTTTGGAAATTATAACCCTCAGGGGGTAAAATAGGGTCTTAGAGTTTGTATGAAATATCTTTTCTCCTGGATCGATTCACTCAAAACTTGTGAAAAATAATCTTTAAAGTAAGTAGGTAATGAAACTCTTATGTTTTCTTTTTCCAAAATTATTCCTAAAAGAAAATTTTGTATAGGAGAATATTATTGCGTAGGTGGATTGAGTCGAAACTCGGTATAAATAATCTTTAAAGCAATTAATGAATTACGTTTCATTTCATTTTCTTTGATTATTTAGTGGATAAACTATGTTGAATTCCCTTTGTTTTTGTGTCGTAAAGATACGATTTGAGTTTTGGAGTTTAATTATTTATTTCGAGGCTTTTATGTTTGTCCTTGTCTCTTTGTAATGGTGTTTTCTTTTGTAAGTGATACTCAACCCAGGTTCTCAAGATACAGGCTTGCCTAGTTTGAAAACCGCTGTTAATCTGTAACCTTAGTACCAGTGCTTTTTGGAAATAAATAAATTTATTATTTATTATTGGGTTATATACAGGTCACAGCTATCGCAGGGTTGTTGGCATTAAGACAATTTCTTAAAATACCAAGAACATTAATTTAAATCAATATACAGTTTGTGGCCGCCACGCCCCCCCATGTGTTACTCTAAGGCCCTCATGTGGGACGCACCCCACACTGGTTGGGAAGGACCACTATCTTGGCGCTCATGAACTTAGCTACGACACTGCCCACTCGCTCCAGTAGAGGAAAACTTAGTCATTAGTGCAGGCTAAAGTAGTAGAAAAGATCATCTAGACGTCTCTTTACTCACTTCAGTCATATGGGCTTAGGTCAAAAAGAACTGCTAGCTATTTAAAAGGAACTAAACTTACTGAAACATCAACTGGTTCAAGTTTGCGTGAGGTGGAGTTTCTCATGGTTTTTTGTTTGCAGTTGATTGTAAAACCGGTATCTGACGGATATTAAACTAGTACTATCCGGTATTTAGCCGACTAGGCTGGATAGACCGGATACCGGATAATAAACGGATGTTAGTTTCAACTCTAGTTGGTAGGTAATTATTATTTAAAAATGTTATTAAATTTTAATATAAGTAACTGTTTTCTTATTACATAAAAGGCAAAATTAGGTGGAGGTAATTGAAAGTTTATGCTGTAAACATTACCTGTTTAGAATTTATATTAAGATAATTAAATTGTGACTATAATATTAATTAAGATAAATATTTGGGAGAAGATCGAGATGCGAAGAGAGCCTATCTGGGTCGACTGAAAGGACGACGCCTGGTCTGTCGCACTAGATATCGCTGGAGCGATGCAGTGGAAGGGGATCTTCTGGAGACCAGAGCCATTGATTGGCGAAATACTGCCAAAGATCACGGCAAGTGGCGTTCTCTCATTTCGGAGGCCAAGACACATTTTGGGTCGCTGCGCCAGCGGAGTAAGTAAGTAAGTAACATAGATATTTCGCAATGAAATGCCGTAACATGAAAAAAAAAACGACATTTAAACCAATTATTTTTTACTTCAATGTATCATGTTTGCATTCTTTAGTCTGGAAACTAATCTGATTACCATAAACTAAAAAAGTTCGGAGGTTTATCATAAAACATTCTGTTTACAAAAAAAATAGTATTCAATTTTTTTGAAACACAGTTGTTTACCCAAAAATGTTCTTTTCAACTTTTTCAAAAAGTTCCAAAAAGAAAGACAAAGAATCAAACCCCGTTGGGTAACTTCTAACAATTCAAGGACTCCTAATATTTTGAACAAATGTTTTGTTTACATAAACTTTTGTTTTTCGCTCATTGCGTAATAAACCTTTCCTACGTATGTTGAAATTACTGGCAATTTATGCGTGTAAATGGTAAATACGTGTAACTTGTAGACCACAAACCGCAAAAGTAACTGAAAAGGTGTTTACAACATGGTCGTGGCCAATTTGTGTCAGGCATGTGCCGTGCGTTTTCCAGAAAAATATCGACCCCTACTCTTGTATATAGAAACAAGAAAATTTGCAGCAAATTCCTCTTGTGTCTTTAAAATACTGCTAAATTTTCCTTGTAGTTTGTAGGTTACCTAAACGTAAGTTAATTATAGGCATAGACATAGGCCTCCCCCAAGCATCGCCACTAAATATTTCCTACCACCTGTTTGGAACCCAGTCCTAAAAATAATCAAGTCCCAAACAACACACAACACTGTAAAAGATAATGATATTGTGAGTGATTACTGCGTGCATCGAAACGACTTTAATTAATAATATTGTACGGTAGATTAAAATATTTTTTTAGAAATATCTGTAAAGACGATTCATCTTAGTCTACCTGCGACCACGAAATGCTGCAAAGCTTTCGAAACGTCAGGAAAACCAATTTAAATAATATACGCGATTTAATCCGGTTAAACTTTGTTTTATTATAATGTGTAGTGATCGCGAAAACCTAAGAAGTTATTATGAAAAGCACCCTCCTGGCTTATTACTCCACAGGAAAAGTTACCACCAGGACACGATCTACAGTGGCCAGTGTGGAAGTCACTTAATCGCCTTCGCACCCAGGTTGGTCGCTATAGACTTAATATGTGTGAATATAATAAGGGGCTCGTGGCTAAGTAGCAAGCGTGTGGATTGTACGATCTGCAAGGTTAAGCTGCACTAGCCGCGGTCAGTCTGTGGATGGGTGACCGTTTCGTTACACATCGAGACCCCTTCGTGCCTCGGAGAGCACGTAAAGCCGTCGGTCCTGCGCCTGATCTCTCTCCGGTCGTGTTGAATTGCCGTCCCATCGGATTATGAGAGTGAGGGAACAGAGAGTGCACCTGTGTTTGCGCACACACTTGTGCACTATAATATGTCCCGCGCAGATGGCTGGTCTCCATTGAGATTGGCCGCCGTGACCGAAATTCGGCCGGGAGGACATTATCATTATGTGTGAATGGGGGTTTAGGATGTCTTGCACACTGTGACTGTGGTGACCCGGAGCAATCCATGGCGCACTTGCTAACGTGTCCCTTGTGCCCGAACACCTGCACAAGAGATGATCTATTCGCCGCCACTGAAAACACCATTGAAGTGGCCACTTTTGATTCCAATAATATTTGAACCATTGACACGATAAGAAGAAGTCATTTAGAAATTCCGTTTTAATTGGTTGAACCGTTAGTTTAAAATGTATTTTATTTAAAATAGCGTAACGCTTAGTGATTCATGCTCAGTCATAATAAAACCTTGAGAATTATTGATGGAGGACAAAGTGCACTTGTTTGTTAGCTGGTACCGGCTTACATTATTTACTGGACATTTGATCGATATTCGATACTTAAGACTAAACTTGACCTGAATAGTGTTAGTATTAAGGGGAATGTACCAGCCAAGTGGCGCCCCCATCAGTAAAAGACATATTACTCGCTAAATACATCATTTATCGAAAATTCGTTTTTAACGATTGAAGTACAGGTATAGTTTAATCAGAAACGATTAACTCTGTAAATTATACTTAATTCGCTGTAGTTGTAGATAGAAAAAGTGCGAAAAACGGCCACTTTTGGCATTCTTTTCATTCTTTCTATCTACAACTATAATTTACAGAGTTAATAGTTTCTAATTAAACTAAAGTACCTCTACTACAATTGGTAAAAAAGGATTTTCGATGAATGATGTATTCAGCGAGTAATCTTTTTTTACTGATGGGGGCTGATTCACTTGGCTGCAACATTAAACCGCTGAACCGATTTTTATAAAACTTGATACAGAAATAGCCTAAAACCCGGAAAAGGACATAGGCTACTTTTGATACCGGGAAGATATACAGTTCCCGAAGGAAGCACGAGTGCACGACAAACGACAAATAAATTATTTGACGACTGTCACTCGGCATAATGTACCAGGGAGTCATAAACATACACTATAAACATTACAATATAACATATATTATAAATGCGAAAGTTTGTGAGTTTGTTACTTTTTACGCTATAATAGTTTAAAGAGATACACGATAAACGAAATCCACGCGAGCGAAACCGCGGGCGCCCTCTAGTGTGTAACATTTATTAAACAGTTCATTGTTCCGCAAACGATGGACATTCGACAGTATGTCATGCGTGTTTTGATGGCTACACGTTGGAGGGACTGGAAGATGCAGACTCTTAGTCTTAGGTCTTATCCAAGTTCTGGACAAGTTCAATTTAGATTACCATCAACTTCTGTGACTGACTGATTGACTAATATAACATAGCCTGAGACGCTACCTCTAGACCTTTGCAATTTTGCACAAAGGATTCTTGTATAATGTAGGTTATGCGGGCCAGAGAAATAAGTTTTAAAACTAACCTCTTGATTACAGACACAGTTAAAATGTTATTACATCTCGTATCTTAGATCAAAATTGTTATTACAATATGCGCGTAGTACCATCACTTCACTTTAACTTAAGTTAGAAGTTTTTTACTAGCAATAAGAACCAAATTAAAAACGAGCGCTAATTTAAAAAATGTGTAAGAAGCGTCCTGAGTAAATGATTTATTTATTTATTTTAATTTTTTAAGTCATCATCAGTCTTAATATTATCCACAAAAGTGATACCATAGATTCAAAGATTTATTTTGCCAACTAAGTGTACTATTATTGGTGGTAAGTTATAAATATAGTTCTAACAAATTTCAATTCTAACGCATTTGTTTCCTCGATTATCGGATAATTGTGTGCGAAGTCGACGTGACAATGATACACTCTGTATACATGTAGCTAAGACCACACTCCGTGTGGTGCTGGACACGTCCGTGTGGTGCCGGACGCAAAGAATTTCACCACCCTATATCATCTCATGGGTGTCGTAAAAGGCGACTAAGGGATGCACCAGAGGATGGGCAGCAGCGTCCTCCGAGTATTTAACCAACCAACTGCGATCGCCAACCCGCCTGCCAAGCGTGGCGATTATGGCATATCCCCTCATGCAAAGCACAATAAAAAATCGGCCCCTAGTCCCCGGCGGCCCCGCTAGCCCTGGTTACGGTAGCGGCCTAGGTAACGGCGGGGCAGGGGGTGCTAAGAATCCCCGGCAGAGATCCGGCTACCATAACAAAAAAAGACTGGACCTGGCAGCATACAACACACGTACACTGCGGACCGACGAGAAGCTTGTCGAACTCGAGGAAGAATTGAGCAAGTTACGATGGGATATCGTAGGGTTATCTGAAGTCCGAAGAGAGGGGGAGGACACGATAATCCTCAAATACGGTAACTTGCTCTATTTCCGGGAGGGCGATCAACTTTCCCAGGGCGGTGTCGGGTTTATCGTCCACAAGTCTCTTGTGAACAACATAGTGAAGATCGAGAGTGTTTCGACCAGGGTGGCGTACCTTATACTCAGAATAACCGAAAGGTATTCGTTGAAGGTTATACAGGTATACGCCCCGACCTCGAATCACCCCGACGATGAGGTGGAGACCATGTATGAGGATATCTCGAGAGCCATGCATGGCTCTAAAACTCACTTCACTGTTGTCATGGAAGACTTCAACGCGAAACTGGGCAATCGCTACGATGATGAGCTGCGAGTGGGGCAATTTGGATATGGATATCGGAACCACCGGGGTCATCTACTGGCCGGCTTTATGGAGAAGGAGGGACTCTATATGATGAACTCTTTCTTCAGAAAGCGTGAGCTTAGGAAGTGGACCTGGTTGGGCCCTGATGGTGTAACAAAAAATGAGATTGACTTCATTATGTCGACGAAGAAGCAAATATTCAATGATGTCTCTGTGATCAACGCGGTCAAAACTGGAAGCGATCACCGTTTGGTAAGAGGCACATTGAATCTGAACATCAAGCTGGAAAGATCTCGACTGATGAAGTCTACGCTCCGTCCAGCACCGATCCAAATCCAAAACCCCGAGAGCTTTCAGCTCGAACTTCAGAATCGTTTCGAGTGCCTAGGGAGCTCAGTGGACGATTACAACGATGGGTTTGTGGAAACTGTCCATACGGTCGGGTCTAGGATCTTTAGGACCCGTCGTACAAATAGAAACAAAAAGCTCTCTGACCACACTCTCGAGCTTATGGCGGAAAGACGCGAGATGATTCTGCAGTCCTCAGATGATGCGACTAAGTACCGGCAGCTCAATAGACAGATCTCAAAGTCCTTGAAAAGTGACCTACGCCAATTTAATACGGAACGTATTAAAGACGCGATAGAGAAGAACAAGGGCTCCAAAGTCTTCGCAAGAGACCTGTCTATTGGGCAGAGCCAGCTTGCAAAACTGAGGACCGACGATGGCAGAGTCGTATCCTCCAAGCCAGAGCTATTGAAGGAGGTCGAGAATTTCTATGGACAGTTATACACGTGCACCCGAACACCCGCTGTAAATCGGGCTCACGACCCAAGAGCTCGATTGACCCGACACTATACCGAAGATATCCCGGACGTCAGCCTGTACGAGATTAGGATGGCTCTGAAGCAGCTCAAAAACAACAAGGCACTGGGTGATGACGAAATTACGGCCGAACTCCTGAAGGCGGGTGGAAAACCGATCCTTAAGGCCCTTCAGAAGCTGTTTGATTCCGTCATTCTCGAGGGAAGAACGCCACAGGCATGGAGCAGAGGTGTGGTGGTACTCTTCTTCAAAAAGGGCGATAATGCTCTACTGAAGAATTATAGGCCATCTCACTTCTGAACCATGTCTACAAGCTGTTTTCGAGAGTCATTACGAACCGTCTTTCGCGCAGGTTTGACGATTTCCAGCCTCCCGAACAAGCCGGTTTCCGAAAAGGCTTTAGCACCGTAGACCACATACATACGCTGCGGCAGGTTATACAGAAGACCGAAGAGTATAACTTGCCTCTTTGTTTAGCGTTTGTGGACTACGAGAAAGCCTTCGATTCGATCGAGACTTGGGCGGTACTACAGTCTCTTCAACGGTGCCAGATTGACTATCGGTACATCGAAGTGTTAAAGTCTTTGTATGAAAACGCCACTATGTCAGTCCGATTACAGGACCAAGCCTCGAAACCTATCCTTCTGCAGCGAGGTGTGAGACAGGGAGATGTGATCTCTCCGAAACTGTTCACTGCTGCATTGGAGGATGTCTTCAAGGTTCTGGACTGGAAGAGGCTAGGCATTAACATAAACGGCGAGTACATCACTCACCTTCGGTTTGCCGACGACATAGTAGTCATGGCTGAGACCATGGAGGACCTCGGTACAATGCTCGATGACCTCAGTAGACTCTTCTGATAGAGTGGGTCTTAAAATGAATATGGACAAGACAAAGGTTATGTCGAATTCCCATATAGCACCCATTCCCGTAAACATTGGAGAATCTACACTCGAAGTTGTTGACGATTATGTATACCTAGGACAAACTGTCCAGCTAGGTAAGTCCAACTTCGAGAAAGAGGTCAATCGTCGAATCCGACTCGGTTGGGCAGCGTTCGGGAAGCTACGCAATATCTTCTCGTCCAAAATACCGCAGTGTCTCAAGACGAAAGTCTTTGACCAGTGTGTGTTGCCAGTAATTACTTACGGTACTGAAACGTGGTGGCTCACAATGGGCCTGATAAGAAGGCTCAAAGTCACTCAAAGGGCAATGGAGAGGGCTATGCTCGGAGTGTCCTTGCGTGATCGAATCAGAAATGAGGAGATTCGCAGGAGAACGAAAGTAACCGACATAGCCCGAAGAATTACCAAACTTAAGTGGCAGTGGGCAGGGCACATTGCTCGCAGAACAGATGGCCGATGGGGCAGTAAAGTTCTGGAGTGGCGACCGCGTACTGGAAGGCGCAGCGTGGGTAGGCCCCCCACAAGGTGAACCGACGACCTGGTGAAGGTCGCGGGAATCCGCTGGATGCGGAAGGCACAGGACCGGTCGTTGTGGCGATGCTTGGGGGAGGCCTATGTCCAGCAGTGGACGTCTTTCGGCTGAAATGAATGAATGATGATGAAGACCACACTGTTACATAAAAGTATTGTATGTATGGGTCCAAAAATATATAATAAAATTCCAAAGGACATCAAACAACTAAATTTAAATGTATTTAAGGTCAAACTGAAAAAGATGCTAACAGAAAAATGCTTTTATAATATAATTGACTTTTTAAATATAGTATATTATAATATATATATTTTAAAGATAATTTTTATAATTGTATATTGAAATAATATAATTAAATTTTAATATTTGTACGTCTTCCATGGCATAACATGTTGAGCTTTATAATATGTACCTATATACTAGCTTTTACCCGCGGCTCCGCTCGCGTTAGATTCTGTTAAAAAGCGTGAAGGACACTGTAATTTTACATTACAATTTTACAAATAAATATATCTTTATCTTTAATATTACATGAATATTATATACATTAACGTTACATTAGGAAGACTTTATAAAAATTGTATGAAATTATTTTTAAATTTAGTTTTTGTAACTTTAGTCGCTGTGTATCTCTTTTAATTTAGTTTTTATTTATAGGTTTTGTAATCTTAAGTCGCTGTGTCGTAAAGCTCCATATTTTTTCTTTACCACCCTGAATATTGTACATCTTATGAATATGTTACAGTGAAACTGTTTTATGTTTTAACATCTGTATTTTCAATTACCTGTGACAGACAATAAAAATCTATTCTATTCTATTCAAACTTAGTCGCCTTTTTCAGACATTGCAAAATTTTTGGACTTTTTTTTTCATATTCTTCTTCTATCGTCTCGACATGAGCAACATAATGATCCATCAGTAACAAGAATATTACTCGCTGTATACATCATTTATCGAAAATTGTGAAAAACGGCCACTTTTGGCACTTTTTCTATCTACAACTACAGCGAACTATATTTTACACAGTTAATAGTTTCTGATTAAACTACAGTACCTGTACTTCAATTGTTAAAAAAGAATTTTCGATAAATGATGTATTCAGCGAGTAATATTTTTTTTCTGATGGGGGCGCCACTTGGCAGCTACATTCTCCTTTATATCGTCACTCATGGAGGCTCTTTAAATGCACTGGGATTAAGGGATGAGCTTACGCAGACCAAGTCGCGGGTGGATGCTGATGTGAAGTCTACGTAAAAAACATATTGTAATTCTTCTGGTTTCAAAATTTTTAACATGATAAAGAAATAATGTACATTATTGGGCTTACAATGCATACATGTTTTAGTGATATTATTATTTATTTATTTTTCAGTGGTATACATAATAAAAACATTCTAAAGATGTAAACATAAACTCACTAGAGTTTTACCGTACATCAGCATCATTACTAAAAGCAAGGGCGGCGGCACCGGCGCTGTTTTATTATATTATGAAATTCGATACGTGAAAGAATATGATATAGGGATCCGTGGTATGGTAAAGGGATTTAAAAAAGTTAAAAAAACATAACATCATCCTCCTTGCCTTTTCCCAATTATATTGGGGTCGGCTTCCAGTCTAGCCAGATGCGGCTGAACATCAGTATTTTACACGGAGCGACTGCCATCAGACCCCCGCAACGCAGTTACTGGGTAATACCGACTAACTGAATTAAATAGAAATGCCAGAGTCGATTACATAATTTAAGCAGAATAGATATGATTTAGATTTTTTAAACACATTCATAAATTCTTTTCTCAGTACTTAAAATATTTCGATAGTACATGATCATCATCGTATCATCTTCCTTCCATCTGCAAATAGATCAAAATCTAGGTTTAAATCTAGGAGAGCGTTAAGTCCAGCTAGTGTCAGAGATATAGGTGACATGCAGGGACTGCTAGTCATTTGTTGTTTGTTGTTATGTATGTTGTTGTATGTTTTTTGGTACGACGGTAGTTGTGCAGGTACAAATAATTTGCAGATTTGTTAATGAAGATCTGCTGCATCGATCATCCTCTTTAGGGTCTTGCATGTTACAGTCATCTGATCACAGGACCGTCTTACTTCTAAGGAATTGAAAGCCAAGCAACTTAGAAGTTTCATGACAACTCGTTTGGCGCAGTAGCTAAACGATTGGCCCGGTACGCTACAGTTTTCGGTTTATTTAGATTTTTATAGCCTGTATATATAGATAATTATTCTGGGTTTAGATGTTTGTACTAGGGATGTTATGGAGCTCCGTAACCGTAACCGAAACTATCGGATATCCGAAATAAAAATATATCCGTAACCATAACCGTATCCGTTTCACAAGTTTCGGATAGTTTCAATGTAATGTTTTTTATGGTGTACAATAAAGCATATATAAATAAATAATAAATAATAGTTTCGTATAAGGGCGGAGTCTAAATAAAGCGACATGTTTCGACAGGTTTTTGTTTCACCGCTCGCGCACCACGTGAATCTTGCAGTTTGTTTGTTATTTCTAGTCATAACATAACCTCTTTCATAACCTATAAATAAAACCAAATTATTACATACTATTTGTGTTTATATTTTACTTCAATCTAATATCCGTAACCGAAACTATCCGAAACTAACGGATAATCCAAAATAATTACATATGCGTAACCGTATCCGAAACCGATATAATTTTATTCCTATATCCATATCCGTATCCAGATCCGTAATATCATTCCATAACATCTCTAGTTTGTACCTACATGTAAATACCTGTTTTTTAAATGCAAGATTCACGAGCTATAGAATAGCAGAGAAACATCCCATCATTCGGCATCGGTCCTATTATGTGCAATAAAAAACTCATATTTAGGTTCAGTAAATAACACATAACTATTGAAATTGGTCGTAATGTGAGCTACAGGATACGATCAGCTAAATGCAATTTTTAACGGTGACCCGTGTCCGTATTGCATTATTTGTGAAAATAACCACTATTTACGACGTCGTTAGACAGCTCAACTTCTAAGCAATATTATGTTTAATGTTCCAGTCTAAAGATCTGTGTGATTGTTTCTTTTGAACACTTTGCAGAGATCGATCATGTGATGAGGAGGCGCGTATGGTAAAAGGTTGGGATCCCCTGGTCTAGATGACAGTACGGGATAGTATTTACTTATAAATCTGTAAACTTATTGTAAATTAGCTGACTCCCGTGGCTTTGGTCCCGTAATATGTAAATAAAAAGCACCATATGTGTTAACCAAAGAGATTAAATAAGTATTTTAATGTCTTTGGTGTTAACCCAGGATATAGACTATCTCTGTGCTAAATGTCATCCCAATTCGTTCAGCTGTTTCAGCGTGATTGAAGGACAAACAAAAAAAAAAACCACCATAATTTCGTAATTTTAAATTTCACTCACATACACATATCCCACACACTCTCATACACATCCCCCCACACCCACAAAAACTCAATTATTCATTCATTTTTACAACAAAAAACTAATTATAAAATGTTATCATCAAAATTGTTACACATGTAATGTTTAATTGTTATTTATAATGTTATTCAATTCAATTTCAATTCAATTTATTGTAGTATTGTGATATTTGATATTAGTGGGATAATTTGAATTGCCTCGCAGACAAATAGAAGACAAGATGACGCATTTCCCATCCATGAGTCCTAGTGAGAAGTTGGCCGACTTTAGAAACTAAGCATTATGAAATAAAGTGACACTCTCGATTGCTTCTAAAAAAAACATCATGAAAATACAATAAATTTATTTAAAATCAATTAATCAATAAACAAATAGAGCATTTTATTAATTCACCTTTAGCTACTCTATTTCGAACAGCGTGAAGATTTCTATAGTGGGTATAAAATTGACAATGGTGCAACTAGTGTGGTGATTGGCGATAAAACAACTGGTTACGTAACGAGCCTTGCTTTCTTCCGCGAGCGGCGCGGGCGCGTCTCGGGGGCCGCGCGAGATGGACGCCGCACACCGCTCGAAGACTGCGCACAGGGCTGCGCAAGCGCATGGAGACTTTTATTGCAGCTTGTCGTTTATTTATTGCAGGTGTGGCTGCTTTTTAATTAGACGTAAATGATAGGAAAATAAACCTAACCGAAGGCTGAATGGGATTTACTTTAAGGTGAATGCTACATGGTAGCACGCGAAATTAAAAACTTCTGGAGTTTTTTGCAAATTGTAGCTTTATTTCGCTTTGTATATCGGTCGAAATATGATTCGCAGAAGTAATAATAATATTTCTACTGAATAATACTCATAAAAAATATTAACCTAGCTCTATAAGCTGTATAAGCTCGATAATATTAATTTACGATCAAATTATCGATTATCGAGCTTGTAGAGCTTATAGAGCTAGGTTTATATTTTTTATGAGTATTATTCAGTAGATATATTGTTATTACTACCGCGAATCATATTTTGAATGATAAACAACGTGAAATAGAGGTACATTTTGCACACAAGCACAAGAAATTTTGAATTTCGCGGGCTACCCTGTAGCATTCACCTTAAAACATTTTCATTGTAACATTTATGGGCATAACGAGATCGAGTATGTATGAATTTAATAACTTCATAATCAGAAACTTTATATGTGCAAATCTGTGCATAAATAACTGTAAATAAATTAAATCACACAACGTAAAAGAAAAATAATTATTGACTGCATCCGCGTAAAATATTTTGAGTTTACTGGGAAGAAATATATCGTAGATTCTGTTTAAAGTTCTATGGTAACAAGTTAAGTTAGTTAAGCGGCTGTGAAATCAAATTAGCTGTAATAATTATATAGTTGGACTGAATGACTTTCTATTTTCTATGAAAATAGTTACCTATTGTCAGCAAATAGAATAATTTAGAACATTACATCTTTCTGAATCAACTCAGACGTTTTTAGTGCAGATTTATCGATTTATGTAGTTTCTAAATATTCACTATATTGTGGCAGTTAAGTTTAGATGACTATCGTATAATAATTTCGTAAAATAGAATCGTTGGCAGAACAGATATTTGGCATTGGAACCATTAACCCATTAAGTAAGGTTTTTACTTGGCAGGAGTACATTTACAAGTGTTTATTGATACATTGTTGAATGGATTTTTGCTAATAATTAATTAATGTGAGATTTCTAAGATTTACGAGACCCTTATGGATAAGTTATATCAAATGGGAGGTTGGAATAGTATGAAAATACGAATCAATCATGTTTGACGATTAGATTTATTCTGAAATGTTCACAAATATTTAGAAAAACAATCTAATATATTCTGGCAGCCCTAACCATTTTCCAAAGCAATGATTGCAGTTCAACAAACTGCGCGCGAGTCGATCGTTGAACCTGCACTAACCGTTACCCCGTCCCTCTCGCACGCGTTGCTGATTCGTCGTTCGTCTCGCTCACCGGTGCAATATACCTTCCTTGATAGTAACCATTGAAGGTATTCTTTTGTGGGAAACAAACTCTCTCGCTATCACCGTGCAATGTACACGGTATCAAGAAACAGGCAATAATCAAAGTTACGTCGTCCATTCTCTTTACTTTCATGTATTAAACATAGCAAAATATTCAATTGTTTTTATTGCCAACGCTTAAGCGGAGCTAACTTTTCCTACAAATTTATGTCGATAGTATTTTTTGTTTGTCAAGTACATGATCGGTGACTATGTTCTTTGGTTACCGACATCATAAGTCATCGAAGCATTAAGTAATGATTTTTTTGATTGCAGATGTTTTCTGTAACCCCGCTGAGTTCTGAGAAAATTGGGCATTATTGCAGCAGCTGAGCTAACGTTACTTATCAAATGTTTTGTGAGGAAGTGTATCCATTAAATTAAGGTAAGTACTAGTGCTTGCTCTTCTTCGCTCGCAGAACGGATGGCCGATGGGGCAGTAAAGTTCTGGAGTGGCGATCCGCGTACTGGAAGGCGCAGCGTGGGTAGGCCCCCACAAGGTGGACCGACGACCTGGTGAAGGTCGCAGGTATCCGCTGGATGCGGAAAGCGCAGGACCGGTCGTGAGGCCTATGTCCAGCAGTGGACGTCTTTCGGCTGAAATGAAGTACTAGTGCAATTTTAGTGGGTAGAAGTTTTGCGAGATAGTAGAAGGAAACCTGTAGGTCTTTTTAAGTTTTTACTAACTAAAGAAGTGCGGTTGCAGTGCAGTTGGAGTTAGGTTTCGATTAAAAAAATGCTTTCCGTATTCTCTTATCTACGGCGACCGCTGTCAGAAAAGAATTTCAGCGTCACTGCAACTTAATCGGCGCGTCATGAAATTAATTGAATTAGGGCCCTGAACGTGGTCGTAAAGTTTTTCGTGCAGGTTTGTGCGCTCGCAGCGCTTACGCACACGTGCGTTGGAGGAACACCGGGATGCTTCTATAGTAGTAGTAGTTCTTCTCTTTGTGATGGAGCTCGTCCTAGGAAGTACTACCACCGTACCCACTTCTGCTGTCAGTGATGCTTGCATTGCTGCAGCTGTTTTTTTGGTGTGAAAATGTGCCGGTGAAATTACAATCACATGAGACTTTCCATCTTTACGTCTCAGTTTGGCGAACCGACTTGCGGTACCGCTTAGGCAACAGCCTAGGTAGTATTGCAGTTGTTATGGGCAAAGGTAACCGCTTAACAGTAGGTGGACCAGTAATATACAGGGTTATTTGTAATTCATTATAATAAAACACTGCCACTGCCTCGTTGGTCTAGTGGTCGCAAGCGAGACTGCCGAGCGTGGCGTCCTGGTTTCAATTCCCGGGTCGGATAAAGTGTCATTGGGTTTTTTCATTAGGAAATTCTCAGTAGCAGCCCGGAGTCTGGATTTGTTCCCGGTTAGTGGCAATAGGCTAGTGATAATAGGGGTTACATGGGACTGATAACATAACTGGCGAAATGTGGGTGTACTATACACCTCTGCCTACCCCTTACCGGGAATACAGGCGTGATGTTTTGTTATGTGTTATAATAAAACAAGTTTAACCGGATTACATCGCGTATATGATTTACATTGGTTTTCCTGATATTTCGAAATATTTGCAGCGTTCGTGGTCGCAGGAAGACAAATGACAAAAGCGTCTTAAGAGGCTGACAACACCTAAAAAATCAGACCTCTGCGGTCACTGTCGTTTCGTACAGAACTGAAAGAGAGGCAACGAGCCGAGGGACGTCGGATACGCCGCTCAACTTGAATGAAAATTAACATTTTTTTATTTTATTAAAAAACTAAAAGCTTATTTGAAAAACAGAAACAACAAATGTTTTGATTATTGTCTTTCTCAAATGTTTTCTTAATTTTATTTATAATATTTAGTAAATAATAGAGATTGTTTGCTTTAAAGCGTGTTTTAAGAGGTTAGTTTACAATTATTTTATATCGAGAAAACTTCAAGAAAACGTGTTTTGGGCACAATACAGTTTCAGAAAATACGATCAAGATTAACATATATTTTTTTCACTGCCACAAACTGAATAGATACAGCTAAAACTGTTTTTAAAAGAAGCCAATTTGGGGTATTTGGCTGTTGTCTTCAGAAAAAATATTTTAATCTACCGTACAATTTTTAGTAACTAAAATCGTTTCGATGCACGCAGTAATATAATGTCATTATCTTTTACAGTGTTGCGTGCTGTTTCGGACTTGATTATTTTTAGAACTGGGTTCCAAACATGGGGTAGCTGCCAACCATCTTCTCTATTAAAATTAGGATGGATGTTAATTTCAATAGCCTCACGGAGCATTTTATCAAATCAAGAAAATTGTTGGGTTTGTCTAGGCTCTAGGGCGTGTTCACAAGTGTAGGGAACAGCTGGGTTTTTTTTCGCGATTTCTTGGTTGGTCCTATAGTAAAAGTTGTTCATACTGATGAGTACAATGACTCCTTAGGAGGATTTCAGTTATTTCAATAACACATTGTAGGATAGTTTTTTTTTACTTTTCATGCCACACGGGAGCGAAACCTCGGGCAAAGGCTACTATTAATTAAACACAAGTTAAACATAAAATTCCTTCAAAACATAAAGGAGAAACTAAAGACGATCTGATACCGCAACAAGTTTATGAGCACAAATCAAAGGAACAACTTATTGGCATCAGCTGTGAGCAGACAATTGTGTTGACTAGACGTTGCGCACGCGCCACAATAACCCATTACCCCCAATTGACTGATGTATTGCTGAGATAGGGGGCAGCTGATGCTCTACTACGTTTTCCTTCCATCGAATCAGAATGAAAACTAATGTGCTTAAATCTTTGATTGGTTGTGCAGTTTCAACTGACGAATTTTCTATTTGTGCAGTAGGTATGTAGTGGAATAATTTTTAAATGACCTATAGTCTGTATCAATCCAATTAAATAATTGATGTAATTTCCATGAAAACATGAAAACTAATTTGAATTCAGAATGACAAAAATTTATAAAAAGCTGCAAGAATAATCTTTTACTCTTAATACTAACTCTAACGCTTCTGCGCAGACGCTGAATTACATAAAATAATACAAAATTTTCTTGTGACCTCAGAACTTGAAAAAATCCCCCTGAAAGACATGGTAAAGAAGCAGTTACCTCCGTTGTAGGTATTGTTCCACAAATGTATAAAAATGAAAGAAATAAAAATAATTAATTCTTTAAAAAAAAATTGGTGAAAGCACTGCGATCGCTTTGCAATAAATATAACAACTTAGGTAGGTAAATGAGGTAGTACATTCGCTTCAGCATCTATGTTTATCTTTATTATAAGTAGAAATTATACAAGCAATCTTATTTAATGTAAGTCTAGTAGGAAATAATAAGGGGTACTGAGCAAGCAAATAAGCAAGTTTAAAAATATGGGAGGCGTCGAGGACTCAGGGTACGCCCGGCAGAAGCGATACTTCTATGCATTTGCAAGCGTGGATGGAACGCGATTGCAAATTAATGGTCACGTTTTTTATATTCTCCTGTTTCTTAGATCCATTCTAAATTCTACGTAACTATGCTCTTGACCTTGGGGGCTCTCCTTCCGGCATTCCCACTTACAACCGTTTATAGAGTTCCGTACCAAAAAGGTAAAAAATTAACTCTTATAGTGCGACTCCATCCATCCGTCTGCCTGTCTGTCCGTCGATTTGAAGTTATGAATACTTTTTATAATTGCTTATCCAACCTTATTGCAACAGCAAAAACTAAAAATAAACATTTTTATTTTATTTGCGAAAGGGGCCCTGTTTAATTAGTTGTCGAAATGAGGTGTCCAAAATATCTAATAATTATGAAAGGGCTTCATATTAATATCTAAAACAAATTTTTATTTTATTTTATGCTACGTAGTTTTAAAATTATGACGACAAATTACAAAAAATACCATTATCACCGAAGATTGTAAAGCGAAAATTCTAAAATAATTACAGTTGATAAAAGTATATGTAAATATTACAGGAAAATTAGAAAGATGTTTCTAACTAGCACAGTTTTTTTAGAAATCATCAAAAAACCTTCACAAGCAAACTCAGTTATGTGGTCCGGTTTGTAACCATAGTTATGGTCTAAACTACTGATAATATTTTATGCGTCCATATTTTAAGCGTCAAAGGAACGTAAGGAACCCTCTACGCGTGAGTCCGACTCGCACTTGGCCGGTTTTTTTAACTAAGCTAATACTAAGAACGTTTGTTACCTTTTCAAGATGCTCTAATAAACATGAAAACAACTTAAACTCAGAATGGCGAAGATGTTTTTTTGAAAAAGAAAACTTACTCTTCGTTTTAAGTTTACAAACACTAGTTTTTTTATGTGTACCGTTTATACACAAGCATAATAGCAGCGATAATTACCCGGACAACGGTCTCTTCAATGGTATCACCCCCACGAGAACGACCACTTCACATAAACAGTTTGAAGGCCACCAGTGCATAATAATCACACGTGTATACTCCAGCAATCACTGACAATTAACTAGAAATTGCCGTACTGCAACACTGTTCCTTCACGGACAAACAAACAACGTGACCGCACCAATACCGTAAGAAAAACAGCCATATGAATGTAACTGTCATACTGCGGTATAGACCACCCTCATGGCTGCCGGGTGGTGCCAAAAAACCCTCAAAAAGCCTAGAAATATAAACACAGATACACAACACAAAATTTAATATGTATAATGCAAAATTGCTAAGCGTGTTAACTACGACTGCATTGCTTCAAGACTGGGCCGTATTTCACGTAATTTCTTGACGCGCCGATCAAGTTGCAGTGACGTTGTAGTTCGAATCTGAGCGACCGCCGAAGATATGTTAATACGAAAAGCGTTGTTTTGATCAAAACTTAACTGCAGCTGTACTGAACTGCACTGTTTTAGTTACGTGAATTGGCCCACTGTTCTGATTAACTTCATCGTGACGACTTTCCTGTAGAATTTCTTAATCAAGAGTGGGCCTTCTACACGTTATTTAGTTTCGCTCCACGTGTAGTACGGTCGACCGCACGTCGGTGGTAACACTTTGTCATTAGCAGCATCTTTATTTCGTAAACAGTAAGGGCGGTTTTCGAATTGAAGTGTTACCACTGTCATGCAGTCGACTGTACATGAACTTATTTGCAAGTTAATTAACACAGAAATGCAAATTTATGTGAGAGCACTTCTTGATACATGTCTTAGTTTCGATGATTGCAACTTATTTATTTATAGTTAATTAACACGGTACAAAAACCAATTAGGCGTGGGCAGGCCCCCCACAAGGTGGACCGACGACCTGGTGAAGGTCGCGGGAATCCGCTGGATGCGGAAGGCACAGGATCGGTCGTTGTGGCGATACTTGGGGGAGGCCTATGTCCAGCAGTGGACGTCTTTCGGCTGAAATGATGATGATGATGAAAAACCAATTACATTAATTAACATAGAAACGATACACGATATAACGATGATATTACAATTTACATATATGACAAATTCTATATGACAAATTACATATATGACCTTAACATGGAACAGTGGACACCCTCGTATAACAGAACATCAGACATACAAGCAAAATTTTATTCCATCCGTCCGCAAACACATCACATTCAGGGTTAGCAACCAGGAGGGCGTTGAGCGCCTTTAAGGTACGGCACACTGGGGACTCTGCCCTGGAGACAGTTCGACATGACGGCTGGGCGAACAATTCGTGTCGGTGGCTCTGACGGTGTCTGAGGTATCTGTCGGGAACAAATTGTCGGCAGAATAGGTCATGAAGCTCAGGACATTCAATTCGTCCGTGAAGGGATGCTGTGAACCACATGTCCAACTATATACAGGTGACTTTTCAATCACCATCCAAAATTTTTATAGGCATTACATATCATTCAAAGACTCAATTTTTGGGAAAAAAATTGGTAGGTATAATTTTCCCGGAAAAATTATCAATTTCTGTGTAATTGCTACGTCAGACGTCAATTTTGAGATGCAATTTCTCAATATTTTTGTACTGAGTGATAATAACAGGAAAAAAACACGTGTTTTATTATTTTCAACACAGTGATTTTTAAGTAAAATGTAAACTTTGTGATGCCTTAACTCAATATTTTATTACCAAATGACTAAAAGAAAAAACACGTATTTTATTATTTTCAGCAAAGATCATAATAAAAAAAATTGGATAGTGATTAAAAAGTCATGGTGTATAATTGATAGATGTCATATCATAATACATTGATATATTATTGTTAGGGTACATAATATAGGGAGGTGTATTATAATTTCATGATACATACATACAATCACGCCTGTTTCCCATTGGGGTAGGCAGAGACTATGGATTTCCACCTGCTACAATCCTGCCGCACCTCTTTCGCTTCATCTACGTTCATTAACCTCTAGGTTGTCTGGAAGATATCGCTTTTAGCGATAAGACCGCCCATGTACCCATAATTTATACATGTAATATTTTCTATGGTAGGTAAATATTTATTTATTTATTATATTAAATATTAGTAAATTTTTTGAAAGTGCACCACATACTGCCCCCATCTATTTTTCACGTCTTCCTTGTCCATCCAAAGGTTGTCTGGAAGATCATTCTCATCTTATCGCTATTAGCGATAAGACCGCCAATGTACCCTTATTTCACATGTTAGTCCTAAGTTTAATAATGTTATTGGTGTACAATAAAGAATATTCTATCTATCTATCTATCTATTTATACGTTGTTCCTGTTTACTACTATTTTCATGGTGTACAATAAAGTATATTCTATCTATCTATCTATCTAACCTCGTCATGCATGCTCGTCGGTTTAAGTACTCTTAACCTGGCATCTTTTGAGAACGTCCGCGATTTGATCGCGATACGTTCGCCTAAGTCGTCCCCTTCCGAATCTTCCATTCACACTCCCTTTCTTGTATCTACTATTAGTAAAAGAGAGCAATAGTTAAAAATAATTTTGCACCAAAAGTTTTGATAAAATTTACTTAGATATTCCTATCCAACTGAAATCCACGCCCAATCAAGCTAATATATGGCTTCACTCAATCTACAGCCACCTCCCAGTCACCTACATTCGGTACTAACATAATCTAACAACATAATATTGTTCTTGCAATGTAACACTGAATTAGACTGCAATCGCTTGACATTTTGCGCGTTTATAGAGTTTCGTAATTACCAGAGGTCTCGTTCTCAGTGTGCGAACACTCTATGTGCGGTGGTTGACTCATCAAGTACTAGGATTATTTGCTTTACGTTAAACGACGATAATTTTGATATTTCATGAGCGTAGATCGCATATTCTACACTGTGCGGTTCAGCAAAGGTTATGTCACAGAATATCTAATAGTACTAATGTCGCAAAAGTTGTAAAAGTCGAATAATGGGCAAAACTATTAACCTATCTATTTAGTTACGATTTTCCCTACTAGGGACAGAAATTTGTGGTGCATATTAAGTTGTTTGAAGCATATTATGTTCTATCTATAATAGGGCGGGGTAGGAGTAGGGAAAGGGGGGGTAAGGCTGATATGACTGGTCGCTGGTTCGATTTCTGTTCGCGGTAGAATATTTCTATCTATGAACTAAAATCACAGGATTATTTGATGGTAAAATGAACAATGGTTAATTACATACATACATATATAACATCACGCATGTATTTCCCCGAAGTTGTTGGCAGAGGCATATAGTATACAACCACTCCGCCAGGTATGTTATAAAGGCCCATGTAACAGGGGGCGAGCCTATTGCCACTAACTGGGCACAAATCCGACCCCGGGCTGCTACTGAGAATTTCCTAATGAAAAAACCCAGTAACACTTTGCCCAACCCGGGAATCGAATCCAGGACCCCACGCTTAGCAGTTGCGCTTGTAACCACTAGTCCAACGAGGCAGTCAATTAATGGTTAATTAATTGACTGAATGCGGAAGGCAGAAGACTGAGTGTTGTGGCGCAACTTGGGAGAGGCCTATGTCCAGCAGTGGACTGCGATAGGCTGAGTTGATGACGATGAAGGTAAAATGCCAAATAACGTTAACATTAAATCTAAATTGACTGTATCGCGTGTGGCCCGTAGCGCCACCAGTGGGGTAATTGTGTAATGCATTCACATTGACATCAGCTTTCATTTTCAAATTACAGCAATATTCGTTGCGTGGTACGTAGTTGTCAATCTGACGCATGGTCAAAACACACAGAGCAATGAACATTGAAATCCAAATGATTGCGATTGCGAGTGAGTTACGCAATTCGGCAGCTGGTATCGCATTCTCGAATGACATGCACTTCGCGATGCAACGCACTCACTCTACTGTCAAAAGTGACACTTGATTTAAATTGATTTAAATTGACTGCTCCTAAAGGTGAACGCAGACTGGATGAGGCTGGGATGACATTTAAATGAAAAGTACATACCTATGTAAATATGTTTTCGAAATATCGTTTAAATTGCGTCTATTTGTTGTGTACCAATAAGTTGGCAGAGTTGCGTACGAATGGGAAAAAAACCGAGAACCAGCAGAAACACCACTTATTGGTTTTGTCATACCAAATTTCCTGAATAATCCTGCATATCCATTATGTTATTCGTGGAGACCTTTTATTAGGTACACTTAGAATTGTACAATGTTAAATTTAGGAGCAACCTACAAAGGAACAATCCAAATATCACTTCATTTTCTTGAGTTCTGACGGAACAAAAAGTTTTTTCTAAGGTCCGTCAGAACTCAAGAAAATGAAGTGATATTTAAAGATATAAATTGTGGAAAGAAAAAATCGCTCACGAGCAGGATTCGAACCTGCGACTCCTGGCTCAGTACGCCAGTGCTTTAGCCACTAAGCTACCGTGAACACTTCTTCGCATGCGTAAAATGCGTTAAAATAATAAAATAATGAAGTGATATTTGTTCTGACGGACCTTAGAAAAAACTTTTTGTTCCGTCAGAACTCAAGAAAATGAAGTGATATTTGGATTTTTCCTATGTAGGCTGCTCCTAAATTTAATATTGTACAATTCTAAGTGTACCTAATAAAAGGTCTCCACGAATTTGACTTTTCGGTTGGAAATTAAATATGACTGAAGGTACTCCATACGGCCATTGTGTAATTTTATTTGTCTGCGTGTATCTTTAGGTCGTGTACCTCTTTGAGTCACTAATGCAGGGTGGACACAAATTGTTTTAGCCTCAACGTCTGTCAACATTAAAATTCACTTGCCACACTCCATTCGCACTAGTTAATTCAAAGACAGCACTTTTGTTGCAGTAGCTTAGAAATTAGGTACGCTGACGCGCTGTGCCGCTGCGGGTCACGGGTTTTGTGCTAGGAACAAATATTTGTATAGCCTACAAATAGTACTAATTTGTGAAAGTATATTTATAACTGCTTTTTGTTAAATATATTATTTTCATCGCCTCTGCCTCGTTGGTGTAGTGGTTGCAAGCGCGACTGCTGAGCGTGGGGTCCTGGGTTCGATTCTTGGGTCGGGCAAAGTGTTATTGGGTTTTTTCATTAAGAAATTCTCAGTAGCAGCCTGGAGTCTGGATTTGTGCCCGGTCAATGGCAATAGGCTCGCCCCCTATTACATGGGACTACTATAACATAACTGGCGAAATACAGGCGTGATGTTATGTTATTTTATGTTATGTTATAATTTTTATCCGAAGAACGGAATTAAGAGACTACTTTTAAATCTAAAATACAAAAAAATTACACTTGTAAGGAGTCGTGGGCGCAGCTAATATTTAGAAGCGATATGTATAAGGTCCTACATTTTTAATCCGAAATATTTGAAGTGGTGAATCTACTCATCATTTCAAACAAAATTTACCATGGAACCAACACAGAAATCGCGAAAAAAAATCAGTTGGTCCCTACATTTGTGTTCAATTAAATCGATAAAATGTAGGGACCACCTGATTTTTTTTACGCGATTTCAGTGTTGGTCCTAAAAGTTGTTCATAAGGATGATTTACCATTTCAAATATTTTAATGTTTGACTTTGCGCTCAGCACTAACAAAAAAAAAATGGCAAAAAATTAATTATTTGCTATATCATTTGTCCATTATCTTTGAAATTTGACTTATTTGAAAGTTTACCTTATATTAACGTGGGCAAACCCACGGGTACAGCTGGTACTAAATAAGGCAAGTATTTTAATTAAACCTATTAAAGATAAACAAGGAAGTCGAGGCGAATCTTTGCATAAGATCCCCAGTTCACGATCATAAGGTCGTAGGTTCAAACCCGGTGCATGTCTGATACGCATCGATACTTCCGGTGAGAGAAACTCGTGAAAAACATGTCTAATAAATATACAACTTGTCTTGTATAAGCGTCCTGGGAACTGCTAAACAGTCTTCAAGATGCATAGGCAACGTCATCCAATTTTTTCATGATAGCAATTTTGTCTGCAGTCTGTTAGTGTAAAATCAGCTTAATTGGTTCAGTTATTTAGTTTGCAGCAAAAGAAGCAATATCACGTATAAAATTACCGTTAAAATCTTAGGTTTGTAGCAAAAACAGCATTATCTACTTGAGTAATGCCAAAGACAGCAACATCCGATTCGACCAATAAGGTGTCTGTATTTGGCCACCATGACACTTTATTTAGTATGGCGATTACCGTTTTGTTGTTCTTTGGTGTGATATTTATTTTTGTGAAATTAAATAGGATTAGGTATATTTTTCCCAATAAAAGGTGAAAAACAACATGATGGAGTGTTTTCCTACCCCATGTGACATAAAGTCTAGTATAAAAAAGGAAGCTGACCCCGATAAAATAAAAAATAAATAAAAAATAAAAATAACTTTATTGTGCCAAAAAATATACATAACATTGGTTGAAGCCCTAGACCTCACACTAGGATTCCCTGTGTCGTGGGGTCTAGTCTCTTTCAGTCCAGATGACATAGTTGACACGGTTCAGAATGAATTTAATGGTCAATGAGTTATAAATAATAAAAACAAAAAAACAGCTAAAAATATTGGTATCTTGTGTATGTGTGTGGGTGTGTATGTGGGGGATTGTTGTGTGTGTTGTTTGTGTGGGGGTGTTGTGTGTGTTGTTTGTGTGGGGGGTGTTGTGTGTGTTATTTGTGCGGAGTGTGTGTTGTGTGGGGGTGTGTGTGTATGTGTCCTGCCCTATTTAGGTATGACCAGGATGTCCTCAGTAAGTAAGATAAATAGAAGTGAAATGAGGTTAAAAAATGCGGTAACTTATAGTGTGATTCAACGGTGTAATTCAATGTAATACCATTCAAGTTCAAATGAAATCACCTAAAGTGTGCACAGTCGTTTAATTATATTCATACATGGAATCATGAAAACTCCCTTTTACTTACATAATTGTGTAACTCTAAATTAAAAGCATAGTTTCGGTCTGCTTAATCACCAAAACTGTTATCTCTCCGACACCAGGCGTTAGGCTTAAGTCTTTGATGCATTAAAAATCATAAACATAATCACAATGCAAATATACCATAATTAATAGCCAACAACTCCAATAAATAGTCGTCCTAAATAACCCAGGGTAACCTGCTTCCTTCCTTCGAGCACACCACATGCCTCCACCTCTATGACGACGGAGGAATCCAATAACCTACAGATATTGAATTCTTTGTATGACGTACTTCTTATAGCAGGAATGCATTGGTAATAGAAAACAACAGAATTATTGCTGGATGCAAGGGCGGATCCAGCCTTTGTGTCAGGGGGGAGTCGCGTACTTATTTATATCCAGCCCCGGATCAAAAATTTTAAAAGGAGGCTGTAGAGTCGCCTTCATGGAAAAAACTTTCAACCATTAAAATTTTAGGATTTTCGTAATTTTAGCTAAAACATGAATTTAAGTGAATGTTAGAGCTTTAGATTTTCTCTTTGCAGAATATTAATGTACCGAAATAGTTAGTAACAAAACCTATACACCAAAAAAAAAACAATATATACCTAATGGCGCGAGGGAAGCGAGCGCGAATTTTTTTCTCAGTTTTGGCTTTGTATTAACTACAGAATAGCTGCTTACAACATGCGCCCACTACATAGAAGAAGGGTAGAAAGATAAGCGCGAACGAAGCGAGCGCGAAAATTTTTGGACTGTTCACTAACAAACTGATTAGATTAGCTATCCACAAAAGCATAGATATTCCGTGACAAAAGTGTACGTATTTATTTGAGCGCAACCTGTTCTTGCGGCGTCTAGAGCGGCTAATAGTAGACGCTTTAGCGTAAATAACTAAATATAAATAAATAACTTATTCAAGCTATGGTAGCCCTACACCTAGATGGCAATGAAATAGAGGTTGAGCGCGAGCGAAGCGAGCGCGAATTTTTTTGGTATGTTTTAACAAACCCAGTTTTTATTTACTTTCTTGAGTTTTATGAGCGTTTTGAGCAAAGACATTTCTATACTGACGTGTTTTGAGTGAAATATTGTTTTTCCATTCCAATTTTCAAAAAACGAATTACCTACTCAACTTATGTCAACTAATATCTATGTTGATGGTTAGCTAGATGGTAGAAAGTAGTTATTTCTGTTGTTGATGGTTAGCTAAATATTCAATCGACAGTGACGCGACGGGGAGATTGGAGAAGAGACTCGCGGCGCGGGCGGTGCGCCAAAATCAAACTTTAAATCGCGCGAATATTATTCACATTGAACAAAATTACTAAATTGAACTCGCATCCGAACCAGTTGTTCGGATGCGAGTTCAATTTAGTAATTTTGTTTGTATCTTGTAACAACATACATACATTAATTCATTCAATGAACATTCATTTAGTAAATTATGTAGGTACCCAAACAAAAAACTGTGTTTTACCTAGACCCAGGGGGGGTCATGGCCCCAGGCCCCCCCCACTGGATCCGCCCTCGGCTGGATGAGGGTTTTTCGCTATTGAACAGAATTATGGTAATTCTGTAAATCTGAATTCAATAGATTTTGTAAAAAAATGTATATTCTTTTTGTTACCCCTTCGTTCGGTGTCCACATTTTTATTGTAAAACCGTGCTGGTGTCCATCTCAATTGACATACTTTGTTAAGTGGTGCTATTTGACATGATGTTACTTATTATAAACATAATGTAAACATTCAATTGGCCTTATCTAGGAATGTTGTTAAATAACACAGTTGGCCCACAGTAAATTTTAATAAGCTATTTGAGGTCCTACATTTTTGTTCACATGAATCGATAAAATATAGGGATCAGCAGATTATTTTTACATCCAAATCAAATAATTGCTGACAATATTGAAGAGGAACAGAAGATTGACGAAGAAGAGAAACCAAGAGTAGAATCCAATCATACCTTAAGTAAGCCATGGAAAAAGCATAATACAAGTTGAGACACCTGAATTCAACAGCTTCAACCAGTGGGCCTAGTACGAGTTTCACACTTACGAATACTTTCATCGTTTTCGTCGACTTTCATTCATAAATCAGTAGCGCCCCTGGCGGATACGAGGAGGAACTACAGATTTATTAATGAAAGTCGACGAATACTTTGAAAGTATTCGTAAGTGTCAAACTCGTACTAGGCCCCAAGTTCTCAAATAGATGCACAACTTGAACTTTCGACAGCAGGTTGCAGAGGCTCCCATAAAACCGGCCATGTTGAGCCGGACTCACGCAGTAAGGGTTCCGTACCACCCATCGACCTGATACCCCATTGAAACTGATTTAATTTACGAGAGTTTATCAAAAGACATCAACGACGTACGCGAAATGTGAATTTTTGCATCTCTTTCTTACATATGTCTATGTTTGCCCTATTTTTAGTATTTGTTGCTAAATTTGCAAGTTTGACGCTGGAATATATTACCGTTTTGAACATTGAGCAGGAACAAAAACGTTGAAAAAAATGCATGTTTTTCGAGGTTAGTTGTATGGGAACCCCCTTTGGTTTTAGGTTTATTTTTATTTTTAGTATTTGTCGTGACACACCTTACAGCAACACATATTCTGTGAAAATTTCACCAGGTTATCTATTACCGTTACGAAGATACAGCCCTGTGACAGACAGACGGACGGCGTAGCGAGAGTAATAGGGTCCCGTTAGCACCCTTTGGGTACGGAACCCTAAAAATGGAACAGCCACTGATTTCTAGGAAAAGAGGACGCCCTTCTTCTGTCCAAGCAGTCCAATAAATACACCTTCTAGTACCGCAAAACGGCGTGTACGCACTGGGACTGAAATGAGACTCATTATACCCCTTCAGGAGTTAAGTGAGTGAACCCTTCCTCGGCACTAGCCAAAAATTTCATGTTCCTTGACAGGTTTAGGCTGGGCGTATAATTGTCTTCAGGTAATCACGGAACACGGATATCACTCGTAGATATATATATATCCTAGTCCAACTCTACATCTCATCATGTCATAACTACCATGTACCGGACATCTAACTTGCGCTTGCGCTGCTATACACCCCGGAAGCACGGAGCGTGAGAATACCAACACACGTAATCACACGATTACGTTACGATTATGATTCCTTGCGGGTAGCCAAGTTGTAATTAGTGCAACTAGTAACACGAGAATTCTGTGGATAAGCGTATAAGGCGTAATGAGTCTGCTGTTCCACTGCTGGAATTTTGATTTAGAATAGAATATTTATCGGGCACGGGCCTCTTCTCAAAATGAGAAGGACTTAGGTTAAATGATTATGTTATGGTTATAGATTTTCAATTTAGCTACTTTTATTGCTTAAATATAATTTAAATATAACTTTATACACATCTTAATACCTATCTACCTATATTAATCAATCAACTCAGCCTATCGCAGTCCACTGCTGGACATAGGCCTCTCCCAAGTTGTGCCACAACGCTCGGTCCTCTGCCTTCCGCATCCAGTCCCCCCCAGCCACGTTCTTTAGGTCGTCGGTCCACCTGGCAGGGAGGCGCCCTACGCTGCGTTTGCCGATACGCGGTCTCCACTCAAGGACTCGTCTGCTCCAACGGCGATCGGTCCTTCGACAGACATGGCCAGCCCACTGCCACTTCAGCTTACTGATCCTACAAGCTATGTCGGTCACTCCGGTTCTTCTCCGGATAATCTCGTTACGGATTTTATCCTTCAAAGACACTCCAAGCATAACTCGCTCCATAGCTCGCTGAGCGACTTTAAATTTGTGGACTAGCCCAACTGTCAGTGTTCGCGTCTCGGCACCGTAAGTCATGACAGGCAGGACGCACTGGTTGAAGACCTTTGTCTTCAAACTTTGCGGTATAGGCGACGAGAAGACTCGGCGAAGTTTGCCAAATGCTGCCCAGCCCAGACGGATCCTTCTGTTGGCTTCTTTCTTTTTTATATAAATATGTACAAAATACATATTAAAATGTAACTATTTTGTTATTTTTTAACGCATTTACTCATGCGAAGCGAAATCTAAAGATTTAAATTGTGGAAAGAAAAAAATCGCTCACGAGCAGACTCCTGCGACTCCTGGCTCAGTACGCCAGTGCTTTAGCCACTAAGCTATCGTGAACACTGCTCGTGGTATTGAAATTAGCCTCCACTATGATACGTCTTTTGGGTGACGTCAGCTATATCTTATTAAGAAACAGTGTTTCTTAACCGACTCGACTAACTTTGCAGTTAATCTAAAGTCGTATAGAAATGCCTACCCTTACTAATTAAAAGACGTACCATAGTAGAGGATAATTTCGATACCACGAGCAATGTTCACGGTAGCTTAGTAGCTAAAGCACTGGCGTACTGAGTACTGAGCCAGGAGTCGCAGGTTCGAATCCTGCTCGTGAGTGTTTTTTTCTTTCCACAATTTAAATCTTTAAAATATAACACAAAAAAAAGGTGGACTTAGGCGTCGAAGAACTCCTCCACGTCACTGTCATTCGGAAACGTGCCCAGGAGACTGGCAGAATTGCCAAGTTGAATGGCAACGCTTATTCTTTACCCAAAGAACAAGCCAGCCTTCTGGTCACACGGAGCGTCGACCAGTCTCTTAGATATTTTCTTGAAAAGGAGCCGTTCATTTGGACCCCATGGCCTGAGCGTTTCAATCCCAAACGGCTCAAAATCATAATAACCAATGAAGTTGCAATATATGCGCCGCTCTTGATGGTCTCCGCAGCTGCAGCGGCAGCGCAGGCACAGCCTGCCGAGTTAGGAAGCTGGGATGGAGCAAGGGTGTCGACACCCTTGTGCGGAGGTAAAATACTACAACTATAATTTTGCAATGATTTGCGGGCCAGCCATGATTTGAGGAGATTTTATAATTGTGGCACCAGCACTTACTTTTAGTTCTGGTTCTAAAGTAGTGAAGTGTCAGTGTATGTTAAAAATTTGCTATTAGCATAAATAATATTATGCTAATGTATGTATGTACCAGTGGCGTGCATTGCATATAGGCAATTAGGCAATACCTACTGCCTTCCTCATTCAAATTCAATAGTGGTGTAAGTTATTATATTTTTTTCACAGTACGATGATTATGTATCTTAAAATAGACCTATTAATGCTAAATTAATCTTCCTACATCAAAAAATCAATAACTTACACCACAATTAAATTCAAGTGAAGTAGGCCAATGCACGCCACTGGTATGTACATATATCATTAATCTGTGGCCATTAGTCTATGTAGGGATGCGTGGGCAAGGTTGGAACATTTTACGGTAGATTTAAAAAAGACACCTCTCTTGAACGACACGCTTTTCATTTAATGTACCTATATTCTATATATACCTACTATCTACTCCTCAATATAATTCATCTCATCGACTTTTGTTAAAAATGTTATAAACTCCATTTAAAGTAAGAAAGAAAATAGAAAAACTTTTATTAAGAAAAGATCTTTAAATTACTACACTACTTACAAACTTACTACTACTACTACACTACTACTACACTACTACTACTACACTACTTATTTATTTTCGTTTTAATAAAAAAATGAAGTTTTATTTACAGAAAATATTTATGAATAATCTCTATAAACGAAATATCTGAAACAATACAGTAACAATACAATGTTTGCCAGTTCGCTATGGAGCAGCCGACTCCTAGATAATTCTGACGGACGGATCCAGCTCACGGACACGAGACGCACGGATGTATTGATCATCGCAGACCTTCGACTGAGTCCCGGTGCACTGCTCTGACATAGATTCTATTACAGATTTAGCTAGCCTAGCTTGAATTATATAGGGAGCCTATTTAGATTAGATTAGTTTAGTTTAGGGGTATAATGCCTCCCTGGTGTCACGTCTCCGCGGTAGTAACAACACTATCCTCAGTGAGTTCGCAGATCGGTGGGATTCCCCGATGATGTGGAGATTGGTGCAGCTCCACACTGTTTTAAATAAAATTGTGTACCAGATTTATACTTAATAACACTAGATATTAAGTAAATTGCTACTAACACTACTATGGACTCTGAAATAAACATTTTTTAACAAGACTAGCAGAACTTAGAATAATTTACGAAATTAGAAAGAAGACGCAATAGATATGGTATACATTCTTATAACTTTATTTGTGGAATATACAAAAAAAATTTTTTTTTTTCTAAAATGTTATCATTAATAATAAAGTTCCAGAAAAAAAGTAAAGGTGGAAAACTCCCGAAAAACTGCTGTTTCATACAGCTGTGTGTAAGCGCGTGTGCTGGCTGTGTCGAACAGCAAAATGATTCCTGATTTCAGGGTTTATCTCATAGTAATATTAGTATTCCTGGAAAAGAAACAATGTTTCTATTAAAATTTTGCTTGTTATGTATATTCTAAGCAAATTTTTTTTTAATTAGTATTGTACAGGATGGCGAAACGAGTTAAAGGCCCATCTGATGTTAAGTGGTTACCTTTACCTATAACAACTGCAATACCACCTAGGCTGTTGCCTAAATGGTACCACAAGTCGGTTCGCCAAACTGAGACATGAAGATGGAAAGTCTCATGTGATTGTAATTTTTGCTCTTTATAAACTGTAAGACATTTATATACTTACTATGTTTTCAAACAAATAAATATATTCTAATCTATTCTAAAAATTGTTCAAAATGATGAGTCGAGAGGTAAAATAGCCCCTCTGAGATTAATACCCCCTTTCGGATTAGAACCCTCTTTCGTATTACCCATTTCCCTACCAGATTTCTCATACAGAAAGACTTCTATCACTCAACTATCGACCAACAGTTTGGTCTATAGTCTGTGAGGTTCTAAACGGTAATGCAAATTGCGTTCGCCAAACTGAGACCTGAAGATGGAAAGTCTCATGTGATTGTAATTTCACCGGTACCCGTACCCTTCGCACCGAAACACAGCAATGCTAGCATCACTGTTTTGCGGCAGAAATGGATATGGTAGTAGTACTTCCCTACACGAGCTCTTTCTCGAGGAGTTATATCACCTACTACTACCAAAATTTGAAATTAAGATCCGCTTACGAGAAAAGATTGGCACATTGCTCGCAGAACGGATGGCCGATGGTGCAGTAAAGTTCTGGAGTGGCGACCGCGTACTGGAAGGCGCAGCGTGGGTAGGCCCCCCACAAGGTGGACCGACGACCTGGTGAAGGTCGCGGGAATCCGCTGGATGCGGAAGAGGTCGTTGTGGCGATGCTTGGGGGAGGCCTATGTTCAGCAGTGGACGTCTTTCGGCTGAAATGATGATGATGATGATAATGAGAAAGTATTTGTGACATTTTCTGAAATTTTGAGAATCAAAAGCTGACGTATAAGTTAGTTGATCTGAATTAGTTTTGTAATATTTTTTTCAATATGATTTTAGTTTGGCTTAGAAAAAGATATGATTTTTTTGATCTGTGCATGTTAAAATAATTAGTTTTTTTCTTTATTTTCTTTAAACCTCTCTCATGCCCAACTACTGAAATTCCCGTAAGCCAGGATTTACAATGGCGACTAACAGAATAATGCCTGCCGTGACAATGAAGCTCAGTGCATCCTAGGGACATAAATAAACTGTCTTGAAAATGCAACCCGCAACAAAATTATTCAAAAAAGAAAATTACTTTTATTTTCCTCCGTGTCAAGAGGAAAATCTGTGAAAGCAGGTTTACATTTCTAAAAGATAAAGACCATCTTCAAATAACGTTTTCCTAAAAATAAGACCAAGGTAAGGCTCATCGCCCCTCACTGTACTCAGCATACTGCACACTTGTACAATGTACAGCCCAGACAAGCAGATGCGAGAGTGCCGATCGCGCGTTTATGTCTTTTGTTCGCCATTACTTCACGTGTATGTGGTAGCCGCATTTCTTTACACGTTTTATAGATAGAACTATTCACGCTGCTGTTCTTGGGCGTTCAATATCCAGGTATGCGGCGGACCTAAGGTAGCTGCCCTGGACATCGTACCCTTATCTCTGCTACTATCCAACAGACCAGGTAAAAAAAGATAAAGATCATATTATATTTTTTGTCAAATATGCGTTTACATACAAATTAAGCATGCAAGATGTTAAAATAAAAGAAGCACTTAGGTACATGTTATACGTACAGGGTGTAGTGGATTAGTAGGCGTTTGCCGTGGAGTGGGACACTTAGGCCACACAACACATAATACTCGCTTAGGCTTTTAGTTAATAATCAACTCAGCATATCGCAGTCTACTGCTGGACATAGGCCGCTCCCAAGTTGCGCCACAACACTCGGTCCTCTGCCTTCCGCATCCAGTCCCCCCCAGCCACGTTCTTCAGGTCGTCGGTCCACCTGGCTGGGGGGCGCCCTACGCTGCCTGTTTGCCGATTCGCGGTCTCCACTCAAGGAATCGTCTGCTCCAGCGGCCATCGGTTCTTCGACAGACATGGCCAGCTCACTGCCACTTCAGCTTACTGATCCTACAAGCTATGTCGGTCACTCCGGTTCTTCTCCGGATAATCTCGTTACGGATTTTATCCTTCAAAGAAACTCCAAGCATAATTATCACACCACCTGGGGAGGCGGTGTGGGTATGTAGGACTCGCACCCACTAAAAACTCCGCCGTGTGCGTACTCTCGCCTTGAGTGGACGGGCCACGAGAACTGCATTGCATGGCATTCGCGACCCATCCAAGCTGAATTGCCTGCCCTAGGTAAACGTATTCCGTTACAACTACGAGCGCCGACCCTTCGAAGAATATTGGCCTCGGCATGCATGACATGCATATTGAACATGACTTTAGTCTTGTCCAGATTCATGCCAAGACCGACACGTCGAGAGGATCCGTTTAAGCTGTGCAGCATTTCACCCAGTTGTTCCAGCGACTCAACCATTACAACGATGTCATCGGCAAAACGGAGATGTAAGATGTTCTCGCCGTTAACGTTGATACCCTGTCCAGTTCAGTCCAGCGTCTTGAAGACGTCCTCCAACGCGTTAGTGAACAATTTCGGGGATATTACATCCCCTTGTCTCACCCCTCTGCGCAGTTGGATAGGCTTCGTCTTTTGGTGCTGGAGCTGAACAGTCATGGTAGCAGCGTTGTATAGGCATCTCAGCATCTCTATATACCGTTCATCGATATGACATCGCTGAAGAGCATCCAAACTGCCCAAGTTTCGATATTAATAGTTAATGATAATAAATGTAAAACAAATGTATGACCTGATAAGGAACACAATTATCTGCTCCAGAACATAAAAAAAACGTGCGAGTCAAACTCACGCAGTTAAGGGCTGCCCCTAGACTTCACCACCCGTGGCGCGTGGCCCAATCGCCTCCTCCCCTAGATCCGGGCCTGCATAAATCTTATTAGGGAGATGTCTTTAACCAGCAGCGGAATACACTACTGTTGAATATGATGATGACACAAAACGTATCAGATTATTCTGCAGAATACGTCGTGTATACAGTTTTATGCAGCATTTTACATAAAATTTCATTCACTTTGTGTCTGCACTCTGCGCCAGGGTCACAGAGTCACAAGACTTGTAAACTGTAATCACCAATTTACAAACCATCCAATAGATTTAAGATATTTAAACTTGTGGAAAGAAAAATTAATTCACTCTCACATTCAAATTCAAAACATAACATAACATCACGCCTGTATTTCCCCGAAGGGGTAGGCAGAGGTGTATAGTACCTACACCCACATTTCGCCAGTTATGTTATAGTCCCATGTAATAGGGGGCGAGCCTATTGCCACTAACCGGGCACAAATCCATACTCCGGGCTGCTACTGAGAATTTCCTAATGGAAAAACCCAATAACACTTTGCCCGACCCGGGAATCGAACCCAGGACCCCACGCTCAGCAGTCGTGCTTGCGACCACTGGACCAACGGTTTTTTAATTCAAATAAACCTAATTACAGGCCCTTTTGAAACGTCAGGCTCTAGTTGTTTAGTTCCAAATTGTGGGTCTTATGGAGAAGAACCGGCAACGAACTCCATAGATATACTTTTTTTTATAGTTAATTATTTATTACATCAAATTCATTCAAAAAATGTCAGAACTAAACAAAAAGATTAAAAGTGAGAATATTGCCTTTAGAAGTAAGCCTAAAAAGTCATAGTATGTAGGAGCTGACCACAGTCCTGGCAGACGGCACCTGTTTACGAGCATGAGGCGAGCATCAGTCATACATCAGTCATCGCTTAACTTAACCATATTGAAGGGAACTTAACGACCATGTCAATGTCAGCATGACATCGAATTTAACTTGCACTTTGAATACGTCTTCATCCACACTTTATAACTTAAAATTTCGCTTCACATGCGTTAATGCGTTAAAATAATATAATAAAAAATAAACTTCCACGTTGTACCGTGAGGTTCTGAGTGCGAATCGTTGTTTCACTGAGATTTACTGTTGGGATATTTTCAATAACCTGTGGTTTGTTACAGCAACATCTCTAAGGGACAATCCCGCATCCACCCCGGGTGGCAACCTTAAAGGGGCTTAAGCGTAGCCAACTGGGCCTGACTTACTCTAAGAGGCTCAGGCCGAAGAGACATTTTGAACAAGAAAATCACAGAAGCTAATTAAAAGATCAGCAGTTTTAAAAATGCCGAGGAATTATCAAGGGATTCTATATCTTTTAAGTAATCGAAATCTCCAAAATACATACTTAGGTTCTAAAAAGGTCATTGTGGTCAGGCTTTTGGTTAAGTTAATCATACACGTAGCATAAGAACAAAAATCAATTTCCATTCAGGTACATTTAAACTGCCAATAAAGTAAATATTATAATAAAACTAAGTTTAACCGGATTAAATCGCGTATATTATTTAAATTGGTTTTCCTGACGTTTCGAAAGCTTAGATACAGATATTTCTAAAAAAAATATTTAATCTACCGTACAATATTAAAATATTTTTTTAGAAATATCTGTAAAGACGATTGTCATCTTACGGCCAAAATTAATATCCAATCTATCCACGATTTACCCTACTAGAGATAGAAATTTGACATATTTTGTACTTATTCATTTCAATTCAATTCAATTCTCTATTTGCGTGAATATTGATACATAGATGGTAAAAAAAAATTGTATTGGTATAATATTCCGCCTGAAATAGGGCATGCAAACATTGAGCTTATGTCAATTTCCTATCTCTAGTAGGGCAAATCGTGGATAGATTGTATATTAATTTTGGCCGTTAGTCTACCTCCGACCACGAAATGCTGCAAAGCTTTCGAAACGTCAGGAAAATCTATTTAAATAATATACGCGATTTAATCCGATGTTAAACTTTGTTTTATTATAATGTGTAGTGATCGCGAAAACCTAAGCAGTTATTAAAGTAAATATTGTTTCTGATCATGATCACACAATATAACATCAATTAACAAAAACACATTAAACCTCAATGGATGGAATAGGTCAGAAGACAATTCTATGTGATATTGAAGACACCTAGCACAAAGGAAATGCTGCTTGTGCATGTGCACCCGCCAAACGAGACGACCGCACAAAGATTTATAAAAGCTCGTAACTTGGAAAATGACATTTTATTTTAATAGTTTGGAGGCTATAATCTTCCTAAGTATGCCTCCGGTTGCTAAGCAACCGGGCAGTACGAGTGCAACATCATGGATGTCTTTATCAATGTCTTACGGCTGTTGCATAACGTGTGCGGTCATTGACCGGCAGCGCACCGCGCTCCCCGCGCACACTGCTATCCCTCCATGTCGTCACCACGATAGGTTAAGGTCGCGTCCAGATGAGCGGACTTATAGACGCGCCTCACGTGACAAATAGATCAAGTTCATGGCATCAGCTGACGGCTTATCGATCATACATCAAACATCACGCACATCAATGAGGAAGCTTACATAATTTTGTTAGATTTTGCTGTATCTAGGTGAACGATAGGCGAGTGACGAGAATATTTTGTTGATATTATTCGAAAATTGGTATTCGCGTTCACATTAGGATTATGATAATTGGGTAGACAATAACATGAATTTGAAACCAAATAACAAAAAGTTTTATTTATTTTCCGCGTTTCATAAACATTTCATAGATCTCAATTCAGTACAATTCTAGAACGTCCGTTTCGTTTAAAATAGGTACTATTCAAGTAACTCTAACATGTTTGCACAGATAGGAGGCAAAGGTTTTCGTGTTTGAAAAACTAGAACGCAACCTCCAATACATATACCATCACCATACATGTACATGTAAAGAATTATTGTGGTGCAACTTAGAGGCCTATGTCCAGCAGTAGAATGCGGTAGGCAAAGTTGATGCAATCATGCCATCAAACTCACAGTAACACTTTTGTTTGTCAAAAATATCTAAGAAGAACGAAGATCACCTAATATTTTGTCAAACACGTAACATTTTACATCACCTTGGTCTGTTCAGCAGTGCATCAAGCCCACCTCAAGTTTTCTTCAAACTTAATTCGCGGGAAGCTTGTCTGAACGAGTCTTTACGTATTTGCAATGACTTCCGAGTAAGGAACTAATGGTTTCTATAAATGCTGCAGGCTGATCTAGCTTGCAGCTCGACTAAGTTGTTTCAGCACACAGCGCAGCAAAATGTACTATAACAAGTAATAACAACCTATTTAAAACCCAGTTCGCGAAGCTAGGAAGACGTCTAGACAAAGATCATCGTCATTCTAAGGATGCAAATTATAAAGAATTTTCAACAGTTCCCACGCTCATCTTCGCGTGTTGTTATATGTATTGCATGTTTTCAAACACGTACATCACCGCCACCTCACGCTCTGAAACCCATAATTGACTAATTGTCTCGCTCTATTTTTATTTCGTCAACAATTTCACTTTTAAGTAATCTGATAACCATTTCAACACTCAATACTCAACAGTTCTAAGAACAACAAAATGTTCTACAATTTTCCTAAAACATAAAAATCTCTAAGCAACGTCGCTTTCGCCGTGAAAACGATCGAACATGCGACTTTATACCTCGATATCATTTCCACTGCTGAGCGTGCTTGGGAATTGGAGACTGGAGTTATTTCTGAAGGAGCGATGTATATAAAATAAGTTGGAAGTCCATAAAATTTGCATTATAGTGTAATAAGTCGGTAATAAATACCTAACGGTACGGGCACGAGGCGTTCGAATACTTCGAATAAGCTAATTTTCACCCACGACTTCGCTTCCGCAACTTAGATCTTTGTTTGATTTCACTGTTACTTTACGATTTATACGAGAAGTGTATTATTGTATAATGTTTCAAAATGTCTCAGCCAAAGACATTTCCATACTTACGTCAGTATAATACCTTTATGGTCTCAGCTGTGTTGGAGCAAAGATCATCAAACTTATTAATTTATTCAGAATGTTTTGTTGTTTACTTGTGAGTCCGCAATTAAGTTGGCATGTTGGTAAGTATGTGTAAGTATTTCTTTTAAATTAAGCTTGTGAATATTATCAGTTTATATTTCCTTAGAATAACGTCAAATACTGATTAAATCTCGATATGAAAATTTATCTCCTTTTCACTATCCGAGCCTAAAGTCCCAATTATGTTAGGGTCGGCTTCAAGTCTAACCAGAAGCAGCTGAACATCAATATTTTATACGAAGCGATTGCCATCTTACCCCCACCGCCTGGGTAAATACCAACATCCTAAGATTAGACCAGTTGTCAGACCCTTAAAACGACTACCATTGATATATTTGTATGGAAACCGGAACCGACAGCTGTTAAGCTCTCCAAAAACTCATCTCCTAACATGTAAAATATCGCTAGACTGTAGTTTTTTTAATTCGTGTAGACTTCTATGTTGAATTTGTTTTGCCAAAAATAAACGGATTTACCTAAACTTAAAAAATCTAAATGGTTTTAATTTTTATGATAAGCAGAGAGGTAAGAGTTGGGGTGCATTAAAAAGAGCCTCCACGAGTGACGATATTTAATTGATCGTCCGGCGCACCCTGGGCAGTCAGTCCTACTACCAACCTGCTGACTGGCTAATCTTTGTCCCACGGCATGAGCTATTATCATCATGTCGACACGATAGTAAAGATGCATTCAAAACCTCATTCCAGAGGTATTAGACAGACTGATCCAGACCTACCATCATCATCACAAAGTAGCAGTCAGCAGTATACGTTCCCTTTCATCGAGATAAATCGAGATCTAGTACAAGGACACAGAAATTGTCCCTTGGCCTTACAGCTGTAGGCATAGGGCTCCGATAGCATGATGCATTCCCGGAACCCCCTCCCCCACCTATTGGGCTAAAGACAGCTACCAAGGGGATTTTAGTGAAGTAAAAACCCTTTTCAAAGATTCGTCCTCGTTGCAAAAAAAAAGCTACGTTTCCTGCTGGACCTGAGCTTCCTTAAATGGATCCAGAGAATGTTATTGAGGGAATATTACCACGATACACTTGGCCACACTTGGCTTAGGCAAATCAGTATACCAACCCATTTACATACATAGCCAACAATTACCATAATCCCGAGAGCAAACTGAATATCAAAACAGTGTATAAACGTCATACGATCTAAGTGCTGAATTTTACATCAGATTAAAGTTGTATCACAAAAACTGACAATCAGTATGCTGAAATTGACTAGTGAAACTAGCTGCCTGGATACCTGAAAAAACGTATTTTCAAAGCTTTTGGACTATTCAGTGTTAATCACTTCCTGAAGGGAGGAACCTGAACTGAACCGAACCATACGGAACTGAACCATACGGAAGTTGAGAGCAACGTCCGTACACTCACATAAGTAATTACATAAATCCTGTAATCTTACACATAGAACTAGGCAGATCCGATAGACTAGGTTGTGAGGTAACATTCGCATAACAAGTGTGACGTGTTATCGGCGCTTACGCATGTAGCAGTAATAACATAAACACAACACACCTTGTTTCGGCGGCGGCGGCGGCGCTTGCTCTTTGCTCTCGAAGAACGTGAGCGCGAAATTGTCGCCTGTCTCTATGGCGAGGGGCGGCGATGCGCGCACGCAGGACGCGGGTCGACCGCTCCACACGTCCATATTCCGAACATGTCCGGCGTGCTTCGGCTGTCGTCGGCTCGCGTCCGCCGGCCCTCGATACGACCCGCGCACTGAGCTTTCTCGAGCTTGACTGCTTATGCCTTCGGAATAAGTGGCCGCTGCCGGCGTGCGCCCGCGCACCGCACCGCTAAACGGAGCAGTGAGAGTTTTTTGAATTCGGTATGGTGTCTTTTTTGTGGCCACATACATACATAAACAAGAAGTGCTCACGCTTGTTATAGACTGCTGTGTTTTGTGTCTTATGGCGGAGGCTTCACGCTCTCTGGCAATACTAATAGATAACAATGATTTAATGAGCGATTAAATCATTATTACCGATGATTGATGACAACGACTACGACTCCATAGGATATTAATGCTAGGAACTAATTAATGTAGTACTGACATTTATTTTCAGACATGAAATAAAAATAATCACTTGTACTTTCGGTATACTAAATCTAACAATCCGGTCCAACCAATAAGCTAAATATTTTTGTTACAATCAGCTTTATCTTGCGTGGAGAAATCCTCATGAACTCACTCAGCCTGGGGAAGGCGGAACCAGTGTCGGACTCTTACCAACTAAAACCAACACGGTGATCCTCAAACTATTTTTGGCTGGAGGCGTGGGATATACTCTGCATTCGCCAACCACCACCGACAGGTCCCGGCTCACCACTTTTAGGCGAGCCCCTACTCCCGTGCGGCCTAACGTCAGCCGCACCCTCCTCGCAGTGTACCATTCGCAACACTGACGCGGGCCTTGACTAGTTGGGCGGCGGACTACCCCGATTCCGCCATCCGCTGGCCCTATGCTCCCGTACTTTTTATAGAAGAATTCTTCCTTGCGGTCCAGGCGGTGAAGCCAAGACCCTCGGTCCCAATAAGAGCCATAAGCATACAAACAGAACCACATCACTCCTACTGGGGTTACGATGTAGACGGGAGCAGGGCGCTGCCTACCCAGTGGCAGGGTAAGTGCATAACGGACCCATCCCTGCTCCTCCACTGTGCCCTCTGCTAACATCAGTGGGATACGTGGAGCAATGCCTCATTGGCTCAGGTTTGGGCCCTCCCGTGCCAGAACATTCGCCATGGACAATAAGGTCGCCCGAAGATAAGTTATTGCCTGTGCCTAGGGTGCATCAGTTTTGTTCTGTGCTGTTCCTTCCAGACTTATCGAGAAGGACCAGCACCATCTCCTGATGCAATCAATGTAACTCCCTGTGGGTTCAATTAATGAGAGCGTTGGTACCCATAACACAAGTTAAATCTTACATTGGGTACCAGAGTTCAAACAAACACTTCATACCCACCAGAAAATTTGTATCACCATTGATGTGAAATTTAAAAAATCTTTATTTATTATTTATTTATGTTACATTTACAACTTTTTTTTTATAATAAGTTGAGACCGACCGAAAATATATTTTTATTTTCAGGCGAAAACGAAACCGAAACCGAATAAGACCAAAAAATAAGAACATGTAGGTACCTACTGCTTCTTTGATATCTATAAATTTTTGTTTGGTAAAAGTACTATAAAATGAAATACCATCAATTATATTATCAATCTTTTAATCATTAAAGCACCTTTATTCTTTTATGTTTTGTTGATGAGTCAGACTCCTCATGAATACCCTTCGTCTGGGGAAGGCGGAGGAGTATGTCAGACTCCTACCGACTTAAACTACACAGTGGCCGACCTCAGCACAAAATACAGGAGCTCCGGGAACTCCTGTGGACCACGCCCGTGCCTTTCCGGTTCTATGGCATTGGCATGTTCCGGGAAAACAGTGCTGTCCACTCCATAGCAGGACAGGACGCGACCACCACGTACTGCTGTCCTCCCCACCTCGAGTCCCCCACTAGGCGTCACTGTGTCTATCCTTTGCACTTGACCGATTTCCAAAAACATAATACAAACTTACTAAACATGACTGTTTGATATACGGCTATTTAGCTTTTTGTGCCACGAATTTAGTTTAAATATTTTAAATCAGTTTCCGTCGCCGTTTCACCAATAGCTTACATAGTAAGTTTATACTTGTAGCAAAAAAAGTGTGGTCTAAAATATGTACAGGAATAAATTGTTTTTTGGGTTAGCAACGTTATATTTTACTAGCTGATGCGGCTTCGCTCGCGTAAATAGTTTTAATATTTGATGTATCCAAATGTATGTATGTATTTGCTTTCGTTGTAAGGATAGGAACTTTGCCTTTTTTATCATTTGAAGAATATAAAATGTGTGTCAAATGTCACCCGTGGAAGATTTTTCATAGAAACTTTTACAGTCCTTTTTTACCCCCGTCGGTTTTAATTTTCGATAAACCCAAAAATACGTAATTTATGAATTGATTTAAAGATTATTTATACCAAGTTTGAACTCGATCAAGCCACGTAATAATATTCTCCCCTACAAACTTCAACACCTCACTGCACCCTATTTTATTTATTAGTAGCTTTGGGAAAACGAAAATTGTGTATTTTATTATTTATTTTAAAGATAATTTTTCCCAAGTTTTGAGTGAATCGATCCAGGAAAAAGATTTGTCATACAAACTCTATCACCTTATTTCACCCCCTTAGAATTTCCAAAAATCCTTTCTTAGTGGGTAATTGCGTTAGAAGAGGAACCTACTGTCCAAATTTCATGATTCTAACGTAAGTAGTTTCGGCATTGATGAATCAGTCAGTCAGGACATCTGTCTTTATAAGTATAAGATTGTACATTATTTATATAAAATACAACTTCATCATCATCATCATTCCAGCCGAAAGACGTCCACTACTGGACATAGGCCTCCCCCAATAAGGGGGGGATATGCCATAATCGCCACGCTTGGCAGGCGGGTTGGCGATCGCAGTTGGTTGGTTAAATACTCAGAGAACGCTGCTGCCCATCCTCTGGTGAATCCCTTAGTCGCCTTTTACGACACCCATGAGAAGAGATAAGGGTGGTGCTATTCTTTAAGTCACGGACGGAAAATACAACTTGTAGGTACCACATGAACATAATTATTGTGACTTATTAGTCTATAAATACTAATATACGATGTTGTAAAATACACATAATTTGGTTAAATTTAAATTCGAATTAAATTCCAATTTTTTATATTAGGTATTTGATGTCAGATGTCTTCTTTAATTTACTTTTTTTTTTTCTTGTGCGCGTAAATTTCACTTTAAAGATATACAGATGGGAGGGACCAGCTGAAAATCAGTGCTGTGCATACCTACATGCACAGCAAATACTGAGCTGGATCCCTTGCCACACATATTATGTTGTATGCATGTTGTGTTCGCATTAATTAGTCCTGTTACCTTTGCATGTAATATGTATATTTTGTGTATGTGTGGCAAAATAAATGGTTTAAATACTTTAAATGGTTTAATATCTTATATTGAAACCAAAAATAAGAATTTGCCTTCATGCAGCAGAAAGGACACCAGTTTAATTTAGATCACTTAGATGCTGGAATCTTGACCCCTGCGCTAGTCTAGTCCTCTTAAAGAACGTCACAGTATAAATTATAAAAATTAAAACCAAAATACATGTTGAAGTTGAAACAATCTTGGACGAATAAAAAAAGGCGGACAGAAACTCGCTAAACAAAAAGTGAGGAATCCATGGTAAGACGGCTCGTTTAAAAGTACGGGCTGGCACGCACACATGCACACCCATAATAAGTCAAAAAGCCGCGATTACGCAACAAATCTCGTGTGACGGTAGTCATTGTCGTAGTGTCACAATAGTAGTTTATGAAACTGTTGCATAATAGGGGTTATTAAAACACGAGTGTGAGTTTAAAAACCGAGCCGTAGGCGAGGTTTTTAATAGTATCACACGAGTGTTTTAATACCTAATTATGTCAGTTTCATACACTATTTTATCTACACTCATACAATTTTAAATAAAATACCAAAGTCAAAATCTTACTAACATTGTCGTTGTTTTTCTTGATTTCTCTGGTAAAAGATTGTTCGTCATTTACGTTGCTGCATCCAGAAATTCAGGCGGGGTCATATTTTCCTCAGTTCAGTATCACTGCTGTAGTCAGATATTTTTGCCCAGAATAAAACTTTCGACACACAAAACCATAATAATAACGTAAACAATAACAATAAATTTACAAGTAACGATGTCCATATCCAGTAGGCCAGGCGCGCGGCCGCGCACGCGCGCTGGTGCGCGCCTACACAGATAATAAAATATTGTCTGGCGACAACATTATAATCGGAACTAATTTTCTATCCTTGTCAGGATTCCGTCAATCTCTGTTTTATCATACAAAAAATATGCCTGTAAACACTTAAATATAATTAAAAGCAATATGACAATCAAAAGTTCTGCCAAAAACGCGATTTTAAACGATAAAAATTTTCAATGTATGACAAGTGGCGCCACCCTGAATTTTGTGTACTCATTGGTGCCAAACTGTACGACTGCTAAAAAAAAGGTTTGAAAACTCCTTGGTTAGGTCGAAGTGGCATTAAAAACTCCTTAGTTAGGCTGAAGTGTGCGGTTATGGAAAAAAAATTAAATTACCGCATTGTTTTGTTCAGCAAACTGTATCGTAATGAAACTTTTTAAATTCATAACAGGTGCATGTGCGTAAAGTATGTCATTATGACATTACTTTCGAGTTCATAATTCGAATTTTACGATACGAGTGTAGATAAATAAAATAACAATGTATATCTGGTGTGTTAAAATTATGTCGAAATTATAGTGGGTTTAGGAAAAAACGAAGTGTCTTTGTAAGTATCTTTTCTTAGGAGATTTCGTCCGCCATTTTTATTCGTCCGAGGGTACAATCATGTTATTTAATTGTCGTCAGAACCATAAAGGTATTATACTGACGTTAGTATAGAAATGTCTTTGGTCAGAACTACCTAGATACATATTGTCAGTCTTTTTGATAATTAAATAAAAAAAAATTAACAAATAGCTCAGGTAACTTTATAGTCGTTAAAACTCAAGTAATTACTAGCCTGAAGGAGCCTTTCGCGAAAAACTTGGATTTAGGAGTTATGCGATGGGGAAAATAATAAAAAAATTGTTGTATTTCTTTTTTGTTGCAAGCTGTTCAGCTATGTTCTGCTAAACTGTTGCCCGCAGAACGGATGGCCGATGGGGCAGTAAAGTTCTGGAGTGGCGACCGCGTACTGGAAGGCGCAGCGTGGGTAGGCCCCCCACAAGGTGGATCGACGACTTGGTGAAGGTCGCAGGTATCCGCTGGATACGGAGAGCGCAGGAACGGTAGCTGTGGCGATGCTTGGGGGAGGCCTATGTCCAGCAGTGGACGTCTTTCGGCTAAAATGATGATGAATGATGATGTTCAGCTATGTTCCCATTACACCCAAAAAAAGTCAATCGGTTGGTGGAAAGGTATCGCCAGCCCTAATTACCATCAGCGAAAAAAAATTTTTTGTTATAGTATCGTCGCTGGCTTTTTTTCTGCTAAGAGCCTATATATACACACCGGCACAATTAGCGGAACACAAAAAAAGCAGGATTTTAAAATCTTTTACTTGAGGAACTGGCCAGTTATGATATTTCTTTATTTATTGTCAAATTTGAAAATAGAAAATTAGATGACATACACTTTTTTCATTCATTTGTTTTATTTTCCCGAACAATACGTTTTGTCAACTTGTTCGAGTAATAACTACGTAATTGTAATTTTTTTGAAAAATTGCACTTAATGGTTTTTTATAAATTTGTTATTCTATAGGCAATTTTGTTTATTAAAAGCTCTTTATTATGCCTGACTTAACATCACTGGAAATCATTAGGGCTGATGAAATGAGAAGAAATGGCCATACCTACAGATCGATTGCCTCAAGGCTTCGTCGACCAGTATCAACGATTCATTGCAGCATCCAGCGGTACAGGTCGTCTAATTCTCTTGTGAGGAGGAGGGGTCAAGGTAGAAAAAGATGTACATCGAGGCGAGATGACAGTTTTTTACAACTTGGAGTTCGTAGGAATACGCGATTAACGGCTGTACAAGCTCGAAATGAACTGGAAGACGTTCGAGGAGTACGAGTAAGTGAGCGTACAGTTCGCAGGAGATTTGAAGAAGTTGGTTTAGGGTCGTATATACCTGCCAAAGGCCCAAAACTTGAGAGACGTCACCGCGTAAACCGATTAAGCTATGCGCGAGAACATCGTCATTGGGATTTGAACGAATGGCAGCAGGTTCTCTTTACTGATGAGTGCAGAGTTCTTTTAAAACAGATCGATGGGAGACAGCGAATATGGAGACGCAAAGGAGAACGCCACATACAGTCTAATTTTGAACACACAGTGGCTTATGGTGGCGGCTCGATTATGGTTTGGGGAGGGATATGTTTGGGAGCTCGCACGGAGTTAGTGATAGTCACAGGAGGGACCATGACAGCAGATCGATACATCAGAGACATTTTAGAAGAACATGTTGTACCATTTGCCCCATTTATTGGTGACGACTTTATTCTAATGCAAGATAATGCTCGTGCTCATAGTGCACAATCGGTACAGGCATATCTGAGCCACGTAGGTATACCGGTGATGCAGTGGCCAGCAAATTCCCCCGATATGAATCCGATAGAGCATGTCTGGGACTTGCTAAAAAGAAGGGTTTAATCCAGAATGCCACCCCCCAGCAATCTAAATGAACTTGGAAACGCATTACTTGAGGAGTGGGAGCGGTTGCCTCAAGAAATCATCGATAACATAATCTGTAGCATGCCCAGACAAATGGAAACCGTAATCAGAGCAAGAGGGGGAAACACTCGTTATTAATTTTGCTTTAATTTTATTGTTAAATCATTTAATGCTTACTTTTTTTATTTTTTTGTGATGGTTCATAATCATCTAAAAAATTCACTTATTTCAAATTTCTTTATTTTTCAATAAAAAATAACGAAGACTTTTCAAAGTCGTTGTTAAAAGATGTTAATCAATTTGTTATTTTGTGTCTAATTACATTTTCGTCAAATATATGCGTTATTATCTCATAGTCTCACTTTTTTTTCTGTTCCGCTAATTGTGCCGGTGTGTATATAAGAGAAGCAAAAAAAAAAGCTAGCCAAAAAGAGTGGTGGAAGCTTATTGAGAAAAAAAATCGAATTGTCGAAATGCTACATTTTCAAGACTTTTTTTAATAGGTCCTTCCCTACTTTCCTTAATGTAAATAAACCGTTTCGTGTATAGACCCACACAATGGAGTTACACAACTCCACGTCTAAGTGTGTTTTTTACGTACTTCCTCAAAAAAGGCCAGCAACGCCTTGGCGTTGCTAGTGATCTCTATGAGAGTACCTGGGTTACCGAAGTAAGTACTTGGCCCTGTATGTGGTGACCTCAGGGCTGTTTAGAAGCACATGAGCTGCTGTCTCGTCTTCCACCATACAGGCTCTGCACAGTGAAAATGTTAAAGGACCCGTGGCCAGTTACAGTGGCTGTGACTGTACGCAGCTGTTGTTTTGCCAGTTGGAGGACTTATTTACCTGCACACTTAAGAGTGCTCTATACATTTCTCGATGATTTGTGTAGTATATCAACCCACACTAGGCCAGCGTGGTGGACTAAGGCCTTAACAATAAACGAACTAAACAGAAGTTTGATGACGGCGTCTGTGGTCTAGTGGTTCAAGTGTCGGACTGCTGATCACGGGGTCGTGGGTTCGATTCCCATAGGAGACAAATATTTATGTGATGAACATAAGTGTTTGTGTTGGACTGTGTGTTTCTTTTGTACGTATTATAAGATTTATGATTATGTATTTAGGTACCTCTTTAAATTTAAAAGTATACAAGTATTATATCCATTGTCTAGTACCCATCACAGTACAAGCTCTGCTTAGTTTGGGACTAGAAGGTGCTGCGTAAAATGTCCCAAATATTTCTTTAAAAGTGTTCTCTAAGTTTTAGAACAAAGCTTACACCACTTTTGCGCTGACGGCCTCATTTACAGACAGTAACAGAGAAAGTTGGTTGAAAGCTTACAGCTGAAGGTTAGGATTTCAAACTTCATTATAGTTCGAGGTAACAAAGCTGCCCGTCAAAAGCTGATAGCTTAAATAAAAATTCAAGGACCTAAGCTTTATTAACAATGTTCACTTGGTCAAATCCGGGATTGTGCTTTATAAAAGTAGCTGAGGTAGACTGAATACAGGGAGTGGAGATTACAGGCAGATGTCATCATCATCATCATCATTTCAGCCGAAAGACGTCCACTGCTGGACATAGGCCTCCCCAAGCGTCGCCACAACGACAGATCCTGCGATTCCCGCATCCAGCGACAGGCAGATGTATTACGCCTCAAAAGCGGGATGCCATATACAAGAAAGCAAAAGGTAAACGAACTTATAAGCTCTTTGAAATTATTCTTTTCTTAGGAAATGCCAAACATGCGATAGTTGGAAAGTGAGTACTAGTCGACCGGGACAACCAGACAACTGGTTGGTGTGCGATTCACCCTCCCACTACCAGCGTGTTCGTCTCACTACCATACATTTCACCCTCCCAGCCCATCATGCGTGTGACGTCACGTTTGACAGATAAACAGAAAGAACCTACTTATTAGTAGCACAGTCTAAGGAACTCTAGCTCTGCTCTTTACTCACGCTGTGTTAGTAGTAAGTAGGTTCTTTCATCGTAGTGCATGGTCGACTAGTAACCATGATTACCTTCAGTTTTTTGAAACCAATTATTGGTTGAACGCAACATAATTCAGTTTTCCTAAAAAACTAAATAAATAAATGTTTTTGGGACATTTTTAAACAGCACCATCTAGTCCCAAACTAAGCAGAGCTTGTGCTATGGATACCAGATAGGTAATAGATCTGTGGTACATACTAGACAATGGATATAATAATTATATACTTTTTCAACACACTTGCTCGTAAAGTGGCTCTTATTACATAACAACATAACATCACGCCTGTATTTCCCCGAAGGGGTAGGCAGAGGTGTATAGTACACCCACATTTCGCCAGTTATGTTATAGTCCCATGTAATAGGGGGCGAGCCTATTGCCATTGACCGGGCACAAATCCAGACTCCGGGCTGCTACTGAGAATTTCCTAATGAAAAAACCCAATAACACTTTGCCCGACCCGGGAATCGAACCCAGGACCCCACGCTCAGCAGTCGCGCTTGCAACCACTAGACCAACGAGGCAGTCTTATTGCACCGCTTTTAGGTTCATAATGTAGATTATAACGCACGCGTGCTTTTTCCATTATACTATCGCACTAGTGCTTTTTACTTTACAGTTTATTTTTGAATAGCAACAAAGAGTTTTTATGCCTAAACAAAATTAAACAATTATATAAATAAAAAATCTATTTTTAATATTTTTAATATTAGGCTGTTTGGCGGTTTCCTTCGACCACCTGCGCGCGCATAGCTGTACGTCACAGTGCGATTACAGTAATCCGCGCGCCATTTTTCACAAATTTAATGTTTGTCTAAAACATGTGTATGTTTTTTTCCTCGCAAGTGTGTTGAAAAACGTCGTATGACACGCGTGAGCATTGAATATTATACTCTCGGCTCCATGACGGCCTCGCCTTCGGCTCGGGCTGCAATCCAGCCTCGAGAATAATAGTCAACTTAGCTCACTTGTACCAGAATGTACTTTTTTTTTTGTAAATACATACTTATAATACATAAGAAACACCCAGACCAACACAAACACTTATGTTCATCACACAAATATTTGTGTCCTGTGGGAATCGAACCCACGATCTCGTGATCAGCAGTCCGACCCTCGAACCACTAGACCACAGACGTCGTCAACTTATCCATTTGCATACACGTAGGAGTACGCACACAGAAATTACTCTCCTATTTCTGTGAGTACGCAATCCAGCTACCATGTACGAAAGTCCGCTTAAACAAGAATTCACATTTTTCGAAACACCGTAGAAAAAACCATAGCCGTCGACGGTGGCAAGTAAAGTAAGCCTCATCCACTAATCACTAGCTGTGTATCTGTATGTGGAAGCTTGTAATTAGCAAATGTCCTTACCCATAACATGTTAGTTATAGTTTTTATTTGTCTGTAAGCTTTCCGAAAATAAATAAATAAATATTCATCTGTTAGAATATCTATAGTTTTTCCGATCTTATGAATATCATTACTAGATGAATATTTTAAAGGAAATGCATCAACAAGTTTATTGTTAAGACACATTAGAAGTTAGAGCATAAACTTATTTATTGCCGGTTTGATTTTCAATTTAAGTGTCTCCATAAAAAAACGTAAGTTATAATTTCTCCGGCCATGCTTACGATCCACATAATATACAGCACTATAAATAACGTTCCCTTTGCGCAGGCGCATCAGCTCGGTAGTCGGTAGCGATCGCGTGATACAAATCGTGCGTACAATAATTCTGATATAAAGCATCACTAATAAATTAAAAGCTGGAGAGAGACAGAGTGTCTGCAGGTTTTTGCTTAGTTAATCACGGAGTCGCCATATTTCCCTCGGATTACCTGTTGTAAAATCTAATAAGAGAGAATATTGTGCGCCCGCGCGGCAACGCACACACTGGGCAAAAACCACTGCTTTGTAGTGATGAGCGAGTTGTGGATCATTCGATGCCTGTAATCAATTTATAAATTCTGACCAAAGCCTTTTCTTCTTCTATAGCTTACAGCCAGAACTGCTGAAAGCAGGTCTACACAGTATATAGAATTGCGTTTTTATGCAAGCCAAATCTAATTGCGCAGGTACTCGAACCACAATCGAGTTACTCAATATTCATTAATGACATCGAAAGTGCATTGTCGATAAATTATGTTACTATAACAACCGCAACTACTCACTGGCTTATAATTCATTCGGGGAATGATTGAGTTTCAATAACGCTTGAATTTATGCTGTAGTGCAGGTCTAGATTCTAGAATAATATGAATTTAGAATAATAATTAATTAAACATATTTGTAAGTTATTGAATATACGGCATGCGTTGCAATGCCCTCTTTTTTTTGGCCCAGGAACCTTCGCGGGCATACGTAGAACAACTCACCAAAGTTTCATCACAATCGGATGAATAAATAATAATATAAATAATAAATTTCTTTATTGACACAAAAGTTGTTTTAAATCATGTGAGGTCCTGGCCCTTTATGAGCGCATAAAGAACAAACATAGAAACATTCATTTTTAGTACTGAATATATTATATACACGCTGAAATTTAAATGGTTGTTTTCCTGAAAAGGACTCATTGTACTCATCATTATGAACAATTTTTATTATAGGACCAACCCTGAAATCGCGAAAAAAAACAGCTGAATCCAATCAATCAATCAACTACAATCAGCAATTAGCTGGTCCCAACATTTGTGTTCACTTGAATCGATAAAATATAGGGACCAGCTGATTTTTTACGCGATTTCAGGGTAGGTCCCATTGTAAAATGAAATTTTTCATAATGATGAGTAAAATGACTCCTTTTCAGAAAAACAACCATTAAAATTTCAGCATGTATATTATATAATAGCTTCTTGGAATGAGAAGAGGCCCGTGCCCAGAAGTGGGACAGTAATGGGTTGAAGATGATGATGATGTGTAAGTTATGAATATAATTAATCTTGATATAGTAAGACGAACTCCGTGGTGGTTTTTGTTGGTAACAGTCTGACACTGGGTCATCTGGCGTCGTTTTTCCCGGGTAGAGTGCGCCCATGAGGATACCCCCACGTAAAAAAAGGTATAGCATGAAAGGTTCATGTTTAAGGTTGCTTTACTTAGATTTAAAGGAAACAATTTTTGTTTTTATATAATGTAGGATGGCGAAACGAACTAAAGACCCACCTGATGCTAAGCGGTTACCTTTTCCCATAAAAACTTCAATACCACCTAGACTGTTACCTAAATGGTACCGCAAGTCGGTTCGCCAAACTGAGTCATGAAGATTGGAAAGTCTCATGTGATTGTAATTTCATCGGCACCACCACCCACCCACCCACCCCCTTCAGACCGAAACACAGCAATGATTAAGCATCACTATTTGGCGGAGAAGTAGGTACGGTGGTAGTAGGTACATCCCCGGACGAGCTAAAATAAAAATAAAAATGAAATGAAAATAAAATCATTCAAAAGTTTCAAATGTCTTAGAAATTATAAAAAACAAGGCAATTTAAATGTAACTATTCTATTATTTGAGTAAGAGTCACAATTTTTTTTGCTATATACATCACTATCAGGCTCAATGTTGTGGCGCAGGAAGCAAACTTTTGCTCGGGTCGCTGAACCAGGCATAGCTGTTAGAAATTCTCTCACAAACCAATCTCAACTTTATCACTAAAACTTATGACACAAATTCTAACGTCAATATAACTTGTGAGTGTTAGCATCTAATCAAACATGTTTCTGTGTATCGCTAATTCAATTTCTAACGTATATTTGGGTGTTAGAGTTTATATTGCGTTGTGTGGTATTATAAGGTTTTGCAAAGCAGTGCCATTAGCAGATAGGCCCGGCTGTCTCATAAGATTTGCTGATAGCCGGGATTAACTCCTGAATTAGTACTGGGGTAGGTGCCTGAACCTCCGCGGGTTATCAATGGGTGGCGGGAAACAGCCAAAACTAGGATAACGGGGTTAGCCCTCTCAAGCGTAGATATACCTTTTTAGGGTTCCGAAGTCCTACAAGGAACCCTTATAGTTTCGTCATGTCCGTCCGTCTGTCCGTCTGTCCTAATCCTTTACAGCTTAATAACTTCTACAGTTATAAACATAGGTAAATGAAATTTTGTAAAAAAATAGTCTACATATAGATCTCAATTTTAATAGAATAAAAAAATAGTTTTTCCGTATTTTAGGGGTGGTCCATACGTGTGAAATGGGGAAAAAAAATGTTTTCGCTGCACCCCCTCGTGTTGGATATCATTGAATAGGTCTACTAAAATGAAGGTAATGTTTGATACACCACTTTTTTATCAGGTGTACCATCTGCGAAATATAGCCCGCCAAAGTGGCTTGCAATGTGTCCCCCCCTGCCATTTCTAAATTATGCAATGTAGAAACTTATAATCTTCCACATTGATAGACCTTTTTGAAAACTCTCTTTTAAAATTATTTCGAGTATAATTTGATTATAATTTTTTGAGTTATAGAGAGAAAACTGAAAAATACTTAAAACGTCCTAGTTCAAAGGTCATTCATTGACCTTAGAGAAAAATTATCATAGCAAATAATGCTCCTTTAGCTACTTTCAATTTGAAAAAATCACAAAAAGTAACTTTGAAATGACACACTTCTTAAATTTGGCTTCTTGAATTTTCGCTAGATGGCGCTACTAACAACACGCTCTGAGTCGCGAATGCTGCCGATTGTTGCAAAAACTAAAATAGCCATGATTAATATTCGATTTGATTCGTTTGTAATTACACCTTCTTAAGGAACCCTATAATACTGAGCATGGCCCGACATGTTCTTGGCCGGTTTTTTTTATTTCGAGTGGAAATCCTCATGGATAGGGTATCCGTCTGGGGACGGCGGGGGGGATGTCGGACACTTACCGACTTAAACCACACGGTGGCCACTGGCCATCCTCTGCACAAAATAGACGAGCACCGGGAACTCCATGGGACCGCGCCGGTGCCCCTCTAGTGCTATGCCATTGGCACGTCCCGGGAAAACAATATTGTTTCCCCCACAGTACCACGTGACCACCACGTACTGTTGTCCTCCCCAGGGTCACTTAATAGACGCCTCGAGTCCCCCCACTCTTAGCGTTCACGATCCCGTAGGTCTCCATACCTAGCTACAGCAGGATGCTAACGCAAAGAATTTTTTTATCTGTCTTATTTTCCTATTGTTTATTTATGATTGTACAATTATTTACTTAATGTTGCCCGGGATGACCGGAAGTCATAATCGCAACATATTTCTGTTATTGCTAATTATAATAAAATTGCCACTTGGCACCTGTAGCAAAGCTAGCATCAATGTGAAGACAGAAAATCCGGCCATGTTCGAGTCGCCCAGTAAGGGTTCGTAGTCCCGTAGAAAATGATTTAATTTATGATAGTTCATCGAAAGTACTGCGAGTTGATGGCTTAAAAGACATCAACGCGCAGTATTCGCGACCACAACTCCTACAAGCAAGGAAAATTATTATGTTTCTGTGCTTCACTTTGAGACGCAAATAAATACTTTTTCTTTCTTTCTTTTGTGTCCAATTAGAATATATGGACTGATAGTATTATTCGATACAAATTTGTCGCTTAGTTACCAATATGTCCAATCAATCCATGTGCAATCATATACACATCCCACTTAGGCTAATTATATTAATCAGTCTTCAATATAAAAACAAAAACATTTCTACGTCTATGCAATGCAAAGATTTCTTTTATTCGTGTTTTTGTTTACGCTTTGTGTACACTCATAACAAGGTTTATGAAGTTAATACCTCTTACAATATCATAACCATATACTCTCCCTTCTTGTCACAAGGTCTTGTTTTAGTCCACACTTACTATCGGCTAAAATTAATAAGTATCCAATCTATCCACGATTTACCCTACTGGAGATAGAAATCTGACATATTTTGTATGGAGCTTAAGTCAAATTCCTATCTCTAGTAGGGCAAATCGTGGATAGATTGGATATTAATTTTGGCCGTATATTGGGATTCAGCGAATGATTCGTGTTATCGCGATAGTGTAGCCAACAAAGTCAAAAATTGCATACATTTCTTGTTTTCAGGCTGTCACCATAACAAGAACATTCCCAAACTCCTTTATGAGTGGCCCTTACATGCCTTGGTAAAAATATATGCTAGTCGGTAAGGTAGTAGCGGCACGAAAGAAGACACAAGTACTGCCCCCCTAGCCAAGTTGACAATCTACAATTGTAGATTGTCCTAGCCAAGTTGACAATCTACAATTGTAGATTGTCAACTTGGCTAGGGGTGCTGGATGCCCTTCAACACGTTCAAGCATTGAAGTGGAGATGGGCGGGCCACCTGGCATGATTAGACAGATGGACCCAGAGAACAACCACGTGGAAAGGCCCATTTGGAAAGAGGAAGAGAGGAACACCTTGAGAAAAGTGGCAAAATTAAATAGCAGAAATGACAGACAAGGCATGGATGAGGAAAGTGGGTCTCGTTGGACACCTGTACGTGGCGACGAGTTCACGCGCCTTCACCACTTCTATTACCTTATATTTAGATTTCTATGGTAGCTCCCCATGATCTTTTTAAATGTTTTGTAAAATTAAAAGGGTAAAGGTGGTTCTACGTTGCAGGGGCCAGGGGCTTAGTAATAAGTGTCAGGGGTGACCGTTTCGTTGTTCATCGAGGCTCCTCCGAGAGTAGTATAATATTGGGCACGCTGGACCACCTGTCGCGTACCGCTCCGGTGTTCCAGTGCGCCCAATAATAAGTATACGGATTCGGATAAATATGCAGATTAATAAAATCAGTTCGATGTTGTAGAACGCCCAACGGTATCCGAATGGAACTCGTTGACGTTGAACGTTCATGAGATGTTCGTTTGGACGTTTGGCGATCGACACATAACATGATGGCATGATGCACACAATGTGGTAAAACGCTTAATGGTAACCGACGGTGTACCAGAATATATCTAATACTGAACGTTCTACTTGATCGATCAAAAATGTATTAATTTAATTTAGCAACAGCGTTGAGTGTTTGAGGAAAAAAGTGTTATGTTTGTTGTGTATGTGTCTATAGGTTACTTACTGTTATCATTATAATTTATGGATTAACCGATTCCTAAGGAAGATTTTGGACGCTTACCTCATTTTATTAAATAAAACAAAACAATGATCTTATAATGATTTTATTTTATTTACCAGTGTACATTCTTGGTGGTTCTTCAAACAATTTGTCTGCCGAACGCACGAAATCCTGTAATCGGCTCCACTGCGATGTATCCGTATTGGTTTGGAATTTTACACGGACAAGCGCTTTCTTCCACAACGCCATGGACTCCGTCTCACGCGCATCGGACGTCTTGTAAACTTTGCAGTCTATATAATATTCTCCGTCGGTGTTCGCATCTCGCCGCTCGTTACCATTAGCCACACGGTTGACAAAAAAGGATGATAAAACTGTTTGGTTGCTAGATGAGCCTTCGTTGAGTTCCGTGTCAGTTTCATTGCGACTGATACCGAATACATCGATATTATCATTCTGTATTTTTTTACTGAAACAACAAAGAAATAAAGATTTGGTTAATCATATACTTTCTTATTCGAATCGTTGCTTGGAAAATTATTTTAATTCAATTCTAAAATGAATTTAATACTCGTCTTCGTTATCTATCCGGATATCAAAGTGAAGTATTTTACTCAACTTTGCTTTAAAAAAAAATTTTGATTACCTTGGACGAGACGATCCTGACTTGCGCTTCCCGTTGTTGTTGTTGGTAGGGAGCTTGCGCGTGGATTTAGCTTTCTGTCCGATGACCGCAGTTGGCTGATAGAACTCGCACTCTGATTCTGACCTGAAATAATAACGTTAAAACAATTAATAAAAAATAATGATACAAATAGATCAGTGATTTGAATATACTCTTAAAATGTTTCGTGCAATACAAAATATATGTGGTGTTATAAATTTGTTTGAACGCAGCTGATGAATGAACGGGAAGTATGTGTGTGACGGATGGAATGAATGGCTGGGAGCGCTGAGGTACTTGTATCAACTGCTGCGCAGCCAGATTAAAAGACAGTTAAAACCAAAGATAATATAATCATGATTAAAACGTAGTGATAGTGATTACATTATCTTTGACAGTATAAGACGATCAATGTACCTAACTACTACGACGTATTATTTAAATAAAAACGTGCATTAAAAGTATAGTAATTCTTATCTTCAAAATAACTCCCACATATATTCTGTATTGTATACAAAAAATGTAACTGTCCCGGAAAGCCGGAAGCCATTATACAGATGTGAAACAATATATACGTGCCACGTATCGAGTCAGTCTTGCCTCCTAGACACACCATTAGGTGTTTCACCCCAAAAATACGCAACATACATAAAAGATATAAGGCAATAGGCGGTGTTATCGCGGTCTAGACAATTTTTTTCAGACAACCTTAGAATGGACAATATATAGATAAGTAAAGAGAGGGATAATACCACAGACATAGTAAAAAATATAGACGAAGTGTTGCGAACAATCACAGTGAAGCCAAAAAAAAGCCTTTGCTTCTTCGTGTACAACCAGCGCTCACGCTCACACTTGAAGGATTTTTGTACACGGGGGAGCATAGTTTTTTTGGCTTCACTAGATTGTTCGCAGAACTTCGTCTATATTTTTTACTATGTCTGTGGATAATACACAACAACTTATTATACTTACATTACTTATTAAACTTACATGTTTTTACCAGTAGCTTGATGAGTTGGTGACGACACTCGGAGCGGTGGATAGCAGCAGGTCAGCAATCAACACGGAAAGTATCGAAAATTCGTATGAATAAATGAGCGTTCGCAGCGTAGGTACTTCTTGCCCTTCTTGGAGATTGTATCCGCACTTGAATACTTAATTTCGTCTGTGTCTTGGTCTTCGAAAACATGTTGTTTATAAGTCGAAATCATATGATAATTCACTTTATTAGAAATGATTGCAAACATCCTAAGTAACAACGATTAAATCAACTCTTTTTTTTGTACGTATTATATCAACGTAAAAATGAAGAGTAAGGAATTAGAGCACACAATTTGTATGGTTTGTCGATACAGCAAAAAGACTTAGGGCTGACAAATTATCCTATATTACTAATTAACAAAAGACGATATTTACGTGAATAAAGTAAATGTGTATGCGTGCCATCCTTACCTAAAATAGCGGTTTATGCGAATGTTACAGCTGAATAGATAAATTATTTAGGTTGATCAAAGTGCAATAAAACTAACAACTGTGTTGAAATATGAAATGCTTTACTGGTAAAAGATCTTATGATTATCGTTAATATCGGGTTCATATGATTATATTTATTTTAATAATGAATAAATTGACTAATTTAATAATTAATTTATTATTTATTTTATTTAATTTAATTTAACTTTCAAAGTCGCACATGTATAATTTTCATTATAATATTGTAAAACCGTTTTATGAAAATCAAGTACAGCTATGTTATACAGATACCGATTCTTTTGTGTATGAAATATATACAAATAATTTTTACCATGACTTGAAATATCATTTTTTGCAATACTTTGACACAAGTAATTATGATGAACAAAATAATTTTAACATACCTTTACTTAACAAAAAAATTCCAGGTCTTTTCAAAGATGAAATGGGAGGAAACTTTATATCTGATTTTGTGGGTTTGAGATCGAAACTCTATTCTATAAAAACTCTTAACGAAGTCATAAAAAAAGCAAAAGGAGTTAAATCATGCGTGGTTCGGGATTTAAACATCATAGATTATAAAAATATTTTGTTTAATGGTGGAGTTATTCGCAGAAAAAATTATATGTTTAAATCAATAAAGCATGAAATATTTACACAAAGTGTTAATAAAATTGCCTTATCTGGTAACGACGATAAACGAGTGATATCTAAAGGTAAAATAGCAACGCGAGCCTGGGGCTATTCATATACTTTTAATAACGAAAATTAGGTCCGTTTTTAGAGTAAACAGAGTTTATATACGAGAACCGTGATTATTTTTTAAACTATATGTAATACATCGAAACATAATAATGTTATTAAATGTTAGATATAAACATTACATTGTACCGATAAAGATAATATTGTAATATTAAATATACTGCTGTCTGTTTGTATATACCTACTGTAGTTTTGTATTAAATATAAATAAAATGTGAGTGATTATAACTATCTATCTGTTTTATTTATCAGATATTAAGTAGCTTATTATTACATAATGCCTACCTACACTAAAAGCAACCTAAGATTCAACTTACTTACGTAGAGTTACGCGTAAATTGTATAGGTATGATTATAATACCTACAATTAACTGATTCCACGACTTTGTTCGCTCGTCTAAGTTTTTTATCCATTTAGCTTCTTAAAATCGAATTTCTAAAATCTTTTCTTAGCAAATGCTAACATCCTGTAAATAATCTACATATCAAATTTCAAGTTTTTAGGTTTCGTAGTTCCGGAGATTTCGTGATATACGTGATAAGTCAGTGCTTAAGTAGCATTTTGCTTTTATTATTATGGAGATAAGATTTATTTTCAAGTGATCAATGTTTGTACATTACTATGATACCTATAATATTGCAACACAATCATAATGTGCTTTGTCAATATAATTAAAAACATCTAAAAGTTCAATGCTCACACAAATGCTAAGTTATCATTTTTAGAGTTAACTTAAAAACTTAGTGCCCATTCACACAGACCAGCGAATGAATCAGATCAGATAATGTTTGAATAAAAATCTTAAATTAATGTACGATCACGGAAACAGATTGCTTAGCAAATTGACTGTCTACTTTAATTGTTCATATGATTAGTAAACTTGCAGTTGTTAACAGATGTATGAAAGAAGAATATAACTCAGCAAATTTATGTTTTATATCAATTCGCTAAACAGTTTGCTTCCCTATCCGTACTAAACTTTTATCAAATGCGAACAAAATTGACTCAGCAATTAGTCTATGTGAACGGGCACTAACTTATAATGTCGTAATGTTTAATTACCTAATGTGCAAACGTGTTATGTATGTTACTTATAAAATATTACTCGCTTCGAGTACTTGTTAATTATTATTGATATCTGATATATTAGTGTGCGTCACAATCATGTCATCGGTAAGTAAAATATTTTAAATCTATTTTATTATTATAACATAGATAACGATTGTTTTCATCGAATATAAAATAAAATTTTATAAAAGTAAAAACCGACTACAAAAATAATAAAATAATTTATGTGAAACAGTTTAGAAAGTAGATGTCTTTGATTTGGTTTGATTTAACAAAAAAATCCACTGACTTCCTAAACAGTTTTACACAAATTATTTCATTATTTTTTAAGGTTTTTACTTTTATAAAGTTTAGGTATTTTATTTTTCTATTTTGAGTAAAATATACAATACATAGCCAAACGATTTCTCTAATTGCGGGTGAGTGACTGTTATTCACTAAAGAGTCCTCTTCGTTATCTCTGAAGATCATCATCAGTCTTAACCGAATTTAAATAGGACCACCTCGAGAGTGACACTACAAAAACATACAGTCGAATTGAGAACCTCCTCCTTTTTTGATTTGATGTCTGTTAAAAATACTAACAATTATTTTTATAATTTTGTTTCAGATTTCCGATTCAGAAATTGTGTTTAGCCAGTACGCTCAGGATCCTTACGAAGGACTTTCCGAGATGCTTCGCAACGAGCCCCAGCACTGCAGTCAAATTACAAAAGAAAAGAAATCCAGACGACGACGTCAGGAAAAGCCATCTCAAATGAAGAAACAACCTACAAAATCTTTCGTAATGAGCAAACTGCACCGACGCGGGTTGAAGTTAATAAAAATATCAGTTATAGACCTCTGCAATAACAATACCAGTGACAGTGATAGTGATAGTGATAATGTGATAATAAATGCACAATACATTGTAAAAGACGCAATTGATAATGTAATGGATGATACTGAATCATTAGTTAAAAAAATATCGAAATCTTTGATAGACAATGACTTTTAATTATTATTTTTCATTTTTTTAACAGAAATATTTATCTAAATGATGTATTTTTGATAGATAACAATACTTATTAAAGTTAGTTGTGTTATATTTAGTAAATTTCATGCATTTTATTCGAAATCTTTGATAGACAATGATTTTTAATTTTTAAATGGAATTTTTTATCTAAATGCTGTGTTTTATGTTAGATTACAATACTTCTTAGGTTAGTTGTGTCATACTTTTTAAATTTAATACATTTTTATTATTATGGAAAGGGTAACTGTAGAGTATTAGGTAGGCAAACTTTTGAAATAAACACATTTTTACGATTTAATGATTTTTTATTTATTAAAACCTTAAATACACAATTCATTAGAAATTCAAATATTTTTTAATACATAACACATTTTTTAAGGCACAGTACTTTACATGTTTAGTACAATTAAAATTTTGTTTTCCATCACAGTACATGTTATACAACACAGAGAAATTAGGACAGTTTTTTTCACCGAGGTCAAAGACACTACAATTCTCACAAAGTTCCTTAACCCATTTCACCTTTTCGAAACCTTTTACAATGATTTCCTTATTTTCTAGATATGGGACGATTATTCGTCTAAATTCCCGATAGTCGATATAACCTTCGTTCCAATAAATTCCTCTATTTCTTTCCAACAACATAACTTGTTTCTTTTCTGAACTTGATAAATATTTAAACAAATATGGTGGTTTAATTAAAAACGATTGTGTAAACTCTTGAGTAGCAAAAGCCAATTCCTTGACTATGAATTGGTTTTGAGAATCTTTAAATCCTTGTATGTCTAAAATAACTACATTAGAACTCATAATTAAGATATTTTTCTTACAATATTAGTTAATGGTTTATATTCAATTATGCAATCGTTCAATATCAAACAGTAGGCTGAAGTTTGATCAGGTATTTCAACATCACTTTCCAGCTCTACTCGTACGTCGACTACTGGACCTGATATGAGGTTATCAACTTGTCTAGAACAGTCTATGACAAATAAAGGAGCGACTTCCTTAAACTCCTTGGCGTTTAACAACGGCTCTGATCGACGTCCATAGTATGACTGTTGAAAACGAACATATTGCTCATAAAGTAATGCACAATTGTTATTAGTGAAATTGCTGTTTAGATTCTCATATGGATAATAAGTTGAATTGAGATATACTCTTACACCACGCAAAGTACAGTGATCAAATCTAGACATATCAGCAACTGCATTATGTTTTTTATTAGTCTGTAGACCTATAATTACATATCTCGGTTTTTCAATTTGGGATGAAGTTTTAATAGACCACGTATGTTTTGTGGTTTTAGGCAACAACGGATATTCGTATAAATCCCAATTCCTAAATACTAATTGCAGCGCTCGATCTTTTTCCAAAATCTTTAAAAGATGAATTTTTTCTTTGTCCGACACTTTTACATGTGGTACTCTCCATACAATTTTATTAATTTCAACATCGTGTATGACTTCTCCGGCATCAAGCTTCACAGCATTTGAGTTTGTATTACTCCGCAATAATATTAATTCATGTTTGCAATTCATGATCACTTTTTTGTAATCTTCAGCGAATCCAAGAATGTTACTAAGTGGTATAGATACAGAAAAAGAACCATTGGGACTTTTAAAGCCATGGATGTCCCAACCCCAAGCACGACATGATTTTGATTCACTTTCATTCATTGATAATAATGACTTCATAGTAGTTGTTATGCCAGCGTTTTTTATTTTATCGATCTCGACACCATTTAGTTCATATCGAATGTCTTGAAAGAGATACAGCATGGGATTATTCGTAAATGATACACTACTTCTTTCTTGGGAATCTTTTTTAGTAACTTTTACTGATCCTTCTAAATACAATGTACTAGCGGATGGTAAAACATATAAGTCTTTTTCATTAATAGGTATGCGAATTTCATCGTTTCTATTGAAACTTGTTATGTATGGCTTATATGAATGGTATTCGATACCAACTATAGTATTATCGTGCAGTGGAGAAGATAAAACGTCTAACATACTCATTTTAAAAGTCCTATAGCTTTGAGAAATTGTCGATTTTCTTGATTAAGTTGCAGTTTTTTTTTTGGGTTAGATGTTGTCTTGTGGATAACTCGAGAAGCACTGTTTTTTTTTGTTGGGGTACAAGGGTATTTATTTATTTTACTGTAATCAATCATTTTCTTCTGAGGTGTAAATATAACTGCACTTCCTCCCCACGTAGATTAAGCAAATTATTATTTATATCTAAAAGTCTCACGTTCACACTGTTAATGTTGTTTTGATTTACTGGAAAGTAAATGACGTTTTTAGGAACTTCTATAATTCTGTAACCAGGAGGCACATTTGGAGCAAATTCATGAATGATATGACTCGGTTGGCCATTAATATATGATCCAGTCACTATGTCACATTCGACCCTCACCACGGTTGTTGATAAAATGTTCGCTGGATACGGTGATTCATGTAATATATTTGCTTCAAGTTTTTTCTTACCAAAACCTAACAATCTACCAATAGAATCTTCTTTTATAAAATCAATTTTTTTTGTGCAGAATATATTAGTTTTTAAAGTATTGTTATTGCATTGTAATTTAAAACTTGCGCCTTGTAATTTTAAATTTATATAATCGTTGATGTCTTGCAGTTCATATGCGCCTTCAGGTATTTCAATAACATCACGATCATAATAAAATTTACAATTTGTTTTATCAATATTTGGTATAGAATTAAATGTAGATAAATATAATAATGCACATTCATACTGTCCCTCAAATTGTAGAGTAGGTGAATAATAAGTAGATAATGCTGATGAGTTACCCGTTATAGATAGTGAGAGAGACATCATGCAAATGATACAAATAAAAAAGTTATTCAATTTATATATTTATTCCAGAAAGTATACAAAAATGACAAACATAAATGTCCACAATTTACAGAGTTATTTTTTTGAAATCGCGTATAGTTATAAAAAACATTACAATTTTTAAAGTAATTTAGTAATTCTAAAGGTGGTTTCAAATTACCATAGCTATCAAAATATTCACAATAATTCTTTATTTTTATGTAGGCTACCCAATGTGTTCCTTCACTGTTAGAATTATCCAAATTAACAACACCACTTTCAATAAGTTTCGGTTTGTTAGGTAATTGATCTTTCATATATACACCTCTAAAATAAGGTACGTTATACGCGTGATTCTGGATATCTATATTACTAAGAGCACTATTAGGTAACCTCTTAATTAGTTTTTTGAACATTTAACAAACAAGCCATTTCCTTTCTTGTACGGTTTGATATACAATCCTTTACCCAACGCAATCGATTCAATGACTTTATTATGACGTTGTGATTCTTGTAAATTTTGTTTAGCACTTTTGTAATCGTTAACCGTCTTTGCAATACCCGCTGCACCGCCAGCTAATGTACCTAATGCAGACAGCCCAGCAAAAATTGGAATCAGCGGTAGAAACCCTCCTGTTTTAGGTAGCGATATGACTCTGGGTATAGGGATCCTGGAATTATTTGAGTACAACTTTTTTGCAGCAAGGTATGCATGTTTAATTGCATCTTCTTTGTTTTTAGGTTTTAACTTTTTGAGGTGTGAGCGAATTTTCGTTACTAAAGATCCAAATGTTTTTAAACCAGATCCCATTTTAAGTTTTGTCTTCATTGCTTTGCTAACTAACCAAGAAGCGATTTTTTCTCTTTTTCCAACATCTGCTGCTTTTAACCGTTTTTTTGCCATATTAAGTAACTGAGAGTCAGCTTGATGTCTATTATTCAAGTCTGAATAATTTGTATAAGCTATATCATGTACTTTACAAGCTTCATCCAATTGATTTATGCCTTTGTCTCCTCGTAATAAACGTTTTTTTAATTTAGTACCGGGTCCACAGTAATTGTAACCTGGTAAATGGAGTTCGAACGGTAAATTATTTATTATATTATTAAGAAGTCCACTTCCTTGCATTGTTCGTGTCACAATGTTATGATAAATAATAGGTTGAATTATAAATACCCTTGTATCAATTTACAATAGTTTTCTTATCGATCCAACTATTTTCACTATCATTCAAACCTAACCATTTGACAAATAGTTTACTACCTTTTCTCCTTAAAACTTTTTCTATGAGGTAAACATCAGGATAAAATGTTTTTTGAATTTCTTGATCATAAAAAGTACCCAATATAGGTTGGTTACGAAGATCTTCAATGTTATATGTCACTGGGATTGTCTCATTAATGTTTATGACTTTAAAGATTTCTGTTGACCAATTTGGGGTATAGCCTTTTTGAAAACAATTTTTATACTTACTTATTCGAACGTAATCGCCAACTTTAAATTTAATTTTCTTAGTCAACGTTTTTCTATGTGATTTTAAAATATTTTTTCGTATAAGATTCTCATTTTCATTAATAACATCAACCGGCTTACAATTAATAGTACGGTGTTTAGAATTATTGTAAGCATGTACAGTATTTTCTAAAGGTTTTCCTATCCATTTGTAATTTCCATTTAAATTAAAAGTTTTGAATAATGTATTTTTTAAAGTTTTATTTAATCTTTCCACAATCGAAGCTTTCTTAATCGAAAATGATGAGTAGTGATTAATGTTATAATTTTTCATTAATTTTGAGAATGTATCGTTGTAAAATTCTGTTCCCAAATCTGTTTGTAAATGATTAGGTGAACGATTACTTGTCTTTATCACTTCTTGAAATGCGTTTGACACTTCTACTTTTGATTTAGACTTCAAAGGCATAGTCCATGCATATTTTGAAAAGCAGTCAATCACCACTAATATATAACTGAAACCCTTATTATTATTATTTTTTATGTTTCTTAAATCAATAAGATCGGCTTGCCACAGGTCATCGATTCCTTTTAAAATAACATGACGACGAACAAAGTTTCTTCTGGCTGATTTGTGTAATTCATTCACGATTTGTTGCTTTATCATTATGAGATGGATTGTTCGTCTTACTCGTAGCAGTGTTCGTTATTTTATGATCAATATATGATACCATACTTGATTTTAAATGATCTAATGAGACTTGAATATCTTTTAAAATCTCTTTTTTTGTTTTGTCCAATAATGTTTGAACATCGCTTTTAGCGCACAGGTAATTAATTTTTTCATCTACATATTCCTTGTTAGCAACGTCATCTGCTTCAACAGGATTAATAACACCTCGTAGTCTGTTCATTTGCAAATTAAACTCACCACTTGTAGTTTTTAAAATAGTTTTATCTGAGATATCAAATATATCTGATAATCGCATTCTTTTATGAATATGATGACCGAATTTGTCTATATTCATTATGTATGTTCTTCTAGAAAGATCAAAGGAAAATGAAAAGAATACTATTTTATCTAGATATTTATTTACTTATAAATTTACCCTCTCGTAGTTCTTCTATGATGGATAATATTTCGTTATCTAGTCCTGTATTTCCAGCTTCCCGAGAGGCCATGAGTAATTTTAATCTTTCTACTAATTCGTTAGGGTCATCCCAATATACATATTCAATATCTTTATTCATTTTTTTCAGTATTAACAACCCTTTTCCTTTGGGCAAAGTCATTTGAGCATCGTTATAGTCGTTACGTAATTTAAAAAGTGGTTTTATAAGACACATATATTTTTTTCCTTTATTGCTTTTTATAGGTTTATTTGGATCATAGTCACGTCTATGAGCATTTGTAGCTAACAGCATTAATTTGTAACTGTGTTTATCTTTTTCAGTCACCAAACTAAGATCCGGATCTTTTTGAAATAAAAGTTCCTTTAGCCCTTGACTGGATGGATATATATGATTGTCTATAGTAATATGTTTATCATTGACGATTACTTTGGCTGAACCAAGCATAAGTTTTCCTTTTTCAACCCTAACTCCAAAAGGAATATCATCAATTACCTCAGACGATTGAGACCATGATGAAACGTTTTCTTTCATAGTATTATTGAAGTCAACAGATTTGAATGAGTCATCACTTTTTTCTAAACAATTATCAGAATCATCATCCACGGAATTTCGACGACTATCACTATGTCCTTGATCCATAGTAGACGCTTTAGGTTTATCAGTATTTTCCGAATCGTTCTCAATATTAGCATACACATCGTTAGTAGGTAATTTTTCGTCGTGGTAATGGTTGTTCTCATATTTACTAAACTTAAATTCCTCATTATTTATACTTTTTCTAGAAGTATTTTTGTTGTTAGATACAATTTGATTAAGTGGATTAATCAAAGGCTTAAATACAGTTTGCAAAGCTTTTTCATTATCCTCTTCAATATTTCGCATTTTTCGTACTTTTCTTCTTACCGCTTCAGCAGCATTAACGACTTGTCTTTTTATAGATGTTTCCATTATAATAATATTTAGATGTTTCTTCTATTACTGTTTAATTAAGATTAATATTTTCTTTGCAGTGATATATATTTATACAATGTAACATCAATCAAAAACTACAAAGCTATCAAATTTTTTGCGATAGCAACCTTCATTTTTACGGCATTCCTTATTTATAACTAAATAATTATAAGGATGAGTCCATATTTTAGAGCATAATTCACGGAACTCATTCCATTTCATATCTGTGTTAACATGTTCATCATATACATGTCTCATATTAATATCGTCTTGCTTGAAAAGAATTATAACATTTGCATTGTCTCTGACAAGTTGTTTGGGTACCTTACTGTATGTTTGATTTAAATAAAAGCAGTCTATATTTCTATGCCTACCCATTGCAAAATAATCTCGCATGTTATTTTGGTTCTCACACGCTACATCATCAAATATCATTACCGATTCGCATCTAGCTTCTTGTGGACTAATTACTTCCTCATTGTCTTTAAATTTTGAAAACGAAACATCTGGTACACACGCTAGCACTTTTTCTAAAAACATGTACTTTGGTTGTTGTAGAGTTTTTGAGTAAAGGTATACATTGCGAAACTTCAAACCATTTTTATGCAAAAGCAAACCAATTACAAGATTGGTTTTACCACAGTTAGATGGACCGCAGATAATACATCTTATAGTATTGGGTAAAAGTTTCCCGTGTCGAAAAGTACGACTTTGGGCTTCAACACAAACTGCATCAACAACAAGCGAATGTGGTTGTTTGACAAACTTCATTTTTTGGAGGCGTCTAATACTTTACACGATTTAAATAAGAATAATCAGTAACACTGATAAATTTTATTAATATAATGTTCAACTTTAATCAATTTCAGAAACGCCTTAGGTAATTAAATGAGCAGTATGAAGTTAGTAGGCAACGTTTGCTGTAGGTACTGAACAAATATAATTGATTACAACATTTGATTAATGAACGATCAAAAATATTGAGTGGGTACCTATCACTTTATAGGTATCGTATCGATGATGAGATGGTATTACTAATAATTGTGATGAAATACTTTTGTGATGTTAGTTTACTACTATTATCACAGTTGTAACCAGACCAGAGTCACCTTTGAAAATTATGTTTTCTCAGTCATTTGCTCTGGTGGGAATCGAACCCACAACCTTCAGCACGGCAGTCTGTTAGAGATACCACCATACTAAACCCGGTTGTCGTATTGCAAACGAAACAACAGTTGACTACCAATCGATCAATGAAATCAAAACCAAAACGACTAATCTAATTAAATGAGTTGTATTAAGGAATGTGTTAGTATGCAATGATTGTACGAAACGAAACAACGACACCGAGTTCCGTTCTGTTACCGTTGGCGTTGTGCGTTCTACAACATCGAACTGATTTAATTAATCTGCAAATTATCCGAATCAGTATACTTATTATTGGGCGCACTGGAACACCGGAGCGGTACGCGACAGGTGGTCCAGCGTGCCCAATATTATACTACTTCCGAGCCTCGGAGTTTTCAGAAGTTCGAAAGTTTGATAACCTCGTATAACATTAGGATGTCAGTATTACCCAGTAAATGGGTTGCGGGAGTCTGATGGCAGTCGCTCCGTGTAAAATACTGATGTTCAGCCGCATGTGATATATTAGTAATCAAGATTTGCTTGCATTGTAATAAAATATTTGCCTGCCTTTTTATATATAAGGAGGAACATGATTCTATCGACACTAATATTATAAGACCAGTAGGTCTACTCGCGTTTTACGAACGACAAACGAAGTACGAACTTTCGTTCCGACTGATACTTACATAATAAAGATAGGCACATAAAAAAGGCACAATTAAGATAGACTACGGTTCATAGTCGTATACAATTTACCGGAGATGAGAAAAACAAACGTCAAAACACGATCATCGCATGCGATAAGGGAACGATGGTTGACCGGAGTAGCAAATTGTGCGATGAATCGTACGATTTATCGAATATCGTCGAACGGGAGTAGACCCCCAGATTCGCAGGAACAGTTGTCTTACAACAACTATTCCTGCGAATAAATATCTATTCTATTCTATTCTATCTGGAAAGACAGGCTTCCAGCCGACCCCAACATAATTGGGAAAAGGCTCGGAGAAAAGAAGTTGCGGTTATCTATACATATCTATACATACATATAATAAAATCGTAACAAAGAAAAAACTGTACATTGTTTTTTTTTTTTAAATATTTGTTGCTAAGCATTCTAGGAACGATACTGAAGAAACAACTTTTTTTTTTTTAATTTTTGTCTGTTTGTCTGTATGTCTGTCTAGGCGTCACGCCAATACTGCTGGATAGAATTGGTTGAAACTTGGTAAAAATATCAATTAAAGACCGGGTCAGATTTTAGGCTACAAATCATCACGCTTTTCTGCATAAAAAGGGACTAGCAGAACAATTAAAAACGAATATTATGAATTTTTAAAATTTTGTATATAACTAGAATCATTTTAGAAACATAAAACATCACGCTATATCTCAAGGGAGCTTAACAACAGATTTTAACAATGACAAGGCTCATTTCATAGCTATCTGGAGATGATCATTTAGCCTGGTGACATGGCGCGTGGATCGCAATTGTTTTGTTCTAAGATCGAATCTCAGCCTCAATATTACTTTTTGGAATATTTTTTTGCATTTTATTCATTTAAAAAACAATTTCAACATTAAATGTTCTGTCTGCTGTCGGTAGTTAATATTTTAATTAATATATTGTTATTATTATTCCATTTACTTATTGTATACATTTATTAATTACCTACATTTTTAAATATTTTTAAAATAAAAAAAACAAAAAGTTTATTATTATTGTTGTTATTATTATTTATCATGAGACGGGTGCAAAAAATAAGTCGTAGCTTCACTGGTTCAAGTATACTATTATAAGAAGCAGCCCCAGATATCGGTAGCAGCTGAAGAGAGTCTTCACATCTTCTGCTAAACTTTATTAGGTTTAGCTTTATCTGCCGTAGACTGATTTTCATAGACAAACAATCAGTCCATTTCTGGACACAAGCTTCTTCTTTGAATGAGAAAGGTTTATTAGGCTTTAGACTACCACGCATTCCTGCTACGGGTTTTTGAACTGCAAACACTATCAATAAATCAATCAAATAATTTATTCGCCACAAGATATCGTGTACAAAAATATTACAATTAATTACAAGTCCGTCATATCTTGCCTTTTTGTAGGCATGCGAAGAACAAGAACTTTTTAGAACCCTCTCAGGCGTGCATGTTTCATCATGATGTTTTCCTTTTCTTTTAAATGAAAGTTTGATCGTACTTGAATTTTATTCAAGGTCGAACTCAGACTCTCTTATATAAAAGGCACGCGTTCACTCGCTTGGCTTATCTCTGCTTATTTTTTATAAACACGCGTCACGTCGATTTTTTGATAGGTTGCTTTACAATAGCAATAGCACTAACAGTTTCTCATGACGGCATTACAGATAGTAGTGTTGCTGGGAAGTTAATTGTTTAGGCTATGTACCCAAAGGGTGACAAACGGGACCCTATTACTCTCACTAAGCCTTCTGTCTGTCTGTCCGTCCGTGCGTCCGTCTGTCTGTCTCATCTTTTGAACGGAAATAGGTAGCCAGTTGAAGTTTTCACATAATACGTGTTACTATGACTCCTATCACGACAAGTACTAGAAATAAAGTCTAAAACTTAAGGGACCATGGGGACCACAGAAATAGATGGGGACCATACAAGAAACCTCGAAAAACTAGAATTTTTTTCAACGTTTTTGTTCCTGCTCCATCTTCAAAACGGTAATTCATAACAGCGTCAAACTTGGTATGATTATAGTGCATACTATGTTGTTTAATAACAAATACTAAAAATAGGGCAAACTTAGACAAAAGTTCATATTTCGCGCACGTTGCTTGATGTCTTTTGATGAACTCTCATTCTTATTAAAGCAGTTTCTAAGGGGTATCAGGTCAATGGGTGGTATGAAACCCTTACTGTGAGTCCACCTCGCACTTGGCCGGTTTTTTTAATATCCCCAGTTAGGAAGTTGTTGGTTTCAATGTCGAAGCTCTTTTGTAAGCTATCAGTGTCAAAAATATTTTCTTATAGGAGGTAAGCCTATTACCGTTATCTGATTACCGTTTTAAACTTGTAGTCTGCTACTAAGTAATTTCAATAACATAACATTACTTTGATGTAAATTAAGAGAACTCCAGAAAATCACAGAAATTATACGTAAAATATGTTACCGGGACTTATGCCGTATCACATCAGGCTAAGGGGACAGAGTGAAAAGAGTGTTTTGCTTACAGTGCATTCTCTATTGTTGATAACATTTTATTAAATAAATATAAGGCAAACAAAGACATGTGTGGTACATACCTGAGTAAGAAAGAGATGCAAATATTCACATTTCATAGTAAGGTGCACGCTGATTGTGCATGGTTACACTGACAGTGCTGCATCGCTGGTAAACTCTCACGAATATCTATTTCAACGGGGTATCAGGTCGATACGGAACCCTAACAAATCACAGACGTTCTCAAAAAAGGCCAGATTAAAAGCATTCTAAACCGACGAGCATGCATGACGAGGTTAATGAACGTAGATGAAGCGAAGGTGTGTCAGGATCGTAGCAGGAGGAAAAACTTAGTCTCTGCCTACCCTTATGGGAAACAGGTGTGATAATATGTATGCGGCGCGTTCTTTTCATCAAAATGTATTTATTTATCCTATTGATGTATTCTACTACTTCCTACTGATATTATAAATCCGAAAGTATGGATTTTTTTTTGCTTAATGTTTGTCTTTCAATCACGCTAAATCAGCTGAACATATTAAGATGAAATTTAGCACACAGATAGACCATGTCCTGGATTAACACACTTTTTATCGACATTTCACGGAAGCGAAGCCGCGGGCATCAGCTAGTAATACCATAAAGTTACAGTTACAGCACATACAGACAGTATACAGTCTTTGGGTTATACGCTCCTAACCGGTATTTGAGGAACATGTCAAGGCATTTCTCTCCTATTGTAGACAAAAGCGTGTAAAATTATCAGTTCCTTAATTTAGCTTTAACCATCTAGTGCAGTGGTTCTTAACCGGTGGTCTGCGGACCACTAGTGGTCTGCAAAGGCATTACTAGTGGTCCGCGAAGCCGTTCATCATTAACTCCTAAGTGCATATAAAATGCTGTCATGTTTTCGAACACCCCAAAAATCGCGTTAGCTTCGCTTGCGCTACTACTGGATACAGATAGAACATAACCCGGTTTAATATGTAGGCTACTTTTTATCCCGGGAAGATAAACAGTTTCTGAGGGATGCGCGATAAAGGACATTCACGCGGGCGAAGTCACGGGCCTAGCTTATGCCTATTTTGGATAAATAAATACGAGATTAGATCAGTTGATCTGTTGAGCTTAGTTAAGCTCGTTCTAACTCTCCTGTACGTACTGTGCCTAAGGCTAATAAAAACAAATCATTTGGCTTAACTTTTAGCCCTTTTTTCCTTTATAAAAAACGAAAATACCTATTAGAAAAACCGGCCAAGAGCATGTCGGGCCATGCTCAGTATTATAGGGTTCCTTAAGTCGGTCTAATTACAAACGAATCAAATCGAATATTAATCATTGCTATTTTAGTTTTTGCAAACAGCGCCACCTAGCGCTAAATTTATGAAGCTAAATTTAAGAAGTGTGTTTCTTTTTGTGATTTTTTTAAATAGAAAGTAACTAAAGGAGCATTATTTGCTATGATCATTTTTCTTTAAGGTCAATGAACTATGAACTAAGACGTCTTAAGTATTTTTCAGTTTTCTCACTATAACTCAAAAATTTATAATCACATTATACTCAAAATAATTTTAAAAGAGAGTTTTTATAAAGGTCTATCAATTTTGAAGACTATAAGTTTCTACGTTGCATAGTTTAGAAATGGCAGGGGAGGGGACACCTTGCAAGCCACTTTGGCGAACTGTATTTCGCAGATGGTATACCTGATAAAAAAGTTGTGTATGAAACATTACCTTCATTTTAGTAGACCTATTCAACGATACCCCAAACGAGGGGGTGCAGCGAAAAAAATATTTTCATCCCCATTTCACATGTATGGGCGCCACCCTTAAAATACGTAATCAAGATTTTTTTTTATTCTTTTAAAATTGAGATCTATATCTATTCCATTTTTTGTCAAAATTTCATTTACTTATGTTTATAACTGTAGAAGTTATTAAGCGGTAAAGGATTAGGACAGACGGACAGACGGACAGACGGATAGACGGATAGACGGACAGACGGAGAGACGAACAGACGGACAGACGGACGGACATGACGAAACTATAAGGGTTACTTGTAGGACTACGGAACCCTAAAAAATGGAGCTTTGCGGAGAGCTGTAGACACAGACCAGTAAGCTTCGCTGTAGACTACATTTTTAGACCTCAGATTTTAAATTAATAAAATTTTGACAATATTTACTAGTAGTGAAATGACGCAGGTTTTTCTAACCTGATTATGGTTACTTACTTAATTTTATCGTTATTTAGAATTCAGTCAGTTGAACCCGGAATCTGCTCGCCACGACACGACGCACGTGTAGCGAAAAGAATTGCATAAGAATGACGTCAGTGCAGTGCATTGCGCCTGGCGATGGACGGCGAGTACGGCAACTAGACGTTGCGTGACGTCCTCCATCAGCACCAATCAATGCTCATGAGGCGCAGCAACTGAATAATAAACTGTTCTCGCGGGTATTTTTTGAATAAGCAACATAGGTCTAGGCAGTGGCGTAGCTAGGGTGGGAGGGGGTGGTGGGGACTGTCCGCCCCTGTTGTCACCAGTCAGGGGGTGACACAAGACCACGATATAAGAAATAAAAACTTGATAAATGAAATAACCGCTAAAATAAAAGTAACAAAACGTAATTTCCTTCTTTTTTAGTAACATTCGGTTAGGTACATAGGTAGAGATACAACCATAATTGACACTCGCTATTACTCGCCACCTAATCGCGGTCGGGTGTCACACCCTGAAAGGTGACACCAAAACGCGACGAAAATATAATAACTTTTGGAGGCTTAAATGGCTAGTGAAAAAACAAAGCCTTAAAACTCCTTTTACCTCAAGCCAGGGGGGAGGGTAAGATGACAGATAGAGGATATGAATTGTAGATATACGGCCAAAATTAATATCCAATCAATCCACGATTTGCCCTACTAGAGATAGGAATTTGACATAAGCTCCATACAAAATATGTCAAATTTCTATCTCTAGTAGGGTAAATCGTGGATAGATCGGATATTAATTTTGGCCGATAATAAATACAATTTGTAAAGTTTTAATCGTTTCATCGTCATCATCATTTCAGCCGAAAGACGTCCACTACTGCACATAGGCCTCCCCCAAGCATCGCCACAACGACCGGTCCTGCGCTTTTCGCATCCAGTGGATTCCCGCGACACCATTCACCAGGTCGTCGGTCCACCTTGTGGGGGGGCCTTTAAACGTTTACTACAAGATAAAAATATCCTAATTAAAACATATCTTCTTGGGTTTTTTTAAATTTTCGAACTACTTTATTAATCAAATCCTCTAGGTTCGAGTCTCTAGAGGGGAGGGGCACCCCGCCCCTGCTCCCCCCGGCCACGCCCATGCGCTTGCCTAGCAAAAACCTATTCACTCAAGCCTTTGGCACATATTTTAACCAAACATTCGGCCGAATTCGACATTCGGCAGAAACCTCATTCTGTCCATCACTAAAAAAAAGTTTAAAAATAAACGGTTGAAATACTTACCTGAGGAGTAGGCAGCTACCGGGGAACATGGCTCTTCCTTAAACCTGCAAATGAAAACATATGGGAAATATAATGAATGTTCAAGGTGAACAGCAATTACAAACGAGCCATCATTCATAGGTATGTATACCAGGCCCCTCAGAAAGTATTGCGAAAAATTTTTTTTATATATGGGAGACTGGCCAGTTATAATGTTTTTCGAAAATATGATTATTTATAAGTAAAAATAAGTAAGTTCCAATTTCAAAATTTCCCTCCACATTTTTTGCGAGTTAATTCAAAGTATTGTGTCTCACTGAAATATGGATCTGCGCCGGGAACATTTTAGAGCTATGATTTTATACGATTTCAAGTGTCGCCTGAAACCGGATGAATCGTATGATAGACTTCAAATGGCATTCATGGATGAAGGCCCTTCCAAGGCAACCGTGTATCGTTGGTATAACGAATTCAAGCGCGGTCGACCAACTTTGGGGGATGACGAAAGAAGCGGTCGCCCTTTGACGGCTGTTACCGAAGAAAACGTGCTAGCAGTGAAAAATTTAATCCAAGACAATAGGCGAATTACATATCAGGAGATTCAACACATATTGAAGATTGGATCGGGAAGCGTTCACGAGATTCTACACAGCCATCTTCGCGTGAGGAGGATAGTATCACGCTGGGTGCCGCACAACCTCACCGATGCTCAGGAGGCCCGGGTGGAATGGTGCCGTGATATGCTTAACAAATTTGAAGCAGGCTCGTCTCGGCGTGTTTACGACATCGTTATAGGTGATGAGTCCTGGATTTATCAATACGACCCAGAAACCAAGCGCCAGTCGACTGTTTCAAAATGAGCCAACGCCTACCAAAGTGAAGCGATCTAGAAGCGGGGGTAAGATTTTGATCGCTAGCTTTTTTAATTTGACTGGCCACTTGGTATCAATTCCCTTACGGGATCAAAGAAGCATTAATGCCGAATGGTATACTACCAAATGTTTGCCAGAAGTTTTCTCTGTTATAAGCAACAAGCGACCAAACACAGGGCTCCGCGGGCTACTGCTCCACCACGACAATGCACCTGCGCACACCGCACTCAAAACGAGGGACTTCCTGGACAGCACGCCAGTCAAACTCCTGGGTCACCCTCCTTACAGCCCTGATCTAGCACCGTGTGACTTCTTTTTATTCCCAAAAATAAAAAATCTGCTCAAAGGGATACAATTTTCGTCGCCGGAAGATGCGCTGGCTGCGTTCGAGCAGGCTGTAAACGAGGTGTCTGCGGCGGACTGGAAAAAGTGTTTTGAAAACTGGTTTAGGCGCATGAATCTTTGTATAGAGGCTGGTGGAAAGTACTTTGAAAAGATTTGATAAAAATATATGTACGTATAGAACAATTTTTTTTAGTTTCGCAAAACTTTCTGAGTGTCCCACGTATATGCCAACATGTTCATTCAAACAGAAATAATGGGAAACTAGTTAATGTGTATGACGTTGGTCTTAATATTTATGCACGTTGGTGCATAAACTAACAGTCACTGTTAACTCTTAGTAACTGGGCCTTCGACTCAACATTTTCAACCTTCAATTGGCATTGCAGCAGTTTGGGTTTTTACTTGAATGCATGGTCCTGGTTGGTAGAAATGTTTTGCTTCGGGTCGTCGAGCTTCCTAAAATACCTATGGTTGAGCTACACAATCAACAAATCAATCAACTCAGCCTATCGCAGTCCACTGCTGGACATAGGCCTCTCCCAAGTTGTGCCACAACGCTCGGTCCTCTGCCTTCCGCATCCAGTCCCCCCCAGCCACGTTCTTTAGGTCGTCGGTCCACCTGGCAGGGGGGCGCCCTACGCTGCGTTTGCCGATTCGCGGTCTCCACTCAAGGACTCGTCTGCTCCAACGGCCATCGGTCCTTGGACAGACATGGCCAGCCCACTGCCACTTCAGCTTACTGATCCTACAAGCTATGTCGGTCACTCCGGTTCTTCTCCGGAATCTCGTTACACGATAATAAATAAATAAATATTTCGGACATTTTACACAGCACCATCTAGCCCCAAACTAAGCACAGCTTGTACTTTGGGTACTAGACAATGGATGTAATACTTGTATACTTTTTTTTTTAAATACTTACTTATCATCATCATCATCTCAGCCGAAAAACGTCCTCTACTGGATAAAGGCCTCCCCCAAAGGGGGGGGATATGACATAATCGCCACGCTTGGCAGGCGGGTTGGCGATCGCAGTATACTCAGAGAACGCTGCTGCCCATCCTCTGGTGAATCCCTTAGTCGCCTTTTACGACACCCATGAGAAGAAAGAGGGTGGTGCAATTCTTTACGTCCGGCACCACACGGACGAATACATACTTATAATAGATAAGAAATATCCAAACCAACACAAACACTTATAAATGTTTATCACACAAATATTTGTGTCCTGTGGGAATTGAACCCACGACCTCGTGATCAGCAGTCCGACACTCGAATCACTAGACCACAGACGCCGTAAAACTTTTGTTTAGTTCGTTTATTGTGTTGTTTATTGGCTTCCACCACGCTGGCCTACTGTGGCTTGATATACTACACACATCATCGAGAAATGTATAGAGCACTCTTAAGTTTGCAGGTAAACCATGGCTGATGCATGCGTGCCACCAGTTGAGACAGCTCCACTCAAATTGAGCTGGTACTTTCTTTAAAATGCCAGTCTAAGCAACGGCCTTGCCCTGCATTGTTCTCGCACAAATACTTTAAAACGTCTGTACTTTAAAAGACACTTTGATGCCTGAGTTTGTTTCGGCGTTTCTTCTCAGAGGTAGTCACATAGGAAATACCAAAGCCATAAGTTTTTAGGGTTCCGTACCCAAAAGGTGCCAAACGGGACCCTATTACTCTCGCTACGCTGTCCCTCCGTCCGTTCGTCCGTCTATCTGTCACAGGGCTGTATCTTTTGGTAATAGGAAGCCGGTTGAAATTTTCTCAGAATATGTGTTGCTATGACCCCAATCACGACAAATATTGAAAAGTCTAAAACCAATAGGAAAATTTTCTTGTATAGGGACCCCCATACAACCTCGAAAAACATGCATTTTTTTTCAACTTTTTTGTTCCTGCTCTATCTTCAAAACGGTAATACATACCAGCGTTAAACTTGGTCTGATTATTGTGCATACTATGTAGTTTAGCAAAAAATACTAAAAATTGTGCGTTGATGTCTTTTGATGAACTCTCGTAAATTAATTCATTTTCTATGGGGTATCAGGTTGATGGGTGGTACGGAAGCCTTACTGCGTGAGTACGACTCGCACTTGGCTAATGTTTTAAAAGAACTGACTTCTAGAAGTAATTTTAACATCCATTATGCAGAATAAATGATCTCATTTCATTTCACAAATTTTGACCACAAAACTTAAAAATTCCCAGAATACCTACTCCAGCATTTTTATAATCCATCATTATAATAGCTCCATACGTGGTTATCATAAAAACGTACAGCCAGTACATCTTTAAAAAAATCTTAGTCTGGTCCAACTCCAAACCACACAAATTTATTCGTGGGCTAGCGACGGCTAAGCGACAACGAGGCTGATCCGTAGAAGTAGGTAGTATCGTTATATAAACACGGCCACTAGGTTATTGGGAGTCTGTAGGTACTTCCAAGGACGGCAAAGGAGTTTTTATACGTCTTTTTTTACCGGACACTATGGCAGACGAAGGCCGGATCGCAGCGCTACCATTTGAATTGTAAAACCAATTGACTAAAATCACATATGCAACGCCCGCCCCGACCAACGACGGCGATCGGGGTGCTATTATATTTACAAATTTGCCCGAATCTAGGAATCGGAGTGAAAACACGAGAACGAAGTTATATCTGTTCTATTTTGTGGCCCTGTTGAACCGTGCTTGCCTGCCTGTCAGTGCCTGTGGCTTCGGAGGGAAGTAATATGAGCTGTTCAAGATCGTCCCGTGATTTTTATAGAATGTAAATTATCTATGTATTTTAAGTATTCCAAAAAAGTCAGCAATATAATGTTGTTTTATTATTTTTAACGCATTTACGCATGCGAAGCGAAATCTAAAGATTCAAATTGTGGAAAGAAAAAATCGCTCACGAGCAGGATTCGAACCTGCGACTCCTGGCTCAGTACGCCAGTGCTTTAGCCACTAAGCTACCGTGAACACTGCTCGTGGTATCGAAATTATACTCCACTATACGTCTTTGGGTGACGTCAGCGATATCTTATTAAGAAACATTGTTTCTTAACCGACTCGACTAACTTTGCAGTTAAATCAAAGTCGTATAGATATGCCTACCCTTACTAATTATTTTATTATTTTCTACTTTGTTTTTATTTTTATGGTGTGCAAACAATAAAGTATACTCTATCTATCTATCTATCTATATCTATACGACTTTGATTTAACTGCAAAGTTAGTCGAGTCGGTTAAGGAACAATGTTTCTTAATAAGATATCGCTGACGTCACCCAAAGACGTATAGTGGAGGATAATTTCGATACCACGAGCAGTGTTCACGGTAGCTTAGTGGCTAAAGCACTGGCGTACTGAGCCAGGAGTCGCAGGTTCGAATCCTGCTCGTGAGCGATTTTTTCTTTCCACAATTTGAATCTTTTAATATAATGTTGGCCAATGACGGTTCAATTTTGTAAATTGAACAATTTCGGTACTTACGATTAACGAATTATCAACCAGCCTATCCCAAAAATAGCTCGGTACGTAGGTATTTCCTATAATGTGTATAAGTGATCGCAGCTGTCTTTGCCGTACCGCGAGATAACTCAATACAGGGTTGCATATTTCAGTGACACAAAAATTCTAAATGATGGTACTGATACAACGAATAGGCAATTAATAATTTTATAACACATTTATAATTTCCTAACACAGGCATTAATTGCTTAAAAGGAGACTCCAAGCACTAATTTGTAAAACTATTTGTTTAAAGCACAATAAACTATTTTGTATTTTTTGTATAATTATTGTAGTCGTTCATTTCAATATATCCCGTAATCATACGGCAATATGGTGCTGATGTATTTCGTTGTATACATGGTTGTATAAATGTTCACAAATCAAAGTACTTTGAAGTACTTGACATAAATTATGAAGAGATTGATTGATTGGCATTTATGCTGAACTGGACCTTTTTGGCACAGTCGCTAGACACAGCATCTATGATCCGTTTTTGTATATTTAATTGTGTTCTTGTTGAATTGTGTCTGTGTATCTATGTGCTTTGTGTCAAATAAATGTTTCTTTCTTTCTTTCTTTTTTCTATTTCATTCGGTTTGATTCCGTTTTTTTAAGGCTGGACCCCTAAATCATCCACCGGCTGTCATGTTTTCAAAGACAACATCGATTTTCTGGTTTCTAAAAATTGTAGCGTTTTATATTTTACACTGATATCTCAGGTATTCAATAATTTATAGCATAACTAAAGGCTACAGTGCAGGTTGTTAATAGACCTTAAATATTACCATAGGAACAGTATGTGCGAAACTTAATGTGCTTAAATTATTCCGCTCCAATGTTCCGCTCGGATACAACAGACAAGGCAGCAGAACACAAGGACGCCCCGAAGGCCAATGTTTCAGCCGTACAGCTGATACTGATATCGATTTTACTTCAAATGCCATTACAATTATTGTACTTATGACGGAAACAACAAGCTTTTATGGACAAATCGTCGACCTACTGAACACATTAACTGCAAAACATACCTATCTATGAAACTAAATGAGTTCGTGCAGTGAGCAGACGAAATATATATCAGTAAATATACTCACGCGTATAGGTCATCGTCTTCAGAATTTGAGGAGCTTGTAGCCTCGCTTAGCACCGTCCTCCTCATCCTAATCACTAAATGAACTGTCCCATCATCATAATGAACTGTTTTTCTTAATGAACCGGTTCCGAAAAAAGTTTAAATAATAACTTTAGTAACATTCACTGGTAAAGTTCTTATAGATATAGACGGAGGCATGGTGGAGAAGTATGTTCTTGCACGGAAGAAGTCTAATCTCTCATTTGCGATAAGGTGCCGGTCGTAGAAATCTGTATAGGCACTAAGGGAGGTTTCGTATACACGGAGCAACCTTGCACGCGCGGCAGTCAAGTTCACGTTATTTATCAAGGTAAGGGATTACGTAAAATACTTTCGAGTTATTCACATTTTTTAAATACTGATGATTTCTGAGCCGTGCCACGGCAACGCACATTGCATTAGTATATAAATAGAAAATACCGCATCAATATTTTAAAAAGGAACAGCTCCAGAAACTATAACTTTTCTTTCCTACAAATTAATGAAATAATCACCACAAAACATAGTTTCTTGTTGTCTCACAGTGATTTAAGTAAAGTTTGCTTAGCCGACTGCGCCCCATGACAAAGTTGTGTCACTATTCAGGGGTGTGAACCGCGCATGCCCCGGTTTAACCTTGGGCATACTTCCTGGTTCACGGGCAGGCGTGCGTCGCTGTCACCTGCCTTCTAGGTCAATCCGCCGCTCTTAGCTATACTATGTCTTATGTCTAACTCCTATGACTTATCGAGTGTTATAGGTTGAAATGGAAAAATCTTTATAAGAATGAAGCAAATATTAGCTTAGCTTTATAAATTAGACCGTTCATATTAGTAGCTATCACAGGTATGCACTGGTCAGTTTTTTTTTTCATTTGTAGCCTATGGAATCGGCCATTACTTGTTCATATGCAAAAGACCGCAGGTTATCTGCATACCAGAGAGTGTTCCATACAGTTCCCAACGATTTGTGCAGTCCGCCAACCCGCATTAGGCCGGCGTGGCAGACTAAGGCCTTATCATACTGAGAAGAAGCTCGTGCTGAGAAGTGGGACAGAAATGGGATGATTATTATGGAAAAGTTCCAAGACTCGTAGGTACTATCAGCAGACTTTCCGGTGAACCACCACTAAGGCTAAAATTGCTTGCACTCAGTGTTTGACGGCAGCCATAGGTACGTGTAATGTAGCAGGATTTGTTCAAGGGACTTTGTCGACAAAATGTATCACCGGGAAGGATCGTGACTGTACCTACTATTACACGTGAAAACGAGTAACACATCACTAGCAATCAAATTAAATAAGGTAGATACTTGCACTAGAGTTAGTGCACAAGTTCATCACAAAATCACGGAAAGGTCCGAACTCGTATCAAATCACATCTAAGTCCAGTATAACTTTTCAATCACAGTTCCGACACAAGTTTAGGAACTATAGTTTTCCATGACACTTAATTCCCGTATTAGAAAAATAATTATAATAAAAAAATTAATTAACAAAAACAAAAAACCCGACTGCGTGTAAAAATAACAGAAAAGATATAAACAAGACTTATCAACACGCAGTCGGAGGCTACGTATGTTTTTGGTCATGAATTACATAATAGTTCATAGGTAGCCTCCGCCTGCGTGTTGATAAGTCTTGTTTATATCTTTTCTGTTATTTTTACACGCAGTCGGGTTTTTTGTTTTTGTTAATTAATTTTTTTATTTTAATTTTTTTAGTTTTGTCATGTTTTATTTATCATACTATTAATGTTTTTTTTGAAAAGTCAAATTAATTTTTAACGTTGAATATTTTGTTGTTTTTTAGCATTTTTCATTCCAAATTACGTATAAACATATAAGTTGTATATATTTTTGTAAAGCATTTATAAAACCCTTTATTTTGATACCCCACTCGATAGTTTATGAAGGAAAAAAAATTTTTTTGAAGAGGTAATATGGCGCCAAAAAGCGGCCATTTTAATTTTTTAAATTTTGATGTACCCAGTTTCACTCTCAGAATTAAGACGAATCTAACGACACCTCTCAATCTCAAATCCATCAAGCCGTTTAGGCCACAGAGCGTGCCAAAGAAATATACATACATACATACATACATACATACACTCGAAAAACATAACCCTCCTTCTGGCGCAGTCGGGTAAAAATAACAATGAAGGATAATCTCGACTGATGCTTGGAGCTTCCATATTACGCGTCATTGGGTATCGGTTCAATGACGCGTGCGCACTGGTGTCTAATTGAGTTTGTGAGAGCTCTCTCGCGCATCCGCTGTTTCAGCTATTGTGTGATGCTCTTATGGCAGGCGAGGATATTCTGGTTGATGAATAATGGTGGATTAATGGCAATTTATTTCGAGGGTTGCTGATGTTTGAAAAGGGGGCGGTGGCTTCTTCTGACGCGTCTGTATGAGCTACGTAATCAATCAACTCGGAAAATCGCAGTCCACTGCTGTGTATGGTATGGTGTCTCCCATGGGTATAGGTGTCTCCCGAGTTGCGTCACAACACTAGGTCCTACGCCTTCCGCATCCAGTCCCCCCCAGCTACTTTTTAAGGTCGTCAGTCCACCTGATTGGTACGACGCTGATTTATTTATTATTATTTTATTATTATTATTCGCGGTCTCCATTCAAGGACTCGTCTGCTCCAACGGCTATCGGCCCTTTGACAGACATTGCCAGCCCACTGCCACTTCAGCTTGCAAATCCTACAACCTATGTCGGTCACACCGGTTCCGGAGCCACGTAATGATAGTTGTAAAGTAGTAAAAACCTAACAAACCTAACCTACTACTTTTCATCTGATTTTGTACCTTTTTTCGCAAAATAAATGATTTGATTTGATTTAAAAAAGAAATGCTAGTCCGTAGATTGGCAGAAGGGTTAACTGCTCATGATGCTCCGGACATTCATTTAGTTATTTAGTTAGTTACTCGTTGGCTCTATTACGACTTGACTTTTCTCTCTTCTTTTTCCTTTCTTAATTTTTTTTTTCTGTTGACTTTTTCCTCGCTTTGTTACTTCTTCACTATATCTATTTCTTGTTCATGTATATCCTTTCTTTTGTATGTGTCTCAGTTGTGTCAAATAAATATTTTTCTTTCTTTCATTCTTCTTCTTTCTTTCTATTAATAGCTTTTATCTAATGGAGATCATAAACTGCGCTTTCCACTCACGTAATGACTTAGATGCAGATGCCCATGCAGGGTGAAGCTGTCGATGAGGAATGTGTGTCGACGAACTCAATCTCTGGTAGACTTCCTGGAAACGTGGACCACTGGGTGCATGCTATACTGTGTTCGGCTCAGTTGTTTTGTCAGGCTTCTATTGTGTAATAGTCGATTTTTTTATTATTCTGGCGCTGCCCAAATTCCCTATGTACAGTGCCTTCCGCCTGCATACTTAAGTGTAAAAACATTACACTCCTTTTTTTGGGCAGTCGTGTAAAAAGCCTTAACTTTAAAATATACTGTGTAATTAATTTAATTGGTTATGTAAATTTAATTTAACATCTATTATACTAGTCCATGTAACGCAATTAGACACAGATGATCACAAATTTCCTTTGTATAGTACACCCATCTTTCAGTTAACGGCGCGGCGCGCAGCGTCTCTAGTAGTATCTGCATACCTAACAGTTGCAAACGGATTACTTTCTCGCTCACATTCACTCCATTTTTGAATAAGTTCCTGTAGTTTAGGTAATTATGGCCGCCTGAACAAGCGCCATTTACATACTTCCATATGTAGGTCCTGTGCGCATGGGAAGATGATCATCAGAGAAGTGTCAATGTAAGCAAAACAGCTGCCGCTCCAGTAATTAAAACATACGCTATAAACGTAACTCTTCCTTTTGACTTTGCCGTAGTCGGGTATAAAGTATACAATTTGCCGTTAATTACAAACAGGAGACATTGGCAGATGGCTCTGACTGTTGCAACCCTCAGGACAGTAGAAATAATGGGTTTAGCAACGAAATTATAGGGCTATGTGTAGAACACCATGGTGTAGACAACACCATATACAAGTTGTTGATCTGTAGCCGTGCCATATTTCTAGAGCAAATGATAAATAATGTGCTTAGTCATCTAAAATACTAAAAAAAAATACGATTATTTAATACCAAAATTTTCACTTAGAAACATAGCGAGGGTTTGAGAATAAATCCCGAACGACTCTGAAAATAAGTATTCGGTGGCATTGTCAAATGGTGGAAATACCTGCAAATAGTTTTGGTGGTTTCGCACTCATCGTTTTTGTGTCGCACGCGACACACGGAGGGGATTTGTTTGTTTACAAATGTTTTGATTTTTTTATTGATTCGTGTTCAGTATCACTGGTATAGTCACCTCCTTAAATATGGCACGAAAACAGATCAAAACGTAATATATGTTATATATGATATCGGTCTTATACAACGTAAACGTTCATAAAGCCCGATTCGACGTCGTCGACGACGACGACGTCGACGACGTCTAAGCGTTCAATGTTTATAGCCACTCCACTAGTTTAATTACTTGAACCATGTAAACAACCGCTTTAGTCTTCCTTGCGTGTAGTGGCCGTCCTCAGCACACAATGAAGAGGCAGACGGCTTCAAGATTTTTTCAAGTAGGTATTTCTTTAATACTACTAAATAGGTAGGTACCACATTGCTCGCAGAACGGATGGCCGATGGGGCAGTAAAGTTCTGGAGTGGCGACCGCGTACTGGAAGGCGCAGCGTGGGTAGGCCCCCCACAAGGTGGACTGACGACCTGGTGAAGGTCGCGGGTATCCGCTGGATGCGGAAAGCGCAGGATCTGTGTTTGTGGCGATGCTTGGCCTATGTCCATCAGTGGACGTCTTTCGGCTGAAATGATGATGATGAAGTAGGTACCAGCTACTAAACTTTCACAGAACGACCAAAGTCGGGAGGCTAGTATTCATCATCATCATCATCATTTCAGCCGAAAGACGTCCACTGCAGGACATTGACATAGGCCTCCCTCAAACCTTGCCACAACGACCGGTCCTGCGCTTCCCGCATCCGCTTCCCTGCGTGATGATCGAATCAGAAATGAGGAGATTCGCAAAAGAACGAAGGTGAACGAAGGTAACCGACATGGCCCGAAGAATTGCCAAACTATAGTAGCAGTGGGCGGGGCACAGCTAATATTAAATAATAGTTATTTGTTATACAAGAGTGCAAAGTTACCTTTTAACCACATGCATAAAATAGATAATTATACTAGTATAGAAACGAAACTCCGGCCCAGACGCGTTCAAATCCACGATAATAGCCTATTCTTACCTCTTATTTTTCTTTTTTTTTCTTTTTTTTATTCTTAGCCTACCGTCTAGCGTACCTTTAAAGGGAATGCATAGTCGGGGTTTGCGTCACCTCACGCTTGCACGCGCGTGCCGTCAGTTGCGGTCATGGCGCCAAAATATTGCGATGTATTTGGGTGTAAAATTAACTCAAAAACCACGCCAGACCTTAGTTTCTCTAGTTTGCCCAAAAATGAGGAAAAGTAAGTGATATTTTCAATTGTGATTTATTTTTTACATTCTCAAACATAAGTACCTATATAAATTATGCAGTGTCACTCACTTGCCACCATAAAAGATTAGTGTAGTAGTGTAATCTAAAACAGAAATTACCTAGCTCTCGGACTGTACCGACATTAATAATAACAATATAAACATTATAAACATTATTAATATGCATATAAATGTATCACTTAAATTGTAACGATGAGGACTGGCCAGAGTTAGTGTATGACTATTGGTGCCTTGTATACTCTTTTATGCCAAACTAATCTGTATTTTTTTCTGTTTTATTTTTTATTTTTAAGGCCTTAGCCTTCTCATAAAGAGAAGAGGCGCGTGCCCAGCAGTGGGACAGTAATGGGCTGGTTATGTTATGTTAATCTGATTTTAATTATTGTTGTTATAAATTTTTTGCGTGCCACTTATGGCAAAATATGTGGAAACTAACTGTGACTCTTTATCCATCTGTCTGGACCCGTATTTTTTGCGAAATAAATTATTCTTATTCTTATTCGATAAACATGAATGAGTATTATAAACGACGTCTATTGACTTCTCTTTGTCATTGTCGGTCAATTATAGGTACTTATTTTGTTTAATTGAGTGCAGGTCATCTTGTGTATACTAGGTACCTACCTACCTAAATTTAAAAAATAATGTAAGTATTAAGTAAATAAAAAATAATTTATATGTAAAACTAGGATAAAATAATGATTTCATGGTAAATAAAAGCCTAAAATATTGTTTCTAATTAAACCGACAGATAACGCTTTAAATATTTAGCAGCTAGTATCAGCCCTGGCAGTACGCGCGGACGACAGAGGGACGTTAGAAGCTGAAGGGGGAAGTAGGTGTTTATAAGGCATCATTTGGGGTCGGTATGAAAGAGATTCTCTTCTATCCTAGTATTATTGTCTATTCTTATGCCGCATGCTCAATTTTGATGACCGAGCAAGCGAAGGATTTTAAAATTGAATCACGAGCGCAGCGAGTGAATCAAAAATTGGAATCCTGAGCGTCAGCGAGGGAATCAAAAGAGCACAGCTGAAAAATCTTTGCACTCGAGTGCGACACGTAACTTTTCATACCACCTCAGCGAGGAAATGACTTAATGCAAAAAAATATATTTACCTACAATCACAAGATACTTTTATTTCAGTTTAGGTATTAACTACCACATTAGGTATGATAGGTAAGTATTACAGAATAATCTTTAAATTATAACAAATAATACTTAGGTATACCTAATTAAGAAAAATTGAAAGTAACGTTGCTACAGTTAGGTAGGTAGGTACTTAAGTTGAGAGTAATAATTTTGTTAGATACCTACTGTAATGTTGGTGTTAGCATAAAGGTATTATATCTTCTAACATTACTTGATCAGGTAACTACAACACGTGAATTTTAATTAATTGCTTAGTTCAACCCCAGCACTGGAGTTGTCAACGAGTGTGGGAAAGAGCGAAAAAAATAGTGGCGCGCGGTCCACTCAAAAGCAAGTTTTGTGTTGTATTTACTAGGATTATCTTATAATGTGCATATATTCCACTGCTTATATAATTTCTTACTGTATTTTCACATTGATAATTTTAATATTTTGACTTCAAAGTTAATAATTTAGGTGGCCGGAAAGTAACTTGGAAAATTCTCCAAATGTTTGGTTTTCGGCCGTGTGGCCGAAAACTAGCTCGCGTTCAGCATAGATACTTTTGTCTCTTTCATTTATTTAGTTACACGCTTTTAGTCTTCTCTTCATTTATAATGAATCATATGCTTGCGAAGACACTAGCTTGCAGTTTTCGGCCACAAAAATACTGCAATTTATAACGGTTAACGATGAAACTAAAATACCCATTTCGGTAGTGGCCGAAAACTAGAATAAGTCTATAATTATGATTCAGTTTTCGGCCAACATAAAATTGTATGAAATGAGAGAGTGGCCGAAAACGGAATGCTGCTTTGGTTTTCGACCATTTCAATGAATAATTAGTCATTCACGAACAGTTTTTGGTAGAAGATGTTTAAATATATTCTCAGAGGGTTCCTTCAAAACCTGAGGAAATAAAGAAAAAAAATGCACCATATAGGTACTCAAGATACAACAAGGATCTTTAAGACCCGTCGTACAAATAGAACAAAAAAGCTCTCTGACTATACTATCGAGCTCATGGAGGAAAGACGCGAGATGATTTTGCTGTCTTCAGATGATGCGTCTGAGCACCGGCGGCGCAATATAAGATCTCAAAGTCCTTGAAAAGCGACCTCCGCCGATTTTATACTGAACGTATTAAAAACGAGATAGAGAAGAACGAGGGCTCAAAAATCTTCGTAAGAGACCTGCCTTTTCAGCAGAACCAGCTAGCAAAACTGAGGACCAAGGATGGCAGTCGTATCCTCCAAATCAGAGCTCTTGAGGGAGGTCGAGAAATTCTATGGACAGTTATACACGTCAATATGAAAACCCGCTGCAAATCGGGCGAACGACCCAAGAGCTCGATTGATCCGACACTATTCTAAAGACATATTGGACGTCAGCCTGTACGAGATTAGGATGGCTCTGAAACAGCTCAAAAACAACAAGGAGCTGGGTGAACGGCGAACTCTTGAAGGCGGTGGAAAACCGATCTTTAAGGCCCTTCAGAAGTGGTTTGATTCCGCCATACTCGAGGGAAGAACACTACCAGCACGGAGCAGAGGTGTGGTGGTCTTCTTCAAAAAGGGCTATAATGCTCTACTGAAGAACTATAGGCCCATCTCATTTCTGAGCCATGTCTACAAGCTGTTTTCGAGAGTCATTACGAACCGTCTCGCGCGTATATTTGACGACTTCTAGCCTCCCGAACACGCCGGATTCCGAAAAGGCTTTAGCACCGTAAACCAGATACATACGCTGCGGTAAACAGCAGACCGGAAAATATAACCTGCCTCTCTGTTTAGCGTTTGTGGACTGCGAGAAAGCCTTCGATTCGATCGAGACTTGGGTTGTACTACAGTCTCTTCAACGGTGCCAGATTGACTATCGCTACATCGAAGTGCTGAAGTGGTTGTATAAAAACGCCACTGTGTCAGTCAGACGACAGGACCAAGCCTTGAAAGTCGAAACCTATCCTTCTGCAGAGAGGTGTGAAGCAGGGACATGTGATCTCTCCAAAACTGTTAACTGCGGCATTGGAAGATGTGTTCAAGGTTCTGGACTGGAAAAGGTTAATCGTCGAGTCCGACTCGTTTAGGCAGCGTTCAGGAAGCTACGCAATATCTCCTTCAATTCTCCTTAGATTCAAGACGAAAGTATTTGACCACAGTGTGCTAACAAACTGTTTACGGCACTGAAACATGATCGCTCATAATGGGTCTGATAAGAAGGCTCAAAGTCACCCAAAGGGCAATGGAGAGGGCTATGCTCAGTGTCCCTGCGTGATCGAATCAGAAATGAGGAGATTCGCAGTAGAACGAAGGTAAGAATTGCCAAACATTAGTGGCAGTGGGCGGGGCACATTGCTCGCAGAACAGATGGCCGATGGGGCTGAAAAGTTCTGGAGTGGCGACCTCGTACTGGAAGGCGCAGCATGGGTAGGCGCCTCACAAGGTGGACCGACGACTTATTGAAGGTCACGGGAATCAGCTGGATGCGGAAAGCGCAGGATCGGTCGTTGTGGCGATGCTTCGGGCAGGCCTATGTCTAGCAGTGAATGTCTTAGTCTTTCGGCTGAAATGATGATGACCTTAATTTTTATGATAAATGACTGATTATGATATTCGAAGTTATTGTTTCATCATCATCATCATTTCAGCCGAAAGACGTCCACTGCTGGACATAGGCCTCCCCCAAGCATCGCCACAACGACCGGTCCTGTGCCTTCCGCATCCAGCGGATTCCCGCGACCTTTACCAGGTCGTCGGTCCACCTTGTGGGGGGCCTACCCACGTTGCGCCTTCCAGTACGCGGTCGCCACTCCAGAACTTTACTGCCGCATCGGCCATCCGTTCTGCGAGCAATGTGCCCCGCCCACTGCCACTTAAGTTTGGCAATTCTTCGGGCTATGTAGATTACTTTCGTTCTCCTGCGAATCTCCTCATTTCTGATTCGATCACGCAGGGACACTCCGAGCATAGCCCTCTCCATTGCCCTTTGAGTGACTTTGAGCCTTCTTATCAGGCCCATTGTGAGCGACCACGTTTCAGTACCGTAAGTAATTACTGGCAACACATACTGGTCAAAGACTTTTAGTTATTGTTTAATACCTTATTTTTTAAATAGCAATAATTGTATGGAGACTGCGACTGAAAAGTATATTTACAGTGAAAATACCCTGAAAATACTAAATCAGATGATTTGTATTTTAATTAATAAAGACTAGTTAGAATTAATGTATGAAACTAAGTGATTTGGTAAGATTAACTAAAAACTTATGATCTCATGAATCAGGTACGATTGATTATATTATAATAATTATATTTAATTAATAAAATACATTTTATTATAATTTCACAATAAATATTTCATTTGTACCACCTTTCTATTCCATCTAAATGGCCGAAAACTAAAATTCATGTGGGCCGAAATCTGAAATTTGTGGCCGAAAACTAGCATAATGCCCATTTTTCACATAAAAAATTATTTTAAAAAAAAGTATTATGTTAAAGCACCAAGTTATTATAAAAATTGAAACTACACTATGTAGGCTATACATTAACATTGATAGTACTAGGCTAGCACAATGGCAATATTTTTTTCTGGTGCCTTTAAGTTGACAACTCCACTAAATGGCCGAAACCCGGCGAAACGACCCTATCTGTCATAACCGATTCATCGGATTCCCTTGCCATAAATGAGCAAAACGTTTTCTGAGAAAGTTTTGGTTCCTTTATCTAGTCGCCACATGTTAAACATATCGTACTGTTTCAAATACTTCTCGCGTAATTGTTGAGGGAGAAAGCTCATTTGTGCATTAATAACAGTTTCAGTCAATTCCGTTGGCGTCAAATAAACTTCCTCGTCGCTCCACTCATTTTAGTTTTTTCACTTGTTTTCAAGTTTCTTGTTTTTAACCTAAGGTTTTAACAATATGACGTGAAAAGAAACTGGAGCGCGCAAAGCAAATTAAAGAAAAGTACACCAAGAAGGTTCCGAGTCTGAGTTTTTAATAAATTAAAAAAGGTTGTATGATAAATTCGGCACCATGGAGGGAAAAGTAAATAGGTTTAATGATGTTTTGAATTCACAAACTTAGTGCACACGATGTTCTAAATTCAATTTAGGGTAGTGGAACCAATAGATGAACGATTAAGAGACTATGGTAGGTTTGAATTTTTTTTTCTCAGTCATTTCTTACAATAACTCTTGGAAATAATTTTTAATGCTTCCTAATATACTCAAAAAATTATAAGTTTAAATCAAACCAAAACAAACGAAAATTATTTCTTACCAGGAATTTATAAAAAAATAGGCGTTTTGCCCTGAAGTTGAACACTGTGCCCTAATTATGAACATTCAGTGTCCAATTGTTGAACTAATGTTTTTCTTGGGAAACTTAGTGATTGTAAAATACAAAAACTAGGATAATATGGTAGATTTTACAGTTGAATAATTTATTAAGAACTTGAATTAACAACAGAAAAAGAATATTAATAATTATAACTGTTTAAAAGTTGTTTTGACTAAGTCGCTGGAAGAACTGGGTGAAATGCTGCATAACCTAAACAGACCCTCTCGACGTGTCGTTCTCGGCATTAATCTGGGTATTACCAAAGTCATGTCCAACATGCATATCACGCCAAGGCCAATATTCGTCGAAGAGACGGCGTTCGAAGTTGTACAAGAATACGTCTACCTAGGGCAGGTTATCCAGCTTGGTAGACACAACTTTGAAAAAGAAACCGATAGAAGAATCCAGTTGGACTGGGCAGCACTTGGCAAACTTTACCGAGTCTTCTCGTCACCTATACCGCAAAGTTCGAAGATGAAAGTCTTCAATCAGACAGAGATTATTTTTGGTCTGTATCATTCTCACGGCCTCTTCAAGAGTGTTCTGCTCATACATGTCTTTCTTTTTTAACTCAATGCAATAAAATAAAATAAAACAATTGTAAGAAGAAGCAGTAGACGGTACCGGGTACATATTTGTTCACGGTTTATAACGAGACCAAAATCCAAACTATGTTATTCATTTAGTTCAGATTCTGGGGGTCAATACTTAGCAGATGAACTAGTAAAATTTTAACAGTTCTTAAAGTTCAACTTATAAGCATAAATCAAATCATAAACATGAACAGTGTAAGTTTCCATACAAAAATAAAGTCTTAAAACTCTTTGATATAATTAAAAATATATGTTCAACTTTTGGTTACTAACTAAGTCAACAGTTACGTTATGATCGATTTGTGTATTTTAGTTTTCCTTCATATGCAATAGATTTGGTTTTATAATGTCTGAACAAAAGTGAGATTCGCCCAATAGATGAACGCCGTTCAACTTTTGGATTACGATAAATTTAATGAATCCATTACCTGAACAGTAAATATTACAGTAAATTTAATAAGTAGGTAACACGAATCTGCATCTGTATAATGGAAGACACATTAATCAACATTTTAGTGAATGTGAAACTTCTTCAAATGATAATATACTTTTTCTGTAATTAAATCAAAACCTTGAATTTTCAGTGCATTACCTTAACTAGATTTCCTTTGTAAGCGATTTTTTGGTGGGAGCCTCAGAAACAACGAATTATCATGAGCGTGTGAGATAATTTTATTAAATTTGTTATTATATTAACGTGATTAATTACTTGAATAAATGATTATGTGAATTATGTAATTAAATGCATTTAAAAAGCATATTTTTAACATTTAAAATTGTATAATAGAAATAAAACAAGATTGTGTTGATACTTGATACGTCATAGCCGATAGTCAGAGGTGGGGAAGAGTAGGGTTGTTTACTACTGTGTATTTAAAGGCGAAGCGCCGTCTGTAGTGACACTTTTCGGTGGATGGAGTCCCTAACGGGATTCTCCGCCACCCGCCCGGTTAAGCAGTTAGGGTATCCATTTTGGGTACCAATTCTGTGAGAGTCCATTCGGAAAAAAAACTCTGTAGTGACACACTTGTTTCCGAGACGTTGAAGAGAACGTTACTCTGCCCCCTGTCGGTTCTATCTGACTCTGAGTACCTAGTACCTACACATTTCAGATAAGTATTTTAATGTTAATTATTATTATTATGATATGATGATGATTAAAAGTAATTAATGACCTATATGTAGATAATCAGTTAATAAGAAATAGGTAGGTACTGTAATAAGATATTCTATGGTGTCTAAAAGAAGTAGTATTGCTAATAAACGTTTTGTAATGGTGAATACTGGTGTTTTGGGTTAGAAATATATATTGTGAATTAAATAAATCTGTATATGGCTACGAAGTTGTTTCTTATGTGTCTTTTAAAAACCTGATTCTAACAAGCGCATCGGTGTTCTAAAAGATAAAGTTTATTTTGAATTGGGTTCAAAAACTGTTGTTGTTTGTGGAAAAAAATACCAACTTCACATTAGAAGTAGGTATAGTATTCGTAATATTTATAATTTTCGAACAAATGTTCATCCATTGGGGGGTGTTCATCTTTTGGTTCCACTACCCTACTTTATCCTCTAGCGGATAAAAACGGCTTTTGCACTCAGATATCGAAGAGCAAAAATACTCTTTCCGAGATGGGGAGATGAAAAATATATTTATCAGAACGTGCTAAATGTATATTAATATAATTAATTGTTTAGTTTTCCTTCAAATTGCCTGCAAGATATAAATAATGTAATTAATAAGATCAGACATTTTGAAGCAAAACGAAACAGAATAATCAGAAAACGTGCACATTTCACAACATTTGGGTTTATCAATTTCTTTTATATAAAAGAAATTTGCGGGTTGAGGCGCGTTTATGAAGTGAACCTCTGCACATATTTTGTTTTGTGACCGACCTAGTCAACACGCATGCGTGAACTGTAACTTCCCAGTTCATCCAGATTTGTCTTCAGTTCATCAGCGGCCACGTAGTGATTATTTTCTCTGTGCAGAGGCCCTGCGTCCGAGGCTGGGTACTGACGTGCCTTGGATCCAGGGTCCCTGAGTAAAAGAACATAACGATAAAAGTACCTAGGAATTCCTATGTCCCGTTTATTGGGTGCGAATTTAAAATTCAGCTCAGTTTTATTTAGCTAAAAGAATTTCAGAAACATTTTTAAACAAACTGCCCCATAAAAACATTATTGTTATTTCTTAAAATAAATTAAAAGTAAAAAAACTTTATTAAAACAAGCTTTCATTTAAATGCGCTAAAAATAATAAAATGAATTTTTCCTTTAAAACTTTTACTATCAACTTAAATTTCTACGATATAAAAGCTTGTCGCGAGATTTAAGTAGGTACTCGTACTCGTATTTACTAAGTTTGATTTTTTTTTTAATAAAATCAATCAAATCAAGTTATTCCATTTAGGTACTTGTTTATCTACACAGGTAAATCTCGCGATAAGCTTTTATGTCACATAAATTTTGCAATGACATTATAAGTTGATAGTAAAAGTTTTAAAGGAAAAGTTTATTTTATTATTTTTAGCGCATTTAAATAAAAGCTTATTTTTTAGTTATAGCTGGACAGGTTTTTTAACTCGCATTCATATGTTCAGCAAGTCCTCTCATTTGGTACCCATATTATAGGAAACCATAAAAAACTTAGACCGCCATCTTTAGAAGTCCGCCATATTGGATTTAGAGTGACGTCACTTTATTTTTTGACTTATTCTCAGCAAGCCCTTTCATTTGATACCCATTTGTAGGAGTGCATTAAAAATAACTAGTCCACCATTTTTGGTGTTCCGCCATGTTGGATTTAGAATGACGTCACACAGCTAACCATGCATTGTCATCCAAACTAAACGTGTAGGTATACAAAATATCAGTTCAATCTAGGAACGCATGAAAAAGCAAAGACATTTGTATAATAACGTAACTATATTCGTATATTCTATTCTAACTTTATGTAAAAAACTTAGTCCGCCATCTTTAGAAGTCCGCCATATTGGATTTAGAGTGATTTTACTTTATTTATCGAGTTATTCTCAGCAAGTCCTTTCATTTGATATCCATATTGAAGGAGACCATAAAAACTTAGTCCGCCATCTATAGAAGTCTGCCATATTGTATTTAGAGCAACGTCACTTTATTTTTCGAATTATTCTCAGCAAGCACTTTCATTTGATATCCATATTGTAAGAGTGCATGAAAAATAACTATTCCGCCATCTTGGGTGTTCCACCATGTTGGATTTAGAATGACGTCACATAGCTAACCATGTACTGTCATCCAAACTAAACGTGTATATAAAATTTCAGCTCAATCGGTTGAAGATATCTGCTTCAAAATTGAGTTGTAAGATTCCACCCTAACAAACTTACATACATACATACATTGCAAGTTAAATAAAAGCCTGTAAATACATTGCAAGTTAAATAAAAGCTTGTAAAAAACTGTCAGCGGCGCCAAAACCATCAGTAGTAGTCAGGACTGTATAAAAAGGAAATAACCCACAATGCGAGCCGTGTCAAGGTGTACCTACATTCTACAACTCTCTGTATAATCCAGCCGCCTAGCAGCAGTCTTTCGAAGTGTTGCTTGAGGTTCTTGACAATTGAGCCTGTTGACCTAGTACGTAAATATATCATTTAAGCTTTGCTGTTGACTATTGAGCCATTGACCGTTACGACTATCCGACCATAATTGCTGATTTCACGTCCAACTGAGAACCTCGTTTGCTCCTATAATATTTTATTTATTTATTTGACACCAAATCACCTCATGGGCCTTTACCAGCTGCGCCAACTACGCCGGCCGTGCCAGCTACGCCAGCTGCTGGTCGGGCAGCAGACTACCCCGAGTCTGCTGCTCGCAAGCCCTACTTCCCGTAATTTTTTATATAGGTTTTCTTCCTCGCGGTCCAGGCGGTGAAGCCAAGACCCTCGGTCCCAAGAGGTGCGAGAACACTACTCAGCGGGCACTCCTGGGGTTACGAGATCGACGGGGGCAGGGAAAGACAGTCCACCCGCTGCCTGCCCAGTGGCAGGGTGAGTGCACACCGGGCCCACCCCTGCTCCTGTGCCCTCTGTTGGCAACAGAGGGACACGTGGAGCAACTCCCCACTGGCCCAGAACGGGCCCCTCCCGTGCCAGAATATTCGCCACAGGCAATAAAATCCCCCGAAGGTTAATCCCTCGAAAGGATTCTATTGCCCGTGCCCAGGATGCACCGGTCAAACAACTGCCGTTCCCTCCAGACGTGTCCAGAAGGACAAGCAGCCGTCAGCCACACGTAGAGGTTTTCTCATCATCCCCTAAGGCGGCCCATACACCAAAAAAAACTAAAAAAAACTGTGCAATATTAATATTGCACAATTTATTATTGTATCGTCCCGATCTTCATTTATATTTCAATCCTAAAAAAATTCAACAGGGGTAGGTGTACCGTATAGGTCAACAGTCAATATACAAAATGTTGATCTGTATTCGTGCCATATTTAAGGAGGTGACTATACCACTGATACTGAACACAAATCAATAAAAAAATCAATATCATTTTTTTATTATAAATAAATATTTGTAAACAAACAAATTCCCCCGTGTTCGCGTGCGACACAAAAACGATGTGTGCGACACCACCAAAACAATTTGCAGGTATTTCCACCCTTTGACAATGCCGCCGATTCCTTATTTTCTGAGTCGTTCGGGGTTTATTCTCGAACCCTCGCTATGTTCTTTGTGAAAATTGAGGTATTAAATAATCGTAGATATTTTTAAATAGTTTTAGGGGACTAAGCACATTATTTATTAACAGATCTAGAAATATGGCACAATTACAGAACAACATCTTGTAATTGCGCAATGCACAATTACTTGTAGGTGTATGGGCCGCCTTAGAAACCTCTGTTGAAGTTTTTCCATCACTTTGTTATGGTGACGTTGCTAAAAGGTTTTAAAACTATTTAAAAAATACACAATCGTTCGTTCAATTTCAATTCGTTCAATACTCTTTTTTTTATTTATTTTTTTATTCATTGCCTTGGATACATGTCCTTCAGTCGTAATCATTGAACATATTATACTTGTATCCTAGTAAAGTGATGGAAACTTTACTAGGTTTCTGAGGGGATGATGAGATAATACGAAAGTCATGTTTTTCAACTTTGTACCATTTATCCACACTTGTACACGTTAACGAGCACTTAACATTTAATAATTCACCATTATTACACATTAACACTCGAAGAAACACAAATTTTGGAAAATAATAAAAAATCCACAACACGATCTTTACGAATTTTCCCGCCAAAACCCTCATTACTCACTAATTATTTTTTTAATTTTAATTTATTCATGACCATGGATACACGTCCTTCAGTCGTAATCATTGAACATATAACACTTATATCCTAGTAAAGTGATGGAAACTTTACTAGGTTTCTGAGGGGATGATGAGATAATACGAAAGTCATGTTTTTCAACTTTGTACCATTTATCCACACTTGCACACGTTAACGAGCACTTAAAATTTAATAATCCACCATTATTACACATTAACACTCGAAGAAACACAAATTTTGGAAAATAATAAAAAATTCACAACATGATCATAACGAATTTTCCCGCCAACCCCCTCATTACTCACTTCATTCACAGTGTTGCCAGCGTAGGGGATTTTTCACCATTTGGGCTACTTAGAACGAGAATCGGTGACTGGGTCGCCTATTAGGCTACTCATTTAATTTTGTGATTCGGCTATTTTATATACCTTTTGTAATTAAATTAGTCGAATAACAAAATTAATTGAACATAAGCTTATAAAAAATCGACGCCCAAGCAAATGTCTATGATGTTATGAAAGAAAGATGGCCACCTTATTTGTTTATTTCGGTTCGTTTCGGGGAATACCCTGAATTTGTCTTACTCACGAACGGGGGAATGGCGTGGGTCACATGCCTGATATAGCGGACGCCCTAAAGCTAGAAACTAATTATCGGACGCGACTCACAGTGGCGAGGACCGACGGTAGCGACTGATCTGGTCAATAACTTTACACCTAATGTGTAAAAACTATCACCAACGATTATTTTTAAAGAAATAAGCAGGGCCTTTGTAGTAGTACAGGGAAGACCCTGTACGCAAAAATACCAGAAATTACCCAGCAGTCATCGTTACCCGCCAAGAACCCGCTTAAGTCCTAAATTACCCGAAATCGGGTAAAAATACCCGTGCTTGCAACGCTGCTTTTTGAATGAATAAACAGTGTTGCCAATTGCATACAACGCAGAGCCTGAAGTCGCCTTTTTACACAGCTTTAGTAGCCTAAAGTAGCCCAAACATAATGAACATTAGAATAAAATTAGAATTATATTATTATTATTAGAGTTGGAAGGGGATGACCTCGGCGAACGTATCGCGATAAATCGCGGGCGTTCTAAAAAATGCCAGGTTAAGAGTTTTCTAAACCGACGAGAATGCATGACGAGGTTAATGGACGTAGATGCAGCGAAAGAGGTGTGTCAGGATCGTAGCAAGTGGAAATCCATAGTCTCTGCCTACCCCAATAGGAAACAGGCATGATAATAGGTATGTATGTAGAATTAGAATGACTACTCATTACAAAGATGTAATGGGTAGTCATTTCTATGTATTTTATTATTATTTCTCTGTGTGTGTATAAATACGGACGTGACCTTGAGCACTCGGACGTCTGAGAAGTATCTGGCTTACTAGATGATATCATGATGTGCAGACTGTAAAATTGTCATGACCATCAGCGGTCAGTCGCGACTGCAAGTCGCGTCTGATAGTTTGTTTCGGGCTTAGAATACTATTCGACAGTATTCTTTTAAGCTACACATAAGTGTTTAGTGTTTTTTTTAAATAGGTACAAATTAATAAATTGAAATAAACTATATTTTTATTTTATTTATTTATTTATAATTAGGAAAACCAACAGCTATATAAAAAGTTAATAAACAGCTAGCATAGGTAGCTGCTTTTATTCATAGAGATATTCTAAAGTTTACTATGTTTGGGCTACTTTAGGCTACTAAAGCTGTGAAAAAAGGCGACTTCAAACTCTGCGTTGTATGCAATTGGCAACACTGTTCAATGTTCATTCATTCAAGAGGTTGGCGGGAAAATTCGGAAAGATCGTGTTGTGGATTTTGTATTATTTTCCTAAATTTGTGTTTCTTCGAGTGTTAATGTGTAATAATAGTGGATTATTAAATATTAAGTGCTCGTTAACGTGTACAAGTGTGGATAAATGGTACAAAGTTGAAAAACATGACTTTCGTATTATCTCATCATCCCCTCATAAACCTAGTAAAGTTTCCATCACTTTACTAGGATATAAGTACAATGTTAATATGTTCAATGATTTCGACTGAAGGACATGTATCCATGGTCATGAATAAATTTAAAAAAAAAAAAAAAAAAAATTCATTCATTCAAAATCAAAAAGTCAAATATGTCCACACCACAAGAAACAATATTAAAAGTGCGATTTGTTTTATTTACAGTTAGATAGATAGTTTGTGTTGTTTTTTCATATTTGTTTCATTATTATGACTTGCCGCTAAGAATCATCAAATGCAAGTTGAACATCGCCTGACCGTATTGAGCCAGTTAGAATATGAGGACGGCAAAAACGGCAAAATAAGCTTGATGACCACTAAAATGATGGAGACCCGTTACTACGAGGGTTGCGGAAGAGAAGGTCCTATCAGGTGCATATTCCTCGGCGAGTTTCACCCCGTGGCAGGCCCAAAAATTTCATGTCAGGTATGACTCACTGTTTATGTAAGGTCAAATTGCATTTTTCTCGATAGCGCTTGTATATTTCATTGTATAGGTCGTATTTGACAAGTGCGCATACTAAGTGCATCGTGTGCAACAAGTGTGTAGATAGTATATGATGTGCTGCGGATTATTGATCTGATGGCGAGGGGAGTACCTGTACCTATGTAGGGCGTCTAGACGTTTCTATAGTATTAATAGATATGCGCGGTGCCGACCCCTCGTCTAGACGTAGGGGCAGTTCAAATAAAGCTTGGGGGAAGGCTTGCACATTGCTGCTGCCTCCCTCACCCTTTCATTTTTCTGTAAGGCAGTAAGCAGTCAACATGTCTAGCTCAAATGTGTTTTATGGTTTACTAATAGTGGTTTCTCCATAGTTTCCAGAAGACTATGTTTCCAAGGAGGTGTTTGATTCAATCAGTGCCTACATAATTCCAAAACCACAAATCCAGAAATGTACCATGACAATGTAAGTACCTCCTCACTACCTTTCTTGTAAAAACTTATTTACTATGTGGAAAACTTAAGCAGAAAAGAATATTAATATTTTTTCAAGTGAAATTATTGTTTGTTAAATGAATTATTACTTTCTTTTAAAATATTCAGATTTTTATTTTTCAATGTGATTTTCACATATTGCTAACTACACAATACTAACTCTACTACAATACATTACTCACCCACATAAAGTAACATAGTGACTAATATAATTTTGTTTTACAGCAATGCCCAAGGACACAAGATTGTTGGGTACCCAATCCGTATAGATAACCCCCGATATGAAAGAAATGTCTACTTGTTCAACCTGTGCTTCGTCTGCGACAGCTGGTCCAAGACAGTGCAGTATGAGCCTGTAGTCAAGAAGCTTGGTGAACATTTGGTAAGTCACTTTAATATTTCATTGACTGGTTTTATTCCAGTAATGTCAATGTTTTGAGGGAATCATCCATTGTAACGAAAGGGTTTATTGTGAAGACACACATCGCCATGTCAAAAAACTGCCAGGAGAAAAGACAAAAAAAAACTTTAATATTTCCCTGAAACAGCAGGTGAGGCCAGCAGTATGTCTTTCTTCCTCAAGCAGGCTTTTAAGAATTTAAGGTTAAACGCTAAACGAGAACATTTTCCTCATTTAACAAATATGAAGAATAAATGGCAAAATCACAACATTCCATTCACAGGGCATGTTGTTTGAAATGGGGTTGGTAATTGTGCAAGTTTGGAGCCTATAATATTGTGATTATTTCATTTGGTTAGCAGCCTTTTATGTGACACACAGCTAAGAGATAGGATATTTAATATCTTTGCCACTCCCTGGAACATGGACTGTTTTTTATATACATTATAGGATGGCGAAACGAGCTAAAGGCCCACCTTTGCCCATAACAACTGCAATACCACCTAGGCTGTTGCCTGTTACCGCAAGTCAGTTCGCCAAACTGAGACATGAAGATAGAAAGTGTCATATGATTGTAATTTCACTGGCACCCATACCCTTCAGACCGAAACACAAATTGCTGAATCTCCATTGGCAAAATAAGATTGCCCGTGTTCACTCAATTGTTTACTTCAACTTCCATTAACGTTGGTAGTGCAGTTCGTACCATGACATAGCCATTACTGCCCCTCTGCTGGGCATGGGCCTCTACTCATTATGAGAAAGGTTTAGGCCTTAGTCCAGCACATTAATAGATAATAATTATAAACGAATATTGAAATAAAATCTGTGGCCGGCGTGAATATGTTGACAACTCTAGACACATGCTTTTTTATTTAAAAAAAAAATTCGCTTTCCAAACCTTTGCAACAAGGTTTTATAAGAAAAAAAAATACTGGATTCGTAAGACTGCATAAAATTATTCTTAAATCAAGTTATTAAATACATAGGTTTAACAAATAAATGGATTTAACAAAACATCAAATTTTAAAATTGCTGCCCTGTAATATCATTATTTTGAACATTATATTTCTCCATAATTTTTTTATGTGACATTCAAATACAATGTGAATTGTATATGAATAAAAAAATGAAAAAAAAAACATCAACTTATTCACACCAGCCAAGGAATTATCATAAGAGCTAATTATGATTCCAAATTAATCGATAACACAAATCTTTAAACACTTGAGAGTTTTCTCTAGTGTCCCTAAGTTGTTACAAAAAATAGCAAGATTTGACTCCTAAACTTGATTCTATCCATATTCATATGATATAAGTATGGGTACTTTGTTTCCACATAATGTATCGAATTAAAAGACACCTTGACCCTAGTTTGTTTAGGGTTTCTTCTCGACCTCATCCATACAAAAAATGGCGAGTAATTAGTGTCAGTCATTGCTATGCCATTATCATTCGTGGACTACGAGAAGGCCTTCGACTTTATCGAAACTTGGGCAGTTCTGGATGCTCTTCAGCGATGTCACATTGATGAGCGGTATATAGAGATGCTGAGATGCCTATACAACGCTGCTACTATGACTGTTCAGCTCCAGGACCAAAAGACGAAGCCAATCCAACTGCGCAGAGGGGTGAGACAAGGGGATGTAATATCCCCGAAATTGTTCACTAACGCGTTGGAGGACGTCTTCAAGACGCTGGACTGGACTGGACAGGGTATCAGCGTTAACGGCGAGAACATCTCACATCTCCGTTTTGCCGATGACATCGTTGTAATGGCTGAGTCGCTGGAACAACTGGGCGAAATGCTGCACAGCTTAAACGGAGCCTCTCGACGTTTCGGTCTCGGCATGAATCTGGACAAGACTAAAGTCATGTTCAATATGCATGTCATGCCGAGGCCAATATTCGTCGAAGGGTCGGCACTCGAAGTTGTAACCGAATACGTCTACCTAGGGCAGGCAATTCAGCTTGGTAGACACAACTTCGAGAAAGAAGCCAACAGAAGGATCCGTCTGGGCTGGGCAGCATTTGGCAAACTTCGCCGAGTCTTCTCGTCGCCTATACCGCAAAGTTTGAAGACAAAGGTCTTCAACCAGTGCGTCCTGCCAGTCATGACTTACGGTGCCGAGACACGTCATGTCCACGGACACTGATAGTTGGGCTAGTCCACAAATTTAAAGTCGCTCAGCGAGCTATGGAGTGAGCTATGCTTGGAGTTTCTTTGAAGGATAAAATCCGCAACGAGATTATCCGGAGAAGAACCGGAGTGACCGACATAGCTTGTAGGATCAGTAAGCTGAAGTGGCAGTGGGCTGGCCATGTCTGTCGAAGGACCGATGGCCGTTGGAGCAGACGAGTCCTTGAGTGGAGACCGCGTATCGGCAAACGCAGCGTAGGGCGCCCCCCTGCCAGGTGGACCGACGACCTAAAGAACGTGGCTGGGGGGGACTGGATGCGGAAGGCAGAGGACCGAGCGTTGTGGCGCAACTTGGGAGAGGCCCATGTCCAGCAGTGGACTGCGATAGGCTGAGTTGATTGCTATGCCATATTAAAGCAAAAAACAGAAACGTTAACAAAATTCCACCCACTTTACTTTGTGTGTCACGTAAAGGTCATTACTCGTTGTAACCATACCACTCCGACACAACACGTGTGTTGTAAAATACTTTTTATAATATCAAGATATTTCTTATAAATTTAGCCAACGGCTCGCGGCAAGCGCTCTTGCCGCTGCCATCCGCTCGTCCTGCAGTCAACGCACTTTACACGATTACAGATAGCACGCCGATTGTGAGCGATCTCCTTGTCGGCGCAACCTTTTGACAGTTAACTGTCATCTCTCTGGCTGCTAGTTGGCGGCTATTGTTTTCCTTTTTCAAAGCGGTACCGTGTCTTCGCTGTGCTGGAGCGGTGCGATTATAATGATGATGGATGAGGAGTCGACACGTTCAGTTCGGCAATTTTTATTGAACAACAAAACCGACTCAAAGAAACTTCTACATTATTATGTTCGACTTTTACGTAAAGTCACACACTGTGGGTATTATTTATGCACTGCTGGACATAAGTTCTCTATCTTTTTAGGAATGTTTGGCACTTTATCATGCATTCTACTGATATTACATAATAACTAATTAATCTTTGCAAAATTGCATATGATTTTGAGTAATTCTGCATAATGTAGGTATTTTAAAGAGATGATTAAATTCATTTGATTGATAACTGATTAATTATAATTACAGTTATCTACGTGCTGATATGAGTTTCACAATCAGTAATTTTATTATGTTGAGATAATGATGCTTGTGAACAGATCATTGTTTGTTTATTTAAAATAATAATTATTATTTGTTTTGTTTCAATTTATCTAAGCAACATAAACGAGTTTTACAAAAATCATGCTTAACAAAGTGAATAATTAATTGTGAACTTGAGTTTAAAAAAATCTGATAGTCGTAGTTAGTAGTAGTAGAGCTCCTTGTGAAGTAACTCGTCCGGGGAAGTACTACCACCGCACCTACTTCATCCGCCAAACAGTGATGCTTGCATAGCTGTGTTCCGGTGCGAAAGGTACGGGTGCCGGGGAAATTACAATCACATGATACTTTCCATCTTCATGTCTCAGTTTGGCGAAACCGACTTGCGGTACCATTTAGGCAACAGCCTGGGTGGTATTGCAGTTGTTAGGGGCAAAGGTAACTGCTTAACATCAGGTGGGCCTTTAGCTCGTTTCGCCATCCTATAATATAAAAAAGTCGGCTAACAATTTTGGGAACTTTTAATTAACTAATTAATACCTACTTCTAAACAATTAACATGACATTCCAATATTAACGGTGCAGGACGTTTTTTTTCACTACAACGACATCACGTGGTAGAATTGCCCTCATGTGAGTCGCAAAACACGTGCTCACTTTCACATAACAGATTTTTTCGTTGCCGTTGACTAGTACACGTGATTTTAAAGTGTTCGTTTAATGATCGTTCGTATATGATTTATTTTATTTATTTATATATTAAATGTATGCACACACAGAGAAATAATAATAAAATACATAGAAATGAATAGTAAAAAGGCACTGCTTATTTTAATGATTCTTTAATTTATACATACATATACATATTATCACGCCTGTTTCCCATTGGGGTAGGCAGAGATTATGGATTTCCACCTGCTACGATCCTGGCACACCTCTTTCGCTTCATCTACGTCCATTAACCTCGTCATGCATGCTCGTCGGTTTAGAGAACTCTTAACCTGGCATTTTTTGAGAACATCCGCGATTTGATCGCGATACGTTCGCCGAGGTCGTCCCCTTCCAACTCTTCCGTCCACACTCGCTTCGTATACTTGTTTCGTCAATCTCCTCTCGTCCATCCTCTCTGTATGTCCAAACCATCCTAACATACCTTTCTCAATCTTTGTCACTACAAACACTAATTATACTACTTCTTTAATTTATATGTAAACTATTATGAGTTTTTAAGCTTACATGGTCACTAACACTTATCTCATATTATTGTACGAGTATGTCACGGGATACGCATTTGTAACAGCGCCGAAATATCGAGAACTCCTAAAAAAGGATTTAAGCTAATCCCGCACAACGCTTTTTCTTGCTAAATCTGTAACACATGGAATCATACACTGGCGATTTAAAATCGGGGCGTTAGATGAGACTCAGTGCGCGAATAAAAACAACGCGAATAAAAATCGCTGTGCTGGCTTACCCTCACATGGAAAATATCCCGTGTCATACGATAATATAAGTATATGTAAACTATTTATGTATAAAGAATGCAGTTTGGTATACATAAAATATACTTTAACAGACAATAATGGAGGAAGAGACTCGGTTCGTTTCGAGCGGATCAAGCAAGCTGCCCACTCTGCTTGCGCATCTTCTTCATGACCTCAACACGCATCGAAAAGCGACGCTAGTCGGTAAGCATTTCCTCATGTTACTCTTGCCGCGCCCTGACGGCCGACATTTGCCATTTCAGATATAAACATCGATAAGTTATATACGTCATGCGACATTGAATTAACTGCGAAGTTAATAAGTCGGGTTAAAGAACGCTCAGTTTCTCAATAAGATGTTGATGACGTCTCCCTAAAGCCCGCTTTACATTTGCGGCCGCGATACCGCAATAACGCTGTATGGACGAACGAGGTATCATGTTCCGCCAACCCAAAGGGAGGATCTGACCTTGCTGGGTCTGCGCCTGGCTGGCTACTGCCAAGCGGTTGTTTTTTTTTCACCCATGGCATCCAAGATAGGTGCCCTAACCTGCCCAGCAGTTGATTTGGGTGCTTGTATTTATGCTAGCTGCGTGTCACACTGCGTGCGCGATTCAAGATTTGTGACGTCATCTACTGCATCAGGTGCGCGATGGATGACGTTTTAAACCAAATATTTGTATGGTGGTATGATGTACTAAGAGATCCGAGCATTGTAAAGAAAGAGAACCGATTCGAGAAGCGATTATAAAAAAAACTCACTTTCATCGATATCGATACCGCATAGAAATATGAAAGAACCGAGATCTTGGAGTTTTCTCAGAAACAAAAGGACGAAATAAAGTAAAAATCGAATCGATAAGAATGGTATGCCTGCTGATTTTTGTGTTTTTGCTTGCTCTTTTGCAGAATTCGAGAGGGGTACGCTTAATACTTTGTTTTCTATTATGACTATATCATTGGATTGGATAACGACAATTCTGCGAAATAAACAAATAAAACAGCATCATTGTACCTCAAAGTCACCCTAGCCAGACAGACGGTGTGGGGGGGAGAAATGCATAGGGATCGAATTTAGTTAAGTGCGAGCGAGAGCTCAATAAAGGGGGAAGCTTCAAAATCGGTGTTCTTAAAAATAAAACGGGAAGGTACCTAATCATTTTAGGGTGAGAGAGGGTCGATACGCGTCGACCGGCCGTCTGTCTGGAGCTAACTCCATAGGTAGTTATACTGGGTGTCAGGGAACGCTCTCGAAACTGAAAGGCTATTATTATACTATCTAAACACAATCGAATACCAATAACCATTAGCCTTATACTCATTGTTTTAGCGATTTTGTATTTTGCAAACCCGCAATGTAAAGCGTACAAAACTCGGGATCAATGCCGCGCATACCTATCCCACCTACGCTTGCTACGACACTGACTGCGGATGCGAGCGGATGTCGTTCACTCCTAGCGCCAGCTGATATTTTATTTGAATTACATTGCGAATTACTGCTGGACATAATATGTCCAACAGTGGACTGCGATAGGCTGAGTTGGTACATTGCGAACTTAAAAAAAATATTGGTTTCGTATCAGTAATCACCAGCACTATCTTCGTTTTCGGAAGCATTTCCCTGACACCCAGTATAAATGCGCGTATTGAATAAAATTATTAATGTCTAATTGGTACTCTGTCGTATCGAGACGAGTACACGGAATTGCTTGAAATGTAGGACAGCAGTAAACAGCAAAGTTTACTACAACTATCGCCTAGAATAGTTTTCATCCCGACTTCATCGACCGATATCTCCAAATAGGAATGCTTAAGGAGCAAGGTTTTGAAAATAGGGTTTTAAATAGCTATTTGAAATCGATGGTGCTTTAACTCTCACATCGAGACCCCTCCGTGCCTCGGAGAACACGTTAAGCTGTCGTTCCCGGTTGACATACGAAAATCTTTGGCAGTCGTTACGGGTAGTCAGAAGCCTGAAAGTCTGACAACTGGTCTAACCTCCGAATGTCGGTATTACCCAGTAACTGGGTTGCGGGGGTCTGATGGCAGTCGCTCCGTGTAAAATACTGATGTTCAGCCGCATCTGGCTAGACTGGAAGCCGACCCCAATATAATTGGGAAAAGGCTCGGAGGATGATGATGTTTCTTTAAAACTTATTCGTCAGTATTTAAATTAAATTAAACATCTACCAAAGATTCACGTTGTGGCAGTATTAACTGCAATTGGTGTACAAGTACATCACTTGGGGTTAAAATCAGCGCTGTGTTGTGGCTCACGTTACGACACAGCACATGCTGAGTGTCAACCTCTTTGCCGGCAGCTACGACATGCAACGTTACTTAAGGTGCACGTCATACAGCGGGCGGATCGCGCGCGTGACTGAACGGCGGCGGAATGACAGCGCCAAAAGAAAACGTTTCGCTGTCTGTGTGACTACTACTATGCATTCCTATATAATACAACACCAGCGTATCTGTCGCGCACCGCCCGGCGTTGTCTTTCCGCCCGGCGCGGCGGCGGAGCGGCGGCGGATCGGTCACGCCATCAAAACGCTCGGCAGGACGGCGCTGTGTGCACTGTCTAATACAGTTCAGTACATTACAACACGACGAGACCCGCCGACGATACGCTTTAGTTCCGTCCCTCTTTAGTCCGCTCGCTGTGGGTTTGCAGCTTTATGATCGTTACCTCTATTATAAGATTTCCTAAAATGTAAGATAGGTTCATAGTTTTTTATGTACTTACCTACCGCATGTCTTATTGTGGCATTAAATGATTTCTTTCTTTCTCTTTCGGATTACGTACATTATTGTAGATACAATCAAGCGAATATCGGTGGTGTAACACCAGTGTAAGCAGAGCCTGTCTTGTATGAAACTTACATACTAAGCTAGTTCCGCTTATTATGGTTAGTTACCAATGTTTATGTAGTTTACCGTACCTACATAAAACAACGCGTTTGTAAATATGTATATGTCGGAGAATAGACACTTTTATCGAGTCAGGATTTAATAAGAGTTACTTTACCATTGCAAATCATAACCAGTGTGCATATCAGAGGGGCAAAGCGGGTATGTTAAATCAAAGTCACATTAAGACTCTCACTAACTCGAGAGTACTGTAATTTTAAGGTTAGGATTAGTAAGATAGTAAATTACAAGTTATTTCGTCAAAATTACACAATACAAAGTCATGTCAGGTTATAGGACGTCCTACTCTTCAAGCGCTCCAGTAAAAGTGTTCGCTCCGTCAAGTCACAGCTGCATTTATAAGTTTTGAGTGTTCATTCGCCTTTCTCTTCATTCAACGTTCGTTCGTATGACATTTAGGATTCGTTCAACGTCCGTGCTCATGACTACGCGCCGACATATATAAATTGTGGAAAGAAAAAGTCGCTCACGAGCAGGATTCGAATCTGCGACTCCTGGCTCAGTACGCCAGTGCTTTATCCACTAAGCTATCGTGAACACTGCTCGCGATCGAATTTAACTTCCACCTACGTCTTTCGGTGACGTCAGCAGCATCCCATTGAGAAACAGACCGTGCTCTGAGGAGCAACCGACCCGATTACAATCACATGAGACTTTCCATCTTCATGTCTCAGTTTGGCGAACCGACTGCGGTACCATTTAGGTAACAGCCTAGGTTGTATTGAAGTTGTTATGGGCAAAGGTAACCGCTTAACATCAGGTGGGCCTTTAGCTCGTTTCGCCATCCTATACAATAAAAATAAAAATAAAAACTTTTCAGTTAATCCAAATTCGTATAGATGTGCCTACATTTATTAATAGTTTTTTTTTTAACGCATTTACGCATGCATGCAAGCTAAAGGAGTGGCAGGTTTGAATCCTGTTCGTGTGCGATTTTTTCTTTCCACAAATTTTTATCTTTAGATTTCGCGTCGCATGCGAAAATGCGTAAAAAAAAACGTTTGTATTATTGGAAAATTTTGCATAAACATTCTGATGAGGTAGGAACTACGGGTATAATTTCGGAACAAGGTTGAAAAAATCATGGTTATTTTGTATTCTTTAAGTTGCTTTTTTTTTAGTTTTAATTGCTAATGGTAAAACACACTTTTGTTTTTATGTTAAAAATAATTTTATTTATCGAAACTTGTTGATGTTAAAAATTGTAATCGTTATTTGTTTAGTTTGAACAGTCATCATCCTCCGAGCCTTTTCCCAATTATGTTGGGGTCGGCTTCCAGTCTAGCCAGATGCGGCTGAATATCAGCATTTTACACGGAGCGACTGCCATCAGACCCCCGCAACCCAGTTACTGGGTAATACTGGCATTCGGAGGTTAGACCAGTTGTCAGACTTTCAGGCTTCTGACTACCCGTAACGACTGCCATAGATATTCGTATGACAACCGGGACCGACAGCTTAACGTGCTCTCCGAGGCACGGAGGGGTTTCGAGGTGTAACGAAACGGTCACCCATCCACAGACTGACCGCGGCAAGTGCAGCTTAACCTTGCAGATCGTACAATCCGCGCAGTCGTTGCTTAGCTACGAGCCCCTTAGTTTGAACAGTAACAATGAATATATATATTTATTAACGACTTTTTTAATTATTTACTGTTTTTTTTTTTTATAATTTATTTAAATTAAAAACCTAGATAGGTGCTGGCGTTTATGCAAGTTTGTTCAAAGCGAATGTTCATGTATAAAAAAACAACGTTTATTGAACTAACACTTATTTCATTATACATGCATTATTTTAAGTCCTGTATACATCTTATTGAAATAACTGAAAATCTTTTAAGGGGTCATAGTACTCATCAGCATGAACAACTTTTACTATGGGTCCAACACTAAAATCATGAAAATAAAGCTGCCCCCTACATTTTTGTTCACATGAATCTACAAAGTGTAGGGATCAGCTGATATTTTTTTCGCGATTTCAGGGTTGGTCTTATAGAACAAGTTGTTCATACTGATGAGTACAATGACCTCTTCAGAGGTTTTCAATTATTTCAATAACACTTTGTATATGATGCAGGACTTTCAATATAGTGCGTGAAGATCTTGCTGTATGAGTCTCAGGATGTAGTTAACTTTGCAGGCTGAGAGATAGACAGTTAGTACTACTCCACCGAGTCAACTAGACCTCTAACTGGAAAGCGGTTCACCCTCCCGCTTTCCGCGCGCACGTCAATACCATATATTTTGGTCCTCCCTACGTTATACAACATGTATCATGATCATATTTTAAGAGCTTATTCAGGAAATGCTATCGATTAATCTTTACTACGTGGTATACCCTGAAATCGCGAGAAAAAAATCTGCTGATCCATCCATGCATTTTGTCGAGCAACATCGATGATTTTCTAGGGAACTGCAGTTTTTTTATATACATAATGTTGCTCTGCATTCGTGCCATATTTAAGGAGGTGACTATACCACTGATACTGTACACGAATCAGTAAAAAAATCAATACCAATTTTTTTTTGTTTTGTTAAATACCTATTTGTAAACAAACAAATTCCCCCCCGTGTGTCACGTGCGACACAAAAACGATGCGTGCGACACCACCAAAACAATTTGCAGGTATTTCCACCCTTTGACAATGCCGCCGATGACTTATTTTCAGAGTCGTTCGGGATTTATTCTCGAACCCTCGCTATGTTTCTATGTGAAAATTTAGGTATTAAATAATCGTAGAATTTTTCAAGTATTTTTAGGTGACTAAGCACATTATTTATCATCAGATCTAGAAATATGGCACGATTACAGATCAACACCTTGTATTTCTGGGTTGGTCCCATAGTAAATGTTATTCTATGCTATGCCCTGAATGAGCTCTTGAAATATGACCACGCATTTCTGATACACCTTGTATATTTGCAGATGACGTCACATGTGGCAGGTGTCTACTTGGCTCGGTGGGGTAGTTTGCATTCGCGAGTACTATAACAGAGTTCAGTTATTTTGCGCGCGTAAACATGCGAAGCGATGTTAAGGTTGACTTACGCGACGATAGCACAGTCTAAGGAACTCTAGCTCTGCTCTTGTAGTTTTACTTACGCTGTGAAGATAGTTTATCGAAGTCTCATGCTGTCTCTGTCGTTAGAGAGGCCTTTCACGTTTCACAGCCGTCTCGCTCTAATTTTAGCAAATTTTTAAAGATTTCAATAAATTTCAGTCGAAATTGGAAAATGTATTCTATTATTATCCTTCAGGGTAACATTACGAATATACAAAACATATTTTCGTCTTTATTTGTTGCTTAGAAGGAGGAGGAGGAAAGAGAAAAAAAAAAACTTTGTTTTTCTTTCTATATAATGGAAATAAAACCATTGTTTAAATATTCGTAATGTTGCTCTGAAAGATAATAATAGAATCCTTTTTTCAATTTCGCCTAAAATATCATGAAATCATTTAAAAAAGTTCTAACATTAGAGCGAGATGGCTGTGAAACGTGTAAAGACTCTTAACCTCATCAAAAAGACAAAGACAGAACCAGTCTCACTCGGACCATCTGATCTCCGTGTAAATCAGCTTCTTATAATCTTACTAAACTGATAGGCATGTAATTTTAATGAAATGAAAACTGCATCTTGTTATTATAACCAACCATTTCTTATGATAAATACAAAAGTAGTACTACACACGTAGCGAATGCTCACACGTACCAGAGCTAGCAAACCATATTATATTATTGTTTGTACGCATCCGATTGTTTCATTCAACCTCAAGACAAGTACGTACTAAGGTATTTGACCGCTTTAATTGGAGACAAATCGAATAGTGGGACAAATATGTTGTTTATTATTTCATAGAGGTCATGTACTTTTCTAAATAAGTAATGAATGTGCAAAAAATAGTTCGTGATAAACAGAAGTGTTTGAATAAACATGTTTATATTTACTTTAATCTTGTTTCTTGATACACAGGACTACTTTCTTTGTACTAAAACACGTTAAGGGTAGTCTCTGCTCATCATCCTGCACAGTTTTTTTTTACTGCAACAAACTCTGAAATCGAAAAAAAAACTTATGTCCCATTTAAGTGATCCTAACTCTGATTTTTTGAAGAAATAAATTAATCTGGATCTATAGACAGGAACACAGAAATATACAACCTTATTCTTAGTTTATACACTCATCATTATGAACAACTTTTACTTTGGGACCTAACCTGAAATCGCGAAAAAAAATCCGCTGATTCCTACATTTGTGTTCACATGAATCGACAAAATATAGGGTTTTTTTTTTCGCAATTACAGGATTGGTCCCATATAGTAAAAGTTGTTCATAATGATGAGTACAATGAAGATATATAAAGAGGTTTAGTATAAACTAAGAATAAGGTTGTATATTTGAAAGAGTTTTTTTTTTCATTTACTAGCATCAAAAGCCCGCACAAAGCGGGAAGAAATCGTATTATAACACTGGCCAACAGTGTTATAATACGATTGTCACATTTTTTTCTATACAAGTCTTCATGAACTTTCGAGGCACCAGGCCGCTAGGGCTGTGTGGCTGTAGGCGAGGAGGCCCAAATAACAGAAAAACGTATAACAGAAATAACGTAAGAACTCAAATACTTCAATAATAAGAATTAAGGAAGATGGGTTTTTTTGATGGAATGTCGCCCACACCCAAAATACTCTAATTCGAAATCAATAGTATAGATTTCGAACTTAGGTTGGGGCATCGACCATATACCCCATAGACGCCTCATTACAGGTGACCGATGTCTGTCAACACATCAATGATATAGCACTGATGTAGGTCGCCACTTGAAAACTTCAAATCAGTTTCGACCACTTATGCGAGCCGTCAAAACTTCTGCGTTAGTGATTAGCCAATAGCCGCCTTGGTAGGGCCAATCGGATTGCAGTAACCCGCCTCTACTAGTTACCAGAATTTATTGTACGCATTATATTCAACATTAGGTGTCTATTCGGCTGTATGGTCGATGGGTTGTGGGACTTCGTTTCTGTTACCGAGGTGTTAGCTAGCATAACTTGAAAATATCTCACGCACAAAAGCAAATTCTAATTATTTAAACTTGGTCATAGAATATATACTAACGACAAGAAGCGACACTTAAGCATGTGTGCTCGTAAAATAGCTCGCGGCTATGTGTGCGGGTCAGGGCGAGCGCGGGGGCCGTGCGCGGTGCGCGGCGTGTGGAACGGGCAGTCTCTCGGCTGCCCCAGCCAAGGCCTATTGCATTCACGCGCTCGCTCAAGGTCACCGGCGACAGAGCTCACACGTACACGGAGTGTCACCGCTGTGACTTGGTATCGTAAAAAGGAGTTGTCACATTAACACATATATTATCCAACAGAGGGCGACACTGTGATGCACTTAAAAGTTCTGGAAATCCGTAAAGACCCGCCGCCAGTGTTCGACCACCACGTGCCGGTTCTCATCGCGTCTGTGGGTCTGCCCAGACCTGGGCGCCCTAGACGCACCGCGCCGCCCGAAGGCTCGGAGACCATTCAGAGCCAGGAGCATCTGGACATCGATGATGAAGAACCTTTTGAGATCGATATGCACGCGGACTGGGATCTTACGACTAGACAGGTTAGTGAGGAAGGATATAGGGAAGGTGACTAATATTTTTTCATTCTTTTGTATTAGAAAATTCGAAACTACTTCAAGAAAAATAAGCAACAGTGAAATAACCAATAAAATATTCAAGAAATTGTCCAAGTTATAAGCAATTTAAATTTGTTCACTAGACAGAGACAGCGCTATCAAAGTATGACGTCTTTATTCAAAACCTTCATAGAAACTTGACATCTCTCTGTACAATGGTCCGTTCAGCACGACAAGGACAGATAGGGCCCCCTTAAAAACTGAAAAAGCGTGTACTCTTTAACTTTTTCATGGATTTTATTATTATTTTCACAAATGTTGTATTTTCGGTACCTTCTTTTAAATAACATAACATATTTGGTATTAACAATTGTAGTCAACTACCAGATTGGATAGAAATTACTACCCTGACAGATGTACAGCCATCCAAATAGGTACATATTCGACCAATTTTGAAACCTTCTAGCAACAAAGTATTGCTAAGGACGGTTTCAGATAACTTTTACTAGTGAAAATAGACCTTATTGTTTTATAACGTGAAAACGAAATTCAATCTTACGGTGGTAGGTAGACCACTTTTTGGGGGGACCGTATGTTTATTCAGAAGAAGTGAGTGGAAACTCATTTTCTTCTTACTCCTAATTTATTTTGCGAGTTTCAAGACAGTTTTTAATTATTTCCCCGTGACACGCCATTTCTGATAGGTCGCCTTTGTAGATCCTGAATTACAAGTTTCGCAGTGGTTGAGAATGTGTGGCAGGCTTGTTTAGGCCAAGTTAGTTCGTCTTATCCAAGGACGCGCCCCCCTTTTTTTGGGGGAGGCCTATGTCCAGCAGTGGACGTCTTCCGGCTGAAATTAATGATGATCCAAGGACGACGTTTATTATATGTACGGTAGACCACACGTCAGTGTAATAGTTTGATATTGACAGCGCCTTTATTTCGTAAGCAGTAAGGCCGGTTTTCGTATTCAAGTGTTACCACTGTCATGTAATCGACTGTACCTACCTACAAAAGACTTCAACAGGTTCGGTACGTAGTTCTCGTCGCCACGATCAATATTAAGATAGCGTATCCGACCGAGATATCTATTTTATCTGCTTCTTCTTCTATCGTGTCGACATGAGCTACATAATGATAATAGCTCATGCCGTGGGGAAAAGATTAGCCAGTCAGCAGGTTGGTAGCGGAGCTGACTGCCCAAGGTGCGCCGGACACTCAATTATATATAGTCACTCGTGGAGGCTCTTTTAATGCACCCCACCCCCTCTTTTATTTGCTGTACTTTTAATTATTATAAGAATTTCATGTCCAAAAACTGTCTCTTAAGATGCAGGTTACCCTAGTTTAGGAGACAGGGTTAGTAAAATTTTGTACAGATTTTGCAATATACAACGGTATTCTACTTTTTTTGTATCACTCTAATATTTCTTGTAACTTCTGTAATACATTTTCATTGTGAAAATAATTTCCAGTAATTATACGATAAGTTTTACTAACTTTTCTATAAATATATGGTTTTTTAATTCTTATAATTAGAGGTTTTATAAAGCTTTATTAATTCCAGCTGCTTCCGTACATCGACGGCTACAACCACGTGTCGAAGATAGCCACCGACGCCAACGTTGAGAAGACTCTCGTCAAGTCCTGCATACAGAACTTGGTCTACTACGGCGTGGTAAGCTCCACTATCCTTAACACAGACTAGTAAACCTCAAGACGACGCATAAACAAAGTTTTATATTAGAACCCGTAAAATGTTGGCGGGGACTGTGGGGCAGACGACGCGTTATGATTGCTCGGCTCAAAAGTTCGGTGGGATGATTCCGTATGATCGGTGCCGCTTGCTGACGGACTGAAGCCCTGATTGGTGGCGGGGCGTATGATATGCAGTGCTACTGCACATGCGTGGTGACCGGGGATGTCTGGATAATCGACGTCTAGAGGCTTACTGGTCTATGATCCTCATTTCACTATAATTTTTTTTAAACACACAGTCTCTCACTTGACCTGAGTTTTTTATTAAAGAGGTGAAATTAAAAAATGTTGTACAATTTCTCGAATTCAGAATTTAAAGCATAATTGTGTTTCTGTTTAAAATAAATTCAAGAAAATTATGTGTAGTTGTATCCATTCAGTTTGTCTTTGTTAGCTCTTTAAGAATTTTAATAAACTTTTGACCGTTACGAATTTAACGTCATTGGCAAACTAATCACATTTTCTTTTGTCGGCTATAGACGATTGTGGCATTCAGAAGGTCACCTCAAAGGCAAAGTATAATCATGTATTTTAATTTGACCAATGGCAGGCCCTTTTGAAAGTCGAAAATAAAAAAGTTGAAGGAAAAGTATATTGTCCACTCTGCGGAATTAGGGGCAACGAAGCCGCTGATGAACTCGCTAGAGCTGGTGCGGAATGCCCCACTGTAGGGCCGGAGCCAATCTGTGGGGTTCCGAAATGCATCACCTCAGCTATTCTTAAGGACTGGGGAACTCATCAAAGCATTAGACTCTGGGAAAAAACCCCAGGCCAAGAGCACTCGAAAGCGCTTCTAGCAGGCTTCAGGAAGAGATTTACAAAAGAAGCGCTTTCGCTTAACAGGAACCATATAAGAATCCTGATTAGAACCCTTACAGGGCACTGTAAACTGAACAAACATCTACACAGGATGGGCCTCACAGATATCACAGTTGGCAGATTTTGTCGCGAAAAGGACGAAACGCCCATTCATATCCTATGCGAATGTGATGCAGTGCACCACATTAGAAGTCAGCATCTTGGAGGCCACACAATCTCAGCTGATGAGATCAGATCCTCAAACCCCAAGGCAATAGTCGACTTTATGGTTGGCCTGCGGCTTGGAGAGGTGCTGTAGTTTACTACTAGAGGCGTTACAATAGATATTTTAGGTCGCAGTGACATAAGTGACTTGCAAAGACCTTACCTATTTTTCCAAAATAATAATATTGTCCACTCCAAAATCTAGTTACCTATGGAGAAGAATGGACATAAACTCCATCGTTACGTTGAAAAATCGTTCACCAATATTCTTTTTTTTTAAGGTAACATTGCTCCCAGTATTAAAGTTCGGCAACATGTACCGCGCCACCCCCAACCTTAGCCGGCTGTTCAGCGATCACGAGCTGCAGAAGTCCTGCTTATCCTTCATCAGCAAAGGCAACGATTGTAAGGAGAAGGTAATGTATTTACTTTTTATTAGAAACCTTAATTCCATAACTCATGGTTCAATATCCATTGCAACTAAAGTATTTTAATGATATTTCGATGGTTTTGGCCATTCAATAATCAAATTAAATGTCATGTTCTTGAAGTTCATATTCGTTTAAGTTGCAGTAACATGTGTTTCTATCGTTTCATTGGCTTAAGTAAGTATAGTAAGCTATGTATATGGCTATGGTATACGTCTCGACAAACCTCCTCCTGAACTTCAGAAGTCCTGTTTAAACTCTGCAAGTCAGAATGCCACATAAGAGAAAGAGAAAACATCTTAGATGTACAGTCAGAATCAATAAAATTCTGGGAGGACTTTGATGCTATGGTAATGAATATATCAGAGAGTGAAGAGATATTTGTGGGCGGTGATTTTAATGGGCATGTAGGCAAATGTAATCAGGGGTATGAAAGAGTGCATGGGGCGTGGGGGTATGGAAACCGTAATGCTGACAGCGAGACACTGTTACAAGCTGCTACCGCATTCGATCTAGCGATAACAAACACGTGGTTCAAGAAAAAAGACGAACACCTCATCTATCTATACTATAATAAAACTGTAAAGGTCGAAAAGTCTGTACATTGAGTTTTTTTTGGCGAAAACCGGCTAGGGGGACTAGAAATAAGCTATAGAACACGAATCAATCGTTTAAAAAATTTATGTCTGCCTGTCTGTCTGTCTGTTTGTTACCTCATCACGTGAAAACGGCTGAACGGATCGTAATGAAACTTAGCATTTGTATTGGTATTAGTCTAACTTAAAATATAGGGTATGTTTTATCTGAATCGGTTGAGTAGATCCAGCGATACAGCTTGACCCCTCTATTGTATTAAGTTGCATACAAAGTAGAGGTCATGATTGTTGGTTGGATGCAGGTTGCAGGTTGCAGGTCGTGGGACAACGATGCCATATTTGCACTCCGCCAAATATGCGAAAAGTATAGACGTGCGCATAAGAACTTGCACATGGTGTTCGTTGACCTAGAGAAGGCGTACGACAGAGTACCCCGCGAGGTCTTGTGGTGGGCGCTGAAAGAGAAAGGTGTGCCTGCAAAGTATGTGGAGTTAATTCGTGCTATGTACAGCCAATCCAGTACCCACGTTCGGTCGGCCGCTGGCAACACCGACGAGTTCAGTGTGGCTGTAGGCTTGCACCAAGGGTCGGCTCTAAGTCCTTACCTCTTCTTGCTGATAATGGATGCTTTGACATCAGAAATCCAGGAAGAGGCACCCTGGTGCATGCTGTTTGCTGACGACATTGTCCTTGTTGATGAAGATGGACTTGAGGTCCAGAGTAGATTGGCGAAATGGCAACAAAATCTGGAGAACGTTGGCTTGAAAATCAGCAGAACTAAAAGGGAATACATGTTCTGCGATTTCGGCGGTCTTTCCGGTTTTGTTGCTATTGCGTTAGATGTCGTGCCCTTGCCAGTTTGCTCCGACTTTCGGTACCTCGGTTCACTTGTGCAAAGCGATGGCGAAATAGACCGGACAGTCAAGCACCGAATTAACACAGGATGGTTGAAATGGCGGCAGGTCACGGGAACTACATGTGACTCTCGAATTCCTCTTAAACTGAAGGGGAAAATCTATAAGACCATGATAAGACCTGCTGTCCTGTATGGATCGGAATGTTGGGCTACGAAAGGAATTAATGAAAGGCAAGTGCATGCAGCTGAGATGAGAATGTTAAGAGGAATGTGTGGTGTAACGAGAATGAATAGGATAAGGAATGAATATGTAAGAGGGAGTCTGAAAGTAGCGCCAGTGACAGAGAAGTTAAGTAGCAATAGACTGTCATGATGACTGACATGTGATGAGGAGGAATGAGGAGCATGTTACGAGGAAACTTTTAAGTATGAATGTTGATGGCTATAAGAAAAGAGGGAGACCGAAGAAAATATGGATGGATTGTGTGAAAGATGATATGAATAGAAAGAAAGTGAACACGGAGATGACGACTGATAGAGATGTATGGAAGAAAAAAACATGCTGCGCCGACCCCAAATAAATTGGGATAAGGGCAGGAGGATGATGAGTCGGAATCAATAATATTTGCCTACGAACGGATTTAAAACTGCCAACTATATACCAGGCCCCTCAGAAAGTATTGCGAAAAAAAGTTTTTATATATGGGAGACTGGCCAGTTATAATGTTTTTCGAAAATATGATTATTTATAAGTAAAAATAAGTAAGTTCCAATTTCAAAATTTCCCTCCACATTTTTTGCGAGTTAATTCAAAGATTTGTGTCTCACTGAAATATGGATCTGCGCCGGGAACATTTTAGAGCTATGATTTTATACGATTTCAAGTGTCGCCTGAAACCGGATGAATCGTACGATAGACTTCAAATGGCATTCATGGATGAAGGCCCTTCCAAGGCAACCGTGTATCGTTGGTATAACGAATTCAAGCGCGGTCGACCAACTTTGGGGGATGACGAAAGAAGCGGTCGCCCTTTGACGGCTGTTACCGAAGAAAACGTGCTAGCAGTGAAAAATTTAATCCAAGACAATAGGCGAATTACATATCAGGAGATTCAACACATATTGAAGATTGGATCGGGAAGCGTTCACGAGATTCTACACAGCCATCTTCGCGTGAGGAGGATAGTATCACGCTGGGTGCCGCACAACCTCACCGATGCTCAGAAGCAGGCCCGGGTGGAATGGTGCCGTGATATGCTTAACAAATTTGAAGCAGGCTCGTCTCGGCGTGTTTACGACATCGTTACAGGTGATGAGTCCTGGATTTATCAATACGACCCAGAAACCAAGCGCCAGTCGACTGTTTGGGTGTTTCAAAATGAGCCAACGCCTACCAAAGTGAAGCGATCTAGAAGCGGGGGTAAGATTTTGATCGCTAGCTTTTTTAATTTGACTGGCCACTTGGTATCAATTCCCTTACGGGATCAAAGAAGCATTAATGCCGAATGGTATACTACCAAATGTTTGCCAGAAGTTTTCTCTGTTATAAGCAACAAGCGACCAAACACAGGGCTCCGCGGGCTACTGCTCCACCACGACAATGCACCTGCGCACACCGCACTCAAAACGAGGGACTTCCTGGACAGCACGCCAGTCAAACTCCTGGGTCACCCTCCTTACAGCCCTGATCTAGCACCGTGTGACTTCTTTTTATTCCCAAAAATAAAAAATCAGCTCAAAGGGATACAATTTTCGTCGCCGGAAGATGCGCTGGCTGCGTTCGAGCAGGCTGTAAACGAGGTGTCTGCGGCGGACTGGAAAAAGTGTTTTGAAAACTGGTTTAGGCGCATGAATCTTTGTATAGAGGCTGGTGGAAAGTACTTTGAAAAGATTTGATAAAAATATATGTACGTATAGAACAATTTTTTTTAGTTTCGCAAAACTTTCTGAGTGTCCCACGTATAGTTTCGTTCGTAGGCAGATATTATTGCTTCTATATACCAGGCCCCTCAGAAAGTATTGCGAAAAAAAGTTTTTATATATGGGAGACTGGCCAGTTATAATGTTTTTCGAAAATATGATTATTTATAAGTAAAAATAAGTAAGTTCCAATTTCAAAATTTCCCTCCACATTTTTTGCGAGTTAATTCAAAGTATTGTGTCTCACTGAAATATGGATCTGCGCCGGGAACATTTTAGAGCTATGATTTTATACGATTTCAAGTGTCGCCTGAAACCGGATGAATCGTACGATAGACTTCAAATGGCATTCATGGATGAAGGCTCTTCCAAGGCAACCGTGTATCGTTGGTATAACGAATTCAAGCGCGGTCGACCAACTTTGGGGGATGACGAAAGAAGCGGTCGCCCTTTGACGGCTGTTACCGAAGAAAACGTGCTAGCAGTGAAAAATTTAATCCAAGACAATAGGCGAATTACATATCAGGAGATTCAACACATATTGAAGATTGGATCGGGAAGCGTTCACGAGATTCTACACAGCCATCTTCGCGTGAGGAGGATAGTATCACGCTGGGTGCCGCACAACCTCACCGATGCTCAGAAGCAGGCCCGGGTGGAATGGTGCCGTGATATGCTTAACAAATTTGAAGCAGGCTCGTCTCGGCGTGTTTACGACATCGTTACAGGTGATGAGTCCTGGATTTATCAATACGACCCAGAAACCAAGCGCCAGTCGACTGTTTGGGTGTTTCAAAATGAGCCAACGCCTACCAAAGTGAAGCGATCTAGAAGCGGGGGTAAGATTTTGATCGCTAGCTTTTTTAATTTGACTGGCCACTTGGTATCAATTCCCTTACGGGATCAAAGAAGCATTAATGCCGAATGGTATACTACCAAATGTTTGCCAGAAGTTTTCTCTGTTATAAGCAACAAGCGACCAAACACAGGGCTCCGCGGGCTACTGCTCCACCACGACAATGCACCTGCGCACACCGCACTCAAAACGAGGGACTTCCTGGACAGCACGCCAGTCAAACTCCTGGGTCACCCTCCTTACAGCCCTGATCTAGCACCGTGTGACTTCTTTTTATTCCCAAAAATAAAAAATCAGCTCAAAGGGATACAATTTTCGTCGCCGGAAGATGCGCTGGCTGCGTTCGAGCAGGCTGTAAACGAGGTGTCTGCGGCGGACTGGAAAAAGTGTTTTGAAAACTGGTTTAGGCGCATGAATCTTTGTATAGAGGCTGGTAGAAAGTACTTTGAAAAGATTTGATAAAAATATATGTACGTATAGAACATTTTTTTTTAGTTTCGCAAAACTTTCTGAGTGTCCCACGTATATATACAACGTGTATCAGAAATGCGTGGTCATATTTTAAGAGCTCATTCAGGGCATAGCATAGAACAACTTTTACTATGGGACCAACCCTGAAATCGCGAAAAAATTATCAGCTGTTTCCTACTAAATCATCGATGTCGCTCGACAAAATGTTAGGATCAGCTGATATTTTTTTTTCGCGATTTCAGGGTTGGTCCCATAGTAAAAGTTGTTCGATAGCATCCCTTGAATAAGCTCTTTAAATATGACCACGCATTTCTAATACACGTTGTATATCTATCTGATCCAAGCCATGAGAATAAATAATAAACTATGACTATGGCTGTCTTCTATACATTGAAGTAGAGACATATTCCGACGTAGTCGTGAAACAAAGACGTATCTGCAATTCAGCGTCGTAGAAGAACGATGTATGATGAATTCAGAATATTCAGATTGTCTTCGTTCTACGACTACGTCGATTTATCCATTCTATCATCATCATCCTCCTAACCTTATCCCAATTTATTTGGGGTCGGCGCAGCATGTCCTTATCCATTCTATCGAAAGTCAGATAATTGTTATTTCCTGTTTTAAAACCGTCGGTAGGCACATATTATTGCTTCTAATTGTGCAGTGACAACACGGGAGTGTTGAGCCACTTGCTTTCCATTCTTAATTCGGCCTATACCTAGATTATACCTAGATTTATTGGATTTGATTTAGGTATCCTCTCAGCCGACGATCGGGGACGTGCTAGAGCTCCTGTGCGCCCTACAGCAGGGCACTACACTACGCACCGTTTGCGAGCGTTTTTCCAACGCGCCCGGCCCCGCCTTCGATATACGTCGCCTCGTAGTCTTCGCACAGCTGCATGGACTCATCAAATGTCTAAAACGGTAAGGGTTTTAAACGGTACCTAAGGATTTTAGTGGCAGGAAATACTTAATCTAAAGTTTTTGTGCGATATTTGAACAAATAAAAAATAAAAAACTTCCGGAACTAATAGGCCCGATTTGACACAATCATGTCAAAATGCTTACAAAGGATTGAATCCTTAATATTCTGAAAAGAGTCCTGTGCATAGAAGTGCGGCAGTAATGGGCTGGATAATTTAAAAAGCTCTGTGTGTGTAGTGTCAAATATCAAGAAATTCGACACTACAAAATAGATAATTTTGGCATTAATTGTCAAATTAGGCCTATTAGATTCCGGCAAGTATAGTCAGACAACGAAATCTTTTAATGTAAACTTGATTCATAATTTTATCAGCTATTAAGATAAGATAACATAAAATGTATTCAGTTACAAATACAAGTGCAATATTTACATAACTCAGTATTACTTAGGTTCACTTATGCACTTAATTATACGGTTTCACTGGGTCCCACACTAGGATACCCTGTGTCGTGAGGTCCAGTCTCTTCCAAGGTCAAACAAGTGAGGAAGCTATTCCTTCTTTTCTATATCTTAAAACAAATGTGTCACAACCATAAAGGTATTATACTGATGTAATAGAGACACTGTCACCTCATTATCACGTCACCGAAAGCGAAATGAGTATATGTGCGAAATTGACACGTGTAGGAGTGATTTTTAGTGATGTGACATGGACGTTTCCTCATTATCGATATAGTTCAACCGGCCTTACTTTTAAGGAGTGTATTTTAAATCTGCTAGTAACTATTCTTTTAAAATTACAGATATTTGAGACATAATTTTATTTGTTTTAAAAGATTGAGTTACGCAATTATATATATATTACGAGCTATATTATAATTACATTATTAATGTCACGAAGGTAAGGAATACATAAGTAAGAAATAAAAAAAATCAATTAATCATCATTTCAGCCGTAAGACGTCCACTGCTGGACACAGGCCTTCCCCAAGCATATATTGGGGGGATATGCCATAATCGCCATGCTTGGCAGGTGCGTTGGCGATCGCAGTTGGTTGGTTAAATACTCAGAGAACGCTGCTGCCCATCCTCTGGTGAATCCCTTAGTCGCCTTTTACGACACCCATGAGAAGATAAAGGCTGGTGCAATTCTTTACGTCTGGCACCACACGGAACATTTTACAATTAATCATATTAGTTTTAATTAGGTGTATAGAAAGGTTTTCAATCCCGGAACTAAGTTCCTATACACGATTCCGGAATTGGTCAAATTATTGATTTATTATGAAAAATTACAATATCTATGAACTTAACAAGTTTTCTTGTCCAGTCAACTTAAGTTACACATCAGACTTATCCTACTAATTTATACTACTACATGTAATACTAATGTAAATTTATAGTATATTTATAATTTGTAGTATATTATTATAGTATATTAAATGTAGTATATTATTTTGTGAGTAAAGTCCACTTCCACCTCCACCTCCACCTCTGCTCCACTCCATTCCACTCCGCTCCGCTCCACTCCACTCCACTTCACTTCACCTCCACTTCCACCTCCACCTCCACTTCCACTCCACTTTCATTCATCCATCTATCCATCCATCGTACATTACTATCCGCTCGTGCAAATGCATAGAAGCTTCGTATCTGTCGGGTGAGGGAGGACGCACCCCACGAATCATTTTTTTTCTTTTATTCTTTCTTTCTTAAAACCCTTACTAGTTTTTAAGTCATAAGCTTTCAAACACAAAAAGTTTCATCAAAATCGGTCCAGTAGTGTTAGCGTGATGCTCGAACAAACAATTTTATATAATTTTGTAACAGTTAAGATAAGATAAGATAAAAAGTAGCCTATATGTTAATCCAGGTTAAGTTCTATCTGTATGCCAAATTTCATTAAAATCCATTTAGTAGTTTTTGCGTGAAAGAGGAACAAACATCCATCCATCCATACTTACAAACTTTCACATTTATAATATTAGTAGTAGGATAGGATAGGATTTTTGGAACTAAAAATTTTGACATTCTGTCTCCATAATAATTTGTCATCTTCGGTTGAACTAGTTTTTTATCTCTAACTCTTCTTGTATTATATTTATTTTTAACTTTTACTTTATACTCGTCACTTCGTAGATTTACCACTTTGAATATTTATCATTATTAAAGTAAAGACCTTTATAAGAAACAAACACCGACCCGAACAAATTCCGTAGGTATGGATGGATCATTGGTGATTTCATTAAACGATACAGTTATCCTTAAAATATCTACTGCAAACCCTGTAATTTTTTCGAGGCTTTCAGCTTTTTTTATATTTTATTTTATTGTATTGGATGGCGAAACTAACTAAAGGTCCACCATATGTTAAGCGGTTACCTTTGCCAATAACAACTGCAATACCATCTAGGCTGTTACCTAAATGGTACCGAAAGTCGGTTCGCCAAACTGAGACATGAAGATGGAAAGTCTCATGTGATTGTAATTACACCGGCACCCGTACCATTCTGACCGAAACACAGCAATGCAAGCATCACTATTTGGCGGAGAATAGTAGATACGGTGCTTATTCGTTTTAACATTTGTGCCCATCCATTTTTCTTTAATTAATAACAGCATTTACAGGAAATCTGGAAGTTATGAAGTTAGCCGGTCAATATTTTACAGCATTTTTAGCCCGGCCGCACATTGTCATAAAATAACACCGTATTTACATTTTAATATGTCAAAAGCAGACATACGATTCGGAAAATTCTGTCAGTCTGCGGGGCTGGAACTAAAATTAACTGTATAATTATACCAGGCCCCTCAGAAAGTATTGCGAAAAAAAGTTTTTATATATGGGAGACTGGCCAGTTATAATGTTTTTCGAAAATATGATTATTTATAAGTAAAAATAAGTAAGTTCCAATTTCAAAATTTCCCTCCACATTTTTTGCGAGTTAATTCAAAGTACCAGGCCCCTCAGAAAGTATTGCGAAAAAAAGTTTTTATATATGGGAGACTGGCCAGTTATAATGTTTTTCGAAAATATGATTATTTATAAGTAAAAATAAGTAAGTTCCAATTTCAAAATTTCCCTCCACATTTTTTGCGAGTTAATTCAAAGTATTGTGTCTCACTGAAATATGGATCTGCGCCGGGAACATTTTAGAGCTATGATTTTATACGATTTCAAGTGTCGCCTAAAACCGGATGAATCGTACGATAGACTTCAAATGGCATTCATGGATGAAGGCCCTTCCAAGGCAACCGTGTATCGTTGGTATAACGAATTCAAGCGCGGTCGACCAACTTTGGGGGATCACGAAAGAAGCGGTCGCCCTTTGACGGTTGTTACCGAAGAAAACGTGCTAGCAGTGAAAAATTTAATCCAAGACAATAGGCGAATTACATATCAGGAGATTCAACACATATTGAAGATTGGATCGGGAAGCGTTCACGAGATTCTACACAGCCATCTTCGCGTGAGGAGGATAGTATCACGCTGGGTGCCGCACAACCTCACCGATGCTCAGAAGCAGGCCCGGGTGGAATGGTGCCGTGATATGCTTAACAAATTTGAAGCAGGCTCGTCTCGGCGTGTTTACGACATCGTTACAGGTGATGAGTCCTGGATTTATCAATACGACCCAGAAACCAAGCGCCAGTCGACTGTTTGGGTGTTTCAAAATGAGCCAACGCCTACCAAAGTGAAGCGATCTAGAAGCGGGGGTAAGATTTTGATCGCTAGCTTTTTTAATTTGACTGGCCACTTGGTATCAATTCCCTTACGGGATCAAAGAAGCATTAATGCCGAATGGTATACTACCAAATGTTTGCCAGAAGTTTTCTCTGTTATAAGCAACAAGCGACCAAACACAGGGCTCCGCGGGCTACTGCTCCACCACGACAATGCACCTGCGCACACCGCACTCAAAACGAGGGACTTCCTGGACAGCACGCCAGTCAAACTCCTGGGTCACCCTCCTTACAGCCCTGATCTAGCACCGTGTGACTTCTTTTTATTCCCAAAAATAAAAAATCAGCTCAAAGGGATACAATTTTCGTCGCCGGAAGATGCGCTGGCTGCGTTCGAGCAGGCTGTAAACGAGGTGTCTGCGGCGGACTGGAAAAAGTGTTTTGAAAACTGGTTTAGGCGCATGAATCTTTGTATAGAGGCTGGTGGAAAGTACTTTGAAAAGATTTGATAAAAATATATGTACGTATAGAACAATTTTTTTTAGTTTCGCAAAACTTTCTGAGTGTCCCACGTATTGTGTCTCACTGAAATATGGATCTGCGCCGGGAACATTTTAGAGCTATGATTTTATACGATTTCAAGTGTCGCCTGAAACCGGATGAATCGTACGATAGACTTCAAATGGCATTCATGGATGAAGGCCCTTCCAAGGCAACCGTGTATCGTTGGTATAACGAATTCAAGCGCGGTCGACCAACTTTGGGGGATGACGAAAGAAGCGGTCGCCCTTTGACGGCTGTTACCGAAGAAAACGTGCTAGCAGTGAAAAATTTAATCCAAGACAATAGGCGAATTACATATCAGGAGATTCAACACATATTGAAGATTGGATCGGGAAGCGTTCACGAGATTCTACACAGCCATCTTCGCGTGAGGAGGATGGTATCACGCTGGGTGCCGCACAACCTCACCGATGCTCAGAAGCAGGCCCGGGTGGAATGGTGCCGTGATATGCTTAACAAATTTGAAGCAGGCTCGTCTCGGCGTGTTTACGACATCGTTACAGGTGATGAGTCCTGGATTTATCAATACGACCCAGAAACCAAGCGCCAGTCGACTGTTTGGGTGTTTCAAAATGAGCCAACGCCTACCAAAGTGAAGCGATCTAGAAGCGGGGGTAAGATTTTGATCGCTAGCTTTTTTAATTTGACTGGCCACTTGGTATCAATTCCCTTACGGGATCAAAGAAGCATTAATGCCGAATGGTATACTACCAAATGTTTGCCAGAAGTTTTCTCTGTTATAAGCAACAAGCGACCAAACACAGGGCTCCGCGGGCTACTGCTCCACCACGACAATGCACCTGCGCACACCGCACTCAAAACGAGGGACTTCCTGGACAGCACGCCAGTCAAACTCCTGGGTCACCCTCCTTACAGCCCTGATCTAGCACCGTGTGACTTCTTTTTATTCCCAAAAATAAAAAATCAGCTCAAAGGGATACAATTTTCGTCGCCGGAAGATGCGCTGGCTGCGTTCGAGCAGGCTGTAAACGAGGTGTCTGCGGCGGACTGGAAAAAGTGTTTTGTAAACTGGTTTAGGCGCATGAATCTTTGTATAGAGGCTGGTGGAAAGTACTTTGAAAAGATTTGATAAAAATATATGTACGTATAGAACAATTTTTTTTAGTTTCGCAAAACTTTCTGAGTGTCCCACGTATATGCCATAGACGTACAACATACTATTACAACATCGTAAAAGTACAACCATGGTATAGGTTCCGGCGCGTCAGATTTTTTCTGTGATCAATGAATGAATAATTGTGATTTCCTTCCAATGTGCGGCCGGACTAAATCGACCTTTCAATACTATCAACCGATTTCAAAAAAAGGAGGAGGTTCTCAATTCGATTGTATTTTTTAAAGCAGTAACGGACACTAACTTGTGACATGTATGGAGCTAGGTAGTACAAAATTGTAACTATCGACATATCGATATATTTTGAGCAATCCATATGCGAAACGGTTGTACACAATATTTTTTTATCTAACACATAATTATTTAAAATAACATATTATATAGAAAATAGGGTATTTACTGCATGTTATTAATGTTTACTAAATAATTTTAAGAATAACTTCTATGAAAATAAGCATTATGAAAGTAGTATTATCCTGCAGATACTTACCTGTGAAACGTCTCTCTCTTTAGGTTAATAATGTAAATTACACAGCAGTATAACACAGAATACTACACCAATACGATTATTGATATTAATTGGATAAAATACAGAACGATTGTGAAATAAATCATAAAATAATACGAGATTATATTTTGATGGGACGCTATGGGAGATTACAATTTTCAAAATCGGTTCTACTGACATTTTGTTATGTCTCTTTCTAGCATATAGGTTTTTTCGTAAAGATCGGTATCTCAGTCGCACACTTCAGTGGTCTATTACGTCAGTATAGAAATGTCTTTGGTCACAACAGCTTCCTATTACGCTCAGGTACCCAGTATTCCTGCGCAACCCGCCTCGCTCCAACGGGTTCAACAATCGCGTGGATCCCATCCTCGGTATCCGCAGATTGTTCACGGGCCGCCACTGCGCCGACGAGATCTGCTGCATCGCTCGCATTGATCTGCCAACCCTAGACCAGATCATTGAAGACGACCCCAACGTCGCTATCATTTGGAGGTAGACTACAAAATTGTGCCTTATTGTGTGGGCGGTTAGGTGCAGTTTTGTAAGCAAATTGTTTGTTTGGAGGTAGACTGTACCAAATTGTACCTTATTATTTGTGTGGTTAGGTGCAGTTTTGATTGCAATTCGTTTGACTGTTAGGCATTGACAACATTGTTTATTAGCATCATTAAAAGTCACAAGATTTCTCAGAATATATGTGAATTATAGGAAATTTTCAATCAAGTTCTAATAATTAGGTAATTTGTGTCAAAATTTTGCAAGTAATTAATTAAAAATTGATAATTTAGTGCTTTGTCTCTTACAAAAAACATTAAGAACTTTCGACTCTCAACTCCTTGATTGATTAATTTGTTTTCCTATTTTTCAATATGAGTAAGGCTTACATTCAGAGACGAATCTAAGCGTGAACTCATGCTTCCAACTGTCAAATAGCACTGCATTTTGACAGTTGAAAGCGTAGATTTGTCTCTGAATATAAGCCCAAGTCCTTCGTAATTAACGTCTTTCGGACAAAGACACCTTAGCCACCGTGACGCAAGTACGTCTGAATAAGTGACCGTGTTGTATCGCCAATCAGTTACCAACCCTAACGATGCACCTGTCGAGTTATAGGGAATTAGTTAAGTTGTAAATATAGTTTAGGTCCCTATTTCCTTAACATTCGGAATTCTCGATGCAACGCCGGATAAAACGCCTTGATCTTCCACTGCGTTTTGGAAACAAACTGTACAATAAAGGGAACTAAATTTCCAAAAAAGCAGTGGAATTTGAAGTAAAGAATTGCTGCAAGATAACATCCCCCAACTTTTAAATATGTATATGCGAGGAACGAAAAGGAAAGAAAGAAAGAATCATTTATTTGTGAAGAATACAGGTGGTACCAGATATATAATTGGTTTAGGAACAGTGCTATATTCTGCTTGTATTAAGCATGCAAAAATCCAGTATAGATGAACCCAATTTTCAAATTGATTCCTTTAAACGTGTTGCGAGTACATGTTACCTTTTCAAACTCCGAACGAGAGAATTAGGCGGGTGTACGTACTACTGTCATTATTATCTGCCAGTACAAGCGAAAATAGACCTTAATGTGACGAACCTTTTCATTCCTCGACTGTACATATCTTGATGGGCCATTTGTGTGCTTTATTAATGTTCTATAGGATTTTATGAATACGTTATCATTAGATTGTTTGCCCATGGCGGCTATTAAGTTACGTTGTATTTTGTATAGTATTGTATAGTTCACTATTATGTATTGTTTGTATCGTTGGCATTCACGTGCTTTTACACAGTGATCGGAGATGTGACCACTGTTCTATGTACATATACGACTGTAGTGGCCTACTATCGGCTCTACGACAAGCTACACAACAGAAATAGATAGATAGAATGGAAAAGTAGGCGGGGCGCGCATGCCAACACTCCGCACCAGAGTGCAGGGCATTTCAAAACCTTTCTCAGTACGCCTTAGGACTTGCTTCTGTAAATACTGTAACAAAAACACGCAAAAATGCCTTACTGCGCTGTTTCTAACTGCAGAAACAAAAGCTGTAAAGTACATTTGATTAAAGTTTATTATTATTATCAGCCTGTAGTGTCCCACTGCAGGGCAAAGGCCTCCCTTCCCTTTTTCCACTTGTCCCTGTCTTTTGCCTTCTGGGGCCAATCCTTCAGATCAGAGTCAAGTTCGTCCCGCCATCTCCTTCTGGGCCTGTCGCGTTGTCGTTTGCTGCTGTCTGGAACCCACTGTGTGGTTGTTTTCGCCCATAGTTCCTCCGGCATGCGGCAGATGTGACCAGCCCAGTTCCACTTAAGCTTGGCAGCTGTTTGGCCTACATCAGCAATTTGTGTTTTGGAACGCAGTATAGAGTTTCTTACGCGATCAGTAAGAACTCCTAGGATACTGCGTTCCATTGCTCGCTGACAAACTCCAAGTGCGGACTTTTGGCGCTTTGTCAGTGACCACGTTTGTGCTCCATAGGTGAGGGTGGGGAGGATGCACATGTCCATGATATTTTGCTTTAGTGAGAGAGGGAGGGGACCAAAGTTATTTTTTTTTAATTAATGACGTCAACATGGGAGGCGTAGTTAGTTCGAAAGTTGCCACGCATGAATCGCAAGTAAAATTGTGATTCCAACCATTCTATCTATCTTTTTCTAAGGGCTACACGAATAATTAAATAATAAATTATCGGCATTGTTAATCGGGTTGTTAACATCGAGCATTAAACGCTATAGAAACGTAATCACGTCAGATTTATTTGAAATCTATTCTGCCAATTTTCGACTGGACATAACGCGCTACAATTGGCTCGGGCAATACAACACGCGGGCGAGGCATTGCGTGAGCCAATAGAAGTGCGTCCAAATGCTCTCATCTTGGCAGGCGCGCTTGTGGCCTGATAGTTCTCCGTGCGAATGAATAGAACAGTTTTGGAGTCGGACGGCCCGTAGTTCATCTCTAGAAAATGACCAATGGTCATTTTCTGCTATATATATACGTTCTCATAATCGCGCCATTTCTCCCAACTTCTAATAATTGGTAATGATAGCCTGTCTTACGAGCATATAGAAAGCTTGCTATAAGTCGGCAGTCGCCACAATTCTGGTCATTCCCCATTATTATTATTCTTACAATAATAATCATAACGCATATTTTAAGAAAGCCCACAATAGGAAATAATTTCACTGCCAATACAGGCATTTAATTGCTTTTGAAACAAATTAAAAGTTACTTATGCATTAAGTCTAATGTTTGTACCTTCGAACTTGGATATTATAGTAGATGTGACTTTTGTTTTGTGTCAACCTTTTGTGTGTTAATGTATAGGTATATGTCTATTATAGATCTAGGGTCTGTAGGTGACGCTAGGCTAACAAGTGCGGTCTGGCGGACATACACACTTTTTCTTATATTGGCTACACTATCGAAGAGAGATTAATTAGAAAATTGAGCCGGTTTTTCAATCACCGTTTAGCAATTAACTGACGACTAAATTTGACATTTGTTGTATAGACAATCTGTCAAAGCGTCACATTTATTCCTCAGGTTAAACTAATCAGACCATTGAAAAACTGGCCCTAAAACATAGGTTTGTCATAATATTAGTTCTTAAGTATTAGTGTGCGTATTTATTCCGTGTAGTATCTTAAATTTAGTTTTGTATTAGAGGGAGGTATTTATTATAATTTAGGTGTTATCTAATTTCTATTTATAGAGTTTATTGAATATTCGATAGGTATGTTTAATACGGTGAAAGTTCTAAAAGAGAATCCGATTACAGTCTAAACTAATTCAATAGCCTTAAAATCAGAACACAGCTATCTCTTTTTTTCCAAGTTGAAAACCTTTTTGCTTATTTAGTGCAACTATGCTACAATACTCTATAATAATACGCATAGAACCGTAATTAACAACACCAGTGTGTATTATATGAATATTATTTAAGTAATTGCTTAGTTCCTGTTAGTTTTAATCATTGTATATTAGCAGTATGGGGAGCAGCGACTTTTCATAAATAGGCACTAGGTTAGTTTTTCTTCACGCGTTTTTTCAATCAAATTACTTGATTATCCACACTTTGATTCAAAACACGCGCATAGTTTTATTGCTAAGTTCTATTTGTACATTTCTAATGATTGGCGCGCAACCTTTCTTATGAATTAGATATAAGTGTCAGCCATCTTGGTTTTGAAACTCCGGGAGAAAAATTGTATATTTGCGGAGTAAACTAGCATTACGTAACGTGTCGATCTAAGTTAATGTCTTGGAGTATATATATCCGCCTCGATCGTACGTATAGGCATAGGTTTGTCTATGGTACATACAGCATGTTTGGGAAGTAGCTAAAAACCAACTAAAAGCCTTTAAATTCAATTCAAATTGTTTTTTTTTTCTAATAAACCTCATTACAGGCACTTTCAAAACGTTTGACTTAGTGCGATTCCAAAACGTGGTCCATATTATGTTGTGGTTCTAGCATCGATAATGACTTTGAACCTCTAGTTTTAAGCCTACAAAAGTTCAACGTAATAACTTTCCAAAACACTAGTTAAAACTTTAACGAAGGCAATATAAATAAATAACACAAGGAAACAGGATATTAGCTATTCAAAAACACATAAGATGCGGAAAAAGTATTGGAGAAAGCGGCCTCGCGCGTGAGGCGCTCCCTTCGGCAGTTGTACCTCGTGATTTGCCTAGGTCCGTCGTGCACAGCAAGTGCAGAATAAGGGATAAAATATTCATATAAATGTCTTAAACTCAACACCAACTCGACTCGAAAAGTAAAGAAAAGTAAAGCATTGAAATTTGAGTCACGTCCACCTCATTTATCACACGTTATATCATGTCACGTACAGCACCTTTTAGCTTGCTGATAGGTCAGTTTTGGTTCAGAGTCATCAGCTCACTAAATTTTACAATAAAAATCTCATACTTCAATTATTTACTTTAACCCTTTAACGGGCACAACGATCTAACATTGGAAAAATAAATTAATATTGGTTTTACCTAGCTTAAAAATTCATTTTTAATTTTTTTTTATATTTATAATGTGCATTGTGGTAAAGTTATGCCCTTTACCTTAAGAAGGGTTAAGTCGATGTCGAGTCAATTATTATGGTATGCGAAGACCTTAATCCCTTATTTTACACTTAGACTTAATCCCGGAGGTTCAAAGTCCTTATAACCGCAACATAGATATTTTAGAAAAAGTAATTGCTACGTATGATATGAAGGGTAGAATGATCGAAATATTTTGATCTGTTAGTTTATAATAATAATACAAAAGCTAAACAGTAAACACCCAACATACAGTTTTCAAAACCACTATTACTTGACACGTCATCATACACGAATAGAGTATTCATGTAGATCAACCAAATACAACGCAAGAAGTTTTGAAAGATTCCAAATAGTGTTTAAAAAATGATTCTTTGGTTCTGAGGCGTTTTCAAAACATCTGTTGGTTGGTAGTAATTTTTTTATTTTTTTATAATATAATTAGCCTTTTACTGTTATATAGGTGTACATAAGTATTTGGTTGCATTTCATATTAAATAACTTAAAATTTATATTATTTATCGCTTCCGTTATTCATTTACTTAATTACTCTATTAATTGTCTGAAGCTAATGCTGTATGTGCCATAGAATTTTTCTTTAATCGGTATTATTAATTTTTTACTTAAAACTTTATTTAATTTATTTTATTAAAAGTAGTTTTTTTGAGCGTTCAACTTAAATCTCATAATTTGAAAGTTCTCGACTAATGAAATTATTTTAAGTTATGTACTTTTTAAACATTCGTTATGTTCTAAGGGGCTTGCTTATTATTTTTGTGGAATGTTAGTTGAAGGACTTAATGTAACATGCTGTGATACATTGTAACATCACATGAGTGCACGAAAATGCGCAGGTATCTTTGATTTCCATTTCTTATGTACTTTGTGTGCAGTCTGCACAGTGTGTCAGAGGACATTTCACATTTGGTGTGATATTTAGAATAAGAAACCTTGTCGTAATTTTCTTCTGAAGAGTATTTATCCCAACTTTTGTAGCAGAAGCAGATTACGATCCTTGGACACCCCGTGTCTCACAAGCAACCCTACTAAGGAGAGTCAATAAAACTTCTACTATTGCTAGGTTAAGTCATATACATCACTTTGATTAGGTGTAGAATTATTTTAAATAATAGTGCGTGCCAAGTTCACCTGTTATGGAATTTCCAACGTGGGTTGCCGTAGAAGGCTTAGGTGATTCTGTATTGGAAGTAGGAAATTATGTTCAATACGCTGAATAGGTGCATATCCATTAACAGTGACGACTTGCTGCTTAACAGTGCCTACAAAGCACAATCAGATGTACGCGAAATGTTTTGACAATAATACGTTACGTCAAATAATATGAAAGCAAAACACGTGTTATTTCCCCATCATCATCAGATCCGCACTAGTAGGCTTATAAGGTAAAGAAGACACCATTGTGTCACGAGTCAGACTCGACTCGCTTCATATTCGTTTTATTACAGATAGCTGTAAGTGTTATCTATCTCCATTTCCTCCTTAGTCGTACGCATCTATTAAATATTATACTTACGATATTTTAAATATATAGATATACAGGATATATACAAATAAATAAACGGAATATATATTGTGAAATTTATAGAGGTGAATTCCGAATTCTATGAATAGTTGTTAAAAATCGTAATTATAAGGTAGCAAAGTATGACAGTATTATAGACAGACTTTCTGTAAGGCTGATCAATGTGATCTGTCGTCAAATCTAATGTCAGCTCCTGTGATTGGTCGGCAAAAATACTAACAACCAACCATATTAAGTACGCTTCACATAAGATTTGACAGCTGATTAGTTATTTTTGCGTTGTTGCTTTTCAGAAACAGGAGGTTAAGTGTTTCTAATAATAATTTAAAGTAAGGTAATCTAGTATACCAGGTAAGGGACGGTGTACCGAAAACTCAATAGAACAACATTATGATAAGAACTACACGAAAGTTGAGGTGGGTAACATAATTCGCATATTCCAGTGATAGAACAAAAGAAAGAAAACATATTTATTGGCACACAATAAAATCGGAACCAAAAGTACATTCAAACAAAAAAGTGCCAAAAGGGCTACGGGATCAGAATGGTATATAGGCACATAAGAATCCTGACAAGAACCCTTACTGGGCACTGCAAGCTGAATAAACACCTTCACAGGATGGGCCTCAGTGATAACACAGTTTGCAGGTTTTGTCGTGAAAAGGATGAAACGCCCATCCATACCTATACGAATGTGATGCAGTGCACCACATAAGCCAGCATCTTAGAGGCCACGTTATCTCAACGCAGGAGATCAAATCCTCCTCCCCCAAAGTCATAGTCGACTTCATGATTGACTTGCAGCTTGGGGAAGTGCTGTAATGCTGCCAAGAGGCGTCACAATAGACCTTACCAAGTCGCAGTGGCTTTAGGAGCATTGACGACCCCTTCCTCTTTCTTCAAAATAATAATGGTTTACAGGCACTTGCTACCCAACGCTGATTTTCAGCTGTGACTCACGAGGGCCATACGCTCGAAAAATTTATATAGTGAAACTTGTAGGGGTGAATTTCAATTCGAAAACCATAGTTGTGTATGTAAATAATTGTAATTATAAGGTAGCGAAGTATGACAGTATTATAGCAGGGCTTAATAGTTCTGATATTAAGTATTTTTTTACTTTTCCTCACACTAGGAAACACTAGGTTTACTCTAGAAGTTTTTAAACATTCGCGAATTTCATTCATATTGAACTATATTTACGGGACTTCACGCACCAAACATTTTAACTAACCTCGACGTTTCGGCCAAGTTGCATTGGCCGTGGTCACGAGCAGACTGAAGTATGCGGGTGTCATCGTCTTGAGCGGCGGTTTGCTCTAACTACCCGCGGTTGGCGGCGACGTTTCGAAAAACAAACCGCGGGTAGTTCGAGAAAACACCCGCCGTTCAAGACGATGACACCCGCATACTTCAGTCTGCTCGTCACCACGGCCAATGCAACTTGGCCGAAACGTCGAGGTTAGTCAAAATGTGCGGTGTGTTTTAAAGTCCCGTAAATATAGATCAATAAGATTACTCTTGTATCGAGTTGAATTTAGAGTAAACTCAACCAGAATAGTTACTGTGAAACGTATATAAGGCAAAAAAAAAATAACGAGCCGCCAATAGTTACTTTATAAGTTATGAAATAAGTTAGGTTTTAATTAGTCGTTTCGGGCACGATCCAAATGATGAGGAATGACTGAGGAGGAACAATGGAAATAAAACAGAACGTCGTATTTCTCATGGTATAATAAAATGTTTTACCAGGTATTCTCTTCCCGAGATGCCTCGAAGCTACGTCACGATCAGTGTTGCCATTGTTTGATATCTTTAAGGTATATATATATATATATGATATCAATATATTTAAGGAGATTTTTGTTCATAATGAATATAAAATAAATTCCTAACTAGCCTAACTATTTATTATCTCGTGTTATTCATCTAATTAGTTATTAAAGGTAACTGTATAAAATTACTAGTTCAAAAGTGCTTCTTTATAGAAGCAAGTAAATAAAAAAATGCATTTTGCTCGGGTAATTTATTTACACAAAGTGACAGCACATCAAACTGACAAGTGTCACGCTAACAGCCCGCTATTGGCTCCACAGCCGATGACGTAGTACGGAGGCAATCGCGCGACCTGACTGTCACGGGAAGAGAGTACCTGGTGAAACATCTTATTATATCATGGTATTTCTGATGTGTAGTTTTTAAACTAAACTATGTATGTGTATAATTCCTCGAATTTTCGCAATTATTATAAAGTAGTGAGAACATAGAGCTGTGAATAATTTTGGATATAGTTAATCAACTCGAAAATCATATCTATTCAAGTAAATTATGTAAATTTATTGAATATCGATTTGTCCATGATTTGTCGAATGAAAAGTAAAACTTTTCTTAAATAATTTTGTGGCCATATTATTTATTCGTAACGAAATTTGATTGATTGTCACTTTCGCAAATGGTTTTCGAGTGGATCGAGAAAAATTTCGCATTAACGTTGGAATAGAAACATGTTGTAAATGCGAAAGAACTACGAACTCAACACATATCAACGTAATTATATTTACTTACAAAATAGTACATTACTGTCGAGGCCTGAAATGAAGCAATTTACGGCCGAGTAATATTGGAAGTACGAGGCGAAGCCGAGTACTTCACAAGTGATTTTAACTAAACGAGGCCGTTAATTGCTATTTCGGCCGAGACTTGTCTAGTACTTTTCTCTCATTTGCGAGGAAACACAACACAAATTAATTCAACAGTAGGCATCTCATTTTCATTCGCGCCAATTCGCCCGCGCGCGGTTCTAGTTCTATTTTCAAAGCTTTGAAAAAAAATGCGCATTCATCCTGTTTAATGATAAATATTTTGTACCTAAAAACACCTAATTTATGTAAGTGTGTACTTAAAAACCTCGGAAGCATAATTTATTAAATAAAAACTGTCCAGCAATTTATATTATTGTCCTGTTGCATATTACCGGCCTGTTATTTCGTTGCGTATGGAAAGGAGCAGATTGTTGTATTCTTTTTTTTGAAAAATGAACCAATTTCCGAGCAAGTGGGAGAAAAGATAATTATATGTTAATAGAACACCTGCACGATACATTAAGAAGTATAAGTCTATAAATAATTTTCAAACCACTATAATTATGCAATACTGCGTGACTACATATTAGTCTACACGTGCTATCTACCGCCGATTCTTCAGATCAAAAGTAATAATAATCAATAGCCACTGTCAAAGTGACATTCCTGTGGTGTTAAACCACAGAAATAGATAGATAGAATGGAAAAGTGGGATTGGCGCGCGCCAACACTGCCCCGTAGTGCAGGGCATTTCAAAACATTTCTCAGTACGCCTTGACTTGTTTCTGTAAATACTGTAACAAAACCCGCAAAAATGCCTTATTGCGCTGTTTCCAACTGCAGAAACAAAAGCTGTAAAGTAAATTTGATGAAAGTTAATTTTTAAAAATTAATGACGTCAACATGGAGAGAGGCTCGTAGCGATGTAACGACTGCGCGGATTGTACGATCTGCAAGGTTAAGCTGCACTTGCCGCGGTCAGTCTGTGGATGGGTGACCGTTTCGTTACACATCGAGACCCCTCCGTGCCTCGGAGAGCACGTTAAGCTGTCGGTCCCGGTTGTCATACGAATATCTATGGCAGTCGTTACGGGTAGTCAGAAGCCTGAAAGTCTGACAACTGGTCTAACCTCCGAATGTCAGTATTACCCACAGTAATTGGGTTGCGGGGGTCTGATGGCAGTCGCTCCGTGTAAAATACTGATGTTCAGCCGCATCTGGCTAGACTGGAAGCCGACCCCAATATAATTGGGAAAAGGCTCGGAGGATGAATGACGTCAACATGGGAGGCGTGGTTTGTCCGAAAGTTGCCACACATGAATCGCAAGTAAAATTGTGATTACAACCATTTTATCTATCTATTTCTATGTGTTAAACCATTTACTTTAAACCGTAACTTTGGAGTTCTCATAAGCGTTGTCCTAATATAATGCGACTACGCAACCAAAGCAAGTTCGCGCGAACACAATTCCCGCGAACTTGATACATCACATGATGTGACATGATTATCGCGCGAATACGAAGTTATTTTTTTTTATATTAGCTTAACACATGTTGAACACTGTTATTATAATTGTAATCTTTAAAAAATTGCATAAAAACGTGGAAACAACATTTCAAAAAGACTGCCAGACTTGTTTTTAAAATTAACGAAAATTTTCAATAATTTTGGCAGAAATATTCTGAAAATGTATCATGCATATGAGAATACAAATCATTTGTGACGTTATACAGAAAAACTGAGTTTATATTCGGAATCAGCAGACCAATACCGATAACGTATCATGTAAAAGTGTTAAGAAAGCTTTTTCATCGCAGACCTGATTATTAGTTAATAGTGGCTAAACCGTTCCATTAAAATAACGCAATTACGCTACAAAATAACTTTGAAACATAAGATAAGATAAGATAAAGTTTATTGGGCAACATTATTACAAGTATAACAAGGTACAAGAGTACGATAGTAGCTGCAGTAGTATGTACTGTGTCGCAGCTGCCATCGCCCACCTCCAGATTCTACAGGAATACAATGCAATAACTGTGCTTGAAAAACATGATCAAAAATAAAACCAGTGAAATAAATATTTAGATAAAATACAAATAGTTACTATTTAACATCATCTGAGTATTTGAGTGTGTATGTGTAATGTATGGATGTGTGAGAGGTATGTTTGTGTGTTGATGTATTATTGCGTGAGAATTATTAATTTATGACCAGACATACACTCACAAATGTGTTTCTATTCTAATACCTACTCAATCAGTATTATACACTTAGATGTAAGTTGGTGTTGTATGCAATGTACTTATGATATTTTAGTATTTATTACTCGTGGAGTGAGGTTCTACAAAGTATAGTATGTACAGTTTAGTAATGTATTTAGATGTAAAGCGACGGATCCGCCGGAGATGGCTTACAAACAATTATAATATACGAATGGCAATTAAAAATTAATACTTAATTCATCAATTTCGGTGCAAAACACTTATGCTTCGCTCAGCGAAACCCCGGCCTTGCTCCGGGGTCCGCCTATATAACGTAGTATTAAAATTATAGTTTTACGGCCTTACTAATAAACGTTGTACAGCATTTGAATTACCTACCTGTTACACGTTTTCTCACTTTCTGTTATCAGTAATTTGACATTCGAAAGAAGAAGACAAAGCATTGTGTAACTATACAACCGCTATACAACGTTTATTAGTAAGGGGTTAGGATCTAAGGCCGACAAACTTACAAAAGCTAGTTAACGGTTGTGATAAATTATTGTTGTTAGAATATTTGATTTTTTTTATTCTGAAAAATCCTGTTCGAAATGATAACTACTTAAATTTTACTTGTTAACTTAAAATTACTTAAATTAAATCATAGCCACTACCCATTGGTTCAACTCAAAATGTTGTCGATTCAATGTATTTGGAAATATTCATAACAACAGTTGCACATTGCATAGTACCTACTACCTACTAGTGGTCGGATACTATCGATAGTACTATCGAAAACTAAAAACATGTTGTAAAATAACAAGAGAGAGTTATTAAAAATTGTATTTTTAATAGAAATAACAAACGAAGAAACGAAAATATAAAAAAAAAACTAACCAATTCTTCCTAATCGTCAAATCAAGTAATGAAGAAAAATACACATCATTTAAAACAAAACATTGCTCGATTTATTTTGTAAATTAATCGAACCATGGTTTGTTATGGTGTGAAAATAAGAATATTTATTCTTTTTTGTGAAAGAATAGTCCCTGCCGCTGAATCCACTTGTTCAGAAGGCAGAGAGGTAGCTGGTATGTGAAATCTAAATCATATTATGCGCAGGATCTTAGCCATTTTAAGAAGGCTGATATTGAGGAATTTAACTTTATACTTTGAATCTTCACAAACTAGTTTTCAAGTGAAAATTCAAAACTATCGATAGTAATTTGGAACTATCGATAGTCAGCGATAATATTTCACTATCGATGCTATCGATAGTATCCGAACACTACTACCTACTACGCCGTATCTCATAGTCTAACGATTTCGCGCGGAGTTTCCCTCAGGCACCGCTGCGCAACTGCCGTTCAATAGAATTTGGACCTTCACAAATCAAAAATAGAGTAAAAATCCCAGCGGTGCTTAAGGGTATTAACGATTTTCTGCATGAAAAACATCCCAGCGGCGCCTGAGAGGTTCATCTAATGCATTCTACAGGTGTCCTAACGCAATGCTTTATGGAGGGAAATCCTTTAAATGTGGGAAATATGAAATTTTATTCAAAGGAGACCTAATTATACGTTTTTAAATAAGAGATTCTGCGTTCACAGATTATTAAAAAAATCTCTTGCCTCAGCCGGAAATCGAAATAATAAAATCGCGAAGAAGTAGGTACCATCCTGTATTTTATGCCTTGTGTTGACATTTGACAGACATCGATAGGGTCAATAAAGATGATCAAATGTCTACAACAAATATAGCATCTTAAATTAAAGGAATTCCATGAAAAAAAACTAACAGAAAATGAAAATTTGCTGCCTTGATGTCATTTTAGTGAAATGTACCTAAGCTAATATTAGATTTAATAGTTTTCCTTCCATCAATGACACAATGTTGGAGAGATTTCATTATCATTATTGACCCTAAATAATAGGAAGCATAGAAATACAGGACCTTATTGTTTTCTTTCAAGCTGGTTCGATCTCGCTGAAGGACTTAAAACACTGGAAATATACTTGAAAGCAGTATTATTTGCTTTAGAAAAACAATTAAGTACTTCCCTCCATGAAGCATTGCGATAGACCTGTATATAGCAAATAATTTTGTAAATAGACTCTCTGTGAAACTCGTGTGTGTTAGGGGATCCTGCATAAAGTGACTGTATTAAATAGGGAAGGTGATTATTTTTTTGTATTAGTTTTTATTAGAAATCTCGTAACTTTTTCAAGAAAAAGAAGCAACAGTGGAAAAACCAATAATATATTTAATGAAATGTCCATGTTGTAAGCGATTTAAATTTGTTCACTAGGCAGAGACAGGACTATTGAAGAGTGACGTCATTGTTCAAAACCTTCAAAGTAATTTGACATATCCCTGAACAATGTCCGTTTCGCACGACAAGGACAGAAAATGCCCCTTCCAAAAACTTAAGAAGCGTGTATCTCTGGATTTTGTTTGTTTTTTTTACAATGTTGTCCTTTCTGTACCTTCTTTTAAATAATATAACATTTTTGGTAATTTTTGACTGTAGTCCACTACCGGATTACTTGTATCACCAGTGAATACTGTCTACATAGCCTTTTTAAACCCCGCAGACTACAAACTAAATTGTCGGCCGATAGTTGGGTGATATAATTTCTGTATGAGAAATCGGGGTACGCACTCCCGTATATCGTCGTACTCAAAATCAAAATGGCATTTATTCAGTTTGAGCTAAAGCCAATTAGCCCTTATTGAACTTCTACAAAAAAGACAGCTCCCAAAAACGCCCGCCCTTCACCGGTTCCTAGTGTTTATGCTGGGAAGAAGAAACGGCGGCGCATCAAACTCCCCAGCAACACATTTCTGTCTGATTAAGAACCCGACTACACTATCGGCCCAAAACTCTGCAGTTTGCGGAGAGTAATTACAGTACTATACAGAATAAAGTTTTAAGGAGTGCGCATAATTTGCATAGTGGTTCAGTATCTGTCCCTTATCTCAACCATATTATTAAAACTCCTTTAAAAAAAAGGAAAAATCAAATGTGTATGGGACACAAAAAAAAATTGTGCACGCCATACAAATGCTAATTTTTATTTTGTTTTAAAGATAATTTCAATAATATGTTTGTGATTTGTGATAAACAACAGATACTGAAACACTATGCAAATTATCCTGTATAATAATTGGTTCTGGATTATTCAATTATATTGTCAATGGTATTAGTATGTCTTTAACTAAATTGCCATCTTCAGCGTAATCGTTGTATCGAGCTTACACACACTTAAGTAATGTTGTGGAAATTTGCCTGTTTTTTTAAACGGACTGCACATTCAACTGCGAAATGCAGTTTGAAGTCTTAAAATTGTATTCCACCCAGGCATTTATACATTTTGTTGCACGGTTTTAATGAGTCAGTCCTATAAAGAATAATAAACTCTGGGCATACGTTTAAAACAGTAGTCACGCCTTTTAGTGGGCATTTGCTAGCAGATGAAAAGTAGTCTGACTGTTACATTTAATTCATTTCAATGAGTTAGAGGTTATTATATGGAACCATGTCGATTTAAGAGTAATTAATGAAAAACTGCATTCAAGGATACACAATACACATCGCGAGAATCGTACCCAGTAACTTTCCTTGCAAAATCTCATGTCGTTTTATTGTGGTAATTTAGATTGTCAGGAATAAATCTTACTAAAGAATAACAATCTTACTAAGGTCAACAATGAATAGATATATATATATATTATTGAAACCCATTTAAATGTATCATTCTGTACAGTGAAACTATTTTAAGGGAGCATTATTTAATGTAAGGATGGTTATATATAATTAGAAAAATCCTCGAATTGTGTGTCGATTCTCTTGTTCACGAAATAAACTTATTTAAAACTATCGCTCTCTTTTACTAACAGTAGATACAAGAATAGGATGGCAAATTTTTTAGGACTGTAAAATTAGTTTACGTGTCATATTTCTTTGTATTTTAGTGGGCACGTTCCGAGATTACTGCTAAATTTGTATGGATATTTTAATTTAGACTAATTTGACCGTCCTCAAATTGTTGCCATCCCTTTCTTGTATATACTATTAGTAAAAAGTGCGATAGTTAATAGTAAGTTTAGTTCGTGAATAAGAGAATCTGCACCATTATAACTGCGTTCATCACTAATATGGTTGTTTGAGTGAAAAGTTTGGAAATGTTTTAGTGACTAATTTATTTATTTATTATGGATGCATTTTTTATTTTGCTCCCAGTAGAATAAGTGCGTACGAGTGTGTGATTTAGATAGGACTTGTACTCTCACTAAAATAGTTTTCCACACATTTATGGATCGCAGATGGTTTATAGACTGAATAGGAAATGTTTATTATAAAAAGGGATTAGAAAGGGTTTACAGGAATATAAACATATTTTATAGTCATTTTATAGTAATAAAATGACTGTTCGTTGGTCTAGTGGTTGCAAGCGCGACTGCTGAGCGTGGGGTCCTGGGTTCGATTCCCGGGTCGGGCAAAGTGTTATTGGGTTTTTTATTAGGAAATTATCAGTAGCAGCCCGGAGTATGGATTTGTGCCCGGTTAGTGGCACAAGGCTCGCCCCCTATTACATGGGACTATAACATAATTGGCGAAATGTGGGTGTACTATTACACCTCTGCCTACCCCTTGGGGGAAATACAGGCGTGATGTTATGTTAAAATGACTGAATATCGAGTGTCACGTGGTGTGTCTGCAAGAACCTGTAAAGAGAGGTTAAACGATCAATCTGCTATGATTGACGATAAATTGATGACGGATGGTCTTGATTGATGATATTTTTTAAAAATCTGTTCATTTTTCAAGCTGACGTCAATCAAAGCTTCACTTGATTGACACCACATTGATCGTGTAACCTCCCTCTAAATGTGTGGTTTGGCTCTCGTGTTACAAGGCCTAACTAATGTTAATTTTAATCCCGTAATGGTTATCATTTGTATTAAATACTTGGTTATTACATTTTGAGCCTATATGTTATAAGTATACATTAAAGCAAGATTTGAATTGTCTGCAAATAATAATGTTAAGTGTATCTTTTTTCTAAAGCGAATGGAGCAGCCAAGTGGCGCCCCCATCAGGAAAAAAAATATTACTCGCTGAATACATCTTTTATCGAAAATTCGTTTTTAACAATTCAAGTAAAGGTACTATAGTTTAATCAGAAACTATTAACTCTGTAAAATATAGTTTCCTGTAGTTTTAGATAGAAAAAATGCCAAAGTGGCTGTTTTTTGCACTTTTTCTATCTACAACTACAGCGAAGTATAATAGAGATTATAGTTTCTGCTGCCTCGTTGGTCTAGCGGTCGCAAGCGCGACTGCTGAGCGTGGGATCCTGGGTTCGATTCCTGGGTCGGGCAGTGCTATTGGGTTTTTTCATTAGGAAATGGCGGCAGGCCCAGAAGGAGATGGCGGGACGAACTTGACTCCTATCTGAAGGATTGGCCCCAGAAGGCAAAAGACAGGGACAAGTGGAAAAGTGTTTTTTCATTAGGAAATTCTCAGTAGCAGCCCGGAGTCTGGATTTGTGCCCGGTTAATGGCAATAGGCTCGCCCCCTTTTACATGGGACTTATAACATAACTGGCGAAATGTGGGTGTACTGTACACCTCGGCCTACCCCTTCGTGGAAATACAGGCGTGATGTTATGTTATGTTGTTATGTTATAGTTTCTGATTAAACTACAGTACCTACCTGTACTTCAATTGTTAAAAACGAATATTCTATAAATTATGTATTCAGCTAGTAATATTTTTTTACTGATGGGGGCGCCACTTGCCTACTACAATCCCCTTAATGATTATCACAACAAAATATCTTTAAACATATTCCTTAATATGAAGACCGTGTTATGACATTTAGAGAGTAATTTTTCCTATATTATTATCTAAGATGCGATGTGTGTCGGCTTTCGTAATAACTTATTTAATAAAGTAATTGTATTTTTGGAAATCAGTTCATAATAAAGTACCTAATCGTAATTTTGTTTTTATTTCTCTGTCCACTTCTTTTTATTTTTTAACTAGCTGTACCCGAGGCTTCCCCCGGCCGCGTAGTAATGAAATAAAATATAGCCTATGTTACTTCTAAAGAAAGTATTTTTCTAATGCTGAAGAAATTCTTAAAATCAACAAAAAACAAGCAAGTGTTTCCACTTCACACTTCGAAGCTTTCGTCCATGATAACCCCTTTAGCTAAACTGTTTGAAGATTAAAAGAAGAATATGCTTACAAGTAAGTAGGACCAGCAGTGCTCTGTAGGCCAGCTCCTTGGCGACGGTATGGGTATCAGTACACTTCTTGCGGAGTTTGGCCAAGTGATCAAGGGCACGTAGAACTGAAGCGGGTAGGTGAACAGAATCGCTAGTGCGTTCAGAGCTTGGGCTATGTTACATATCCAGTAATAGTAGAAGTAAATTAAATACCAACCAACACAGATACGCACATGTACTTCCCAGTATGCTCCTACAAGTCATGTTTTCTCATTGATCAACGCTCTGATTGCTCATATTTTCAGCAGTAGTATCAACCAAATTATAAGCAGCTACTGTGCTAAATTAAAAACTCTTTAATTATAATTTAGGAAGTTTGGCATTTGTTGTGGCGCAACTTGGGAGAGGCCTATGTCCAGCAGTGGACTGCGATAGGCTGAGTTGATGAAGTTTGGCATAAAATTGCTAACAATTTCCGAGCTGCAGGCTAAGAGTCAGGCTGCCACGCACTTCTCTCCACTCGAGGAAGCCCACAGCGCTGAAGGCACACTGTTCTTGGAATAATTCCGGTTTCTTCTTCTCGTAGGTACGTCAGAGGAAGGACCTGTGGACAAAATAAATCGCTTTATAGAGAATGACTGAATTATAGCAAATATTTTGACTACCTACTACTTCGACGCGCAAAACACACAGGACGGGTGCGGGTCAGGAGTACGGCAGGTCTTAATCTGTTTTTATATGGACCACGCCGCGACTGACCCGTCCTATATGTCTTTTGCGCTAGTCTTATTGTAAACTACGCTTTGCCGATTTCCATTTATAATTCACTGCTGTCAGCTACATATTTCAGTATGTGAATATGTTTACTAACATTTAGGCTTAAGAAAATTGTTACTAACCCTATATGAGTACATTTGTGCTTAAAATAAAGTTTATTCTATTCTATTTTGGAAACTTTCACATTGATAGTAAGTTATCGCATTCCAGTATAGCGGAGATATAGGACTAGTGAGTAACATACGTAATAGACTTATGTGAGCTATCCTTTATGAAACTTACACCCAGCTGTGCCCCCAGTTTCCAAAAGGCTAATCAACGCAAAAATAACTAATCAGCTGTCAAATGTAAGTCAAGCGATGTGATTGGTTGTTAACATTTTTGCTGGCCAATCACAGAAGCTGACATTAGATTTGACAATAGATCAAATTGATCAGCCTTCCAGAAACAGGGGGTTAGACACACCAATCTGATCCCTTCGAAAGCGTAGATAGTAGTTACGAAATACAGAGGCAGCTGCTGCAAGGTTGCGGTTCGCCCTGGACTCCACTGCAGGCAGATCCTGACAGGCCTGGTAGATCACCATGGCGATTCCTATTCCCATCATAACGTTGGCGATGGTAGAGAAAGGCGTCAGGTATGTACTTCAGGTTGCGCACCATGCAGGAGATGAGTACCGGGATTATAACAAATACCTTCAGGATATGTAATTCTATGTAGATACTGGTCCAAAATCTGGAACAAACAGAAGATGAAACATTCATGGTAAAGGTTCGGTTGTGCTTCGCAGTAAAGTGATTTTCAATACTCAATACTCAATACTCAATACTCAATATATTTATTGCATTCACAATGTATTACTTAGGTGGTAGACTTAAAACTATGAGATCATTGTGAACCCTGTCGGGCACGGCAAAGTAAATATGTAGGAGAGGAAGCTGACTGTTCAATGAAATATTAATATAATTTTAACTAGTATATTTTTGTAATGATTTATCATCGAAATATTCATTAATATTGTAATAGCATTTTTTTAATAATAGTTGTTTTAGTTTTTTATTAAATATATTTATTTTGCTTTCATTTTTTATTGGCTCAGGTAATCTATTATATATTTTTATGGACATTACGTAAGGACTAGTTGAATGCATTTTTAAGCGGGAATGTGGTAAATTTAGCCTAGATTTGTGTCGGAGTTCATAATTTAACTGTATATCTCCACGTTTTGAGTAGAATTCCTGATGCTTCCGAACAAATTTACATGTCTCTAATATATAAATGCTAGGGAGGGTTAAGGCTAGGCTCCCAAAATGAGGTAAAAATGAGGTGAATTTTTGAAAACATATGCTGAGTCGTTCACATGCTTGATGAATGTCAAATTTAGATTCATGTTTTTTTTAAACCTTTGTCCATCGTTTGACTAGACAGTTACATAATTAGTTGATTTTTGTTCGATACTTTTATTTTTTGAAAATCATGCGTTTTTAGAGATTTTTCGAATATTTATCCTTTATTATTTAACTTAGCTATATAAAATATATGCAAATAGGAAGATAATAAAGTTTATTAAATACTAGCTAGAGGAAATTTGTAAAGATTGTTTAGTATTCTTGTAATAAAAAGAAAACTGTTTTGAGATTTACGACATTTACTTCCGTGGTAAAACACGAGAGAATGATTTTCTCGAAAATGAGTTCTATTGCAACTCGCATAAAATTGACGAGAGCGGCCCGCAGTTGCGGTGTGTAAGGGGAGTGCGAGGGTGGGAATTACGTTTTGGGAGCGTCCTCTTAAAATGTTATGCTTTATAAAATGGGGTTTGCAGCTGTCAGTTTGTTCTATGTTTACTAGAATTCTTACTAATTTTTTTTGAAGTGTGAAGATTGTTGGTGCGTCTGTGCTATTTCCCCAAAGGGTAACTCCGTAACTTAGCCACGCATAAGCATAAGCATAATAGGTGGTTAAAGCGGTTTGTTGATTGGTGGTATTTTTTATTTCGCGGAGGGCATAAGAAAACTTTGAAATTTTTGATCTTAATTTTTTTATGTGCGATTTCCATTTAATGTGCTTGTCTATTGTTAAACCTAGTAAGTTAAATTCGTTAACAGTTTCTAATTTTGATCCGTTAAAAGTGTAGTTTACGTTTATAGGTGCTCTTTGTTGGGGGTAGAAAGTAATTAATTTGGTTTTTGTGTAATTAATTTCAAGATTGTGTTCTTTCATCCAGTTTGTTGTTTTGGTTAGTATGGAGTTTAGTTTTTCATGTAAATTGAAATTTTTGTGACAAGAAACAAGAAGGGACATATCGTCCGCAAACAAAACACATGGACCCTCTACAGTTTTTGGCAGGTCGTTGATATATATTAGGAATAGAAGGCATCCTATTACGCTTCCTTGGGGAATAGAGGCGTTAATTCTTTTACTATTTGATCGGAATTTTTCTATTGCATTACTTTGGTGGTTAAAATATTCTATCTCAACTAGTTGTTCTCTGTTTCGTAAGTAAGATGAGAGCCATTCGTGAGCTTTTCCGCGAATTCCTATTCCGTATAATTTGTTTAATAATATTCTAAATTTTACTTTGTCGTAGGCTTTAGTCATATCTAGTAATATACCTATTGCATAGTTTTTGTTATCGATGATATTAAGTGCTTCTTGAATATATTTATAGACTGCCAAAGTTGTGGAACGGTTTTTACGGAAACCGTTCTGGCATTCATCAAATATTTTATATTTTTCACAGAAAGTGTAAATACGATCACACATAGCTTTTTCAAATATCTTAGAAGCTGAGGGCAAGAGAGCAATGGGGCGATAATTATTTGGATCTGTTTTTGCATTTTTCTGGAAACTTGCAAAGAATATGCCACCCCTCACTCGGTATCGTAAAAGGCATCTAAAGGATAAAGAAGATTGGCAGCAGTAGTCTACTTTCTGATTATAAAAATATAATCAAACTGTGATCAACAACTCCATTTAAGTGAACTCCTAGTGCGATAGTTAGTTAGGTACATGTATGGCAATGCTCCCTTTAAATTACGTAGTAACTAATAGGTAATCTGTGACAAAAGTAAGCACCATGACACAGATTACCTATTAGTTACTAACGGCCAAAATTAATATCCAATCTATATATGATTTGCCCTACTTGAGATAGGAATTTGACATAAGCTTCATACAAAATATGTCAAATTCCTATCTCCAGTAAAATAAATCGTGGATAGATTGGATATTAATTTTGGCCGTATGTAACCATGCATCCAATTCTTATATTTTAGATACCTACCTGTAGGTAGCCTGTAGGTGAGTAGGTATACCTTGCCTTGGTTGATTCGAAATATCCTTCTTAAAAAATATTTTCTTCAAGTAGGGTTAGTTTAAAATAAATGAAATTTATTTATTTATATAAATGAAATTTATTTATTTATATAGGTAAATGAAAATTATTTATTTATATAAATGAAATTTATTTAATTTAATTTATTAGTTAATAAAATAAAGGTACCTATAGGATCTTTTTTTTCTTTCTTCATGATAAGTTTAATAAAACAAGAAAATATGTTACGACGATTTTTAATCCATATCTTGTATCACAGAATATAATTATCTACAATATACTTATTATTTTCTTGCAAAATTAACATGATCTTATTTTTTAAACAACTTAACTAAAATTAAACAATAAAAAATATCGCCATAAAGTAATAAGTATATAAGGTGCACTGGGGTTATTCCGAAAATGGTCATATTCCGAAAGTTTTACTATTCTACCGATCGTACCGATATTTTGCTATTAGCAACATTGGTCTAGACGCCATCTTAATTGGCCTCGCCGCAACAGTCGCCGTAAGTCGTTAGCGTCATCGGTTCGTGTGTGGTGTCAAGTTTTCACAGACAAGTGTTTTTCGCGCCATTTTCGGTGATTCGTAATAACCCCAACACAATTTTCTCGCAATTCTGGTAAGTTATTTGAATAATTGTTTGTTTTTACGATAGATTGTGGTTTTTTACGAATTTGTGGGAGGAATGCGACGTCCTAGCTATGTTTTAATTTTTTTTTCGAAAATACCCCACTGGGTTTATACCGATGTATAATTATTTCGCAATAACCCCACTTAACTTTTTCATAGTAATTGGCAGTGATTCTCAAACTAGTACGAAGAGAGCAAAAATAAGTTTGAATACCTTCATTTTCTATTGTGTATTTTTATGCCTCAGGAAGTTTGCGTCAGGAAGCACCACTATCACCATCGTTTCCAAGAGGGGAACGCTCTCGGAAACGAAAACTGGTGATAGTGTAGTGTGACGTAGTATAATATCTGGTGTCGTATATGTTATGGTGTTGTGTATGATATGATTCATATGGTGTTGTGTATTGCATATTCATGCTGATGAGTACAATAACCCCTTAAGAGATTTTCAGTTATTTCAATTGTATGTATCATACGGAAGAATTGCATTGGAAGAATTGCACCACCCTCTCTCTTCTCATGGGTGTCGTAAAAGGCGACTAAGGGATTCACCGGAGGATGGGCAGCAGCGTTCTCTGAGTATTTAAACAACCAACAGCGATCGCCAACCCGCCTGCCAAGCGTGGCGATTATGGCATATCCCCCCCCTTTGGGGGAGGCCTTTGTCCAGCAGTGGACGTTATTTGGCTGAAATGATGAAAAAAAAAGAAGATGGTGGTGAAATACGGTGTGGTGCATGTATGGTAGTGTATGTGGTGTGTGTATGGTGTGTGTGTATTAGCGCGTTGCATACTTAGACGATTTTGGGTTTGAAATTACTAATACTGGATAAAAATATACATAATTATGTTATTAAATTCATTGCGGGTAAAAAAATACCTACACTATAAGCCAGTGGCGTGCATTGGCCTACTTCACTTGAATTTAATTGTGGTATAAGTTATAGATTTTTTTATGTATGAAGATTAATTTAGCATTAATAGGTCTATTTTAAGATAAATAATCATCGTACTCTGAAAAAAGGATAATAATTTACACCACTATTGAATTTGAATGAGGAAGCCACTAGGTATTGCCTAATTGCCTATATGCAATGCACGCGCCTGCTATAAGCTCCAGCATTCTGGCTGAGCAACAGCTCACAATTAGAATGAATCGATATACACACATGAGCACTTACAGGACCTAAAACTAATTAGTTTTAATAAGTTTTTTTTTAATGATTCCTTTATTTAAAAAAAAAGTACAAAAAGTACTTTCATTTATTTTTCAGAGCCAGCATGCCACGAACTTACATAAGAAAGAAAATTAAAACTTACACCCCACAAGATTTATCTCAAGCCATTGAAAAGGTTAAAAATGGAGAACTTACGCAATATAGAGCAGCGCAAGAGTACAAAATTCCCATGACGACTCTTCACGAACACGTTAACGAAAGTAAAGAAATTACCAGGCCGAGTGCAGGTAGACCAACTGTTATACCTTTAGAAGAAGAGAAAAAAATTGCAGATGCAATAATAATTATGGAAAAATGGGGATTTGGACTATCGAGGTTTGAAATAATGGAGCTTGTCGCTGAATACGTGCGGATAAATAATATTCAGAATCCATTTAAAAACAATGTCCCAGGTACAGACTGGTTCATCAATTTCCGAAAAAGACATCGATTGTCTATTAAGAAAGCACAGCCTGTAGAATTTGTGCGAAGGAAAATGACAGATCCATTCGTCATCGCTGAATATTTTGAGTTGCTGGAAAATACATTAAAAGATTTAAATCTTTTTGAAAGCCCCCAATTCATATGGAACCTAGATGAAACATCGTTATGCCTGGATCCGTCCAGAACGAAAGTAGTTGGACAAATAAACAAACCTTGTGCGAGAACCACCTACGGAAGTGGAAAGGAAAACATCACCGTGTTGGCAGGCGCAAGTGCCAGCGGCAAGAAGTTGCCGCCTCTGATTGTATTTAAGGGAAAATTTGTTTGGGATCAATGGATGGCTGAACTAGACAGTGATGCTTACGATTTTGAATTATCGTATGCAGCCAGTACTAAGGGGTGGATGGAGACGGACATTTTCTATAATTATCTAGAAAAAGTCCTCATCCCAAATCTAGGTGAAGAGCGACCGGTCCTTATTATTTATGACGGCCACTCAACTCACGTCGATGTAAGAGTTGTGGAGTTGGCAATGCGAAACTGTGTCACGATTCTTAAACTACCGCCACACACATCACATTTGCTGCAACCTCTTGATATAGCAGTATTCAAGTCATTTAAAACAATATGGGATGGCAAATTGGTAGAGTGGCAGCGTAGAAATATTGGCACAAAAATGCCAAAAAAAGTCTTCGCACAAGCACTGGGTGATACCTGGCAACAAACTAAGCCCGATATAATCAAAAGTGGATTTAGAAAAGCTGGGATTTATCCTTTTAATGCACAAGTGATACCTGTGGACAAGTATGATCCAGATGCATACAGAAGATACCAAAAAAATATATTAAAAGCACATCTTGCCCACACACAAATAAATTCCAAAACCCCAAAGTCACTAAAAGAAATCTGTATTGACTTGTTTAATAATCAGCTTTCAACTATTAAAGATGATCTTGAAATGTTAAACATTGATAAAGTTACCTTACTGTCTCAATTACCAAAGTCCGATAGCCAGACACTGAGTTTTGTGGCTAAACATCCAACCGAAATACCTATATGTTTACAGAATTCCAAGCCCATAGAAAGTCAAACACAAAATTTGTCAAAAATAAACATAATCTCAAACATAATCATCAAAAAAGCATCACAACCACCACCCCAACCACCACCAATTACGGGGTATCCAGACTTACCCCAAGCCACTCCAACTCAAAATTTGTCAAAAATAAACATAATCATCAAAAAACCATCCCAACCACCACCCCAAACCTCACTCCAACCGCCATCAAGCACATTTGAAGAATTGTTACTGAGAAAAATACAACAAGATAAAAAAGATACTACATCAACAAAAAAGAAACGTGTCACTAAAGGCGCTGAGGTGATAACTGCAGCTTTAGGTAAGAAAATTTTAGAAGAAATTGAAAAAACTAAATATACGAAGGGGTTACCAAAGGCCAGTAAATACAATAAAAAAACACCAAGCATAAACAGAAAGGATGATTCTGCAATAACAATAAAAAAAGAACAGCCAGGTCCTTCAGGCATAAAAAATAAGAAAAAACGAATACGCCAGCCTTCACTTGATAGCATAACTAGTGTATCCGATATCATGAGCCTACATAGCGATTCCGATACTTTTGATTGTGTTGATTCGGAAGAATTGATGGACGAATACCCTGAAGATAATTTTAAAATATATAAAAAAGAACCAAGGTCACAAAAACAAATAAAAAATTTGAAATGTAGTAAAAAGAATAAAAGATATGAAAACTTCAATGATGAAAAGATGCTCACTAACAAAAATTCTAATTCTCTCTGTACGAAAAATAAAGGTGTTGGCAAAAAAAGTAAAAATAAAGAAAATCAAGTAAATAAAAAAGAAATTGAAGAGGAAATGCACGTTGAAAGAGTTTTTATAAAAGGAAAGGATATGACGACTAGACGAGACTTAAAAGAAAAACATAAAGGTGAACAACCACTACTAGAACTGAAAAACAAAGACATAGTATACGAAACTCAAGAGGACCCTGACATAAATGAAAATTACAAATTAAATGATTCAGTGCTTGTCAGATATTTGATCAGAAAAAAATGGAAGTACTATATTGGGTTCATAGTAGAAATAATAAAAAACGAAAAAACCTTCTCTATCAACTTCTTAAAAACTGTGAGACTACATCAACAGCTAACCTTTATTACGACCAAAAGAAAAGATAGTGATACAATTCCTGGATCATTATTAGTGAAGAAGATAGATATAAAGAAGAAAAATGATAACGAAAAAGAATATTACTTGTGTAATGATGAAGATTCAATTTATTTTGACTGATTGCTTACCAAACCGATATACTTAAATCTCTTCGGTTATCATTTTCTTTTTTTTAAACAAATTAGGCCGGCTTTCAGTTTTGCTAGTAGAAATAAATTTTAAGTTTATGCCCATGAAGAAGATTCAAATTATTAATAAAAAGACTGTGAGTTCCTACCTTGATTTAAGATTTTTAAAGACTGATTCACTTAATTGTATGGATAAGAAGAACGTTTACTTTGATTTAAAAAATATTGTTAAATTAAGATGTTAAACTAACTAGTAAAATACTTACATAAATAAAAGATTGATTTATTTGTATGGATAAGAAGGTTTATTTTGATTTATACAATATTGTTGAAATAAAAACATTAACAGAGGGCCGATCTTTTAATCGTCAAGTAATGATTAACTGGGAAATTTTGATGTTTTAACACCTATTAAATAAAAAATCTGTCAAAGCGTTACTTGACGATTGAAAGATTGACCCTAAGTATTAAAATAAAAAAAACCTTAATAAAAGACTGATTTAATTGTATGAATAAGAAGAATGTTTATCTAGATTTAAAAAAATATTAGAATGTTAAATGAGTACCAAAATACTTACTTAAATAAACGTTTATTTTGCCGTACTGGTTTATTTTCATTTAAAAATTTCATTTTACAGTAAGTATGAAAATAAGGATGCTAGAAACAAACGCATTCTTACTTTTCTATACTGAGATAGATCGTAGCGGAGAGGAAGTAACTTGCGATATGTGTATGCACTCACATACGGAAAGGAACTGAAATGTTGAGAACCGCATTATTTTCCTGGGGTAATTCCGAAATACCAAAGGAGTAATTAACAAGATTAGCTATATTAATAACAAAACTGATAAATATTTTGTGTAAGGGGTTATTACGATCGAAAAAGAAACGTAAACCTTTGATCAAAGTGCAATAAAGTCGACTTTTGAATAATTTCGGAATTACCCCAAGATAAATCATTATTACCCCTATGCTAAAAAAAAATACTCAATATTTCAAATGCTTCAAATAAGGAACCCAGCTACATATTTAAGAATCTTTAAATTTATTATCATAAATCTTTTCATTAATTAAAAAGAGGTTAAACAATAAAAGCAGTTTAAATATAATTGCTTTGAATAATTAACCGAAATGTGGACCACTAGTCATCTCATATAAATTCCTATCGGAATTACCCCAGTGCACCTTACCTAAATAAAAAATTATAATATATTTTACGCATCTTCATAATTGATTCATCAGTTCCAAAGTTATATTTTTTATAAAAGCTGTGTTATCTTATAAGTAAAACAGTTACATTTTTTTTTAAATCTAGGTATACACAATTATCCTCCTCGCCTTTTCCCCAATTATATTGGGGTCGGCTTCCAGTCTAACCAGATACAGCATCAGTATCTTACACGGAGCGACTGCCATCAGACTCCCGCAACCCAGTTACTGGGTGATACTGACTGACATTTGGAGATTAGACCAGTTGTCAGATTTTCAGGCTTCTGACTACCCGTAACGACTGCCACAGATATTGGTATGGCAACCAGCTAAGCTATTCAGATCCACACGATAACCAGTTGGCGACCGGTTCGGATTGTTATCTCGTTTCGTCTGATGATTCACGCAACGAGAAAAAAAGAGATAACAAACCGAATCAATCAACAACTGATTATCGTGTGGTTCTGAATCGGGGAGCAGGACCGCCAGCTTAACGTGCTCTCCGGGCTCCGGAGGGGTCTCGATGTGTAACGAAACGATCACCCATCCATGGAGCGACCGTGGCAAGCGCATGCAATCCGCACGGTAATAACCGTGCCATGGAAGTAATAACTTCGCCACGGAGGGGCTCGTACAAAAAAAAAAAAAAAAAACAAAAACAAATCAAAAAAAAAAAAAAAAAAAACAACTAACTAACAAAACAACTAACTAGGGGCTCGTACAAATCTACACAAAATCATGAATCACAACATATTCTTAAAAAAGATTAATTTGTACATGTTATTCTGCAACGTGTATCAGAAATGTGTGGTCTTATTTGATAAGCTCATTCAGGACATAGCAAAGAATAACTTTTATTATGGACCAATCCTGAAATCGCGAAAAAATAAATCGGCTTTCCCTACTAAATCATCGATGTCGCTCGACAAAATGTATGGATCAGCTGATTTTGTTGTCGCGATTTCTGGTTTACCCCAGTAGTAAAAGTAGATCGACAGCATCCCCTTGAATGAGCTCGTAAAATATGACCGCGCATTTCTGATACACGTTGTAATTTATTCTAGTTATACGACTTATTTTCGTTACAGACCCGTGGTACTACCGATTTGTCCTACTGGTAGACCCCGGGGCCGCATTATTAGCCGTGGTACTACTAGTAGTACCATAGGGAAATGTAATGTCCCATAGTACTACTAGTAGTACCATAGGGAGACGCAGTGTCCCTAAGTATGTACTACTGGTAGTACCATAGAGAGACGCAGTGTCCCTAAGTATGTACTACTGGTAGTACCATAGAGAGACGCAGTGTCCCTAAGTATGTACTACTGGTAGTACCATAGGGAGACGCAGTGTCCCTAAGTATGTACTACTGGTAGTACCATAGAGAGACGCAGTGTCCCTAAGTATGTACTACTGGTAGTACCATAGGGAGACGCAGTGTCCCTAAGTATGTACTACTGGTAGTACCATAGAGAGACGCAGTGTCCCTAAGTATGTACTACTGGTAGTACCATAGAGAGACGCAGTGTCCCTAAGTATGTACTACTAGTAGTACCATAGGGAGACGCAGTGTCCCTAAGTATGTACTACTGGTAGTACCATAGAGAGACGCAGTGTCCCTAAGTATGTACTACTGGTAGTACCATAGGGAGACGCAGTGTCCCTAAGTATGTACTACTGGTAGTACCATAGGGAGACGCAGTGTCCCTAAGTATGTACTACTGGTAGTACCATAGAGAGACGCAGTGTCCCTAAGTATGTACTACTGGTAGTACCATAGGGAGACGCAGTGTCCCTAAGTATGTACTACTGGTAGTACCATAGAGAGACGCAGTGTCCCTAAGTATGTACTACTGGTAGTACCATAGGGAGACGCAGTGTCCCTAAGTATGTACTACTGGTAGTACCATAGAGAGACGCAGTGTCCCTAAGTATGTACTACTAGTAGTACCATAGGGAGACGCAGTGTCCCTAAGTATGTACTACTGGTAGTACCATAGAGAGACGCAGTGTCCCTAAGTATGTACTACTGGTAGTACCATAGGGAGACGCAGTGTCCCTAAGTATGTACTACTGGTAGTACCATAGAGAGACGCAGTGTCCCTAAGTATGTACTACTGGTAGTACCATAGGGAGACGCAGTGTCCCTAAGTATGTACTACTGGTAGTACCATAGGGAGACGCAGTGTCCCTAAGTATGTACTACTGGTAGTACCATAGGGAGACGCAGTGTCCCTAAGTATGTACTACTGGTAGTACCATAGAGAGACGCAGTGTCCCTAAGTATGTACTACTAGTAGTACCATAGGGAGACGCAGTGTCCCTAAGTATGTACTACTGGTAGTACCATAGAGAGACGCAGTGTCCCTAAGTATGTACTACTGGTAGTACCATAGGGAGACGCAGTGTCCCTAAGTATGTACTACTGGTAGTACCATAGAGAGACGCAGTGTCCCTAAGTATGTACTACTGGTAGTACCATAGGGAGACGCAGTGTCCCTAAGTATGTACTACTGGTAGTACCATAGGGAGACGCAGTGTCCCTAAGTATGTACTACTGGTAGTACCATAGGGAGACGCAGTGTCCCTAAGTATGTACTACTGGTAGTACCATAGGGAGACGCAGTGTCCCTAAGTATGTACTACTGGTAGTACCATAGGGAGACGCAGTGTCCCTAAGTATGTACTACTGGTAGTACCATAGGGAGACGCAGTGTCCCTAAGTATGTACTACTGGTAGTACCATAGGGAGACGCAGTGTCCCTAAGTATGTACTACTGGTAGTACCATAGGGAGACGCAGTGTCCCTAAGTATGTACTACTGGTAGTACCATAGGGAGACGCAGTGTCCCTAAGTATGTACTACTGGTAGTACCATAGGGAGACGCAGTGTCCCTAAGTATGTACTACTGGTAGTACCATAGGGAGACGCAGTGTCCCTAAGTATGTACTACTGGTAGTACCATAGGGAGACGCAGTGTCCCTAAGTATGTACTACTGGTAGTACCATAGAGAGACGCAGTGTCCCTAAGTATGTACTACTGGTAGTACCATAGGGAGACGCAGTGTCCCTAAGTATGTACTACTGGTAGTACCATAGGGAGACGCAGTGTCCCTAAGTATGTACTACTGGTAGTACCATAGGGAGACGCAGTGTCCCTAAGTATGTACTACTGGTAGTACCATAGGGAGACGCAGTGTCCCTAAGTATGTACTACTGGTAGTACCATAGGGAGACGCAGTGTCCCTAAGTATGTACTACTGGTAGTACCATAGGGAGACGCAGTGTCCCTAAGTATGTACTACTGGTAGTACCATAGGGAGACGCAGTGTCCCTAAGTATGTACTACTGGTAGTACCATAGGGAGACGCAGTGTCCCTAAGTATGTACTACTGGTAGTACCATAGGGAGACGCAGTGTCCCTAAGTATGTACTACTGGTAGTACCATAGGGAGACGCAGTGTCCCTAAGTATGTACTACTGGTAGTACCATAGGGAGACGCAGTGTCCCTAAGTATGTACTACTGGTAGTACCATAGGGAGACGCAGTGTCCCTAAGTATGTACTACTGGTAGTACCATAGGGAGACGCAGTGTCCCTAAGTATGTACTACTGGTAGTACCATAGGGAGACGCAGTGTCCCTAAGTATGTACTACTGGTAGTACCATAGGGAGACGCAGTGTCCCTAAGTATGTACTACTGGTAGTACCATAGGGAGACGCAGTGTCCCTAAGTATGTACTACTGGTAGTACCATAGGGTGACGCAGTGTCCCTAAGTATGTACTACTGGTAGTACCATAGGGAGACGCAGTGTCCCTAAGTATGTACTACTGGTAGTACCATAGGGAGACGCAGTGTCCCTAAGTATGTACTACTGGTAGTACCATAGGGTGACGCAGTGTCCCTAAGTATGTACTACTGGTAGTACCATAGGGAGACGCAGTGTCCCTAAGTATGTACTACTGGTAGTACCATAGGGAGACGCAGTGTCCCTAAGTATGTACTACTGGTAGTACCATAGGGTGACGCAGTGTCCCTAAGTATGTACTACTGGTAGTACCATAGGGAGACGCAGTGTCCCTAAGTATGTACTACTGGTAGTACCATAGGGAGACGCAGTGTCCCTAAGTATGTACTACTGGTAGTACCATAGGGTGACGCAGTGTCCCTAAGTATGTACTACTGGTAGTACCATAGGGAGACGCAGTGTCCCTAAGTATGTACTACTGGTAGTACCATAGGGTGACGCAGTGTCCCTAAGTATGTACTACTGGTAGTACCATAGGGAGACGCAGTGTCCCTAAGTATGTACTACTGGTAGTACCATAGGGAGACGCAGTGTCCCTAAGTATGTACTACTGGTAGTACCATAGGGAGACGCAGTGTCCCTAAGTATGTACTACTGGTAGTACCATAGGGAGACGCAGTGTCCCTAAGTATGTACTACTGGTAGTACCATAGGGAGACGCAGTGTCCCTAAGTATGTACTACTGGTAGTACCATAGGGAGACGCAGTGTCCCTAAGTATGTACTACTGGTAGTACCATAGGGAGACGCAGTGTCCCTAAGTATGTACTACTGGTAGTACCATAGGGAGACGCAGTGTCCCTAAGTATGTACTACTGGTAGTACCATAGGGAGACGCAGTGTCCCTAAGTATGTACTACTGGTAGTACCATAGGGAGACGCAGTGTCCCTAAGTATGTACTACTGGTAGTACCATAGGGAGACGCAGTGTCCCTAAGTATGTACTACTGGTAGTACCATAGGGAGACGCAGTGTCCCTAAGTATGTACTACTGGTAGTACCATAGGGAGACGCAGTGTCCCTAAGTATGTACTACTGGTAGTACCATAGGGAGACGCAGTGTCCCTAAGTATGTACTACTGGTAGTACCATAGGGAGACGCAGTGTCCCTAAGTATGTACTACTGGTAGTACCATAGGGAGACGCAGTGTCCCTAAGTATGTACTACTGGTAGTACCATAGGGAGACGCAGTGTCCCTAAGTATGTACTACTGGTAGTACCATAGGGAGACGCAGTGTCCCTAAGTATGTACTACTGGTAGTACCATAGGGTGACGCAGTGTCCCTAAGTATGTACTACTGGTAGTACCATAGGGAGACGCAGTGTCCCTAAGTATGTACTACTGGTAGTACCATAGGGAGACGCAGTGTCCCTAAGTATGTACTACTGGTAGTACCATAGGGTGACGCAGTGTCCCTAAGTATGTACTACTGGTAGTACCATAGGGAGACGCAGTGTCCCTAAGTATGTACTACTGGTAGTACCATAGGGAGACGCAGTGTCCCTAAGTATGTACTACTGGTAGTACCATAGGGTGACGCAGTGTCCCTAAGTATGTACTACTGGTAGTACCATAGGGAGACGCAGTGTCCCTAAGTATGTACTACTGGTAGTACCATAGGGAGACGCAGTGTCCCTAAGTATGTACTACTGGTAGTACCATAGGGTGACGCAGTGTCCCTAAGTATGTACTACTGGTAGTACCATAGGGAGACGCAGTGTCCCTAAGTATGTACTACTGGTAGTACCATAGGGTGACGCAGTGTCCCTAAGTATGTACTACTGGTAGTACCATAGGGAGACGCAGTGTCCCTAAGTATGTACTACTGGTAGTACCATAGGGAGACGCAGTGTCCCTAAGTATGTACTACTGGTAGTACCATAGGGTGACGCAGTGTCCCTAAGTATGTACTACTGGTAGTACCATAGGGAGACGCAGTGTCCCTAAGTATGTACTACTGGTAGTACCATAGGGAGACGCAGTGTCCCTAAGTATGTACTACTGGTAGTACCATAGGGAGACGCAGTGTCCCTAAGTATGTACTACTGGTAGTACCATAGGGAGACGCAGTGTCCCTAAGTATGTACTACTGGTAGTACCATAGGGAGACGCAGTGTCCCTAAGTATGTACTACTGGTAGTACCATAGGGAGACGCAGTGTCCCTAAGTATGTACTACTGGTAGTACCATAGGGAGACGCAGTGTCCCTAAGTATGTACTACTGGTAGTACCATAGGGAGACGCAGTGTCCCTAAGTATGTACTACTGGTAGTACCATAGGGAGACGCAGTGTCCCTAAGTATGTACTACTGGTAGTACCATAGGGTGACGCAGTGTCCCTAAGTATGTACTACTGGTAGTACCATAGGGAGACGCAGTGTCCCTAAGTATGTACTACTGGTAGTACCATAGGGAGACGCAGTGTCCCTAAGTATGTACTACTGGTAGTACCATAGGGTGACGCAGTGTCCCTAAGTATGTACTACTGGTAGTACCATAGGGAGACGCAGTGTCCCTAAGTATGTACTACTGGTAGTACCATAGGGTGACGCAGTGTCCCTAAGTATGTACTACTGGTAGTACCATAGGGAGACGCAGTGTCCCTAAGTATGTACTACTGGTAGTACCATAGGGAGACGCAGTGTCCCTAAGTATGTACTACTGGTAGTACCACATTCACGTTAGTGTTTATTCTTTAATAACAATCTTATAATTATATTTTATAAATAAAATGAGAAATCCTGTTTATTAATCGTACTAAGCATATACACTGAAATTTTTGTCGTTTTGGAAACCAAAAACATAAAACTCGAAAACAGAATCGATTTGTAGTGTCGACTTGAAAAAACGATAAAAATACTTTTCTTCCAGAAAATCTGAATTAGGTATTACCATTTTTTGAGTCTGCTCGTGACCATGGCCAATGCAACTTGGCCGAAACGTCGAGGTTAGTCAAAATGTTTGTTGTGTTTTGATTCGACAAGTCCCGTAAAAATAATTCAATATGAGTGAAATTCTCGAAAGTTAAACTTCTATTACCATTTAACTCTAAGAAACCTTAACTTTTTTGAGTATAATTGTATGTTGCTGTGTGATGCTCCATACAACAGAAATGCGTATGCTACGATGGGCGGGAGGAGTTACACTGAAAGACAAAGTGTGAAACGAATTCATAAGAGGTAGTTTTAGAATTTAGAGTCGCTCCTATTTAAATGAAAAACTCGCAGAATCCAGGCTGAGATCGTACGGTCATGTAACACGAAGACCAAAAGACCACGTCGTGAAAAAGTGCCTTTCCTTGGCTACAGAGAAAAGAGAGAAGAGCAAGACCTCAAACCATCTGGATGACAAATACCCATAGGGATATGAAGAAGCTAGGCCTTAGGAAGGATGAAATCTACCAGAGGGAGAGATGGCTCCGCATGGTTAGACAAGCCGACCCCGAGTAACGGGGAAAGAAGAAGAAGAAGAATTGTAGCAATTTTGATTGTTTTTTATTACAATAAAATATTATTGTTTAAATTATTACAATTCAATGAAAAAATCTTCGATATAATAGAGTAGTACATAGAATTCATAGAAATAATTCTGATTTTTGGGATAAAATATTGGTAAAACATGTTTAACCGGATTAACTATATCGCGTATATTATTTAGATTGCTTTCCTGACGTTTCGAAAGCTTTGCAGCGTTCGTGGTCGCAGGAAGACTAAGATGACAAGCGTGTTTACAGATATGTGTGGGGGTGTGTGTGTGTGTGTCTTTATCTCTTTCTTTTTTAATGATCGCGAAAACCTAAGAAATTATTAAAATATTGGTATTTTTAATACTGATATTTTTTGTTTCCAAAACGACAAAACATTCATCGTAAATATTGAAATACTAAATCTTATCTCTACTATGTCTTGGCACTTTCTGCTAGTAAAATAACAGTACTCTTTAGTACCCCTTTAAAGTATCCACTATTATCAGTGGCGGATTTACCAGCAGGCTGAGTAGGCTTGAGCCTAGGGCGGCAGATTTTAGGGACAATTTTCGGTGTTGTTTATATTTAGGCCGTTTTACAGAAATCACAAAGCTTTCTGAAAGACGGCTTCCTGATATCTTGCAGAAAGAAGTCTATACGATATCTTTCCGATAACTTTTCGATAACATGTTTGAGCTTTGATTCGTTACGAAGTATACCCAAAAACAATTTTGTGTGCAATGTCAACCAAATTTCTGGATTTAAAAAATAATCTAGATACTTATAATTGTAGAGGTAAGGGCGGCAATATCACATGCGTTGGCTTTAATTTTTAAGGTATCCTCTATTTCCGCTAGGAGTATAGTGTTCTGTGTTCACTATTATCAATCACATGCGTTGGCTTTCATACATAAATCAGTAGTTCCTCCACGTATCCGCAAGGGGCGCTTCTAATTTTCGAATGAAAATCAAGATATTCGTAATGTCAAACTCGTAGGTACTACACTGGTACTGAACACAATACAACACCACCACCAACAGGGTGGTGTGCCACTGGTAAAATTCATTTGTCCAATCCAATTTATTTGATGATAAGTGTTTTTTTACATACAACATTTGATGAAAATCATCTCATTTCTTTGATCAAAGTCACAGGCCACCCTCACATCTTTGTTTTATTTATTAACCAACAATCAATAACAAATGCCAGCATTTAGTCTAATAACTGTACTATGTCTTACATACCTACATCTAAAACATATTTCAATCAATCAACTCAGCCTTTCGCAGTCCACTGCTGGACATAGGCCTCTCCCAAGTTGCGCCACAACGCTCGGTCCTCTGCCTTCCGCATCCAGTCCCCCCCAGCCACGTTCTTTAGGTCGTCGGTCCACCTGGCAGGGGGGCGCCCTACGCTGCGTTTGCCGATACGCGGTCTCCACTCAAGGATTCGTCTGCTCCAACGGCCATCGGTCTTTCTACAGACATGGCCAGCCCACTGCCACTTCAGCTTACTGATCCTACAAGCTATGTCGGTCACTCCGGTTCTTCTCCGGATAATCTCGTTGCGGATTTTATCCTTCAAAGAAACTCCAAGCATAGCTCGCTCCATAGCTCGCTGAGCGACTTTAAATTTGTGGACTAGCCCAACTGTCAGTGTCCACGTCTCGGCACCGTAAGTCATGACAGGCAGGACGCACTGGTTGAAGACCTTTGTCTTCAAACTTTGCGGTATAGGCGACGAGAAGACTCGGCGAAGTTTGCCAAATGCTGCCCAGCCCAGACGGATCCTTCTGTTGGCTTCTTTCTCGAAGTTGTGCCTGCCAAGCTGAATTGCCTGCCCTAGGTAGACGTATTCCGTTACAACTTCGAGTTTGAACATGATACATGATATATATGATATATTTACTTACCTATAAATACATGCAAAATTCACACGTGTAGTCAAAATCATCAAGAATTACATTATAAAACACAGTAAAATTAAATTAGAAACATTAGAAATAGGTTCTCACCAAAGTTTGGTTAAATTATTACAGTGCTTCCCAACCAGGGCTCTAATTCACGTAATTTTATGACGCGCCGATCAAGTTGCAGTGACGCTGCAGTTCGTTTCTGACAGCGACCGCCGTAGATAAGAGAATACGAAAATCGTTGTTTTGATCGAAACCTAACTGCAACTGCACTGCTTTAGTTACGTGAATTGAGCTAATGGGGTCCGCAGGCCACATAAAAATAAAGGCCAAGTACGAGCCGGACTCGCGCACTTATACCAGCACAGATATCTATGTTTACCGTATTTTTATTATTTGTTGTCTAAAGACCAAGACAAGTTTGACGCTTGTTTGTTTTAAAGGGGTCCGTAAAGATCATTTTTGGATTCCGTATCCAAACGGGACCCTATTACTCTCGCTACGCTGTCCGTCCGTCCGTCGTTCTGTCTGACACAGGGCTGTATCTTTTGAACGGTAATAGGTAGCCTGTTGAAACTTTCTCAGAATAAGTATGTGTCGCTATGACCCCTACCATGACAAATACTAAAAATAAAAAAGGTCGATGGCGTACCAAACCCTTACTGTGTGAGTCCGACTCGCACTTGGCCGGTTTTTTTTATCATCTCTTAAGCGCTGGACCCGTTAAAAAAGGTTAGGAAAGGCTGCATTAAATTACATAGTATTTATTTAAATAAATTCGCAATTTCTTACAAGTACCTAATCTAAATAGGTACCTACCATAGAAATCTAAACATAAGGTATTAGAAGTGGCAAAGGCACGTGAACTTGTCGCCGCGTACACGTGTCTTTTAGGACATCATTGCGCGAACCGTTTGCTTGATCATCAGTGCTGTTTTGGACGCAGAGTCACTAAAGTTGTATTTTGCTGCATATCTAGCAGCGGACTTTTAGGCTAATTTATTTTGCATTGAGTGCTGGAAACATGGTGGGCGTGATTGCGTATTTATATGTTGGTAGCGGAAAACCGGTGACATGCGTTCCCGTAGTAAAATACAGTAGATGACATTTCTATTACCTTATTATTTAGATTTCTATAGTATACCGACGCGACGACAGGAAAAAAATATTTTTGTGTGCCAATCATTATGAACAATACAACAACTTATGATAATATTATTTTAATTACAAAAATATCACTTGGAGTCGACTTGAGATAGTTTTAAAGAGGTGTTATTTATTAACCTTGATGTGCCATAGTTTTAAAGTAAATAATGTTGTATTATAACCCTCTTCCATAGCATCTAAGCTCTCTTCCTATTGTTACTCAAAATAAATAATTTATTATTATTATTTAAATAAATATAACAATTTGTTGGTTATTCCGTATGACATTGTATAAGACGGGGTAATAAAATATGTTTTAATTTGTATACTTTTTGAACATTCTATACCTAATAAAATTGTCTCATACCTTTGTAGAATTTTACCAAAAATTTGAAAGTTACCTATATACAAAATATCTTACAATAAATAAAAGTTCAGGGCCCTAATTCACGTAATTTCATGACGCACCGATCAAGTTACAGTGACGCTGCAGTTCGTTTCTGACAGCGATCGCCGAAGATAAGAGAATACGAAAAGCATTGTTTTAATCGAAACTTAACTGCAACTGCACTGCAACTGCACTGCAACTGCACTGCAACTGCACTGCAACTGCACTGCAACTGCACTGCAACTGCACTGCAACTGCACTGCAACTGCACTGCAACTGCACTGCAACTGCACTGCAACTGCACTGCAACTGCACTGCAACTGCACTGCAACTGCACTACAATTGCACTTCTTTAGTTACGTGAATTGACCTACAGAGGGTAGCTCACGATTAAAAGAAGAATATGTATGTACAACGAAAATCCAACACGTACTTACCTCTCAAGAATCTAGTGTGATAAAACTACCAGCACCAGTGGCGTATATAGCTACCGTAGGGCTAGGCGGGGCAGTGCCCCGGGGCCTCCAAGCTCAAGGAGCCCCTCGGCCCCGTGAACAACGTTCGAAAAAGTTATGTATTATCCTAGTTTAATAAAAAATGTTCGACTTTTAACTTTTTGCCCCGGGGCCCTTGGTTACATAGCTACGCCACTGACCAGCACCGATCCTCATAAGATAGGTAACGAACAAAATAACAAAGAATCTTGGCGAATAGCGAATCTGGACAAAAAAATAAAGATTTTTAGAGAAATTGGTACCTATAGTTTTAATACTTTTAATATTGACCCTTGGATTAACGAAATGGGTTTGGATTGGATTGTAAAATAACTTTTGGCCTTTGGCATTTAAAATACTTATTTTAAGAATCCCGGAGTAAAATTTAATATTTCAAAGTAAATCATTTAACAAGATTTTTCTGAACGCATCATACAGCCAGCTGTCAATTTAGTAATGTCCAGAAATTAGCTCAATGTTATCAATGGAATAGTAAATTATAGTAGATTGTTATTGCGGGATGTAAAAATATTTAAAATGCCGTAAATTATTATTTTTGGACCAAGAACCAATAATAAAACAAATCCAACATGTTTAAAAATCTTTTTTTGTTTGTAGATCTCGCCATGATTTTTTCTCCACAAAATGGTAACTTATAAGTAACTTACCTACCTATTTTCCCTACATAAGATCTATGCTTTAAAAGCTCTGATAATTGACGCTACACTTTCGTATGTTCCCGTAACGAAGACGAACATCCCTAGGAGAATAATGAGGCCGTCTTTCAGCAGCATGTAGTAGGGGATACCTCCAGGCTTCTGTGACGTGTAGACCAGCTGAATGAGTGGAGGGAACATGAGGGCCAGGGCTGTACTGCTGATCGCTCCCACCAGCGATATGAAGAGGCCAAGCTCCGGTATTGATTCTGCCAGTACAACTGGAAGATAAAAAAAACAGATTAGACTGTTATTAAAGTACCCGTTTAGAAATTTACTTATAGAATGAGACAAATAGATAGAAAGGAAAATGCAAGTGCACAGTGTCTGTTTCGCAAACGTCGATTTCACCTGCGCATTATGAACCCTGCTTCTTACTGATGAAGCTCTAAACTCCTACATACAGACATACTTAAGTCACTACGAAGTGATGCTGTGCTACCTACTTTCCGATTTGCGCTACAAAAACTGACTGTATGATGAAAACATTTAGTATTTGGGATATCTGTCACTTTCGTCCATAAAAATTCCATCAGGTAAGGGTTTTGGAGGAGTAAATAGAACTGTGCTTACAAGTTAGAAGGACCAGCAGCGCTCTGTAGCCCAGCTCCTTGGCGACGGGATGAGTGGCACCGTACTTCTTGCGGATAGCTGGCCAAGTGATCGCTATAGGTACGTAGAACTGAAGCGGGTAGGTGAACATAATAGCCAGCGCGATCAGAGCTTGGACCACGTTACTTAGCCTGCAACAATATAAGTTGTAAAATAATTAGATGAGGCCATCAATGACGATAACTTGGTAGTCACTTCATATAGACACCTAGTTGGACTGAAAGCCGTCTTTCTCAAAATAGCAAGCATGGTACACTACTTACACTTTTCCGGGTTGTAGGTTAAGGGTCAGGCTGCCAAGCACATCCTCTCCCCACTTGAGGTAGCCCAGGAAACCCACAGTGATGAAGATGCTGCCGACTACTATCATGCCTACATTGAGCACGCCGAAAGGCTTTTGAAAAGTTTCTGGTTTTCTCATCTCGTTCTTCAGAGGCAGGACCTGAAGACAAAGTGATGATGACTTAGTTTTTAGCTAAAACAACGTGTTCACATAGATAGGTACTTAAGACTATATTAAGACCAAATGGTCTGAGTAATGGAAATCCATTACTCAGGCTGGTACAAATATTTTAAAGAATTCTATTGTAAAATATAGTTTAGTTTTATGGGATTTTATCAAAAACTTCCGCATTTCATTATACTTTGTTGTTACTAAGAACATCACAAGGCCAACAACCTGAAATGAACTGATGCCAAACTGAATGTATCTACCTCATCACAACTTAAGTCTTTAGTTTCTAAATTCAGACTTACTAATCCGATTCCCTCAAAAGCGTAAATAGCAGTTCCAAAATACAGGGGCAGCTGTTCCCAGGATGCGATGTACACTCTGGTCTCTACTGCAGGCAGGTCTTGCGTGGCCTCGTAGACCACCGCTGCAACGCCAACTGCCATCATGATATTGGCAATGGTGGAGAACGGCGTCAGGTACTTGAGGTTGCGCACCATGCAAGCCAGAAGCACCGGAATCACAACAAATATCATCTGAATGGATAAGTCGATGTGTATGTTGTACTGGTCGCAAATCTGGAACAAAAAATCGATTGAGCTTCACCGTGCAGTGATTTAAAGTTAATATTAAGTATATACAGGCTCCATTAATATTAAGTATAGGTGTTCCGTGTGGTGCCAGACGTAAAGAATTGCACCACCCTCTCTCATCTCATGGGTGTCGTAAAAGGTGACTAAGGGATTCACCAGAGGATGTGCAGCAGCGTTCTCTGATTATTTGAACAACCAACTGCGATCGCCAACCCGCCTACCAAGCGTGGCGATTATGGCATATCCCCCCCCCACTTTGGGGCAGGCCTTTGTCCAGCAGTAGACGTTTTTCGGCTGAAATGTTGATGATGATGATGATAGACAGGCTGGTAGCAACTGGATGCGAGTGGCCGAAGATCGATGTCAGTGAAGTGACTTTGAAGAAGCCTATGTCCAGCAGTAGACTAATATAGGATGATGATGATGATAACGATAGACAGGCCCCTCACTCTTGGACGTGAAAAACGACTGAGAGATTCCGTGAGGAAAATTTGAATAAAAACTGTGACTTACTATTCTACTACTCACCAATTTAACATTATTTGCGATGAACACGATGTAGACGCAACAAAAACCTAGCTGCGTGATGCAGAGGAACCCGTTTACCAATATCTTCATGGTTGTGGCCAGGCGACGGCATTGGACGGGACCGTTGGCGAACACCAAGTACACTGTGTCTGCAAACCCTGGAGGCTTGTCGCGTTTTACCTGGCGGTGCATCTCTTCTGAACAGTTTAGCTGTGCAGAAAAAAGATATAAAAACCTCATGATATTACTCTGAAATACACACAAAAACACTCTCCTATCTCTCCTACTGTGCCTAAAGGGCCCTTTTGCGAAAGCCGTCGATCTGGCAGGCCACACCTGGAGCATTCAGAAGTTACGTAGTGGGGGAAAAAAATTGGTAAAAGTATCTTCTTTGCAACAAAACTGTTCAGCTATGTTTCCAATACACCTAAAAAAAACAAGTCAATCGGTTGCTGGAAAGATGTCGCCAGCCGTAATTATAATAATCAAAGAAAAAACAAATGGTGCTTAAAGTTAATTTTGGAAAACTTTGGTTCTGAAATTTAAAAAGGCTTTTTATGGTCCACAGCCTGTAAGAAGCCTTCCAAAATTAACTTAAAGTACCTATAAAAAGCCTTTTTATAGGATAAGTTTAAAAACTAAATCGTACTGACGTATACTTGTTTAAGGGAATGATCTCAAGTTTAACGTCACAACTCACGAGTAAATGCTGTGCGTGCACGCATATGATTCCAAGCAGCGCGGTGGCGATGGGTGAGAAGACGATCCCTCCGTTCTTGAAGGCGTCGCCCATCGCCAGCAGACCGCTGCCGATGTTGCCGCGGAACAGGTGCAGCATTGTGTCCGCGTACCTGGTACATGAACACAGTTTAACGTAGACCGATGACTATCCAGACAGCAGCAAACGACGACGCAGCAGGCCCAGAAGGAGATGGCGGGACGAACTTGACTCCTATCTGAAGGATTGGCCCCAGAAGGCAAAAGACAGGGACAAGTGGAAAAAGGGAAGGGAGGCCTTTGCCCTGCAGTGGGGCACTACAGGCTGATAATAATAATAATAATGACTATCTTTACAAAATAATTGTCACTGACAGCAAAACGGTGCGGAAGGATATACATATATATTTTTTACTTTACCCACAAACATTTCTCCTGTATTTTTCGTGTATTCCCAAACAAACTTCACAATTACAAACGCCCTTACCCGGAACAGCAGTTCGTAGGCCAATACTACATATCTTGTTCCAAGCTGGAATCCAACTTCACCCTCGCAAACGTCGAAATTCTACTGATATAAAAATTCTGCTTATATTGAACACATAACATAACATAACATCACGCCTATATTTCCCCGAAGGGGTAGGCAGAGGTGTATAGTAAGTATACCCACATTTCGCCAGTTATGTTATGAGTTCGAGGCGGGGCGGCCTAATTGCCATCAACCGGGCACAAATCCAGACTTCGGGCTGCTACTGAGAATTTCCTAATGAAAAAACCCAATAACACTTTGCCCGCCCCGGGAATCGAATCTAGGACCCCACGCTCTAGACCAACGAGGCAGTTTATATTGAAATTTTGCTTATATTGAAATTCTGTTTATATTGAAATTCTAAGTATAGAAGCGTTGACGATTGAAAACTTTGGATAAACCACTCTATTTGTCCTATGTTACCTTTGCATGTAATATGTATATTTTGTGTATGTGTGGCAAAATAAATGGTTTAAATGGTTTGTAAACTAAAGGCCAATTCTCGTAACTAAAAACGTTCAAAATACAGTTCCAAACTAATCTCAACGTTTTAAATCCCAATCTTGAGACAGTCAGTAGATAGTCTGTTTGCCGTTTATTTGCGACACTTAAGTCATTAATCTAGCTTACTTGTACTGCCAATGGTAAATAAATAAATATCTTCGAGAGATTTTTACACAGCACCATCTAGTCCCAAACTAAGCAGAGCTTGTGATATGGGTACTAGACAATGGATATAATACTTATATACTTTTTTTTCGTAAATACATACTTATAATACATAGGAAACACCCAGACCAACACAAACACTTATGTTCATCACACAAATATGTTTGTCCTGTGGGAATCGAACCCACGGCCTCTTGATCAGCAGTCCGACACTCTAACCACTAGATCACAGACGTCGTCAAACAAACAAGAACAAACTACGCAAAAAAAAGTATTACCTATGAAGGAGCACAGCTATATAATAAATTGCCATGCAATAGAAAAAATGTGAGCTCATTTAGTGGTCTTAAGTCTCAACTGTCTCAATATATAATAGAACATTTTTCACCTTCCTATTTCGGCAACATAAAAATTTCAATCGGGAAGATGGATATAGGTTGTCCTCTTCGTGGAATCCGGTAATCGAGAAGTGTTCGCGTCGTGGTATGTCTACATGTATGTCCGCTGAAACTGTCAGCATTGTGTGTCGTGATTCATCTTGTTACGGACAGCGACGTTACGAAAAACCAACCGCGGGTAGTTCGAGAAAACACCCGCCGCTCAAGACGATGACACCCACATACTTCAGTCTGCTCGTGACCACGGCCAATGCAACTTGACCGAAACGTCGAGGTTAGTCAAAATGTTTATTATATTTTGATTTAATTGTGCGCGACAAGTCCCGTAAACTTAGTTCAATATTCCACATTCTTCGGAAAAATTAAGCAAAGTCACAAGGAAAGTGTACTTACGATGTTGGGTGTGTAACGTGGTGATGTCCATCATTGTCATGGGTTCCATTCAGCGCCTTTCCGTTTTCCACCTCCTGCTGTGCCTTGGTGTCTGGCAGGATCTGTTCCTTGGACTGGAACATGCCGTAACCATCTGATACGCTGCTGAAACAAGGACAACGAACCTTCAACACACAACTTCACTTAACTTCGAAGAAGACCAAGAAAACATAATATAAAACGACCAAATAATTTCAAAAAGTTTGTTCCAAATTAAAATTAAATCCGTTATTCATTCAAAATCAATTTTTAACAAAATTTCCTTTTAAAAACAAAAAAAATACGCGTCTCCGTTAGAAAGAGTGTCGTCCGATGCAACAGATCCGCTATACTGGTGTAGAAGGGGTTGACCTCTAAGAACCCAGGAGCAAAGAACAGTAGCAATGATAGGCATGATGAGTAGGCTAGCGGTGGACTAGCGGTGGACTAGGCGCTCGACCTAGCGTAGAGAGCCTAGTACAAACCGTCGCTCCACCTAGCGTAGAGAGCCTAGTACAAACCGTCGCTCCACCTAGCGTAGAGAGCCTAGTACAAACCGTCGCTCCACCTGGCGTAGAGAGCCTAGTACAAACCGTCGCTCCACCTAGCGTAGAGAGCCTAGTACAAACCGTCGCTCCACCTAGCGTAGAGAGCCTAGTACAAACCGTCGCTCCACCTAGCGTAGAGAGCCTAGTACAAACCGTCGCTCCACCTAGCGTAGAGAGCCTAGTACAAACCGTCGCTCCACCTAGCGTAGAGAGCCTAGTACAAACCGTCGCTCCACCTAGCGTAGAGAGCCTAGTACAAACCGTCGCTCCACCTAGCGTAGAGAGCCTAGTACAAACCGTCGCTCCACCTAGCGTAGAGAGCCTAGTACAAACCGTCGCTCCACCTAGCGTAGACAGCCTAGTACAAACCGTCGCTCCACCTAGCGTAGAGAGCCTAGTACAAACCGTCGCTCCACCTAGCGTAGACAGCCTAGTACAAACCGTCGCTCCACCTAGCGTAGAGAGCCTAGTACAAACCGTCGCTCCACCTAGCGTAGAGAGCCTAGTACAAACCGTCGCTCCACCTAGCGTAGAGAGCCTAGTACAAACCGTCGCTCCACCTAGCGTAGAGAGCCTAGTACAAACCGTCGCTCCACCTAGCGTAGAGAGCCTAGTACAAACCGTCGCTCCACCTAGCGTAGACAGCCTAGTACAAACCGTCGCTCCACCTAGCGTAGAGAGCCTAGTACAAACCGTCGCTCCACCTAGCGTAGAGAGCCTAGTACAAACCGTCGCTCCACCTAGCGTAGAGAGCCTAGTACAAACCGTCGCTCCACCTAGCGTAGAGAGCCTAGTACAAACCGTCGCTCCACCTAGCGTAGAGAGCCTAGTACAAACCGTCGCTCCACCTAGCGTAGACAGCCTAGTACAAACCGTCGCTCCACCTAGCGTAGAGAGCCTAGTACAAACCGTCGCTCCACCTAGCGTAGAGAGCCTAGTACAAACCGTCGCTCCACCTAGCGTAGAGAGCCTAGTACAAACCGTCGCTCCACCTAGCGTAGAGAGCCTAGTACAAACCGTCGCTCCACCTAGCGTAGACAGCCTAGTACAAACCGTCGCTCCACCTAGCGTAGACAGCCTAGTACAAACCGTCGCTCCACCTAGCGTAGAGAGCCTAGTACAAACCGTCGCTCCACCTAGCGTAGAGAGCCTAGTACAAACCGTCGCTCCACCTAGCGTAGAGAGCCTAGTACAAACCGTCGCTCCACCTAGCGTAGAGAGCCTAGTACAAACCGTCGCTCCACCTAGCGTAGAGAGCCTAGTACAAACCGTCGCTCCACCTAGCGTAGAGAGCCTAGTACAAACCGTCGCTCCACCTAGCGTAGAGAGCCTAGTACAAACCGTCGCTCCACCTAGCGTAGAGAGCCTAGTACAAACCGTCGCTCCACCTAGCGTAGAGAGCCTAGTACAAACCGTCGCTCCACCTAGCGTAGAGAGCCTAGTACAAACCGTCGCTCCACCTAGCGTAGAGAGCCTAGTACAAACCGTCGCTCCACCTAGCGTAGAGAGCCTAGTACAAACCGTCGCTCCACCTAGCGTAGAGAGCCTAGTACAAACCGTCGCTCCACCTAGCGTAGAGAGCCTAGTACAAACCGTCGCTCCACCTAGCGTAGAGAGCCTAGTACAAACCGTCGCTCCACCTAGCGTAGAGAGCCTAGTACAAACCGTCGCTCCACCTAGCGTAGAGAGCCTAGTACAAACCGTCGCTCCACCTAGCGTAGAGAGCCTAGTACAAACCGTCGCTCCACCTAGCGTAGAGAGCCTAGTACAAACCGTCGCTCCACCTAGCGTAGAGAGCCTAGTACAAACCGTCGCTCCACCTAGCGTAGAGAGCCTAGTACAAACCGTCGCTCCACCTAGCGTAGAGAGCCTAGTACAAACCGTCGCTCCACCTAGCGTAGAGAGCCTAGTACAAACCGTCGCTCCACCTAGCGTAGAGAGCCTAGTACAAACCGTCGCTCCACCTAGCGTAGAGAGCCTAGTACAAACCGTCGCTCCACCTAGCGTAGAGAGCCTAGTACAAACCGTCGCTCCACCTAGCGTAGAGAGCCTAGTACAAACCGTCGCTCCACCTAGCGTAGAGAGCCTAGTACAAACCGTCGCTCCACCTAGCGTAGAGAGCCTAGTACAAACCGTCGCTCCACCTAGCGTAGAGAGCCTAGTACAAACCGTCGCTCCACCTAGCGTAGAGAGCCTAGTACAAACCGTCGCTCCACCTAGCGTAGAGAGCCTAGTACAAACCGTCGCTCCACCTAGCGTAGAGAACCTAGTACAAACCGTCGCTCCACCTAGCGTAGAGAGCCTAGTACAAACCGTCGCTCCACCTAGCGTAGAGAACCTTGTACAAACCGTCGCTCCACCTAGCGTAGAGAGCCTAGTACAAACCGTCGCTCCACCTAGCGTAGAGAGCCTAGTACAAACCGTCGCTCCACCTAGCGTAGAGAGCCTAGTACAAATTTTAACTTACTTAGCGACAAAAGATTTTCCTACGTAAAAAAATAACTCTACCACACTACGCGTCCATATCTATACATTATCAATGTAGTGCAACTGATGATGTTGTTTGCAAAGTCTAGACATTGTATTTTTACGTAAAAAAGCAATTTTTCAGTATGTGGTACAGTAAAGAACAGTACTTACTACAGTACAGTTTTGGTGAAAAGTAATAGATTAGGTTTTTTTAATTCATTGATTGTTGAGCATCTGTTTATTTATTTATTTAAGCAAGGCACACCAACCCTAAAAACGTTTACGAAATAAATTCCTTTATCCGTCGGTCTGAAAGAAACTTTTTTTAAAGATATAAATTGTAGAACAAAAAAAAACTTTCAACGATTTATATCTTTTGATTTCGCTTCGCATGCATAAATGCGTTAAAAATAATAAAATAATGTGTAAGTTTTTTGTTTGAAAAGAGCTCCATAAAAACTAATAAAATATTATTTTTGTAACATAGAAAAAGACAGAAAAGTCTGATCGATTAATGTGAATTACTTATATTCGTTGCCATGTGTATATAAATGTAATCGATTACCTACGCGAAATGATTCTAAATCGTTAATTAAAGTGATGTGGTTCCATTGACGCAAAGAGCAACCGCAACCATTGACGTTTATTATACAATGGGACATTGATATAGTCTAACAAGGCTGTATGATTGGTTTTGGAGGCTCTTCACGACCGTGGTGAAAGGAGAACAAAGAATACGACATCTACCTGTATACCTCGTGTGGCATTTTGACGAAAATTTGTTTTGCAGTTATTCAAAAATGAGGGGCTCGTGGCTAAGAACCCCGTGTATCGCAAGATCACTGAGCTAGCCGCGGCTAGTCCTTGCATGGGTGACCGTTTCGTTGTATATCGAGACCTTTCCGTGCCGCGAAGACCACTGTCGGTCCCGGTTGCCAAACGAATGTCTATGACAGTCGTTACGGGTAGTCAGAAGCCTGAAAGTCTGGTAATTGGTATAATCGGCACCTAATAGGTTTGCTCGGTCCATCGTCGCCCACATCTTGACAAAGCTCTAGATTGTGGTCAAGAGCAGATCTATATCTCATTAAAAAAACCTTAAGATGTCGATATTACCCAGTAACTGGGTTGGAGGAGTCTGATGGCAGTCGCTCCGTGTAAAATACTGATGTTCAGCCGCAACTGGTTTGACTGGATGCCGACCCCAATATAATTGGGAAAAGGCTAGTAAGAAAAGAGTTAAGTATTGAAAAAGATATTTCTAATTGCTAAAAGGCGAAGGGAAGGCGATCTTCTGGAGATCAGAGCCAGTGATTGGCGAAATACTGGCGTTCTCTCGTTTCGGAGGCCAAAACACAATGGGTCGCTGTGCCAGCGGAGTAATAAGTAAGTAAGTAATTGCTAAAAAGTTGCTAAATAGTTTTTTAACTTTTCGGGAAACGTTGCTTCAGACTTCGACGAATTTTTATTCGTCCGAGAATTGAGCATAATTTTTTTTAAATCTCAGATTTTTATGTACAGGGTAAACTCATTGATTTAAGGCCAGCGAAAAATAGATTGGGACTCTGTCGTCCGCATTGCATGGCCCATGAGTTGCGGTGATGTCCCAAGTTTACTGGACATCGCCGAAGGCTGCCGAAGGATGGTTAGACAAAAAGAAGGCCCGTAAGTGGGCCGCGCTAGATGGGTCGCGAATGCTATGTATTGCAGTTCCCGGCTCATCCACTCAAAGCGAGAATAGGCACACGGCAGTTTTTGGAACGGTAGGTGTGATTCGGGAGAAAATGTAACGTCACGTAAGATTCTCTCTCTCTGTCTTTCTCTTTATAGTGTGTCTGTGTGTGTGTGCGTGAGAGGAAATTCCTGTTCCTGACGGGGGCACCCTGACCGCGCACATTTGTCGTGGATCTGAATCCCACAAAAAACACCGCCTCCCGGGTTGTGTGGGACGCTTCTCACACACAGTCACTTTTTCCACTAAAAAAAATTTGGTCAGTATTAAATTATGGTTTGGTACTTTGGGAAATTTCTACAAACGTATACAAAGCTTTTATTGGCCAAAAAAAGTCTCTTAGGGCCATATGTAGTGCAGCTCCATGGCATTCCTGTAAGTCCTGTTTGGTAAATTAAACCTCTTGACCCTCCCCTGCATGTACACTCGAACAAACGGAGTCATGACCCACCATAAGCTTAATTTTCTACAAACATGCTAATACAATTAGGTTGAATTATTTCGCTTTAATCATATTTCCTTGGCAACAAACTTGTTATCAATTTAATTAGGCAGTGACAGTTAGTTTACCAATAATAGCAAAAAATAATTTTTAATCTATTGCAAAATTGCATAGACCCCTGACCCGTATTAATGCAGTTTCTTTAATATGCAAAATGTCCTAAGTGCAGCACGACAGTTATAAATAAATCAATCAAATTATTTATTCGCCACAAGATATCGTAAGAAGACACTGTTACTGTTTTGACAATTTCATACGAATTATCGGCAGAGTGTGTCATGATTCCGATATGTTGACTGTACCTACATCTATGAAGTTGCAAAAATGAGTCCAATCCCTGGTCTTAATGCAGGCTTATTGTAGTATGCATGTAGTACGTAACTATGCAGTAATGGCGACTATTTACCATAATTGCAGCGATCATAGCTGATTAGGACGAGGTTGTGATTTCCGTTCGCAGTTTAACTTCGCAGCAACGTGCTAATAAAAAATCCTGTATAATTATAATAATTTACGTCTTCGGTGTTGAATTTATTCGTATACAAGGTGTATTTGAAACAACTGAATACCTTTTAAGGTGGGCACTGACGATGCATCCATTCGGACGTCATTTTACTCACTAAATCCAAAAAATCTTGACTAAATCTAAAAATAACATAAGTTTTCAACATTACAGACAAACGCTACACCCCACGTTACTATGCAGTAGCCAACAACAGATTGACATAGTGTGTAGTATAACTAAATATGAAATAACTTACGCATCCTACCCAGTGGTGTGTCAGTATATACTCAATCTGCTTTAACCAAGTAAGGTGTTTGTCAATGAATACGCCAATGTACTTAATATTATTAACCAGTGCGAGACTGGGGTATGTACAGGTATTATGTGAGTCATTGTACTCATTGTTGCAAGTATGTAATTTGAGAGCAAGCTGACTCTGGCAGGATGTTCTTTTGTCGAAGCTAAAGTTTAGAACCTTCGTCCTTTATCTACATTAAGTGTTAGAAGGTTGAGTTTAAGCCAGCTAGACACCATATTAACACCAGATTCAGCAGCTTTGTAAGTACCCCTACCCTCCCACGTCTTCCCAGAGAAAATAATGGCTGTCATCGGCATAGGCGAATATCCTAGCTCCGTCGAGATGTAGTGAACAGATGCTGTTAATGTATAAAATGAAGAGGGTCGGGCCGTGTATTTTTCTTTGATTCACTTGAAAGATGATGATGAAAGTTGGAGTTGATGATTTAAATTGTGGAAAGAAAAAATCGCTCACGAGCAGGATTTGAACTTGCAACTCCTGGCTCAATACGCCAGTGCTTTAGCCACTAAGCTACCGTGAACACTGCTCGTGGTATCGAAATTAACCTCCACTTTTGTACGTCTTTGGGTGACGTCAGCGATATTTTATTAAGAAACTGCGACTGCGATCTTCGATGCGACTTCTGACTCGTAGCCAGGAGTCGCAGATCAAAAGTAAAATAAAATGAAAAATCAGGCGTGTATGTAAAATAAAATGTAAAATGAAAAATAAGTCGTTTTAGTGCGTTTACAATGATGCTACCTATCGCTGGCTTAATTTCAAGCTTCCGCTCGAAAGCTCGTCTTATGGGAGTGGTAGGACCCTACAGACTTGTCCGTGATTAGTAGTCCGCGGTAGCTAGAAGAATGTATTTATAAAAAATAAAAATAAAAAGTATTATATCCATTGTCTAGTACCCATAGTACAAGCTCTGCTTAGTTTGGGACTAGATGGTGCTGTGTCAAAATGTACCAAAAATATTTATTATTTATTTATTAGCAATGAACACGACATGGAAGGCTGACGTTCACCAACAATCATTCTTTGGCTAAACAACCGCTTGTGCAGTCTAACAAAGCAATTAATATCCAGGGACACTAGATATAAATGAAGTTTTCTCAGAAGATTATGGATGCTTTCGAGTGATTTTAACACGGAATACTTGAATAAGAATGGAATTGGTATAGTACACAGTTTCTTCGGAAACCCGTGTCGCCTAACTCTCCCACTATCCGTCTCACTACTACATAAGCACTGTATCTAGCTTGTATCTAGATATCTAAACGCATACGCGCGCAAGAAATACTACACTGAACGCGGCCCTACTATTAGCTGCCACGTCTGTCACACATAAACGTCGACCATGTGCGAACGCACCCCTACATTCGAACAGGACGTTAGTGATGTCCATGTACAAAAAACCAATATTATGAATATTATCGATATTTTGGGACTATAACATAACTGGCGAAATGTGGGTGTACTATTACACCTCTGCCTACCCCTTCGGGGAAATACAGGCGTGATGTTATGTTATGTGTTATGTTATGTTATCGATATTTTCAACGATTTTCGCACATGGTCATGGAATAAAAATTTGTCCTACATAAGGAATTGGAAAGTTACTGTTTCATGATATACTTAATTATTGAAAATAACGTCTGACACGTTTTAAAACAAGCATCGCGAGGTAAGGCGAAAAATAAAAAGTAGTTTTTCGATGTTTAACCTACTTTAAATTTGTTATAAGACCTGGTGTTTTGCGTAAATAAGATATACAATTTTGCATATTTACGGATTGGTTTTCTTTTTAAATCGTAACTTATAAAATAATTACTGCCCAACATACTAAAGTCGTCAATTTTTTTTAGTTTTTTGTAAACTTTTTGTTTTTTGTATTGTATTGTATTGAAAACTAAAAATAAAATAATATGCCCCTTATTACGAAAGTTTAGACCACGTTTAAGGGGAATATAGCAGCCAAGTGGCGCCCCCATCAGTAAACAAATTATTACTCGCTGAATACAAGTACAGGTACTGTAGTTTAATCAGAAACTATTAACTCTGTAAATTATACTTCGCTGTAATTGTAAATAGAAAAAATGCGAAAAACGGCCACTTTTGGCATTTTTTCTATCTACAACTACAGCGAAATATATTTTACAGAGTTAATAGTTTCTGATTGAACTACAGTACCTGTACTTCAACTTTTAAAAACGAATTTTCGATAAATTATGTATTAAGCGAGTGTTTTTTTTTTTTCTGACGGAGGCAACACTTGGCTGCTACATTCCCCTTAAGCACTTGTTAAAACCGGGTGTAATCCATACTCCATACATAACAAAGGTATTTAACCACCAAAACGAAGAGGAGAGGATATGTGTCGAACAACCAATAGGATTGCGTTATTTTCATATTTCACCGCCTAACTTCAACATTATTTATTTATTTAAACTTCATACAATACATGTACATAGGTGGACTTAATGCCTTTGGCTTTCTCTCCCAGTCAACCAGCTATTCTATATCTAACGCAGTGTTATTGGTGGCTTGCGACACATCTCGTCTCTGCGTTTTGGTGGAAACCGAGCCTAAAACCCGATTTTTAACCGACTTCAAAAAAGGAGGAGGTTCTCAATTCAATTGTATGGTTTTTTTTGTATGTTTGTTACCTCAGAACTCCGTCATTTATAAACCGATTTCGAAAATTATTTATTTATTTGAAAGGATATACTTCCAGATTGGTTCCATTTTCATCAAAACTGGATTTTGATTTAATTTGATTTTTGAATCCAGTTTTGATGATGGGATTCATGTGAAATTGAGGTAACTTCTCAAATATTATAGGCATACACATAGCGATTTTGGTATATTCATCAACAAGTCAAGCATTTGCATTCAGAAAAAATCATTTGGTGAAGATCTGATGAAGGTCATAGGAGATAAAGAGGGAACTCTTCAATGGATGACAGCAAATTATCCGGGATTACAGCAATCGCTTGTCTTTCTATTGTTAATTCCACTCAAAACAATAAACTAAAAAAAAACCGACTGTTCAAGATATGTTTCACTCAACCATCTTATCTGCTTACCCATTCATACAATGCAAGACAACAGACGTCGCAGGGGCACCACAACGCGCGCGGGCAGCTATACTAAGGACGGAATCTCACGAACACTAGCTCTTCGAGAACCTCCCTTGATACACGCAAATTATTATTGTTTTTGAAAAACCCATGTACCTACTTACAAATAAAAAGTTACAGTCCATACTCATTATAGAAGTCTTTATTCATTACACCGACTTCAAAAAAATAAAAATAAAATATTTTAATACATTTTTTTTTTCAGTTTTTTCTTAAATCAATCCGAATCAAAGGCACCTACTCCCTAAACTGTTTCACACAAATTTTATTATTTTATTATTTTTAAGTCGGTTTTTACTTTTTTAATGTGGTTTATGTTTATGATAATTATGATAATTGATAAATATCAAAACTCGAAATTGCGAATAAATAATTTCGACAAAGAATCTACCTAAAAATAAAATTATTATGCATTTAAAATAATAAAAATGAGGAATATTTATTTTAAAACAGAAAGTATACACCGAATTAATTATATCGATAATGCATTCAATATGTTACTACACTATCGATACGCGGGGATTTTGGTGACAGTCAGGCAAATAAGGTGAAGGCGACATCGAAAGAAACGCAATACATTACGCAGTTACTCACGTAGTGAAAGTCGATATCCATGTTTTATAAGCAATGTATAATTTTTTATCAGTTTACGATAACATCGTTTTTGTCATGAATCACATAATACTAACAAAATATTTGCAAATATCACAACTAATTAAAGGTTTTTAGACTTACCGATGAAAAGAAATCCCTCCTTTAGTTAAACTACACACCTCGCTTCTTTTTCGGAATGATATAATGGTGCAAGACGGCATAATTATTTTTTTTTCGCAGAGCGACGTACTCTGTCACAGCCTGGCCGCAATGTTTAAGCTGTGACGCGGATTTTGGTTAAATTTGCGCGTCTGCTCAAAAGCGCGGCGCACCTATCCCGCCCACAATTCCCCTCTATTTATATTCATTTCCTCTATGGATTTTAATAACGGACACAGTTAAACTGTATTTAAACAAAACCCTGATCAAACCGTTCTATAATAATTTCCTGTGAAATCATCTATAACTGGCGACACTGGATACCAATTGCTTTAGAAGTTTTTAAACTTTCGCGAATTTCACTCATATTGAACTATTAAAAATAAAAAAATAATAATAATATATAATTGTTATATTTTGATTTAATAGTGCGCGACAAGTCCCGTAAACTTAGTTCAATACCAATTGCTTTGTTAGACTGTGCCTACAATAACACTTTTGAGACAATTTTTTTTTTAAGCTATTAGAAAAAATATAAGCAACAATTACTTTAAAAAATCATTGGCAACAATGAACAAAACTAATGGTTTTTTTTATAATGCCCAAGTTATAAGCGTTTTAAAGTTATTTACTAGACAGAAACGTCAAAACACATTAAATCCATTGTAACAAGTAGTAACAACACATAAGTTCCGTGTGGTGTCGGACGTAAAGAATTGCACCACCCTATATCTTCTCATAGGTGTCGTAAAAGGCGACTAAGGGATTTACCAGAGGATGGGCAGCAGCGTTCTCTGAGTATTTAACCAACCAACTACGATCGCCAACCCGCCTGCCAAGCGTGGCGATTATGGCATATCCCCCCAAGCTACTTGGGGGAGGCCAATGTCCAGTAGTGGACGTCTTTCGGCTGAAATGATGATGATGATGAACAACACACAACACATACAAAAATATAGAGTATCCGTATATACAACCTGTTGATCTGCATTCGTGCCATATTTAAGGAGTTGACTATACCACTGAACACGAATCAATAAAAAAATCAACATCAAAAATGTTTTTTTGTTTAAATACCTATTTGTAAACAAACGAATTCCACAAAACACAAAAACGATGGGTGCGAAACCACCAAAACAATTTGCGGGTATTTCCACCCTTTGACTATACCACCGGTGACTTATTTTCAGAGTCGTTCGGGATTTATTCTCAAACCCTCACTATGTTTCTGAGTAAAAATTTGGGTAATAAATAATCGTAGATTTTTTTAAGTATTTTTAGATGTCTAAGCACATTATTTATCATTTGCTCTAGAAATATGGCACAGTTACAGATCAACAACTTGTATAGAATATCCGTTTCACACGACAGGCATAGAAAATATTTCCTCGAAAAAAAAAAAAGCGTAACATCTCTTCCATTTTTTTACCACGTTTCGCATTCACGTTTAATAGGATTATAGAAGAATATAATAACGCAATTGTAATAAGAGCTGTTAATTTCTCAGATGTAACCGGTGACTAAACAATGGGCTCACACTATTGGTGTATAATGTGGATGCGAAGACTGTCAACTATCGATCATGACTACTATTCCTAAACATAATAAAGAACGCAGTTATTACTTACTTACCTATTGTTGTCAATAAGATGTAGTGACGAGTGACGAGAAAGCTTAACAATGGTTGTTGATGTTACTAGCATATCAAGAATCTCGTAAAGATGATACAGATAAAGAAATTAAATATAATGACATAAAGGATTCAATAAGAATCTTTTCTCCTCAGCTAAGAGAAAGGGTTTCGCCTCGCGGAAGGCTTTAAGGGTGACTTTCCATTAGAGCTAGCTATAAGAGAAAGCTAAGCGTCAAAGCTAGGCTACGAAACTATGTGAATAATTCCACCAATTCAATTACAATTTCAATTCTATAACAACACTAAGCTGTCGCAAAGGCAGTTTATTCGTACAGTCCGTAATATATTTTAGGTAGGTATTTGCATAACATTCGCCGATGTAGTAATAATATCTTATTGCCAAAGCTAATTGTTACAATTCGCTCCGCATCGCTGAGATACAACAAAAACAAGTCGCTTAGCTAAATAATGTACTTATTTATATGAAACAAATTGCTGAAACGCTGGCGAGATGGAAAGAAGGATGTGGAAGGAAATAGGGGAGACGTTGGCCCAACAGTGGCAGTGTTGTTACAATGGTTTCTAGAGTAAGATTTAGAAAGTATGACGTCATTTGGGTAGTATGTTCTTCCTAGTCCTTTATAAAACAGAGTTGGTCTCAAATATTCAACCAACACATACGTTTGTGTTGTTCATAACAAACATTGTGCCAACTTCCAACCAACACTGTTGTAGGAAGCTGGAATAATAAGATACAGATAAGTTAGGAAATAGATAGTTCAAAATATAACTAAAAGGTATTATTATGTCTTTAGAGACAAGCGTATATTAACAGTGAAATATTCTGCACATATTTATAACGTTTATTAAATAAACAACTTTGCCACTCACTGACCTATTGCTTACAAAGAAAGACATTGCATCAATAGCAACCGGTTCAGAACTCGGTTGTAACAAAATGTAGCAATTAAGACTAGATGTGTCTTGGACCATTACTAAATAAAACGATATTGTATCTAAAATTAAAACATTTATTAATATTAATCTATGTACACAAATTACCTATTAAGAAATGGTGTATAAATTAACAATACTGTCTACATCGACATTTAATTTACTTGGTCCTTTACATATCCCATAAGGAAAGAAGGTAACATACAAATATGTAGGTACCCCTCAACCGCCTCAAATAGATTGTAACGATATGTTATCTAGAATAATCTAGGTAGTAATGACTAACTATTTACTGTTCATGGCAGGTTTTAATTTACTTCTAAAGTTTCCCTCGTTAACAAGTAAAAAGTTTAAGGCAAATGGAAAACTAATAATTTGATCATAAAGTTTTTTTTAGACGAGAGTGATTGTCATCCAGTTCCGAGCTATGGTTTCTAGCTCATCGGGAAGTTTGTTAAAATCGATTGCAAAATTTGTACCGAATTGGTAACTTGGTCAAATGCTAAATATATGTCTTGGCGCACCAATAGAAATTGTTATTAGGTCTCATAATAAAAGAGTACATTACATATAAAAATCAGTAAATAATTTTAGGGCTGGTTTTTATCTGAGGAAAAATTTGACATGTTGTCGGTTGTTGTCACAGACATAGTAAAAAGTATAGACTAAGTGCTGCGAACAAAAAACCATGGTCTTTTATGTACAACCAGTGCTCACACACACATATGCACCTCACCCCTCTCAGTTCACATGTCGCGGCATCTTCCAGTAAGCATCGCGAAAACAAATATCCTTCAGGTGCATGGTGTGTATGTGAGTACTGGTTGTACATGAAGGAGCACGGTTTTGTTGGCTTCACCATGATTGTTCGCAGCACTTAGTCTATATTTTTAACTGTCTGTGGTTGTTGTAGGTATAGAACAATAGAAAATCTGTCAAAGCATCACATTTACCTATTCCTAAAATATAAGTTATCAGCAGGCTATTGCAAAACCGGCCCTAATAAACCTAAAACAAAAAACGCTGTATGAAATTATTCTTCTTTGTAAATTAAATAACAATTACTGAAAATATATTTTTCAGTTCTCTTTTATTTTATGAAAACTGTTAAATATTCATTATAGACGTTCACTTGTACAAGAATTATTACAGTAGCCTGGGCCAGTGACGTTTTTATGCCCGCTAACAGGATTCTATTTAATTTGGATATCTTTGATTTCAGAAAATTTTAGGTTACTGAAAAATGGGTTTCTAATATTTTTTTACTGACTCTGTTGTAAAACTTTTTAAGGAAGATCGTCACGATATTAATTTGTAATAAGCGTCATGAGTCGTGACTTCGTGAGACATAATAAATGTGAGCGTGGGCTTCGTCCTTGCCCCACTGCCAGATGACTTGTGTCATAGGCCTCAATTTTTTCGAAATAAACCATAAACATGCCTTAGTTATGCCGAAAGGAAGGCGTAAAAATCTTAGTAGTACAGTCGACTGCATGACAGTAGTAACACTTCATTTCGAAAATCGCCCTTACTGCTTACGAAATAAAGATGCTGCTAATGTCAAAGTGTTACCACCGACGTGCGGTCGACCGTACGTACTTATTAAAAATTAAATGTATTTTGTCTTTATGCATACCATCTCTACAAACATCGGTCAATTTATGATAAGCAACATTTGAAACTAAGAACTTATCACTGTGTCTTTTCCTACCTCGACATTGGCAAAATCATCGAATAACGATGGAGCCATAACTTTAAAAAAATTGAATTGAATTGTCTTTACTAAGGCAAGTTGTTCCTGTTTACTACTATTTTCATGGTGTACAATAAAGCACATTCTATCTATCGATATATATATAAGGTTTATTAAAAAAAAAATTAGGCCAATGACACTAATAAAATATGCAGGTCTTAGTTTTAAACCTATCCACAATATCGTTAAGAATGTGGCGTAAAATCCACTGAAACTAAGATCGAATTAATTTCGTAAAGTTTTTGTAACCTACCATTAGTAAAGGGTAAACCACCTTGAATTAATTAACACACATCTCCCAATAATAACTAACACCAGAACTTTACCTAGAAATTAGCAAGAACTTGGTCTATTTCAAAGTTCAAAATGCCTTTATTTTACACTTTAAATGGTCCAATGTTCGTTAAGACCCACTGTTACACTAGAACACTTCAAAACAATCTATAAATTGGCCTCAAGAACTGATTAATCTGTTTCTGCACTTTTCTTGGCTTCGTGATGTAATCAGCCAAAACTGACCCGAAGCCTGATGCTGCAGCCGATACCGCGTTCTGGAAGGGACGGTTGTACTGTCCTTGGTAGCCTTGGTTAAAGCCAGGCTGGTAGCCAGATTGGAAACCGGGTTGGAATCCTTGCTGTGGGTAGAAGCCTTGACCTCCGTAGTAGCCAGGTCCTCCACCTCCATGACCTCCATGACCCCCGTGACCCCCGTGACCTCCATGACCTCCGTGACCTCCATGACTTCCGTGACCACCATGCCCACCGTGTCCACCACCGTGGCCGTGGCCGTGTCCATATCCTCCTTGCACAGGAAAAGGTTGCACTGGTGCGTACTGTGGCGCCCCCCCACACCCAAAGAAGTAGTTCATGACAGGAGCTGACACGTATGTGTCATGGGAGCCGAAGGTCTTCCCGAAGCCGTAGCCCCCACATGGATTCCCTTGCTGGCCATGCTTCTTGCGCTTGCGGTGCTTCCTCTCTAGGTCCTCGCTATCTTCTATATCATCTGGCAGATCCCTGGTCTCTCCCTCCTCGGCGGTCACCAGAACCACCGCGCAATACAGCAGGAGTATGACGAGTGTCGACTTCTAGAAGAAAAAGCATAATTGCATAAGGAAATTGAAGTTGTTTAGAACTTTTGTACATTTCGAATCGAATAAAAATATATTTGAATTAACACATGTAATTGTAATTAGTTACGATCCACTTTCAATCACTGCTTGGGTCAGTCAGTCACATACACTTTTTAACATTTCTGAAAACAAACAAAATTTTATACTTGAGATTACTTACCATTTCTATTCAATTATTATGATTGACCCGGCTGCCAGGGCTCGTGGTCTGCTAACAACTGACTCCGTCTCCAAACTCCACCAAATTGGGGGAATCCGATGTTGAAAGTGAAAGTCACCGATCCGAAGTAACAACAATGATATCGCAACGATGACGAATAAGTATAGCCATTTGGTGGAACAAGGTTTGGGCAACGCCACAGGTCTAGCCGCCTGGGGGAGCTTTGCGTTCGAATTCGATCCTGTGTACTTAGGATACACTGAAGTATTGCTAAACAACGTGTTGCAAAGAACTACGATATAGACACCGGTCTTGTTCATGCGTATGGTAAGTTGCTTCACTTGCTACATGTAGCGGTGGAAGGGCAAGATACTCGTAATTACGTTTAAGTTCCTCGGTTAGTATACTTCTAAGCAACGTAAACAATGCGAGAATCAATTATTTCTTTAACTTTATTACTAAAATATTGTAACATCAAGTGCTTTAATAATCATTATCATTATCATTTCAGCCGAAAGACGGCCACTGCAGGACATAGGCCTCCCCCAAGCATCCCCACAACGATCGGTCACTTCTGCGCTTCCCGCATCTTGCGGATTCCCGGGGGCTTTATAAATTTTATTGAATTAAACAAGAATTAGATTTAGGTATTTGTGGGAGGCTTATGTCCAGCAGTGGACGTCGTTTGGCTGAAATGATAATGATGATGATGAGATTTAATAATTTTGCAATTTTGTAAGGTATTAAATGACTTTGATGTCGATATTTTAATGGTGACGAAAATTTCAAGTAAATAATAAAATCAATCAACGTTTATATAAAAGGATGAGCTTTCAGCTTCCAACTCTTTAAAAAAATAACATGACCAACCTTGACCAGCTGCTAAATATTTATTACAAATCGTCGGCGCATATCATTACTATTTTAAAATAAATGCAACGAAATTTCGGAAAACCCCGTGTTTCGTAAATAATAATTTAGCGATCGGATATATTTCGTCACTGCGCCGACACGTGCGCGCGCGCACCTCGTAGTAACAACTTAGGTGACCTTGAGCCTATCACAATACGCGCAGGCTTGATACACACAACAAGCGATAAACATATCATAACTTTTTTATAGATATCATCAGTGCCGTAACTAAAGAGGGAGACCGAAGAAAATATGGATTGTGTGAAATATGATATGAATAGAAAGAATGTGAACACGGAGATGACGGCTGATAGAGATGTATGGAAGAAAAATACATGCTGCGCCGACCACAAATAAATTGGGATAAGGGCAGGAGGATGATGATGATCAGTGCCGTAACTAGGGGGTGTCAGAAGTGCCCAGGCACAGGGCGCAGACCGCGCAAAAAATCTCCGTCACTTGATAGTTGTCCTTACAAGGTAAGGAAGAAACTCAAGGTACATCGCGAATCACGACCAACCTTAAGGCTTCACCAAGACTGGAAAAGTGTCATATGCGACGTGATTATTGTTGTTCATATTCTAAAAATGTCCGATTTTGATGACTTTATGGAACAAATATTTATCAAGACGTTCCATGTGGTGTCGGACATAAAGAATTGCACCACCCTATTTCTTTTCATGGGTTTCGTAAAAGACGACTAAGGGATCCACCAGAGAATAGGCAGCAGCGTTCTCTGAATGTCCAACAGTGGACGTCTTTCGGCTGAAATGATGATGATTTACCAGGACCTAGAACTGTACGGTGCACTCTGGTGCCAGGTTTCCTTACGATGTTTTCCTTCACCGTTAAAGCAAAGTCAGTCATAATCGAATTACGTTCCGCACATGGATTCGAAGTTAGAGACGCGGGCCGGGTTCGAACTCAGATCCTCCTGCACGGAAGGAAAGCGCCCAACCACTAGACTATTACCGCTGCTGCATCGCATTCACTGCCACTGAGGTAATATGTACTACGTAGTAGTACCTCAATGTTCACTGCAACTCTTTTATAGTAATAATTACAATTACAAAGATAAGTACCCGTGGGAATACATACGGAATTGTCATTACAATAGATGTCATTACAGACTTACTAACTAATAGACAGCTTGTACTGCAGTTAAGAATTATGAATTGTAATGATTTATCATTAATTGTTAAATCACTGGTACCTGTAATAGTTAGTATGCTCTAATAATTATTTAATTGAGCACGGGCTTGCCGCGTGGCACTGTATAATGGTACAATTGGTACAATGATGAATTTTGGTAGTTTGAGTTGAGTTAAATAATTCCTCGAGTCTCGGTTTTTTTTTTATAGTATAGGATGGCGAAACGAGCTAAAGGCCCACCTGATGTTAAGCGGTTACCTTTGCCCATAACAACTGCAATACCACCTAGGCTGTTGCCTTAATGGTACCGCAAGTCGGTTCGGCAAACTGAGACATGAAGATGGAAAGTCTCATGTGACTGTAATTTCACCGGCACCCGTACCCTTCAGACCGAAACACAACAATGCAAGCATCACTATTTGACAGAGAAGAAGGCACGGTGTTATTATTTCCCCGGACAAGCTCGTTCACAAAGGAGCTCTACTACTACTAAACCGTAACCTAACCGTGCCGTCGAAACCTCGGCATCAACCTTCAGAGGGCCCGCGTGTCCGAAACCGAGGCGGCCCTAATGCCTCAAGCGCCCTGGTGCACCCCCGGGTAACCCTGAATAGTTTGTGAAGAAGGTGCAGATTTTATTATGTAAATAATTAGTGAATTCAAATAAGACATTCATTCATTAATTCTTCATTCTGTGCCTATTTTTATTTACCTATCTACGTACTTTATAATAGATCGACCACGAGCTGCAACAGACATCGTGATGGTTGTTCTCTGTGGTGGCATTATCATCACGCTTTCCAAACGGGTTGTTGGCCACAATATAGAAGAAAGAAAGGAAGAAAACGGTTTTAATCATGGAGAACAGAAAAGAGGTTTTAATGCTATCAGAACAAAACCGAGTCCCTGACTAATTTATTTTATTTTTATACGCATGCTAAGCGAAATATTCGCTAGTTAACTATGCCTATGCCTACCTTATTTCATAATTTTCTATGCTCTAAAAATTATGCTCATGAAATTGATATATATTATTTAATTAGTTTCGCTTCCGTTTTGAACCGACTACCTACCTACAGAGGGACCTAGTTAAGTATATGCACCGGTGAACTACTTAATTGATTGTAAGTTTAACTGCATAGGTACAGTTGACTGCATGACAGTGGTAACACTTCAATTTGAAAACCGCCCTTACTGCTTACGAAATAAAGATGCTGCTAATGTCAAAGTGTTTAGCACCGACGTGCGGTCGACCGTACGATAAAAATGGTTCTGTTTACATTTTATATACTTACCCTTAAAAGTATCTATCTTTCTACTTTCAAGACACAGCAGACTCACAAAAAGAACTGTACTTATATAGACTTGTAATAGGTACTGATTAAAGTAATGAAAATATTATGAAAATAAGGGCCCTTGTGCTTAGAGGCTGTACGTGACCCTGAGTAGTACTATTATGTGTTTTGTGCCCTAAGTTTAAAGTTCTAAGACCCTGGAGCCCTAGTCTGGCCCGTATGACTCTACTGAAAATTATTTCCGTGTTGTTTAATACTTATAAAATTGAATTTATAGTCGTAGTGTTGAATTCAATGAAACTTGCCATTTCATTCTTAACACAATGCTAATAATGTGTGAAAATCCCAAATAAAAACTAAACAAAATCTTTAGATTGAAACCCTCGTCTGTTTCTGTATTTCAGCAGTTAGATAATCAAAGTTATAAGCTATAGAGAGAAGCTATCCTGTCCCGTCTTATATCCTATACCTTTTTTTTTTTTTTTTGTTTTCGGGTGGAAATCCTCATGGATACCCTCCGACTGGGGACGGCGGAGGGGTATGTCGGACTCTTACCGACTAAAACCACACGGTGGCCATCCTCTGCACAAAATAGAGGAGCTCCGGGAACTCCATTGGACCGCGCCGGTGCCCCTCTAGTGCTATGCCTTTGGCACGTCCCGGGAAAACAGTATTGTTTTCCCCACAGTAGCACGCGACCACCACGTACTGCTGTCCTCCCCAGGGTCGTCTAAAAGACGCCTCGAGTCCCCCCACTCTTAGCGTCCACGATCCCGAAGGTCCCCTGCCAGATGTGGCAGCAGGAGATGCGGCCTGTTGCCCTATCTGAGCCTTGCGCCAGGGCGGTTGCCTCCCCGGCGCCTCCTTCTCCGAGCGGGATCGGCCCTCTCCCGATCTCGCTCTGCGGCCTCCTTCTGAAGCATGACGGTCTCACAGAAGGAAGCCATGGCCCTCCAAGCCGTCGGATCTGCCAGCATAGCCGACACTACTGCTGGCAGAGAAAGATCCTGCCCAATCAATCTGACCAGGTCCCGCCGTTCGGAGCCCCACGCAGGGCACTCCTCCAGCGTGTGCTGTGCGGTGTCCTGGTCACACCCACAATGGTGGCAATTTGCCGTGGTTTCGCGTCCGATCCTATTCAGGTACTCACCGAAGCAACCGTGCCCGGTGAATACCTGAGTAAGCCGGTAGGTGACGCGCTCACTCCTCTCCAGCCAGGCCTCAAAGCACGGCAGGACTGCTTCAACCACTCGCTTGTGCGCATACTGCGGCCCTTCCAGCCGCTCGCGCCACATCTCGAGCGCGTGTTGTCGCTCCTGCCGCCTCAGCACTTCAAACGCCCTTGCAGGCGCGTTCCCACCGTTTTGGCGGATGACACGAATCCGGTCGTAGACCCTCGTGTCCATATCCGCCAAGATGTCCAACGGCGGGAAGCGTGCCAGGACAGTTGCCGCCTCAAAGGATACCGTTCGGTATCCTCGTGCGATCCGTATGGCCACTTTGCGCTGCAGGCTGTTGAATTTAGCCCTTGAGCGCTGGACGCCTGACAGTCGGTGTGACCATACAGGCGCCCCATAGAGGGCCATGGACCGCACGACTCCCGCGTAGAGACGGCGAACTTCCTCCCGAGGTCCCCCAAGATTGGGCAGCAGACTGTGCAGTGCACCAGCTACCCTCTCGATCCGGGGGACCAGGCGATTAAAATGCTCCCCGAAGGCCCAGCGGCTGTCCAAGAAGAGGCCAAGGTACTTCATACATCGGCCCACCTGGACTTGCGCATCACCAACGCGAACCGTCGAGCTGCTCTACCCCGTCGCAGGTTGTGGAACCATAGCGCCTCGGTTTTATGGGGCGCTATTTGCAACCCCAGCTCGCGGATTTTGGCCACGACTTTTGCCACCCCGAGCTCAGCAAGCCGGATGGTCTCATCAAAGGTGTCCCCGCCGGCCAACACCAAAGTGTCGTCAGCATAACAAACGACACTGACGCCAGCGGGGAGGTCGACACGCAGGAATATCCTATACCTAGGATTTTCCACACATGCTATGGAACACTACACTTAAAAAACAAGAAAAATTCACGGGTTAAACAGGGTTCTGATTATTTCCTTTGTTTATGAAATAAACATACTTTTGCTAAGGCGATAAAAATTTGCAAAGGCTAGTGATATTACAGGCTATGTAGGTACCAAGCCGAGTTCAATGAACTCGTATAAAGGCCAGACTTGGTATTCGCAACCCTTCTAATAATTAATTAGAATATAGGTATTATATGAGTAGTTTTACGTAATACTTGTCTTATTTAGTAAACAATCTTGGCATGTCTTTTTAATGCAATTCGTCAATAATATTTATTTAAAGACATAATGTTAACAATTTCACACGCTAAATAACATTTTTTTACCTAATTACAAGTGCAGCACTAGTAGGTAATTATATTATATTTTATCAGTAGTTGATTGATTGTTTACTAAATAGGACAAGAGAGAAAAAACAGAATATACAGGTAGATATCGATTTTTGTTCATGTTACCACGTATATTTGAATCACAATAACTATTAACAATAAAAATTGCATCCCATTATCTACATAGAAATAAACGCACAAAAGGCAAAGGCCACATAACATAGAAAAATAACAAACTAATGCCATATTCAATGAAAAAGTACCTAATTGATAAAGAAAAACTGGCCAAGTAAGAGTCGGACTCGCGCACCGAGTTTTCCGTACCTTCCCTTGGTGTATAATAAGTTGTTTATTGTGATTTCCTTAGTTTGGACCATAGCCATACAGTCAAAAAACCGGACCGCATGTCAAATTTTGTTTGTGAAGGAATATTGATGATTAAAAAACTGTGCTTGTTAGAAACAACGTTCTATTTTTCCTGTAATATTTACATAAACTTCTATCACCTGTAATTATTTCAGATTTTTCGCTTTACAAACTTCGGAGATAAGGATTCGTTTTTCATTTGCAATAAGATTGGGTAAGCAATATTTACTGTTCCATATTACAGACCGATAGCATTAAATATACCGCTGTGACAGATGGACGGACGGACGAAGTCACACCATAAGGGTTCCTTTTTTACCTTTTACGGAACCATAATAAAACCACCCAGCCGCGCTGGCCAGTGACTTACATTTTACTAATCGCAAAGTTTTTTAAACCAAATAGTTTCACGTTAAACATGTGCCGAAGAGAGATTATTTTGATCACTAACGGCCAAAATATCCAATCTATCCACGATTTGCCCTACTAGAGATAGCAATTTGACATAAGCTCCATACAAAATATGTCAAATTTCTATTTCTGGTAGGGTAAATCGTGGCTATATTGGATATTAGTTTTGGCCGTAAGTAGATATAGTAAAAGTCCCAGTTACCGACAGTGCCCCATTGTTCGACAAAAAACAACCAACTTCAGAAAATAAGGGCAAAATTATAATTTGGTATACGGTTAAATATTATCTAATAAACATTAAACTGTTACGTAGTGCACCACAAGTACGTAAAAAGTCATCACGAAACCAACGTATTTAAAAAATTACTTGTGAATAATGTGATCGTCCCTTAAAGTGTCGATAATTGGGGATGTTACGTTACGTCCCCTTGCAAGGCCGTTTTGGAAGAACTTCGGCTGAAGAGCTGATTCAACATTGACATTCTGACATGATTAAATACAAATTCAAATGTTTTTATTTGAAATAAACTTAATTACGGGCACTTTTGAAACGTCAGGCTCTAGTTGCATGGTTCCAAATTGTGGGTCCTATGGAGAAGAACCGGCAAGAAACTCCATGGATATACTCTTTTTATAAATGCATTTAAAATCATCACCTTCAAGTCTCAGATTGCCGAACGCGACTTACAAATCCATTTACGGCCAAAATTAATAACCAATCTATCCACGATTTACCCTACTAGAGATAGCAATTTGACATATTTTGTATGGAGCTTATGTCAAATTCCTATCTCTAGTAGGGCAAATCGTGGATAGATTGGATATTAATTTTGGCCATTAGACAATATTTTAGCCTAGGTGATATTGCAGTTGTTATGGGCTGGCCTTTAACTCGTTTCGCCATATTAAAAATCGAACTAACGGCGTTAGTAACTGTAAAATAAAATTTTAAAAAAACGACACACACACATGCTTAGATATTTAATCATAAAAATGTATGAAGAAGTGTTTTTCCTTACTGCATTACAAACAGGTTTTGAGTTCAAATGCTTTATTTTTAGTTTGAATGAATTTGCATATTTTTGTTTTCATTGCAAATATTACCTACAAGAAGTGTTTAAGATTCAATTCGGAAACGGAACGAATGTACTTACTACGTGCTTACTACAACTTACATTGTTTACAATACAATTACGATCAATGTCAAAGTCAACTATTCACTTATTCAGAACATCGAGATCATCACAGCGTTTATTCAACGACAGCTGGCCTGCGACATAGTAGCATCAGTAAACATGGCGTTCGACTATCCTACACGTGCCGATACTGCAAAAATACATGCAATTGCAATGTTAAATGTAGTGAAAAATGTGTTATCTGTTACAGTAAATCACGTTATTGTTTTTTTATTTTATTTGCTGTTGGAATCTTTTATTTTTTCCATTGGCGCTAAGAGACTAGGCGTCTGTCTATGCACGGCTTGGAGGAGCGCGCTTGTTTTTTTTTTAACTTTTGTGTAGAAGTATTGTTGCACGCTGGTTTTTGGTGACAATAAATGATTTTTTTTTCTTTTTCTTTATTTTATCAATGTTTTTACGTAAATCTAATCCAGTAGTACAAAAACTACGCTTTGCTGCTGCGCAACGTGTCCCTGCGACCCACAGATAGTTGTCCCGGCTCCCCGATTAACATTTTCGATTAGTAGTTGACGTAGTTGTCGACCGATTCGGTTTATTATTTATTATTCTCTCGTTACGTAAATCGAGATGAAACGAGTGCATGTGAGATTTGCGTCTGTAAACGCACGTACGACACAGAAAAAATCCAAGTCTGGAAAAAAGTGAAATAAAAGGTTTCAGAGTTACTTAATAATATATGTTTTTTAAATCACCTTTTTCAGGACTATTCATATTTCAAAATGGTATTCCCAGTAACGGGTACAAAAATAGCTTCTACGAGTGACAATAAAGTTCCAGCACACCCTAGGTAGTCACCGCGCTATATACCGCTATACCTGCTGTCTGGCCAGAGTGCATGTATAGCGGTATATAGTGAATGAATTTTGGCAAAGAGGTAGCCTGGGAACTGGAGAGCGCCAAACTTTTCATCCCGGAAAGATAAACAGTTCCCGAGGGATACCCGATAATGTCTTTCTGTAATAAACCGAATTACACGCGTGCGAAGCAGCGGGCAGGTGGTAAATAAGTACTCGTCATGCACTTTTTAGTTAGTGGCATTTACTTAAAGTATAATTATATACAACGTGTATCAGAAATGCGTGGTCATATTTGAAGAGCTTATTCAGGGGATACTATCGAACAACTTTTACTATGGGACCAACACTGAAAACGCGAAAAAAATATCAGCTAATCCTTACATTTTGTCGAGCGACATCGATGATTTAGTAGGGAACAGTGATATTTTTTTCGCTATTTTAGGGTTGGTCCTATAGTAAAAGTTGTTCTATGTGATGCCCTGAATGAGCTCTTAAAATATGACCACGCATTTCTGATACACGTTGTAAACACGCTGAAATTTGAGTCCAACATTTTTTTTTTCGCGATTTCAGGATTGTTCCCATAGTAAAAGTTGTTCATAATGATGAGTATAATGACCCTCTTTCGGGAATTAAGCGACTCAAATTTCAGCATGTATACATAATATGTATGGGAACAGGTGTGATAATATATATGTACTTATTACATATATATGGGGTGCATTTAAAGAGCCTCCACGAGTGACGATATATAATTGATCGTCCGGCGTACCCTGGGCAGTCAGCCCTGCTACCAACCTGCTGACTGGCTAATCTTAACCCCACGACATGAGCTCTTATCATTATGTAGCTCATGTCGACATGATAGAAGAAGATATATATTATCACACCTGTTTCCCATTGGAGTAGGCAGAGACTATGGATCCCCACCTGCTACGATACCGACACACCCCTTTTCCTGCATTTTCTTATGAAAGTTAAACTCACTTGTCATCTTGGCTGAAAGACACGGCGCTGCCACTTATGTGACTTATATGAACTTTATTATGCCTATTTTTGTCCTCCATATTTCCTGGAACAATGAGAAAGAAATATTACAATCACAGAAACGATAGATCTCGGAAGCTTTTGCCTAAAAGGGTGAGACTGAGTTTGTTGAAGCTCTGTATAATGTAAAAATAAGGTTTGTTTCATAATCCATCCAAGGATCCATTGGATCCATTGTTGTCTTAAATAAATAAATAAATAATATATTTAATCTATTATTCCCACCACGGACGTATACACGCAGAAATTTGAATCGCTTATTTCCCGAAAAGGGGTCATTGTACTCATCATTATTAACAACTTTTACTATGGGACCAACAATTATTATTATTATTATTTATTTATTGAATAAGTAACAATGACTCACTGTGTTAGTAACAATGAAATCGTGTTTGCCTACCGAACATGAACCTACATTTGTGTTCACTTAAATCAATAAAATGTAGGGACCACCTGATTTTTTTTCGCGATTTCAGCGTTGGTCCCATAGTAAAAGTTGTTCATAATGATGAGTACAATGACCCCTTTTCGGGAATTAAGCGACTCAAATTTCAGCATGTATAAGGAACCCCCTTATCTACATATATTAGTCCACCCCCTAGTCTACGAAAAAAGGTAATATTCATCGAATTGTATCCGTGCCACAAAACAATACAGTTGCAGGCACTGCTTGGTTGACATAGCAACGACCGATAGTTGTTCTCTACCCACAGTCCCACACATACTACGCGCGAGATAGAGCCAAACCCCCCATGTTCGTAGGTACCTAAAGATACGGCTCAATAAAAAGATCAAGTTTGTAGCAAAAGTTCCGTGAACTACAGCGTTATCTTTACAACTAGTTTTTTTAATTATAGCTACTTAGATAAGAGAATGACTAAACTATAAATCTTTTTCACATAGCATGGTTACGGTGAGAACAGGATAGAACCAAAGAAGGAAAGTGGCAAAGAAACTTCACTACAATATTAACTTAATTAAGTATTTGACATCTGTCAGTGCAACGTGGTGCATAAAAAGAGCCTCCACGAGTTAACATTTAGTTGATCGTTGGCGCACCCTGCATGGGCAGTCAGCCCCGCTGCCAACCTGCTGACTAGCTAATCTTTTTCCCACGGCATGAGCACGAGCTATTATCATTATGTAGCTCATGTCAACGTGATAGAAGAAGGCCTGTTACTGTCACTGAATCTCTGCTATGTGAAAAAGATTATAGTAAAAGTACAGATCATGTATGTTTATGTCCAGTGTTGTCAGTTGTCAATTTAACTGTAACTATACTAATTTGTCATGAAATTGTAAAGTATTATGTATTTATTATTAAGTATTATGTATAAGTTTTGTAGTGAGTGCGTCAAATGGAGCGCAAGAATAAAATCTTTTTCTTTCTTTTTTTACAGCATCCGTATTTTATCAAACAAACTGTACTTTTCTTTCAATGTGAAATCACATGTAATATATCAGTGTATCAGCTTACTATCTACCTATGATTTACACGAGTATTTCTCAAAGGTACATACCGTCAACTGACATTATTTTGACATATCTCTCAATTCAATTCAATTTTTTTAAAGTTATGGCTCCATCGTTATTCGATGATTTTGCCAATGTCAAGGTAGGAAAAGACACAGTGATAAGTTCTTAGTTTCAAATGTTGCTTATCATAAATTGACCGATGTTTGTAGAGATGGTATGCATGTGTTATGACCGTTGAATATGGATAGTTCCTTAGTCATAAAGGTTATGACGACAGTGTACCATCAACTGTCATTATTTTGACAAATCTCTCGTGATGACTTCTCCTTTGACAAACGAGTGCTTGACATCCCGTCTAAACCGATTTTTCCCATCAACGACAGAAATGAATAACGAGTAAAATGTGTTTTTTTACGCTGAAGATAATGAGTTTTAGAAGAGTTTAGCATAACTTAGGTTTATGTTTACCATTAAGGGTTAGTGTTCCAATTACTAACTTAGTAATTGGTTATTTCTGTTTATTAACATACTAGTAAAACTTTTATGTAAAATACAAAACAATAAACTACGTAGTTTGTAGCTAAGCTAAACATTTGTTAACAGTGTTCTCCATACTATGTAAGTTTATTTAAATTCAACTTCATATAAACCACGAAATGTTAAATTAAGCTCAACAAGAGTCATATTTCGCTAACTTTCAGGGATAAATAAAATTAACAAAATATATAAAACTAAAACAAAAAGCCGTAGACACGTGACATAATAATACCGTCTTGAATACTAAACCATAATGATATTTTGTTGTTTTTTTTCAAAAGGCTCGTGTTTAAATTATTTCGTGACAATTATAAAATTCATAATAATTTGGTAGGTAGGTACATGTTTTGTTCTATATTTTTTAACGTTTCACACTTATTCAGATTTCAAGCGTCATAAAAACAGGCTTATACCTACTTGTTTTGATAAAATGTTTTATAAGCCACGATAAAGAAAAGCAGGTGGAGGTTGAAATTTATTTCTGCGATTATTTTAATTATATGTAAATACTTTCATGAGATTAGGCTACGCCTTAGAAAGTAAGATTGGCTAACAGGATTAGAACCTGCGACTTCTCGCAGAGATTTCACGGTAACTTAGCGGTTAAAAGCGACTAGTGTACTGAACCAGCAGTGCTATTCTCAAACTACTACAAAAACTTATTTTATTATGAAACAAAACGATTTGAAAACCGAACGGATTCGGAAACTCATTCATTCATTGTTCTTTGATTTACGGAAACTTCAGAGAGCCTTTTGCTATCGGAAAGCACCAAAGACTTTGTATATACATGGAAAGCACTCGATGTCGTTTCCGAATCCGTTCGGTTCTCAAATCGTTTTGTTGCATAATAAAACAAGGTTAACCGAATTATATCACGTATTATTATTAAAATTGGTTTTCCTGACGTTTCAAATGCTTTGCAGCGATCGTGGTCGCGGAAGTGGTGGTTTTGTTTCGTTTTCCGATCAAATTTCACTTCGGAAATGGAAACTTTTCGAACGTTTGTGAATAGGAATGCAGAAGTCGTAGTTTCAAATCCTGCTCGTAAGCGAATCTTTCTTTGAACCATTTACATCTTTTGATTTCACCCCTCTTGCGATAATGCGTTAAAATAATAAAATAATTAATTATTATGGTTATACTCTGTGACACGTATTTGATAACCGGCCTAGCTTTACTTTCAAGAATTGTATTCATATAGCACTTGTAAATATTATTTTATAGTAGTAGTTTATTTCCACAAAACGGCACGGAGTGTAAACTTCGAAGACATAACCATCGAAGGCGTCGGTGCGCCATACTTCTCCGCAGACACCATGGCTTGTCTGCGCGAATTGGCCCCATACGGTGCCACTAGCAAATCTTCGTGTTGCAGGTGTAGATGGTGACATAAGGGCAACAGCATTATATTATAGCATTTGTTTACTCGATATCGTAAATCTATAACGAATTGAAAAAATCTTGAAATACAAATTTTGACCTACATTCAATATATTCAGAAAAGATACGATGTTATGAAGTTGAACATAGCTTTTAACTATCAAAAACAAAATAATGAGCGGTTGATGTCGAATTAAAACCAGTGAAAACAACTATTAAATTCTGTGAACTTTTGCCTAAAATTGACAAAACTCAGCATTTTCATTCACTCTACCTGTGAAGATTTGTAAATGGCAAAAGGTTTTACCATGTTAAAGATCTTTGTTTGACTGTCAATCTTCCTAACTAAATAAAATAAAGAAATAATTTTTAACTCTTATTTTATCTTAACCACGCCGCAGAAAATAGAACACAGTTTAATATAAACAAGTTATTTTTCTCTTACAATCAATAAACGAGTACTTTTACATTCAATCTTATTAAATAAAAAAGACATATTATGTGTTCAATAATATAACCTAAAAGACCTAGACTTACTAACTTAAATAAAAACAAGGCAGAAAATAAAAAACTCACAATGAAAACTTATGACATCACAGTTTGTCACAAAACGATTCTACCAGTCGACCGAAACACGATCCAAATATTTTTAAATATAAACGATTTTCAGGCTTCCATGAAATTAGGTATTGCAAAATTGTCACACAAATAAAAATACGTAAAAAAATATTTTGATCGCACAGTGCGCCGGTACGATCGACGTACGTCCGTAGTAAGTAATACAAAGCAAACTACACCGTATTTATAAATCACACAGTGGATCACCAGTACAAACACAACTGTGCACAAATATTTACGTACATAAGTAGATATTTTCATTTATTTTGACTGATGAACATCTTAAAATCGTAGTAGTTCTGCAGACATTTCACACGTGTGATATTTACTAAGTAGGTAGTTACCTACATAGTAAATACACACTTAGTTTGTTATCGTCCACCGAACTAAGAACTATACCTACCGTATTTATTATAAACATAAATGTCTTACACATATGATTCTAAAAACCCTTTTTATTTTAATATCTACACCAAGAAATATCAAACATTATTGTACAATCAAAAAAATAAGAAAAAGTATAGACGTATTATCTTATAAATTCTGAAAGAGATAACCTGGCGGAGTTATTTAGATACCTAGATACTAGGTAATATCGTTTGCGTCAGAAAGAAACCCTGTAACCAAAAATAAAACAGGCCAAGTGCGAGTCAGACTCGTGCAGTAAGGGTTCCGTACCACCCATCGAACTGATACCCAATCGAATAGAAACTGATTGAATTTACGAGAGTTCATCAAAAGACATCAACGCACCGCAAAATAATTATGAATTTTTGCAACTCTTTCTTACGCAGGTACCACCACATATGTCTATGTTTGCCCTATTTTAAGTATTTATGTATATGTTTGTTATGTATGTTGCTAAACTACATATTATGCACTATAATCAGACCAAGTTTGACGCTGGTATGTATTTCCGTTTTGAAGATAAACAAAAACGTTGAAAAACTGCATGTTTTTCAAGGTTTCTTGTATGGGGACCCTCTTTGGTTTTACACTTTTTAATTTTTAGTATTTGTCGTGATACACCTCATAGCAACACATATTCTGAGAAAATTTCTACCGGCTACCTATTACCGTTCAAAAGATACAGCCCTGTGACAGACAGACGAACGGCCAGCGTAGCAAGTGTAATAGGGTCCCGTTTGGCACCCTTTGGGTACGGAACCCTAACAAGCCTGCTGTGCAAAATTGTCAACCCACTAAGTGACGATTACTACCTAAGTACCAACTGGTAACAGTAACACAATCTTTGTCTGCCGAGTCTACAATAGACATGACACCATGACACGTAATGATACGGTGAATAACATAGAGCAACCGCAACCCCAATGGTGAATAATGATGATAATTTTAGAGCTTTACAGGCATAGTCTAAGGCTTTTCTCAGAACGCACGCATCAGCAATGAAATAGAAAGAAGCCTAAGATAAACATTAAATTACATGCACCGAACAACACGACTCCTTCAGATTACCAACAGGATCAACTGATAAGAGATTCTGTTTGAAAACAACTGGACATTGATTTGATAAGCTAGTGTCGTGTTGTGTGTATGTATGAAGCACTTGAAAAAATGGGTCTATAGCATCGATCTATATGTACTTTCCTTATATTTTATGTCGACGACTGTACTTTCTTTATTACCCGACTGCGCCAGAAGGAGGGTTATGTTTTTCGAGTGTATGTATGTATGTATGTATGTATATTTCTTTGGCACGCTCTGTAGCCTAAACGGCTTGATGGATTTGAGATTGAGAGGTGTCGTTAGATTCGTCTTAATTCTGAGAGTGACACTGAGTACATCAAAATTTAAAAAATGAATATGGCCGCGTTTTGGCGCCATATTACCTCTTCAAAAATTTGTTTTTTCCGTCAAAAACTATCGAGTGGGGTATCAAAATAAAGGGTTTTATAAATGCTTTACAAAAATATATACAACTTATATGTTTAAATGTAATTTGGAATGAAAAATGCTAAAAAATAAGAAAATATTCAACATTAAAAATGAATTTGACTTTTCAAAAAAAACATTAATAGTATGATAAATAAAACATGACAAAACTAAAAAAATTAAAATAAAAAAAAATATTAACAAAAACAAAAAACCCGACTGCGTGTGTGTAAAAATAACAGAAAAGATATAAACAAGACTTATCAACACGCAGGCGGAGGCTACCTATGAACTATTTTGTAATTCATGACCAAAAACATACGTAGCCTCCGACTGCGTGTTGATAAGTCTTATTTATATCTTTTTTGTTATTTTTACACACACGCAGTCGGGTTTTTTGTTTTTGTTAATTAATTTTTTTATTTTATGTGATTTATATATACCTGTTAGTTACCTGTTTGTGTTTCTGTTGCACTGTTATTTAATGTTCCGCACCGTTAACTGTGACAATAAACCATTTTTCTTTTCTTTTCTTTTACTTCATATTTCGATGGTATATAGAAGATTTCCCGCGACCTTCACCAGGTCGTCAGTCCACCTTGTGGGGGGGCCTACCGACGCTGCACCTTCCAGTACGCGGTCGCCACTCCAGAACTTTACTTTCCGCTGGATGCGGAAGGCGCAGGACCGGTCGTTGTGGTGATGCTTGGGGGAGGCCTATGTCCAGCAGTAGACGTCTTTCGGCTGAAATTATGATGATGATGATGATGATAGATTATTTAAATCGTAATCATGTTTTTACTCATGAAGGCGGTCTCCACATGATGGGCGATTATGACGAATGTTTATGCATGGGAGGTCGTAGCCATGGCTTCCAGTGCATCATAATCATAGTTTCAATGTTCGTCGTGCGAGTTAGTTCCCTTATTCTTATGGCTTTTACGCGTTCCTAAAAACCGCCAAAGAAGTTCGACGGCGCGCGACTCTTACGCCTTCGCAAGACCAATGTTAATTGTAGCTCGTCGGTTTGCGCATCTACCACAACTGCCACTGCGGGCGGACCTTTTTTGAAGGCTTCCCTTGATTTTCCTTTTCTTAAGATTTTCCTTGAAGTTAATTCTTCTTCGTCGTTTCGCTCTTGACAGAGCGGTCGTGGCCATCAAGTACTACTGCCGGCACTGCACTGCACTCTTGAGCCCTGTACGACAAGTCACTCTATAGAGTCATAACTACGCCGCGATACTTGACCGAAAAAATTGAGGATGCGGGATCGTACCAAAGTCGATAGACGCTGCTTGATGCTGAGTTTTTGGAGTATGGAGACATTTGTTCGATGCTCAATCCACGACATCCCAAACATTTTCCTCCAGCACCACATCTTCAGAGCAAAGTAAATTAGGGCTTACTTTTTTGATGACGTCACGAAGTAAGCTTATTTATTTATTTAGTCTTATGGCTTGTACCAATTTCCTTTAATAAAAGATTGAAAAAAAAAGTCTTATGGCATGAGCAAGCTTGTAAAATAACAGGATACAAAGCTTAAATATTTCATCTGGATAACTTCGACGGAAGGAAATTGAAAACTCGCATGAAAAATGTTCATAGTGAGTGTCTATATGTATACTGTATTGAAAATGAGCCAACGTTCTGTACCCCTTTTTAGGGTTCCGTAGTCCTACAAGGAACCCTTATAGTTTCGTCATGTCCGTCCGTCTGTCCGTCTGTCCTAATCCTTTACAGCTTAATAACTTCTACAGTTACAAATATGTAAATGAAATTTTGTAAAAAAATAGTCTGCAAATAGATCTCAATTTTAAAAGAATAAAAAAATCGTTTTTACTTACTTTAGGGCTGGAAATGGTGATGAAAATTTTTTTTTCGCTGCACCCCCTCGTGTCGGATATCATTGAATAGGTCTTCTAAAATGAAGGTAATGTTTCATACATCACTTTTTTATCAGGTGTACTATCTGAGAAATATAGTCCGCCAAAGTGGCTTGCAATGTGTCCCCCCCCCTGCCATTTCTAAACAATGCAATGTAGAAACTTATAATCTTCCAAATTGATAGACCTTTGTAAAAACTCTCTTTTAAAATTATTTCGAGTATAATGTGATTATAAATTGTCGAGTTATAGAGAGAAAACTGAAAAATACTTAAAACTTCCTATTTCAAAGGTCATTGACCTTAGAGAAAAATGAAAACAGCAAATAATGCTCCTTTAGCTACTTTCTATTTGAAAAAATCACAAAAAGTAACTTTGTGTTATGTTGGCTTCTTAAATTTGGCGCCATCTAGCGGCTACTAACAACACTCTCTGAGTCGCCAATGCTGCCGTCTATTGCAAAAACTAAAATAGCCATGATTAATATTCGATTTGATTTGTTTGTAATTACACCTACTTAAGGAACCCTATAATACTGAGCATGGCCCGACATGCTCTTGGCCGGTTCTTATTTATATAATTATTTTCTCTCGTGTATGGTGTAGGTAGATGCTTTACTTCATATTGTGTAATGCTACATAATAATCGGTAATAATAGAAATAACTGAATACCTCTTAAGAGATCATTGTAGGTTATCAGTTATTACAATTACATGTAACAATTACAATTATACGCAACGTAATTTTTGTGCAAACCTCAAACACCCCAAAAAGATTTCCTTCAGAACGATCTGGGCTTTTTTTTCTAAATCACTAAATTACATGTAGAACTGTATTTAGAACTGTAAGTTTCCCAGTAGGAAGCGGAGAATGTGGAGAATGCCATGCAGGGACCACTAACGAAATTAAGTTTTTAATTATAGTTTTTTGGTTTTAATATAAGAAAAACTAATCCTTATTCTATAGTGATCCTGAACAACCAACTTTCAGGTTTGCGCTTCCTATACTAAAAATAACATTTTAAATTTTACGAAACACTACAAACACTTTGATTTAATTAGGTATAAATCTTTTAAATTAACCAGAGCAGATAAAATTGTACATTGTCGCTTTTATTGAAGCCAATAAACAAGCGTAAAAAATATTTTTATTGTTAGAAAATAGAAGCTTAGTACTGGTTTAATGCGTTTCCTCATAAATAAATAAATAAAAAATAAATATCTTTGGGACATTTTTTACACAGCACCATCTAGTCCCAAACTAAGCAGAGCTTGTGTTATGGGTACTAGACAATGGATATAATACTTATATAATTTTTTTATTTTTGTAAATACATACTTATAAATAAATAACACATAATGTTACATGTGTCTCAATCAATATTTACCGGCCACACAGTGCCATAGGCCATATGAATCTACGCACCTACCACTACCTACATAGGTAAGTATGTATTTTAAATGTATACAATGTAAGTATTTTTAGTAACTCAGTATATTTTTCTATTCAATTAAGATATGCCTGTGAACGTCTGGAAGAACCCAAACAACTGATACAACTAGTATCTACCAGTATGTGACATGATGATGACACTTGCCTGCGGAACGCTAAATTATTAAACCGATTACACACTCTACAGAAAACTGCACCCTGAGATCGCCTGATCAGCAATTCGGTAGCGTGTGATCGAAGTTGTGCAATACCAATGAATCAATATTAAATTAGCATACCTTTTTTTTTTCGGGTGGAAATCCTCATGGATACCCTCCGTCTGGGGACGGTGGAGGGGTATGTCGGACTCTTACCGACTAAAACCACGGTGGCCATCCTCTGCACAAAATAGAGGAGCTCCGGGAACTCTACTGGACCGCGCCGGTGCCCCTCTAGTGCCATGCCTTTGGCACGTCCCGGGAATACTCGTCATTCTTGTATCTCATATCGACCATTTGTCACGCATCCTAGTTTTAGACCGATATACATGCTGAAATTTTAATGGCTTCTTTCCCGAAAAGGGGTCATTGTACTCATCATTATGAACAACTTTTACTATAGGAGTAACCCTGAATTCGCGAAAAGAAAATCAGGTGGCCCCTAGATTTTATCGATTTAAGTGCATGAACACAAATGTAGGGACCGACTGTTTTTTTCTATATCTAAACAAAGACTGCCCCCCTAGCCAAGTTGACAATCTACAATCGTCAACGCTATAGAAAACAATCAAAATGAATGGGAATGGCATATCTCAACGAAAAAGTCATTCGTTAAGATATGTCATTCCCATACATTTTGATTGTTTTCCTTAGCTGGCCTCATTCTACGTTAAAAATAATACCACCTAAGTACATCAAAAAATAATTGTTTGTGAAACATTCGTACTCACATGAAAATACCCAAGTGACATGTCTATGGTCTAAATAAGAGGGACAATGATGAAGCACCACAGTCAGGCAAAAGGAAATGAAGATATATGCAATAACATTGTGTTGTCAAAGTGCGCGCGCGCAGATTGATGGCTCAGAGGGACGTGGACCCGAGGTGTATTATAGTAATCATGTACAATGTGACAAAACATTAAAAAGACAATAATATATATAATAATTAGGAAGATACACGCACCATGCGTTACGAAATCACGTGTAAGCAAACTCAGGTTTATTGCTAAATTTTTCACGGCTCTGTAACTTATAGCCAGATGAAGGACATGAGTATAATATATTGACGCGTTGTGCAGAACAAAAGGTGTTTTCCAGCCAACTGTCAATATGTTTACCCAGATGGTGTAATAACCATAACTAATTGGACCAAATATCTTGTTCAGAATAGCGTGAACATTGAAGTTGTTGGGCCAAACAACATTATCAGCAACTGGAGGTGGAAGGAAGAATATTGTAGGCAACCATGAGGAGGACCTTAAATGTGGACGTGAGCTATAACTAAGGTCGCAGTATTTCCCGTATATACGGGACTGTTACCACCGAGTCCCGTATTACAATTTAACCCGTTTTTGTCCCAATTTCTTCGTAATACGCGTAAAGGCTCGGAGCCGGGCGGAAAAGTAAAATCATAACATAACATAACATAACATCACGCCTGTATTTCCCCGAAGGGGTAGGCAGAGGTATATTATATAGTACACCCACATTTCGCCAGTTATGTTTTAAGTCCCATGTAATAGGGGGCGAGCCTATTGCCACTAACGGGCACAAATCCAGACTCAGGCCAGTCCTTTTTCAGTCGTTATGAAGACAAAATAATTCAAAGACTGATATTGTAGTAATCTTATAAAAATGATTATTCCTACATTTATATATTTTTACGAGTAGGTATTGTACCGATGGAAATCAGTCTCGTAGGCTGTGAGGATAAAAAAGCTTACAAAACTTTTTTAATAATAGAAACCTTTTTTCTCTTTCCCTCTCCATCTTCCTGAACAACTAAACAATCAAACTGACTAGTCAAAGACTTGAGACAAATAATTTCATCTTTATTCAAACCCATTGGCAAGTCAAACTTTGCATACTCACTCCTTCCCGCCAAATCTTGACACATGTCAACGACGCCATTTTTAATTTGATTGGAGAATCAATCAATGATTGCTTAAACAAGATTGATTATCTTATGAGAATAAAAGAATAATGTTTTTATGTATCCCGTCCCCTATCAGTTCCTGGCAAATGTGCCAATCCTAGCTAAACAACCTTATTCTTAGTTTATACTAAACTCCTTAAGGGGTCATTGTACTCATAATTACGAACAACTTTCACTATTAGGACCAAACCTGAAATCACGAAATCAATATCAGCTGTTAAGTTAATCCCGTAGAAAAAGTTGTTCATACTGACCCCTTTTCAGATTTAATATAAACTAAAAATAACGATGTGTACGAATATCCCGTGATGAAATGTTTATAAAAGTCTAGACTTTGCCCTCGGCTTCGCCCGCGTATTGTAATAAAATATGGCTTCTGGATAAAGTAGCTTTCTAATGGCTAATGGTGAAATAATTATTAAAATCGGTTCTGTAGTTTCAGAGTTTATCGATTATAAACAAACAAATCTTTCCTCTTTATAATATTAGTATAGATCAGCCCCCCTAGCCAAGTTGACAATCTACAATCGTCAACGCTAATAGAAACAACCAAAATGTATGGGAATAATAATAATATCTCATCATTCAACACTACACAAAGCCATATCTCAAGCAGACAAATTCACACCGCTGTCTCTTGCTGATCACACCAAACACGTGGAAATAAACACCAACCAACAAAAAAATTATACATGGACCCAGAAATCACTTCATGGACGTCATCGCCTAGACTTGGCCAACCCTAATGTTGACAAGATTGCGTCAAACGCATGGCTCAAGCGAGGCGGGCTGTTCCCAGAAACAGAGGGATTCAAGCTGGCAATTCAAGACCAGGTTATAGACACCAAAAACTACAGAAAGTACATCATCCGTGATAGCAGTCTAAGGAGTGACCACTGCCGTCACTGTCATAAGCAACCAGAAACAATCTAACACATCACAGGTGCATGTTCTTCTATCACACAAACAGATTATAAACACAGACACGACCAGGTAGCAGCAATCATACACCAGACACTCGCACATAAACACAAATTAATTACAGAAAAAACAGCATATTATAAATACACACCTCAAATCATACTAGACTCACCTGACTTCAAAATGTACTGGGACAGAACTATTCTTACAGACAAGACTATATATACACTATAACCATAAAGGTATTATACTGACGCAGTATAGAAATGTCTTTGACTATAACCGACCTGACATCACCTTGCACGACAAACAAAATAAAATTGTATATCTGATAGATATAGCAATCCCCAATACACACAATCTAACATCCACACACAATAATAAACTCTCAAAATACGCAGACTTGACAATTGAATTAAAAACTCAATGGAGAGTTCACACTGTCAAGACCATCCCCATCATAATATCCAGCACCGGTGTCATTCCCAAAACTCTTCATACGAGCCTTCAAACTTTAAATATTCATCCACTCACATTTACACTCCTACAGAAAGCAGTCATACTGAACACATGCAGAATCGTCAGAAAGTTTCTGTCAATAGACTAAACTGTATACCGCCAAGGTTGTTTGGCCAAAAGCCCGCAACTTTGGCGTATTTCCTCAGAAATGGGAGAGATTCAAATCTATAAAAAATATAATAATAATAATAATCCCTTACTCTAAGTTACGTCATGTAAACAGTAATAGTGGCAGTGGTAGTAGTTGTAAAGTTATTGGGGTGTTGGCCAGAAAACCTCCACGTGTATCTGACGGCTGCTTGTCCCTCTGGACACGTCTGGAGGGAACGGCAGTTGTTAGGCTGGTGCATCCTGGGTTCGGGCAATAGAATCCTTTCGAGGGATGAACCTTCGGGGGATCTTATTGCCTGTGACGAATATTATGGTACGGGAGAGGCCCCATGTGGGCCAATGGGGAGTTGTTTCACGTGTCCCTCTGATGCCAGCAGAGGGCATAGTGGGGGAGCAGGGGCGGGCCCGTGTGCACTCACCCTGCCACTGGGCAGGCAGTGGGGGGACTGTCCTTCCCTGCCCCCGTCGATCTCATAACCCGCTGAGTAGTGTTCTCGCGCCTCTTGGAACCGAGAGTCTTGGCTTTACCGCCTAGACTGCGAGGAAGAAAACCTCTATAAAAATTACGGGAGGATGGGGCCTGCGAGCAGCAGACTCGGGGTAGTCTGCTGCCCGACCAGCAGCTGGCGTAGCTGGCACAGTTGATGTAGCTGGCACAGTTGGTGTAGCTAACACAGTTGGAATTGCTAGCATGCTGACCTGGCAGCATGCTGGCGTAGCTGACACAGCTGTCGTAGCTGGCACAGCTGGCGTAGTTACTATAGGTTTAATAGCCCAGTAGGTCAACCCATCGTACCTAGAACAGCTTCTTGAATATTCATTAATAAGATGTCATAAAAACGGAGATTGAATTTAAAACCTACACTAACTAGTATATAACATTATTCTAAGCGCTTGAGTGCAGCGCGCTCTTAGGAATTCTAATTGTTACGAAACCAATTAATTATTATTTTGCAATAACAAATACCATTACTAAATAGTTGTTCTAACAAACTAACAATGAATGTAGTGTTAGACTGAGGACAACAAAAAGTTGCTCTACAAATGTTATATCACTCTGTGGCCTTAGAAATAATTCTAAGGTTCTGTTTATACTGGTACAGTTAGTAGTGTACTGGTACCATAACTATCCCATTTTTTTTTTGTTAAAGTAAGAAACAGTCCCACTATAGTGCGTTTACACTTAATACCACCAGCACTACTAACTGCAAATCAGTTAGTATGTACATAACAGTATTTTCAGTTGTCTACAGTCTAAAACCGTTTTTTTTTATTTTTTGACATTTTTACACAGCACCGTCTAGTCCCAAACTCAGCAGAGCTTGTGCTATGGGCAAGGCTCGGAACCGGTTTGAGAAATACCGGTTAGTACCGGTTTATTGCGGTTTAGCTCCGAACTTTTCTTGAGAACGTGAACGTTTAAAGAACTTTACCCTAACCTAAATTAACCGGTTTTATCAATGAGCGCCAAGTTGGAAAGAAAAGAAAAGTAGATACTTATCCATTTTTGGATGTTGTGCAGCGGAAATGATTGAAGCAATAAAATAAACGTTCGTCCTGAAACAGAAATTTTATTTCTACGGAATAAAAACTAAACGGTTTTTTTATGTATTAACCAGTTTTTATTGCTCTATACCGGTTAATTCGAAAAACCTTTATGTAAAGGTTCCTCAAAATACCGGTTTAAAAAACCGGTTTATTCGAACGAAACCGAAATTTAAAGGTTTTGCGTCAAGTACATAATAACGGTTTCAAAATTTAACCGGTATCCGAGCCCTAGCTATGGCTACTAGACAATGGATATAATACTTATATACTTTTTTTTGTTGTAAATACATACTTATAATACATAAGCAACACCCAGACCAACAGAAACACTTATGTTCATCACACAAATATTTGTGTCCTGTGGGAATCCAAGCCACGACCTCGTTATCAGCAGTCTGACTCTCGAACCACTAGACCACAGAGGTCGTCAAAACTACATTTGAACTATATTTACTCTGTTATTTTGATATGGCTTTTATAGTCTTGGAATGAGTTTTATATTTTCTAACAATCTAACACCTTTTTTTCAAAGTTTTTTATTATTATTTAATAATGGGCAGATCATTGATGCCTTGTGATAAAACTCTGGGGATTTGAACTCTTCAAAGTCTATGAAGGCATTTTGTACCGCTTTCTGAAATAATTTGTTTTGCAGGAAATTGTACAAATTGCGGAAAAATGGTAGTCGGTTGAGGCTAGATCTGACGAGTACGGAGGATGATGATATTAATTTACGATCAAATTATCGAGCTTGTATAGAGCTGGGTTTATATTTTTTATGATTATTATTCACTAGATATATTATTATTACTACCGCGAATCATATTTTTATTGATATACAACGCGAAATACGAAACACAATTTGCAAAAAAACGCAAGAAATTTTGAATTTCTCGGGTTCTTCTATCTTGTCGATATGAGCTTTATAATGATAATAGCTCATGCCGTGGGAAAAAGATTAGCCAGTCAGCAGGTTGATAGCAGGGCTGACTGCCCAGGGTGCGCGGGATTCTCGTGGAGGCTCTTTTAATGCAATTTCTCGGGTAACCACGTATCATTCGTTTACCTTAAATTAACTTTATTACAATATAAAAACATATTTCAAATTATGAAAATCTTGGATCGTGTAGTACACCTTTTCAATGAGGATAGCGTGAAATTATTTTTTTAATTATTGAAGTTCGTGAGTGTTTAGGATGTGCAATAGTATTTTGTTTAAGAGGCAAAGACATTAAATATTTACTAGTGATTAAATCTCTTTGTTAAGAGGGAAGACAGCAGTGTGTCACTACTTTGTGGGGTGCATCAGAAGAGTTTCCACTAGTAACGATACATTATTCAAATGATCATCCAACGCACCCCGTGCACTCAACTGCGCTACCAACCTGCTGATTTTTTTTTCCGGTTCATAAGCTATTATGATTGTATAGCTCCTGTCTACATGATAAACACAGACCAGTAAAAAGCACTGGTTACTGGAAAGCCATGTAATGAGTATGTAAGGGTCATGTAATGGTTATGTAACGGTTCAGTGATGGTTGTTTATGTTCCGATAAGATTAAGTTGAACGAATGGCATTAAAACATAATACCGTAGTAATAGATACCAATTTATCTTACATTAATTGTCCATCTTCTTTATATACACCATGAAATCGCGAAAGCAAAAATCGGCTGTTCCCTATATTTTGTCGATTTATGTGAACACAAATGAAGGGATCAGCTGATTTTTTTTTCGCGATTTCAGTATTGGGCCCATAGTAAAAGTTGGTCATAATTATGAGTACAATGATCCCTTTTCGTTTCCAAAACCAACGAATTCGAAATTCATCGTGTATACCTATATAATTATTCTGTGCGTGTATATGTGACTGAACTCCTCCTAAACGGCTGGACCGATTTGGATGAAATTTTGTGTGTAAGTTCCAGTGGATTTGAGAATAGTTTAGACTCACAATTGGACCCGGTAGGTGGCGCTGCTTTTCCGGACAGGACGACGTCTGCCGGTTCCGCTAGTGTACTTGTGTATATCGAGATGATTATAATATGACGTTACAGTCAGCGGTCCACGACCACACTAGCTTAGAAGCAAGTATGCTTAGATTGCTCTAATACTAAGCGTTAATGGCTGAATTATACAAGGTGTTGATCTGCAACTGTGCCATATTTCTAGAGCAAATGATAAATAATGTGCTTAGTCATCTAAACTGACTGCCTCGTTAGTCTAGTGGTCGCAAGCGCGACTGCTGATCGTGGGGTCCTGGGTTCGATTCCCGGGTCGGGCAAAGTGTTATTGGGTTTTTTCTTTAGGAAATTCTCAGTAGCAGCCCGGAGTCTGGATTTGTGCCCGGTTGATGGCAATAGGCTCGCCCCCTATTACATGGGACTATAACATAACTGGCGAAATGTGGGTGTGTGTGCACTTCTGCCTACCCCTTCGGGGAAATACAGGCGTGATGTTATGTTATGTGTTATGTTAGTCGTCTAAAAATACTTTAATTTTTTTACGATTATTGAATTCCCAAATTTTCACTTAGAAACATAGCGATGGTTTGAGAATAAATCCCGAACGACTCTGAAAATAACTCATCGGTGGCATTGTCTGAGGGTGGAAATACCTGCAAATTGTTTTGGTGGTTTCGCACCCATCGTTTTTGTGTCGCACGCGACACACGGAGGGAATTCGTTTGTTTACAAATAGGTAATTAAACAAAAAAAAAAATTATATTGATTTTTTATTGATTTTTGTTCAGTATCAGTGGTATAGTCACCTTCTTAAATATGGCACGAATACAGATCAACATGTTGTATAGTGCTACTGCAATTGTGAGTGAGGAGAAACCATAACTGATCCTATTTATTGAGCAACAAGTAGCACTAATGAGAAGTATTAAGCTCGTATAATATCTAGGCTTTAGTGAGCCATGCCAACATCGAACAAACGGGTTTTTAATATTTTTATTAACAGCGTAATTACTAAGAAACACAGGCTAATAATTTAAAATTCCTTAGAATACCGCTTCGGGTCAATTAGATCAAGTTTCAACTGGATATGCGGTAGGTCTGTACACCTGTTGCAATACACTCGTTCGCGGAAATAAAACAATTGAAGGTCGATTGAAATACCTATGTATTCTTAAATTATTTTATTGCATGTAATTTAATAAAACAAAGTTTAACCGGATTAAATCGCGTATGTAATTATGTTTTATTATTCTTTTTTTTTTTTTTTTTTTGGAAATATCTGTAAAGACGATTGTCATCTTATTCTACCTGCGACCACGAAATGCTTCAAAGCTTTCGAAACGTCAGGAAAACCAATTTTAATAATATACGCGATTTAATCCGGTTAAACTTTGTTTTATTATAATGTGTAGTGATCGCGAAAACCTAAGAAGTTATTGCATGTAATTTTTTTACGATATCAAAAGCAAGCCCATATAAATATTTCTTCAGTTGATAGAAAGTGCACTCTTTAACCTTCCGATCATTAATACAATTATGATAAGATCAGCACCAAAATCATCATAATGCAAGCAATATCTGTAAACAGAAAGACCCTGCGCCCTGCAGGAATAGGTACCATCATAATTAAGCCATTTCGATAGATAGATATCCTTCTACAGTTGTTCTTCTCTGAAAAACTATAATCATCATTTATGTTACACACATTTTATCATAAAATTTTACATTATATAGTTATATAAAAAACAATAAAAACACAATAAGGAGTTATATAAAGTTCTCATTTGCCATTGATTACTTTGTACTTACCCAATTTTGAGACAATTTATGAAATGTTTTTGCTTTTTTTAGTAACATAATTAGTCACAATATTTTCTTATTTTATTTATTTAAGGCCTTTTAGTGATTTAAATTTATTAAAAAAATATACGTCCTGTGTTCATACCAAAGACTTTGTATACTGACGTAAGTTCATACTTAGTTTGGGCGCTAAATATTTTTTGTAGGCAGTATGAGTTCTCGAAACTATAGATTTTTGCGGAATATGTATGTATTACAAGTAAGTATTTAAAAAATAAGTATATAATTATTATATCCATTGTCTAGTACCCATAGCACAAGCTCTGCTTAGTTTGGGCACACCTCGGACACTCAATACAATACGAATGCTAGCGCCACCAACACACACAAGATGACGTCTGTATACGAATGCACACATACGTGTAGGTTAGGGATGCTCGCCGCTCGTAGCGCCGACTGGGTTCCAAGCGCTTCTCAGTGGTTTTCAAAGATGGCGTGCTTGTATAGCGACTAGCGATTGACATCCATTGTACGATTTCAGTCCAAGTGCCGTCAAACTGAGGGTGCGTGCGGGGCGTGGGTAAGGAATCTTTAATAGGCGGGGGGCGGTGAGTGGCCGTTCAGTACGTTAGTACTATTAGATATTCTGTGGTTTGGGACTAGATGGTGCCATGTAAAAATCTCCCAACAATATTTATTTATTTATTTATATACATACGTAAGTAGCCTTAAATTGGTGCCCTTTCGTTTGGGCTCCTTGGACCTCAATAAACATGGCAACGTGTATATTTTTATCCGTCCTAAGACTCTTTCAGTCAACACCTATTTTTTTTTACCATTTGTAATTTTAGAAATCGTCAACACAGTGAGCTAGCATGTCTTTAAATACTTCTCTCTCGGCCATTAATTAAATTATTTGTTTATTTATTGTTCAATTCAGACACACAATGGATCCATATTCTTTTTAGTAATACTTATTGCCTTTGCCTGGTATTTTTTCATTCTACAAATTATTTTCTAGATCAATGTTCCTTGCTTCACAAAATTAAGCTAGAATTGTTTTGTAATACAACTAAGAAAAAAAAAAAATTTTATATGGTCGATACTTGCATGTTTTTCTCTACAAAAAATCATTATGTCCCACGATAATTGTATATCGTGTGACGTCATCGAGTCACTGCACTTCAAATGTAGCATGTTGCAGTAATTGGGTCACTGTAGCAGGTCGCTTTGTGAACTGATTGCCTGCATGCAGAGTCTAGACTAGAACATTCTAGAGGCAATGGTTCAGTTTATTGTTTTTTTAGTGACTAAATATCTGGGTGCTGCTTCTCGGAACAGTAAGGTAAGTACGTACCTACTACGAATTTTCGTATTTTCGTAGTTCAGTTTACTTTACTTAACTAATCATCATCATCATCATTTCAGCCGAAAGACGTCCACTGCTGGACATAGGCCTCCCCCAAGCATCGCCACAACGACCGGTCCTGTGCCTTCCGCATCCAGCGGATTCCCGCGACCTTCACCAGGTCGTCGGTCCACCTTGTGGGGGGCCTACCCACGCTGCGCCTTCCAGTACGCGGTCGCCACTCCAGAACTTTACTGCCCCATCGGCCATCCGTTCTGCGAGCAATGTGCCCCGCCCACTGCCACTTAAGTTTGGCAATTCTTCTGGCTATGTCGGTTACTTTCGTTCTTCTGCGAATCTCCTCATTTCTGATTCGATCACGCAGGGACACTCCGAGCATAGCCCTCTCCATTGCCCTTTGAGTGACTTTGAGCCTTCTTATCAGGCCCATTGTGAGCGACCACGTTTCAGTACCGTAAGTAATTACTGGCAACACACACTGGTCAAAGACTTTCGTCTTGAGACACTGCGGTATTTTGGACGAGAAGATATTGCGTAGCTTCCCGAACGCTGCCCAACCGAGTCGGATTCGACGATTGACCTCTTTCTCGAAGTTGGACTTACCTAGCTGGACAGTTTGTCCTAGGTATACATAATCGTCAACAACTTCGAGTGTAGATTTTCCGATGCTTACGGGAATGGGTGCTATATGGGAATTCGACATAACCTTTGTCTTGTCCATATTCATTTTAAGACCCACTCTATCGGAAGCTCTACTGAGGTCATCGAGCATTGTACCGAGGTCCTCCATGGTCTCAGCCATGACTACTATGTCGTCGGCAAACCGAAGGTGAGTGATGTACTCGCCGTTTATGTTAATGCCTAGCCCATTCCAGTCCAGAACCTTGAAGACATCCTCCAATGCAGCAGTGAACAGTTTCGGAGAGATCACATCTCCCTGTCTCACACCTCGCTGCAGAAGGATAGGTTTCGAGGCTTGGTCCTGTAATCGGACTGACATAGTGGCGTTTTCATACAAAGACTTTAACACTTCGATGTACCCATAGTCAATCTGGCACCGTTGAAGAGACTGTAGTACCGCCCAAGTCTCGATCGAATAGAAGGCTTTCTCGTAGTCCACAAACGCTAAACAAAGAGGAAAGTTATACTCTTCGGTCTTCTGTATAACCTGACGCAGCGTATGTATGTGGTCTACGGTGCTAAAGCCTTTTCGGAACCCGGCTTGTTCGGGAGGCTGGAAGTCGTCAAACCTGCGCGAAAGACGGTTCGTAATGACTCTCGAAAACAGCTTGTAGACATGGCTCAGAAGTGAGATGGGCCTATAATTCTTCAGTAGAGCATTATCGCCCTTTTTGAAGAAGAGTACCACCACACCTCTGCTCCATGCCTGTGGCGTTCTCCCCTCGAGAATGACGGAATCAAATAACTTCTGAAGGGCCTTAAGGATCGGTTTTCCACCCGCCTTCAGGAGTTCGGCCGTAATTCCGTCATCACCCGGTGCCTTGTTGTTTTTGAGCTGCTTTAGAGCCATCCTAATCTCGTACAGGCTGACGTCCGGGATATCTTCGGTATAGTGTCGGGTCAATCGAGCTCTTGGGTCATTAGCCCGATTTACAGCGGGTTTCTGGGTGGACGTGTATAACTGTCCATAGAACTTCTCGACCTCCTTCAATAGCTCTGGCTTGGAGGAAACGACTCTGCCATCGTCGGTCCTCAGTTTTGCAAGCTGGCTCTGCCCAATAGACAGGTCTCTTGCGAAGACTTTGGAGCCCTTGTTCTTCTCTATCGCGTCTTTAATACGTTCGGTATTAAATTGGCGTAGGTCACTTTTCAAGGACTTTGAGATCTGTCTATTGAGCTGCCGGTACTTAGTCGCATCATCTGAGGACTGCAGAATCATCTCGCGTCTTTCCGCCATGAGCTCGAGAGTGTGGTCAGAGAGCTTCTTGTTTCTGATTGTACGACGGGTCCTAAAGATCCTAGACCCGACCGTATGGACAGTTTCCACAAACCCATCGTTGTAATCGTCCACTGAGCTCCCTAGGCATTCGAAACGATTCTGAAGTTCGAGCTGAAAGCTCTCGGCGTTTTGGATTTGGATCGGTGCTGGACGGAGCGTAGACTTCATCAGTCGAGATCTTTCCAGCTTGATGTTCAGATTCAATGTGCCTCTTACCAAACGGTGATCGCTTCCGGTTTTGACCGCGTTGATCACAGAGACATCATTGAATATTTGCTTCTTCGTCGACATAATGAAGTCAATCTCATTTTTTGTTACACCATTAGGTCCCAACCAGGTCCACTTCCTGTGCTCACGCTTTCTGAAGAAAGAGTTCATCATATAGAGCCCCTCTTTCTCCATAAAGCCAGCCAGTAGATGACCCCGGTGGTTCCGATATCCAAACCCAAATTGCCCCACTCGCAGCTCATCATCGTAGCGCTTGCCCAGTTTCGCGTTGAAGTCTCCCATGACAACAGTGAAGTGAGTTTTAGAGCCATGCATGGCTCTCGAGATATCCTCATACATGGTCTCCACCTCATCGTCGGAGTGTTTCGAGGTCGGGGCGTATACCTGTATAACCTTCAACGAATACCTTTCGGTTATTCTGAGTATAAGGTACGCCACCCTGGTCGAAACACTCTCGATCTTCACTATGTTGTTCACATGAGACTTATGGACGATAAACCCGACACCGCCCTGGGAAAGTTGATCGCCCTCCCGGAAATAGAGCAAGTTACCGGATTTGAGGATTATCGTGTCCTCCCCCTCTCTTCGGACTTCAGATAACCCTACGATATCCCATCGTAACTTGCTCAATTCTTCCTCGAGTTCGACAAGCTTCTCGTCGGTCCGCAGTGTACGTGTGTTGTATGTTGCCAGGTCCAGTCTTTTTTTGTTATGGTAGCCGGATCTCTGCCGGGGATTCTTCGCACCCCCTGCCCCGCCGTTACCTAGGCCGCTACCGTAACCAGGGATAGCAGGGCCGCCGGGGACTAGGGGCCGGTTTTTATCAGTGCTTTGCATGTTTGGGGGGATATGCCATAATCGCCACGCTTGGCAGGCGGGTTGGCGATCGCAGTTGGTTGTTTTAATACTCGGAGGACGCTGCTGCCCATCCTCTGGTGAATCCCTTAGTCGCCTTTTACGACACCCATGAGAAGATATAGGGTGGTGGTATTCTTTGCGTCCGGCACCACACGGACTTAACTAATTATAATTAACAAAAACAAAAAACCCGACTGCGTGTAAAAATAACAGAAAAGATATAAACAAGACTTATCAACACGCAGTCGGAGGCTACGTATGTTTTTGGTCATGAATTACATAATAGTTCATAGGTAGCCTCCGCCTGCGTGTTGATAAGTCTTGTTTATATCTTTTCTGTTATTTTTACACGCAGTCGGGTTTTTTGTTTTTGTTAATTAATATTTTTATTTTAAAGTTTTTAGTTTTGTCATGTTTTATTTATCATACTATTAATGTCTTTTTTGACAAGTAAAATTCATTTTTAACGTTGAAAATTTTGTTGTTTTTTTAGCATTTCTCATTCCAAATTACATTTAAACATATAAGTTGTATATATTTTCGTAAACCATTTATAAACCACTTTATTTTGAAACCCCACACGATAGTCTTTGAGCAAAAAAAAAATTTTTAAGTCACATAAAACGGCTCCAAAAAGCGGCCATTTTGATTTTTATAATTTTGATATACCCAGTGTCACTTTCACAATTAAGACGAATCCAACGACACCTTTCAAGCTAAGATCCATCAAGCCGTTTAGGCTACAGACCGTGCCAAAGAAATATACATACATACATACATACATACATACATACATACACTCGAAAAACATAACCCTCCTTCTGGCGCAGTCAGGTAAAAAAAATAGGCAGTTCTTAACTAATGACGGCCAAAATTAATATCGTAATCGATTGTGAATCTAAACGTGATACGCTCAAAATTTGTAAATTTTATTGGCCCTTAATAACTTTTTATTTGAAAAGTTTTCAAGGGCTGGACTGTTTTTTACCCCAGGAAAAAGGGAAAATGTTATAACCAAATTTCCCCTGTAGGTTTTCTGCGGTAGCACACCCAAAGGAACCGCAATGTTATTTAATTATTATGCAAATGTTTAGGATTATATTACGTACCGAAGAATTTCGAAGACGCTAAAGTAATATTGAAAAGGCTAAATAAAGTCTTACTCCGAATTCCGAATACATAAAAACATTAAAACTGGCCAAGTGTGAATCGGACTCACGCAGTAAGTGCTCCATACCACCCATCGACCTGATACCCCACGTACCACCCATCGAACTGATTCCGCATAGAAACTGATTTAATTTACGAAAGTTCATCAAAAGACATCAACGCACTGTGCGCCAAATATGTTTTTTTGCATCTCTTTCTTATGCAGGTACCACCACATATGTCTATTTCTGCCCTATTTTTAGTATTTGTTGCAAAACAACATTGTATGCACTATAATCAAACCAAGTTTGAAGTTGGTTTTTATTACCGTTTTGAAGATAGAGCAGGAACAAAAACGTTGGAAAAATGTGTTGCCATGTTTTTCGAGGTATCTTTTATGGGGACCCCCTTTGGTTTTAGACGTTTTTATTTTTAGTATTTGTCATGATAGCAACACATTCTGAGAAAATTTCAACCGGCTACCTATTACCGTTCAAAAGATACAGCCCTGTGACAGACAGTGGGAACCCTAAAAATAATGTCAACAAAACTATTTCCGAAAAAACCAAGTGCTTCTCGAGAATAACACCTATTATGAATTTATGACCAACGAGCTGACAACAAAGACCAAAGAATCCAAGTTTTTTAAATGGTATCATTTCAGCTTTAGGATGATGACAATTTTCGTGTATAAACATGCAAATGCGATTATAATGGTGTCTTTATTACAATAATTGTACCTATTTTTTCTATTTTTCCACGCACGTGAACACATGACGAAGGTTATTGGTCAAACGAGGAAAACTGGTGAAATTTTTGCAGATGCAGAGAATGTGTCATCGTTACTTACTTCCTTCCTATAAATCATTGTATTTAAACACTACGTCATCACTTTTGACATAATCTGCTGTTATTTCTCTAACCTCAAAGTATCGCGTCATAAGGTGGTAACTCCCGCCCAAGGAAAAGTTTTTACACTCGGCAGAGTAAAATATAACGAACTCACATTATCGTAACCTGTGATTGTGTCAAATAAAAGATTTTTATATATGGACTTTTTAAGGATGGATTTTTTATTATGTGTAATCTAGAAAAACTAAAAAAAATATCGTTTGTCTTCAGAATTACATGTTTGTGCAAAATTTTAAAGACTACAAGAACTGACACAAAAACTTTCAAGATTTGCAGACAAGCAGACAAAAACCTAAGCAAATGAATTATTTATCAAAAAAGCCAATGTGTGTGGATTGGATCGTTGTTGCTAAGCTACGTCCATTTAAGTCATAGTTCAAGTACGAGTAAACTAAACTAACTCATCACCCGATGCTACGTCAAACAGGCAACTATAATTTTGACTAGGTACTCTTGTCCTCTTCTTTCCCTCAGCCTTATCCCATTATCTGGGGTCGGTTTCTTGGTCTGCCTTCTACATTTATTTCTATTCCGCGCGGTCGTGGCTTCGATCTCACTCTCCTTCAAGTGCCTCTGGACTGTCGACAGCCAGGTGGCGCGGGGGTCTTCCACGGCGTCGCGTCGTCGTTTGCAGGTCAAGGGTTGCTCATACCTAGTGGTCTTCTGGGCAGCGGAGCACATTTCCATACCATCGAAGGCGTCGCTCTTTGACCTTCTCAGTAATGGGCGCAACTTTGTAGCTTCCTCTGATGTGGAAGTTACGTACCCTATCTAGCAGTGTGACACCCGCTGATCAGCGTAACATGCGCATTTCGGTCGTGTGCTGTTTTGACAGGTGTTGCTTAGTAGATTCCCAGAGGTAATAGATCTGTGATGCCCAGCATTCTGTACCATAGAGTATAGTGGGTCTAATTGCTGTTTGATACAGTTTGCCTATAAGCTTGATGGGCATCTTTTTGCCGCCTGTGATTTGTCTCCTCTCGTCTCATCCTGAATAATCTTGATTGGAGCTAATGGTTTAAATTAATTATTTTATTATTTTTAACGCATTTCCGCATGCGAAGCGAAATCTAACTATTTAGATTGTGGAAAGAAAAAATCCTGCTCGTGAGCACTTTTTTCTTTCCACAATTTAAATTGTTATTAATAATAGCTCAATTGTGTCAGCTTGACAGCGCGACTTAACGATTCGTGTACCAGGCCCCTCAGAAAGTATTGCGAAAAAAAGTTTTTATATATGGGAGACTGGCCAGTTATAATGTTTTTCGAAAATATGATTATTTATAAGTAAAAATAAGTAAGTTCCAATTTCAAAATTTCCCTCCACATTTTTTGCGAGTTAATTCAAAGTATTGTGTCTCACTGAAATATGGATCTGCGCCGGGAACATTTTAGAGCTATGATTTTATACGATTTCAAGTGTCGCCTGAAACCGGATGAATCGTACGATAGACTTCAAATGGCATTCATGGATGAAGGCCCTTCCAAGGCAACCGTGTATCGTTGGTATAACGAATTCAAGCGCGGTCGACCAACTTTGGGGGATGACGAAAGAAGCGGTCGCCCTTTGATGGCTGTTACCGAAGAAAACGTGCTAGCAGTGAAAAATTTAATCCAAGACAATAGGCGAATTACATATCAGGAGATTCAACACATATTGAAGATTGGATCGGGAAGCGTTCACGAGATTCTACACAGCCATCTTCGCGTGAGGAGGATAGTATCACGCTGGGTGCCGCACAACCTCACCGATGCTCAGAAGCAGGCCCGGGTGGAATGGTGCCGTGATATGCTTAACAAATTTGAAGCAGGCTCGTCTCGGCGTGTTTACGACATCGTTACAGGTGATGAGTCCTGGATTTATCAATACGACCCAGAAACCAAGCGCCAGTCGACTGTTTGGGTGTTTCAAAATGAGCCAACGCCTACCAAAGTGAAGCGATCTAGAAGCGGGGGTAAGATTTTGATCGCTAGCTTTTTTAATTTGACTGGCCACTTGGTATCAATTCCCTTACGGGATCAAAGAAGCATTAATGCCGAATGGTATACTACCAAATGTTTGCCAGAAGTTTTCTCTGTTATAAGCAACAAGCGACCAAACACAGGGCTCCGCGGGCTACTGCTCCACCACGACAATGCACCTGCGCATACCGCACTCAAAACGAGGGACTTCCTGGACAGCACGCCAGTCAAACTCCTGGGTCACCCTCCTTACAGCCCTGATCTAGCACCGTGTGACTTCTTTTTATTCCCAAAAATAAAAAATCAGCTCAAAGGGATACAATTTTCGTCGCCGGAAGATGCGCTGGCTGCGTTCGAGCAGGCTGTAAACGAGGTGTCTGCGGCGGACTGGAAAAAGTGTTTTGAAAACTGGTTTAGGCGCATGAATCTTTGTATAGAGGCTGGTGGAAAGTACTTTGAAAAGATTTGATAAAAATATATGTACGTATAGAACAATTTTTTTTTAGTTTCGCAAAACTTACTGAGTGTCCCACGTATTTACAGTATACCAGAATAATTTTATAAAAATGAACTTTTCATCATCACAATATTCATATTACAGTACAGAGTCAGAGACTTATGTGTGAGGGGCTCGTAGCGAAACAACGACTGCGCGGATTGCACGATCTGCAAGGTTAAGCTGCACTTGCCGCGGTCAGTCTGTGGATGGGTGACCGTTTCGTTACACATCGAGACCCCTCCGTGCCTCGGAGAGCACGCTAAGCTGTCGGTCCCGGTTGTCATACGAATATCTATGGCAGTCGTTACGGGTAGTCAGAAGCCTGAAAGTCTGACAACTGGTCTAACCTCCGAATATCGGTATTACCCAGTAACTGGGTTGCGGGGGTCTGATGGCAGTCGCTCCGTGTAAAATACTGATGTTCAGTCGCATCTGGCTAGACTGGAAGCCGACCCCAATATAATTGGGAAAAGGCTCGGAGGATGAGTCAGAGACTTATGTCTGATGTACCCATAGAAGCATTCATAATGTGGGAAAACAATTTTAGCCAGTTGAATACCGGAATTCTAGACAAAATTAAAATTCCATTATGTCTGGCCCATTTGGACCCAGCCGGGCTTGAGCGGAAACGTGTTGATGACGTTGATTAAACAAGAGAATAGTTATCGAATGCTGGTATAACCATGGTATAATAAGACATTTTATTATACTATGAAGAGCAGAGCTAGAGTTCCTTAGACTGTGCTATGGGTATAACCATCAAAATAAGTAACACAATGTGTCAATGCAAAATTAGCCGTACCATTGAAACGAAAAAAAGGAAGAGGGCCCTACGTTTGAAGATTTGTCTTCAGTGCAAAAGTTCTGGGTTCCTTACCGGTCCACACCTCTGATATTTTGAACACAAATTTTGTCCCACTACATATTTGTACATTTTTTTTCATCTATCAGTTTTGTAAGTTGTAATAAAATATATTCATTAGTTGTGTCTCTGCGAACTTTGGCTCGACAGAAATCGCACCTGTAGAAACACAATAAACAATTAATTAGATAATTATGTCGTATTTAACTGTGTCGCCTAGCCATTGTGTTGACACCCAGCGCCAGCGGCTAGTTCCATAACATTCATGCATGGTGACTGTAAGTTATTGTACGTCAGTGTTACATGCCAGGTTAAGAGTACTCTAAATCGACGAGCATGCATGACGAGGTTAATGGACGTAGATGAAGCGAAAGAGGTGTGTCAGGATCGTAGCAGGTGGAAATCCATAGTCTCTGCCCAGCCCAATGGGAAAAAGGCGTGATAATATGTATGTATGTGTTACATGAAGTATATCTTTATTATGAACAAATTACATGAATGCCCCGTGCACGCGAAGTGATTACGATAATTTAGTTGATGTGTCCAGAAACTGGAAGTTTTTGGGCATGAATTCTAAATCCTGAAACCCAGGCTTTTACACCATTAAACTAAATTTTATTTATCATTTTAAGGGCAGCGTCTTTGCTGTTCATTATTTTTCACAACTTTGACAAAGGAACTACTAATCATGAAAAATTACTGCTGTTTGTGGCTGTTCTAATACAACCTACACTTTATGGAGCTAGTAAGACGCAGTATTTTTTTTTTCACGATTTCTGAGTTAATCTCACTTTTTATGGTATCCTATGCTCCTCGCGGCTTCGCCCGGTTTTAGTTCGGTTTATCACAGAAAGACGTTATCGGGCATACCTCGGGAACTGTTTATCTTCTCGGGATAAAAAGTAGCTAATATGTTTATCAGGTTTATGCTCTATCTGTGTACCAATTTTTTTTCAAACCTGCTCAACCTTTTCAGCGTGATTGAAGGGCAAACAAATAAACAAACAAACAAAAAAAACATCTATACTTTCACATTTTTTTAGGGTTCCGTAGTCCTACAAGGAACCCTTATAGTTTCGTCATGTCCGTCCGTCTGTCCATCTGTCCGTCTGTCCGTCTGTCCGTCTGTCCGTCTGTCCTAATCCTTTACAGCATTATAACTTCTACAGTTATAAACATAAGTAAATGAAATTTTGTTAAAAAATGGTTTAGATATAGATCTCAATATTAAAAGAATAAAAAAATCTTGATAACGTATTTTAGGGGTGGCGCCCATACATGTGAAATGGGGATGAAAATTTTTTTTCGCTGCACCCCCTCGTGTGGTGTATCATTCAATAGGTCTACTAAAATTAAGGTAATGTTTCATACACAACTTTTTTATCAGGTATACCATCTGCGAAATACAGCCCGCCAAAGTGGCTTGCAATGTCCCCCCCCCCCTGCCATTTCTAAGCTATGCAACGTAGAAACTTATAATCTTCCACATTGATAGACCTTTATAAAAAGTCTCTTTTAAAATTATTTCGAGTATAATGTGGTTATAAATGTTTGAGTTATAGTGAGAAAACTGCAAAATACTAAGACGTCCTAGTTCATAGGTCATTGACCTTAGAGAAAAATTATCTTAGCAAATAATGCTCCTTTAGTTACTACCTATATAAAAAAATCACAAAAAGTAACTTTGTGTTACATTGACTTGACATACTTTAAAAATTTAGCTTCTTAAATTCAGCGCTAGGTGGCGCCGTTTGCAAAAACTAAAATAGCAATGATTAATATTCGATTTGATTCGTTTGTAATTAGGAACCCTATAATACTGAGCATGGCCCGACATGCTTTTAGTCGGTTTTTTTTTATTCTTAACGGGCTTGCGTTTGACCGCCACCTCACCGCCATTTATAATATTTGTAGGATTTAGTTCTGTATAAATTGATTCTAGAACTGCCCGATACACAATTTTAAAGCATATACGTGGGACACTCAGAAAGTTTTGCGAAACTAAAAAAAATTGTTCTATACGTACATATATTTTTATCAAATCTTTTCAAAGTACTTTCCACCAGCCTCTATACAAAGATTCATGCGCCTAAACCAGTTTTCAAAACACTTTTTCCAGTCCGCCGCAGACACCTCGTTTACAGCCTGCTCGAACGCAGCCAGCGCATCTTCCGGCGACGAAAATTGTATCCCAATAGCAATTGTAGCTGATTTTTTATTTTTGGGAATAAAAAGAAGTCACACGGTGCTAGATCAGGGCTGTAAGGAGGGTGACCCAGGAGTTTGACTGGCGTGCTGTCCAGGAAGTCCCTCGTTTTGAGTGCGGTGTGCGCAGGTGCATTGTCGTGGTGGAGCAGTAGCCCGCGGAGCCCTGTGTTTGGTCGCTTGTTGCTTATAACAGAGAAAACTTCTGGCAAACATTTGGTAGTATACCATTCGGCATTAATGCTTCTTTGATCCCGTAAGGGAATTGATACCAAGTGGCCAGTCAAATTAAAAAAGCTAGCGATCAAAATCTTACCCCCGCTTCTAGATCGCTTCACTTTGGTAGGCGTTGGCTCATTTTGAAACACCCAAACAGTCGACTGGCGCTTGGTTTCTGGGTCGTATTGATAAATCCAGGACTCATCACCTGTAACGATGTCGTAAACACGCCGAGACGAGCCTGCTTCAAATTTGTTAAGCATATCACGGCACCATTCCACCCGGGCCTGCTTCTGAGCATCGGTGAGGTTGTGCGGCACCCAGCGTGATACTATCCTCCTCACGCGAAGATGGCTGTGTAGAATCTCGTGAACGCTTCCCGATCCAATCTTCAATATGTGTTGAATCTCCTGATATGTAATTCGCCTATTGTCTTGGATTAAATTTTTCACTGCTAGCACGTTTTCTTCGGTAACAGCCGTCAAAGGGCGACCGCTTCTTTCGTCATCCCCCAAAGTTGGTCGACCGCGCTTGAATTCGTTATACCAACGATACACGGTTGCCTTGGAAGGGCCTTCATCCATGAATGCCATTTGAAGTCTATCGTACGATTCATCCGGTTTCAGGCGACACTTGAAATCGTATAAAATCATAGCTCTAAAATGTTCCCGGCGCAGATCCATATTTCAGTGAGACACAATACTTTGAATTAACTCGCAAAAAATGTGGAGGGAAATTTTGAAATTGGAACTTACTTATTTTTACTTATAAATAATCATATTTTCGAAAAACATTATAGCTGGCCAGTCTCCCATATATTAAATACTTTTTTTCGCAATACTTTCTGAGGGGCCTGGTATAAGCTAATCTTACAAGGACTTAATAATACTTATTAGGTACGTGCTATTAATACTGTGCTTTCGAATGGGAAAATTCAAATTGTAGGTTTTTTTTACAAACTCTACGTAATCTACTGTTTTTAATATTTTTATACTAGATACTATGGTAAAGTATCTTTGTAACATCAATGACATTTTCTCCTTGTAGGTACCTATCTCGTCCTGAAAGTATTTCTCTACTTTATTTACTCACAAAATTGTAAAGTAATTTCGGATATAGGATGGTACTTAATTAAATGTCTTATAATAAAATTATAACGCATCTAGTTGGTTTTCACGGGCATGGTTGGTACTTACAGGGTGCTTTTTATTGCCTTTTCTTTTTATGAAATATTTTAAGCAAGGACTTTTGATTAGATTAGGTACATAGGTACTACATATTGCTCGGTGTGTTTAAGCGTGTCCAAACAGCATGTTTCAGATCGATTTCGTCAATCTGTCAATCATGGTGATCTTAAAAACAATCTTAAAGAGATAACAAGACAAATGTGAAATTTACATCAATCCTTAACTTCGGTATCATCGTCATGAGGGATCGATGAAGGTAATGGAATAGCTGAATCGTTTAATCGTACAATCGTTTATAATATAGTTTTTTTTTGCCATAGCCCGGAACTGAAGATGGAGCATTGTAGGTACTGTCATTGTCGGCTTGGAGGGCCATGGCTTCCTTCTGCGAGACCTTTATGCTTCAGAAGGAGGCTGCAGAGCGAGATCGGGAGAGGGCCGATCCCGCTCGGAGAAGGAGGCGCCGGGGAGGCAACCGCCCTGGTGCAAGGCCCAGATAGGGCGAAGGGCCGCATCCCCTGCTACCACATTTGACAGGGGACCTTCGGGATCGTGGACGATAAGAGTTGGGGGACTCGAGGCGTCTATTAAGCGACTCTGGGGAGGCTAGCAGGACGTGGTGGTTGCGTGCTACTGTGGGGGAAAAATATTGTTTTCCCGGGACGTTCGAAAGGCATAGCGCTAGAGGGGCACCGGTGCGATCCAATGGATTTCCCGGAGGTCCTCTATTTTGTTCAGAGGATGGCTACCGTGTGGTTTTATTCGGTAAGAGTCCGACATACCCCTCCGCCATCCCCAGACGGAGGGTATCCATGAGAAAATCCACAAGAAAACGAAAAAAAAAAAAGGTACTGTCATTGTGACCCTACCCAAAAAATCCAAAAATATCGGTTTATCAACTTGAGATAGTCCTTAAAATTTTGCCTCATTACCCGACTGCCCCAGAAGGACGGTAGTGTTTTATCAATTACCTACAATTTATTGTTTTTTCGAATTTCTTTTAATTACTTAGTATATTTACCTATCCTCTACAATGACTCTCCACTTGGCAGGTATACGGGCAAAAGTTGATCACTACCAATTAAATAGGCTTTTAACTCAGAATCAGTCGGTATAAGTCTCTGAATCAGTATTGACACATCCGGCACCGCAGGAGTCATAAAGAAGAAAAAAGAAGTATTTACCTATTTGAGTATGTGGGGACACATAAAATAACAAAAAAAAAAACAAAATCACGTAAAACTCAACTTATAATTTCATTTTATTTTATCGTCACTGCTAAAATATAATTTTTTTTTTTTTTTTTTTGAAGTGCTGCGAACAAAAAATTATAGTGAAGCCAGAAAAACCGTGCTTCTTCGTGTACAACCAGCGCTCACGCACACACATGCACCTTAAACCGTGCTCACTCCTCTCAGTACACTTGTCGCGACATCGTCCAGTAAGCATCGCGAAAGCAAATATCCTTTAGGCGCATGGTGTGTGAGTGATTGCTGGATCTACGTGAAGGAGCCTAGTTTATTTGGATTCACTATGATTGTTCGCAGCGCTTCGTCTAAATTTTTTACTATGGCTGTGATCGTCACCACCTTTGGATTCTTGACCTATACAAAATTTGCTGTCTATACAAATATTTAGTTATGTGCAGGTAACGAACCCGCGACACGTACACAGAAGCTGATCGCTCAGCTACAGCACTGCGCCAACCATGTCGTAACACACATGATGTGACGAGGCTGTTTTGTGAGGCTATCTCGAAAACAAATACATACGCATAAGTTTGATGACACGCACGTGTCTCTGCTACCTGAGTGATACGGGAATGAAAGATAACGACAAAATACCTACACGATGGCTTACGTATCCAACGCATATAAAATACTAGCTGTACTGAAATAAAATATAGCCTATGTTACCTACTTCAGGATAAAGTAGCTTTGTATTGGTGATATAATTATTAAAATAGGTTATTTTGAGAGTTTATCCTTCACAAACAAACAAATTATCATTTCTTTTTATAATATTATATGTAGAAGATATAAACTTAGCTTCGCCCGCATAACATAACATCACGCCTGTATTTCCCCGAAGGGGTAGGCAGAGGTGTAATAGTATACCCACATTTCGCCAGTTTTGCTATAGTCCCATGTAATAGAGGGCGAGCTTATTACCATTGACCGGGCACAAATCCAGACTCCGGGCTGCTACTGAGAATTTACTAATGAAAAAACCCAATAACACTTTGACCGACCCGGGAATCGAACCCAGGACCCCTCGCTCAGCAGTCGCAGCTTCGCCCGCATATTGATATAAACTAGTTCATATTATTTTTGAATAAAGTAGCTTTCTAATGATGAAAGAATTATTAAAATCGGTTCAGTAGTTTACGAGTTCATCGATTACAAACAAACAAACAAATCTTTCTTCTTTATAATATTAGTATAGATTATATAGTATTATATTACATAGGATAGACACAGATTACTTGTATAGATGCAATGTATAATATATAAAGATGATGATGTATAAAACACTAACATTTTTATAACTTTTACCTCTTGTTCAGGGTTGACAGCTATTCTTCTTCTTCTTCCTTCCCTGGTCCCATTAATTGGGGTCGGGTCTCCTCACATTTCTGCGCCAAGTTACTCTGTCTTGGTTGACAGCTATTCGAAAAAATATTATTAAGAAAATGCTTTAGTTTGACTTTTTTTTTCAAATCATAAACACTACTCGGTTAGACGTAAATTTGATGTTAAATTCATTAAAAGTCTCTTATCGTCGCCTTAAATAAAAAATGTTGTATTAAGTACATTTTATGATCGCAGGGCAGTGTTCGAGCACCATTAGGAAAACACGAAAATAACTGTGAACAAGAAAATTATTTCTCGTTCCATATTATTATCGTAAACGTCCAACCATTATTTTTATGGACTTCTGAAGAAATAGTAAAATACCTACCACAATCTGAAAATTACAAAAACATTACCTAGGCATAATAGTCACACACACATAAGAGATCCCGGGAACAATATACCAATATAATAATTTGTCATAAAGATCAAGATCGCAGTAATGACTGCAGCGGACCCTTATAAGACTCCTTATACCCCGGAGGCTATAAGGTAAAACTACAAATTAAATCAAATCGTTTATTTTGAGAATATGGGTACATAACCAATCCTGCGATAGGAGTATGCAAAACTTAACATAAATACAAGATGTTTATCTGTAACCGTGCCATATTTCTAGAGCAAATAATAAATAATGTGCTTAGTCATCTAAAAATACTTTACCAATTCTACTATTATTTAATACCAAAATTTTCACTTAAAAACATAGCGAGGGTTTGAGAATAAATCCCGAACCAGTCTGAAAATAAGTCACAGGCGGCATTATCAAAGGGCACGCATAATTTTTGTGTCGCACGCGACAAACGGGGGAGTCTGTTTGTTTACAAATACATACATACATACATATTATCACGCCTGTTTCCCATTGGGGTAGGCAGAGACTATGGATTTCCACCTGCTACGATCCTGACACACCTCTTTCGCTTCATCTACGTCCATTAACCTCGTCATGCATGCTCGTCGGTTTAGAGAACTCTTAACCTGGCATTTTTTGAGAACATCCGCGATTTGATCGCGATACGTTCGCCGAGGTCGTCCCCTTCCAACTCTTCCATCCACACTCGCTTCGTATACTTGTTTCGTCAATCTCCTCTCGTCCATCCTCTCTATATGTCCAAACCATCTTAACATACCTTTCTCAATCTTTGTCACTAAATCTTCTTTCACTCCACAACGCTGTTTACAAATAGGTATTTAAATAAAAAATTGGTATTGATTTTTTTATTGATTCGTGTTCAGTATCAGTGGTATAGTCACGTCCTTAAATATGGCACGAAAACAGATCAACATGTTGTATATTAACAGTAATCACGTAATAAGATTTATTATGTTTTAGAATTTTTTTTTACATGCAGTAAAAAAGTCATTATTATATATTATTTTTACACGCAGTGTCTTAGCTAGGAGAAGATAACTGTATTAATATGTATAACCCCACTAATACACATCTCTTTACATAGATATCAAGCTGAAGATGTGTGTTACTCAATATTATCCTAGATAGGATGTCCGACGTCGGCTAGTATATTCATATTGTTTTGTCTAAATGCGCAAGCATTCTGCTGTGTGGTTGACAGTTGACAATCTGCTTGCTTAGCACAGACACAGATAATATAATACTATACTAGTAGCACAGACCATGCTTAGCGTACGTAGTGACAACAGATATAACCACCATAACATACAAATTAAAATGATCAGCAATAAACAAAAACCTGTGGTAACATAAGGGCTACATTTGTTATAATCTTGTGTTATTTATCTTATCTTATTTCAAGTCTTCACTAGCCATAGACGAAACTATGTCAACAAGAAAACACAAGGCTAATATCAACGATAATTCCCCAAAATAGGTAAACATCTAGAAAGATCTAGTAAGTAACCCGAATAAAATGATGGACGATACAGATGTTTTATCTCACGAAAGCGGGTGAGCCATACTTGTGTGTGTAATTGTACATGCACATAATATGGTCTATGAGTGCGTAAGCTCGGGAGCACTCAGTTTTGGCCGAGTTTTGTAGTTACGCACACAAGAGCGTGTGTCTATACGCATTACAACTACAAGTATCGCTCACCCGCTTTCGTGAGATAAAACGACTGTACCCGTCTGAACGTCAATAGATGCTGGAGTCAAGAGCTACCCACGACGTCACCTCCCACTGCCGCCTGATTAGATAATGCACTAAGTAGGAACGCTGTTCTTCCGTCAGTCTAAACGGTCGCCAAGTAGGTATTTCTGTATACGTGACACGTAATCCTTACAAAATCCATGAAAATTGCCAATACCAGTGCATACTACAGTTATACACAAAATAATAAAAAGATGGTTAACACAGAAGAAGTTAAATCTGTTCCACAGGTTTTTTAAACACATTGAATTTTACATTATCAATACAACGTGATCAGAAACGCGTGGTCATACTTGAAGAGCTTATTCAGGGGATGCTATCGATCAACTTTTACTATGGGACCAACCCTGAAATCGCGAATAAAATATCAGCTGATCCTCACATTTTATCGAGCGACATCGATGATTTAGTAGGGAACAGCTGATATTTTTTTTGAACATACGTAAAATAACACACTATTCCATTAATATACTTACATTCTTAAAGTACATTATCTATAACACATTTATGTGTATGCTAATATCCAAGTCAGTAGTGCAATACTATTATTACTAATCTTTGGTACAACTTACGGGAGGGAGCTGCTATAGAGCATATAATGTATAGTCACAGATAATATAATACTATACTAGTAGTATAGTATAGACTGTCTAAAGAGGCACATAATCACATATGCGTTGTTTCAAAATAAAACTTGTATCAGAAATGCAAATGAAAACTCATTCAGTGCATAGCATAGAATACTTTTATTTTGTTTTGTTTATTGAAATTATTTTCTTTTTTTCTCGATCGAAATGTCTGGAAAGGCTGATTTATTTCTCGCGATTTCAGGGTTGACCCCGTAGTAAAAGTTGTTCTATATAATCGATACACAGAAAAAAATAAAAAAATACCTGAAAAAAGAAATTTTCCCTGAAAAATTAGAGATGTGTTTTAGTTAGAAAAAAATTAAAGAATTGTTTTGTTTTAGATTCTCAGTAGCAGCCCGGAGTCTGGATTTGTGCCCGGTTAATGGCAATAGGCTCGCCCCCTATTACATGGGACTTATAACATAACTGGCGAAATGTGGGTGTATTGTACACTCCTCATGGATACAAATCCTCATGGACGCTCTCCGCCCGGGGTAGGCGGAGCCAGTGTCGGACTCTTACCGACTAAAACCACCACGGTGTTCCTTCAACTACCCTAGCCGGGGGCGTGGGAACCCGTGAGTATTCACACAACCACCCCCGACAGGTCCCGGCCCGCCACAAGCAGGCGAGCCCCTTCTACCCGTGCGGCCTAACGTCGGCCGCACCCTCCTCGGTAGCGCACACGGAACTCTGCACGCCACCACACACAGAGGGACACGTGGAGCAACTCCCCACTGGCCCAGAACGGGCCCCTCCCACGCCAGAATATTCGTCACAGGCAATAAAATCCCCCGAAGGTTAATCCCTCAAAAGGATTTTATTGCCCGTGCCCTGGATGCACCGGCCAAACAACTGCCGTTCCCTCCAGACGTGTCCAGAAGGCAAACAGCCGTCAGGCACACGTGGATGTTATCTGGCCAGCACCCCGTACACCTCTGCCTACCCCTTCGGGGAAATACAGGCGTGATGTTATGTTATGTTGTTATGTTATGTGTTTTAGATATTTTAAATATTTTAGATATAATATATTATTTTCCCAAAAATAGAATTTTCCCTGTTTCCCTAAAAAAAGTAAATTCCTTGATTTCCGGTATTGCTACATATTTCTGTACGCGTTGTATATTTTAAGAACCATGTTATATATCTATGATTTTAACACCTTTGTAGAAGTTTAACTAGAAAAGATTCGTTCCCTCGCTGAATCCTGTCTACAATAGAAACCTGTCTAAATGAAACTCATTATAGTTTAGAAATTCGCGTCATATCAATGCAGAAATAATATACAGACCTACATATAATATAAGTGGACCCATTGCACTTGCAATCAAAAATTAAAATTGAGGATTGTGATGCCTAGCGCGGGTTGGCGGAGTACACACACCGTCGAGAACTACATGGAGTACTCTCTGATGTGCAGGTTTCCTCACAATAATTTTCTTCACCGTTAAAGCAAGTGATAATCAAATTCTAATCCACATATGAATTCAAAATATCTGAGGTGCGGGACGAGTTCGAACTCAGATCCTGCATGGAAGTCAATCTTTCAACCGCTGCACTCAGGGGGGGAGAATTTTGTTTTCCTTAATATTAATTTTATACGTGATTAATTAAATAGGACGTACTTCAGGAAACAGACAGCTATATTTTTACAACAACAATGTATCTTCTACGCCGTTCCCTTACTGGTACACCATAAAAGATGCCGTGATTTGATGACGTAACTTCTAATGTATTAAGTTGTTAACCCAACAATGTAAGTGGCTGGCCCAACAATGTAACTAATCGTCTTTACGACCTTGTTTACTACTAATAAAACAATAAATAAAAAGTATAGTAAAGTTTAAAAGGGATAAAGGCAAATATTCTAATTAGAATATGCGAAAAGTGCAGATAGGAAGGATGCGTTAGAGGTCATTGCACTCGCTAATATTGATGTTTTAGGTACCTATTCTAAAAGTCATATATTGTTTGCTGAAATGATTTATAACTCCACCTCAGATGCAGTTGCCTAAAAAATCAGGTTTTATGCTAACTTGGGTGTCAATGCCCCTTTTCAAAGGTCATCCTGCTCACTCGTAATAATATTTTAAACTTTGAAGTTATTCTTGCAAACGCTGCGTGCTGCAGCGTTGGCAAGAATAATTGCTAATTCACGTATAATTAGATTATAGTATTTCATGTTTTAGGCCAAGTAAGTAGTAACTAAGGATCTTCGGCTTACTACGAGAACCACAGAAGACAGAACTAAAGGTCTGTGTTCTGTAGCAAGAACTCATCTGCAGAGCATTTTCCGAGATGCCAAGATGATAAAGAAAGAAAGGAGATTGAGTGCTGGTAATCAGGTGAATGGGGCGCTACACACCTTCATGAACAGCCGCAAAGTGTCGGAAAAGACACGGCTGGCTGTTCATGGGGGAGTGTTAGTGCCTACACTTATGTATGGTAGTGAAAGTTGGGTATGGCAGAAGAAACATGAAAGCAGAATAAATGCAGTAGAAATGAGAGCTTTGAGAAGTATGTGTGGTGTAACTTTGAGAGATAAAGTAAGGAATAACGTGATAAGAGAGGTTGTGGAGTGAAAGAAGATGTAGTGACAAAGATTGAGAAAGGTATGTTAAGATGGTTTGGACATATAGATAGTATGGACGAGAGGAGATTGACGAAACAAGTATACAAAGGGAGTGTGGATGGAAGAGTTGGAAGGGGACGACCTCGGCGAACATATCGCGATCAAATCGCGGACGTTCTCAAAAAATTCCAGGTTAAGAGTTCTTTAAACCGACGAGCATGCATGACGAGGTTAATGGACGTAGATGAAGCGAAAGAGGTGTGTCAGGATCGTAGCAGGTGGAAATCCATAGTCTCTGCCTTCCCCAATGGGAAACAGGCGTGATAATATGTATGTATGTGTATAATTTTTCCGATAAATGATGATACAGTAGCGAGTCCGTAAATCTATATATAGTATTGTTATAATTTTTGATAAATGTTTAGTGAAATAATTCGTTTTTAAATTAATTACACAATATTAATCGACTGCTGCTGTTAAACCGTATTTTTTTTTTTTTTTGGCTAATACTTCTTAGCTCAATGTTAGCTCAATTAATCCTACTAAATTACTTAAATGTACTAGTACCTACCTATTATAAATGGGAAAGTACAATATGGACGTTTATTTATTTGTTGTTTGTTTGTCCCTCAATCCCGCTGAAACGGCTAAACGGATTTGGAGAAAATTTGGAAAACAAATAGACCATAACCCGTAGGCTACTTTTTTTCTCGAGAAGATAAACCTCGTTCCAGAGGGTTGAGCAATAACATATTTATGTGATAAGCCGAATTATACGCGGTTGAAGCCACGGGCATAGGCTAGTTATAGACTATAGGACCTCTTTGTAAAATCCTACACAACAGAATAATTGATACTAACGACAACATATTATAAAAATAATGAGTTGCTATTAGGGTCAACTGGCTCGCTCACAGTTTACCTCGACATGGTTAGTCTGTAACATACAGACAACCTCGAACAACCATGGGAGTTTCGCAACATTACCATGACTCTAACACCTGGTAATGTACCATACAGAAAAGTGAATCATCATCATCATCATCATTTCAGCCAAAAGACGTCCACTGCTGGACATAGGTCTCCCCCAAAAAGGGGGGATATGCCAGAAACGCCACGCTTGGCAGGCGGGTTGGCGATCGCAGTTGATTGGTTAAATACTCAGAGAACGCTGCTGCCCATCCTCTGTTGAATCCGTGAAAATTCTTGTTGCTGAAAAGTGAATAGAACATGTATGGTAGGTAGGTACCCATTAGTCGGGCCTACGAAGCTATTGTCGCCACCAAACCTGCTGTCGCAACAAGTAGAAGGCGGTAAATAGATTCATGAGGATCTGCCACAGCGTTTTCCAGAAAAAGACAAGTGTGACAAGGATGGCTTCATCAAGCAGGAGCAGTGGAAGAAGAAAAGAAAGCCTACTTGTCGCAATCAGTGTGGTATCGCACGGGCTGGATAGAACCACTTGCTGCGTCACGTACCTACTCTAATTCACGTAATTTCATGACGCGCCGATCAAGTTGCAGTGACGCTGCAGTTCGTTTCTGACAGCGATCGCCGTAGATGAGAGAATACGAATAGCGTTGTTTTGATCGAAACTTAATTGCAACTGCACTGCAACTGCACTTCCTTAGTTACGTGAATTGGCCTACTGATGTGACGCTGCTAACGTGTCCCGACTGTATTACTCTACAAACGTCGAGGAGATTATAGACTACATCGGTATCAAGCCCAATAAGCTCCCCCTGAAGCTGAGGGTCGAGTGGTTAGAGTCTCATCACCACGTGAATTTCAATTAATTTGTGGTGAGGGTGCCGACTGAACATCTGTCGACCTTCACGAAGGAGAAACTTTAGTCGAGAGGTGAATTGTTAATTTAATTGAATGAATTGTTATTTTTCATTTTATTTTTGTTAATTTGTGAATTGTTGGATACTTTACGTGTGAAGTAGTAGTCTATTGTACATACATAGTATATACATAGGTACATACATATTATCTCGCCTGTTTCCCATTGGGGTCGGCAGAGACTATGGATTTCCATCTGCTACGATCCTGACACACCTCTTTCGCTTCATCTACGTCCATTAACCTCGTCATGCATGCTCGTCGGTTACAAATGTAAATTAAATACATAAAAACCGGCTAAGGCGAGTCGGACTCGCGCAGTAAGGGTTCCGTACCACCCATCGACCTGATACCCCAAAGAAACTGATTTAATGAACGAGAGTTCATCAAAAGACATCAACGCACCGTGCGCAAAATATGAATTTTATCTCTTTCTTACGCAGGTACACATATGTCTATGTTTGCCCTATCTTAAGTATTTTTTCTAAACTACATAGTATGTACTATAATCAGACCAAGGTTGACGCTGGTATGTATTACCGTTTTGAACATAAAGCAGGAACAAAAACGTTGAAAAAAATGCATGTTTTTAGAGCTTTCTTGTGTGTTCCCCCTTTGTTTTTTTTTTTTTTCAAGTATTTGTCCTATGCTATAACGCCGCGTAGGGCGCGACGACCTGAAGAACGTGGCTGGTGGGGACTGGATGCGGAAGGCAGAGGACCGAGTGTTGTGGCGCAACTTGGGAGAGGCCTATGTCCAGCAGTGGACTGCGATAGGCTGAATTGATGATTTGTCGTGATAGGCACCATAGTAACACATATTTTCAACTGGTTATCCATTACCATTACAAAGATATAGCCCTGTGACAGACAGACGGATGGACGGACAGACGGACAGCAGCGTAGCGATGGTAATAGGGTCCCGTTTGGCACCCTTTTGGTACGAAACCCTAAAAACTAACTTCAATCAATAACTGGGTTCACTTTGCATAAAATACTAATGTTCAACCGCATCTGGTTACAGACTGTAGCCGACGCCAACATAATTGGGAAACACACGGAGAAATAAGAAGGAGATAAAGTTAGAAAAATATTTCCTTGGTGCGAGGCTGCTATGCTAGCATACATTTTAGAAGGAACCTCTCAAACTAATAAATATTAACTATTCTTTTCAATCATATTCAGTGCAAAACGTAAAGTTACTTGGCTCAGATGAACTCTGTTTTTTGCATTCAATTACCTATTATAATAAAAACAAAGTTTAACCGGATAAAATCGCGTATATTATTTAAATTGGTTTCCCTGACGTTTCGAAAGCTTTGCAGCATTTCGTGGTCGTCTTTGTTTTATTATAATGTGTAGTGATCGCGAAACCCTAAGAAGTTATTATTCAATTACCTAGTTAGGTACGGAACTGTTTCATTTAAAACGCATACTTTTTTTGTGATTTATTTCTTACAACTGTTCTTACGCTGTGGCAACATTCATAAAATTTATAAAACGTGCTTTTTATACATATTTACATCTGTGAATCCTGTGATACTTAACTATACAACGTGTAACGGGTCGGTGGCTAAAAGCACGAACAGTGCAAAGCCAGAAGAAGAAAAAAAACAGAAAAAAACGTGTAACGGAAAGAGTATATACATATCAAGTGCACAGCTTCTTTGGATGATAACAAATTATACAGCAAGGGTCTTAAATCCTATATCTACAGGAACATTAGAGAAACTCCAAAATAAGAAACCAAACACTTCAAACTGAAATTTACATATCACTACCACCTATATCATAATATTAGCAACTGACGTGAAAAGATAATGACCTTCGTAGTGCAGTGACACGTTTTTTTATTATTTGTATTCAATAAACTTATGAATTAATATAATATTATATTAAATAAATAGTAATTTATTTTGGGCTGAAAATTTGCATAGAAATTCTATACCAGATGTACTCTTCACCCCTTCCGGATAGATATACCGGTTTCGGTTACACGTTGTATATCCCTCAAAGATAAGCATCACTTTCAGTGCGTATGTAATACTCAACCAATGGAAAGGCCTGACCACATAAAATTAACCAGCCCAACTATCCTTGTTAAACTTAGATAGGTTGCGGAAAACATTGTTACCTATTCCTTTATGTAACCACTTTCATGACTAGAAAGACAGGAAAAACTTGGTTGTCATATGAATATCTGTGGCAGTCGTTACGGGTAAAATACTGTTGTTCAGCTGCATCTGGTAAGACTGGAAGCCGACCCCAATATAATTGAGAAGCGGCTCGGAGGATGATGAAAATAGGAAAAACTTTGAGAAAATATAATTACGCTATATAAAAACTTATAAAAACACATTCAGAAAACAAAAAGAACTTTAAATACATAGCTAAGTAGTTCTGTAGTTCTCTGATCTTATATCAATTGTATTGTTTGCCAAGCCAGAGGAAGCAATACAAAAGAAGCAACAATGAAAACATACGGAAAATAAATTATAAATACAAAATAACACTCAGCTGCAAATGAAGAAAAATAAAGGATAAATAATCACTGTATAATGTGAACTGATTTTTTATTTTTATTTGCAATAAATGATTATAATTATTAATAAAGGTCCAGTCATTAATAAATAATAATCGAAAATTAAAAGACCACTTGTATCACATTTACGACGCTATAAATCCAACAGAAGATATATAATAAGTAAATAGAAATAGGTAAACAAAATACAAAGAAAATCTGTATGTACGTACGTACGCATTATTTTAACTAAACATAAAAAACAAACATAACATCACGCCTGTATTTCCCGATGGGGTAGGCAGAGATGTAATAGAACACCCACATTTCGCCAGTTATGTTATAGTCCCATGTAATTGGGGGCGAGCCTATTGCAATTGACCGGGCACAAATCCAGACTCCGGGCTGCATTATTTTAAGTAATAATAATATAATAATAATATTTTTGGGACATTTTACACAGCACCATCTAGTCCTAAACTAAGCAGAGCTTGTACTATGGGTACTCGACAGTGGATATAAGTGCACCTCTGCTGAATTTTTCAGCGTTTCTAAATCGTTCATATGGAAACTTAAGATAATTTACATGAGTTAAAGAGATACCTACATCTTCTGCAGAAGACAGAAAGGTCGATAAGGTTGATAAGGGTCTTTTGATGACAGAACCCAAAAAACTCATGACATCACAATAAAAATGTATGTATATGTATATGTCAGTTGTGTAACGTGTATTATTAACCGGTATAGATGATAACCGCTAAAGTCTCGGGATGTTAAACTGCATCGCCGAATTGAAGGACAATTCTGATGCTTTTTCCTTATATGTATAATCGTTGGTGCGTCTGATAGTAGTCGTTTAACTTCTAAACGGTTTGACCGATTGAGGTCATATTCACACAATATACATGCCGAACATTATAATAAAACAAAGTTTAACCGGATTAAATAGCGTATCTAGTCGTCGTCGTAATCAAGTCCCAAACAGCATGCAACACTGTAAAAGATAATGATATTGTGAGTGATTACTGCGTGCATCGAAACGATTTTAATTAATAAATATTGTACGGTAGATTACAATTTTTTTTTAGAAATATCTGTAAAGACGATTGTCATCTTAGTCTACCTGCGACCACGAAATGCTGCAAAGCTTTCGAAACGTCAGGGAAACCAATTTAAATAATATACGCGATTTAATCCGGTTAAATTTTGTTTTATTATAATGTGTAGTGATCGCGAAAACCTAAGAAGTTATTATACATGCTGAAATTGTAATCGCTTAATTCCCGAAAAGGGGTCATTGTACTCATCATTATGAACAACTTTTACTATGGGACCAACCCTGAAATCGCGAAAAAAATATCAGGTGGTCCCTACATTTTATCGATTTAAGTGAACACAAATGTAGGGACCAACTGATTTTTTTTCCGTGGTTTCAGGGTTGGTCCCATAGTAAAAGTTGTTCATAAATAATGATGAGTACAATGACCCCTTTTCGGGAATTAAGCGATTAAAATTTCAGCATGTATTTGTTTTGTCAAGACGATGGTTCATAGCTATGTTAGGATGCGATATGTGGCACTTTAGTCAAGTTATTACTAAATTCTATATTTCGTCGCCTCAGTGCTTGAATGTCCAACCGACCATTGACAAAATTTTACCGGAGACGTTTTTTTTAGTTTATTATTGATTTAAGAAAAATATTTTAAAAACTTTGATGATTTAAGAATAATGTTTACCAACGTAATGAAATAACCTCTGCCTACCCCTTCAGGGAATACAGGCGTGATGTTATGTGTATCAATCAATCAATCAATCAACTCAGCCTATCGCAGTCCACTGCTTGACAACACCAAGTTGCGCCACAACACTCGGTCCTCTGCCTTCCGCATCCAGTCCCCCCAGCCACGTTCTTTAGGTCGTTGGTCCACCTGGCAGGGGGGCGCCCTACGCTGCGTTTGCCGATTCGCGATCTCCACTCAAGGACTCGTCTGCTCCAGCGGCCATAGGTCCTTCGACAGACATGGCCAGCCCACTGCCATTTCAGCTTACTGATCCTACAAGCTATGTCGGTCACTCCGGTTCTTCTCCGGATAATCTCGTTACGGATTTTATCCTTCAAAGAAACTCCAAGCATAGCTCGCTCCATAGCTCGCTGAGCGACTTTGAACTTGTGGACTAGCCCAACTGTCAGTGTCCACGTCTCGGCACCGTAAGTCATGACAGGCAGGACGCACTGGTTGAAGACCTTTATCTTCAAACTTTGCGGTATAATTATGTGTATGATGTTATGTGAATGTTATGTTGTAATTAATTTAAAATGTTTAAATTCCAAATTTTTCTCAGTTACGTTTATCGACGATTTAATTAATGTTTTAATTAAAAAGTTGTACCAATCAATGGGCGGGCCATATCAGCACAATGCATCCAGAAAGGTGGGCAAGGATCGCTACCACAAAAGAGAAGAAGGGGAAGTTTGGAAGAACATGGGGAGACATTTTTTCATCATTTCAGCTGAAAGACGTCTACTGCTGGACTTATGCTTCCCCCAAAAGGGAGGGATAAACCATAATCGCCACGCTTGGCAGGCAAGTTGGCAATCGCAGTTGGTTGAATAAATACTCAGAGAACGCTGCTGCCCATCCTCTGGTATGCCTACCTTAGTCGCCTTTTACGACACCTATGAGAAGAGATGAGGTGGTGCTATATTATTTGTGTCCGGCACCACACGGGACAGTATAGATAGAGTGACAAAAATAAAGGTATTTCATAAATTCTCGTTAGTTACTCCAGAAACTGATAAAAGGGACTATTATCCTCGTGAAAAATGCAAATAAAATAAGTACTTTTTTCTGTTTGTCAATTTTAAGATAATGGTAACATTTACACTAAATCGCGCTTACAATAAATTATTATGAATTTTAGGGACTTGACTTGACTTGAAAGAAACTGCCGTGGGTCCACGAGTAATAAGTTTTCGAGCTGGTGGGTCCACGAGTCATACATCCGATATATCACAAATATGATATATTTCTTCATAAATAGCACTGCATTTTGACAGTAGGAAGCATGAGTTCGCGCTTAGATTCGTCTCTGAATATAGGTCTTAGTTCCACTTGCTTAGAAACCTTTCTTTGACTTACAATCACGCGTCACGTTCCATACCTACTAGTCTTTCACAACTCAATAGGCCTATACAAAGACAGACACTATAATCCTAATAATTCCTTCTTCCACTTTACTATCTACTTGAAACAAATTCTCCGATTACTCCTCTATCGGAATTACTACATGAAGTGTTTAGACAGCACATTTTTTTTTTTAACTCACTATTAGTACTGAGCAATGCTGATATCGCAAGCATAGGCATGCATGCACCTCGCTGTGATGCAACCTTGATTGATTTATGCATATTGATCTATGCAACGTGTATCAGAAATGCGTGGACATATTTGAAGAGCTTATTCAGGGGATGCTATCGAACAACTTTTACTATGGGACCAACCCTGAAATCGCGAAAAAACAAATCAGCTGATCCTTACATTTTGTCGAGAGACATCGATGATTTAATAGGGATCAGCTGATATTTTTTTCGCGATTTCAGGGTTGGCCCATAGTAAAAGTTGTTCTATGCTATGTACTGAATGAGCTCTTAAAATATGACCACGCATTTCTGATACACGGTGTATAATTAAAAGTGAATTAAGCTAACTGTAATTAGGTTTGTACCGGTCTTGTTTGGATTTCATTATCGATAGACCTAAGAATGTACAATGTAGGCAAAGGCACCCTTTAAAAAATCCTCCTGGGTTAAGTATTAAAAATATTGAGAGGCCTTTTACGTTTCACAGCTGTCTCGCTCTAACTTTCAGTCTTCGGGGTAACGTTACGAATATTAAAACAATGGTTTTATTTACTTTATACATGATTTATACAAAAAGCGCTTGTGTCAGGATTAACGGCGCCTACTCTGACTGGTTCAGCATCGATAAGGGTGTGAGACAGGGATGTGTAGCGTCGCCGTGGCTGTTAAATCTATTCATGGACAGTTGTTTGAAAGATTTGAAAGAGAGTGAAAATGGTTTAGAAATGAATGGGTTACTTGTCAAATGTCTCCTCTATGCCGATGATCAAGTTATCCTTGCATCGTCGGAGGGGGAGTTACAGAAGATGGTAACAATTATGGATGGTGCTTTGAAGAGTAAAGGAATGAAAGTTAATGTTAGTAAGACAAAAAAATTGGTTTTTGAAAAGGAAGAAGTTATGACAGAGTGCAATATTTTGATAGGTGACGAAAAGGTGGAACAAGTGAAAGATTTTGTATACCTGGGTTCCATGTTTACGAGAGATGGCAAGCATGTGAAGTACATTGAAAGGAGAGTGAGTGCTGGTAATCAGGTGAATGGGGCACTACACACCTTAATGAACAGCCGCAAAGTGTCGGAAAAGGCACGGCTGGCTGTTCATGGGGGAGTGTTAGTGCCTACACTTATGTATGGTAGTGAAAGTTGGGTATGGCAAAAGAAACATGAAAGCAGAATAAATGCAGTAGAAATGAGAGCTTTGAGAAGTATGTGTGGTGTAACTTTGAGAGATAAAGTAAGGAATAACATGATAAGGGAGCGTTGTGGAATGAAAGAAGATGTAGTGACAAAGATTGAGAAAGGTATGTTAAGATGGTTTGGACATATAGAGAAGATGGACGAAAGGAGATTGACGAAACAAGTATACGAAGCGAGTGTGGATGGAAGAGTTGGAAGGGGACGACCTCGGCGAACGTATCGCGATCAAATCGTGGATGTTCTCAAAAAATGCCAGGTTAAGAGTTCTCTAAACCGACGAGCATGCATGACGAGGTTAATGGACGTAGATGAAGCGAAAGAGGTGTGTCAGGATCGTAGCAGGTGGAAATCCATAGTCTCTGCCTACCCCAATGGGAAACAGGCGTGATAATATGTATGTATGTATGTATGTTATACAAAAAGAAAAACAAAGAAATGTATTTTTCTATCTCCTACTCCTTTCCCTCTCCTTCTAGACAACAAATCAAGATCGTAATTTTACCCTGAAGGATAATAATAGACATTTCACCTCAACTATGTATGTACGCAAATTGCAAAGGATGTGCCAGCACGCGTTGCACCGTTATTCTATCCACTGAGATTGCTTTTTAAATTGATAGGTATCTCAAGGTTAACCTGAATGTCACAAGCAGATAAAAGTCCGCCACAGACCGAGAGAAATCTCGATGACTAGAACCACAGTTTTTAAATGGGGATTGTACCTATCAACTCCGCCTATCGCAGTGCACTGCTGGACATTAGCCTCTCCCAAATTGCGCCACAACATCGGTCCTATGCCTAAATTTTATGGTATGCAAAAATTAGTTGATTTCGGAATTTATTGAAATTACACATAATACAAATCGAAACTCTGTCTCTCTTTCTTTCTTTTTATCTCTATTTAGATTTGAGAGACAGTGAAACGATAAAAAGTCTGTATCATTTTTTGTTGTGTTATCATTATCAAATTATTCAGATCAAACGTCAAGATAAAAATCTTGTTTAACCAGACTCAACAAGATAATTTGGTAGGCTCAATGGCATCAAACTTAAGATTACATATGTGTGATATCACATAACTAGCAAATAGAAGCACGTGTCCAGCAGTGGGACAACTGTGAGTTTGCACTGACGAAACATTCACATAAAAACATGTTGAAAAGTCAGTTTTCTGTCAATGTATCGAATCGCGTTCGCATTATCACACAACTTGTTGAAACGAAACTTGTTTGACATTTCATAGTCTATTTACATGTTTCACAATAAATTTCGATACACTTCAAAGTATCTGCTTTCGGCCATACATGTTTACCGACCTCATTGGAAAACACAAAAAACGAGATTTATACAAGTTGTGAGACATGATTAAGCATCAGTGCGAACGTCGGCCGTGACAAATCTATAGACAAATATGTCAATGTATAAGTTTTTAGTCAGTGCAAACACAGTCAACAACAAATCTTGAAATCTGTCAAAGAATTTACCCAGTTTTCGTACGAACGTAACAATCAACAAAACAAGTTGTGACATTAGTTTCATATGACAAGTTTCGAGACATTACATGTTAAATGTTTTTTTGGTGCAAACCCACAGTTAGGTGACGTAGCTGCCTACAAATCATCCAATGCGAATGGAACGTATGAAAGTGAAGATTTCGTTCTTATTAGTTTATTTTAGGATTGCCATTTCGTATGTAAATCGTAAATATAATACAAAATATTGTTTTTATCCATTTTTCTGTCCGTCTCTCACAGCGCTATCAGTACGCTTCCAGAAGAAATCGAAGACAGGTTTATCCCTGGTTTCTTCCTAAATGTATAGAATGGAGGATCATGTGACCACGTTACATTTTACTTTTTTTCGCTCATCGTAACCGATCACATTTAAAATCTTCAAGAGTTTTCGTTTTCAGCTCAAGTGTCAATATAACTAACTCAGAGTAACTTGAGGAAGTTTTCTATAACTTAGTTTTAATTTTAAATCGTGTCATTGATTTGATACTTCTATGTTCCGCCATTTTTTCAAGGAACGCTTGAGGAAAATTTCAATTACATACGCAGGATGTATAATTATAGTCTTAATGTCGTTTAAATAAGATTCACGTCGAGATACGAGGTTTGTAGTAACATAAGGTTCTATACATATTCTTAAAATGATTAGGCTAAGCGTATGCTGAGATTTCTGAGACGCAGGTGATGCAGTGCCTAGCACAGCTCAGTATAATACAGCATCAGTTGACGCAGACCTTAGAGAAATGAAAAAACGCAGACATTGACATGATATTTGACACCATGTCTGCATTTCACGTGCCTGCATCGCAACACGCAGCTCTGTGCTTGTTCATAATTTACAAAATCTGCGGGGAACTGCAACGCCAGCGTCGCATAAGCTTAGCTATGTTGTCGTGTCACCATTATTTTATATAAAAAAGGTAGTTACCAAGTATAAAACAATCTATGTGAGAAAAGCCTTCACTAAAATATTTTTAAATCTATTGAAAATAATTATTTCAGCAGAAAAACGTCCACTGCTGGACATAGGTCTCCTCCAAAAGCCATAATCGCCACGCTTGGCAGGCGGGTTGGCAATCGCAGTTGGTTGGTTAAATACTCAGAGAACGCTGCTGCCCATCCTCTGGTAAATCCCTTAATCGCCTTTTACGACACCCACGAGAAGAGATAGGGTGATGCTATTCTTTATGTCCGGCACCACACGGAGATAATAATGAGGAGTCCGCTTAAGTGGAGACCGCGAATCAGCAAACGCTGCGTAGGGTGGCTTCCAGCCAGCCTTGACCGATAACCTGAAGAAGGTGGCTAGAGGGGACTGGATGCGGATGGCAGAGGCCCAATTGTTGTGGGGCAACTTGGGAGAGGCCTAGGTCCAATATGCACTGTGATAGGCTGAGTTGATGAATAAATTGTGTATTCTAATCTAATTTCTAATATAGTTGGCAATAATATTGAAACTCAGTAGAGAGTGTAGTAGTAGGCTAGACCAACTATTAGTATAATCAACCAGAAGGTCACAGGTTCGATTCCTGATCGCGGTGGAATTTTCTTTTCACGAATAATCTATAAAGGAATGCGAGATATTACAACGGCAATGACGGCTAGTGGATAAAAAAAACTGTCACTACCAGATATACGGAAAGATATCTAACCTATATTTTATATTATGTGCCTCAACAATAGCCTTATCCCTAAGGCTGTTACTGAAGATATCTCCGGGGATATTCTCATGTTTATTACAGCATGATCCCAACAATGCCATAGACAATCTTATAAAAATAATAAAAAATGCCTTAACAGAATGCACAACAATAGTAAAAGTACCCGCAAGGCAAAGAATACTGAAGCCATGGATTACTCCAGGTCTGCTACGGTGTATACGGAACCGAGACTCTTTGCACAAAAAAGTTAAACAGTCACCAGACAACCAAACACTTATTATCACCTACAAACGATACAGAAATTATTGTACAACCCTTTTAAAAAAAGTTAAAAGACAATACGATTCTCAGGAATTAAGTAAGGCTAGTCACAATCCTAAAAAACTCTGGGATACAATAAAAAATATAACTAATACACAAAAAGCTAAAAACCCCTCCAAACAATTATTAACACACTCACACTCTCCCACACAGTCTTGCAATGAGGTAAACAGATTCTTCGTCAACATTGGGAAAAAACTAGCAGAAAACTTCAAGAGCGCCCAAAATCACTTACCACCCCACACCTCAAAATCTTATAAATCCTTTGTGTTAGAACAAACGTATCCAGAAGAAGTAATATCTACTATAAACCTGCTGAGGGTTAACGCTGCTTCTGGTTGGGATCTCTCAAAACTTCCTGAAACGCTACGCCCGACATCTTGCACCCACACTTTGCCATATTTTCAATATTTGCTTTCATACAGCTATTTTCCCCACTTCTCTTAAAAGGGCAACCATTCATCCTATCTTCAAGGGTGGAGACGGTAACTTGCCAAACAATTACCGCCCCATAGCTGTTCTCAGCACTTTATCCAAAGTACTAGAACGCCTCGTTAACAAGCGACTAGTGCACTATCTCGAACACTTTAAACTCCTATCACCTCAACAATTTGGCTTTCGCAAAAATAAGTCCACCTGTGACGCAGTCGATGTTTTACTTAACAACATAGTAGACAACCTAAATTCTCATAAAAATGTTCTCACCATATTCTTAGATCTTGCGAAAGCCTTTGACACCGTTCCCGTTTCCATTCTTCTTCATAAGCTCGAGGGTGTGGGTGTCAGAGGATCTCCACTGCATTTTTTTGAGAGTTATCTCACAGATCGCTCTCAATCGGTCATTATAGAGAATTACAAGAGTGAAGAACTTCCCATTCAATATGGCGTACCACAAGGTAGTATCTTGGGGCCAACACTCTTCCTTGTGTTCATAAACGATCTTTGCAATCTCGACATCCCTAATGCCAAAATTGTTACATATGCAGATGATACGGCTATTTCTTTTTCCGCAAACTCATGGTCAGAACTACAGACTGCTGCACAGAACGGCTTCAATACTGCCTTAAATTGGCTTTCCACACTCACCCTTACTCTCAATGCTACTAAAACAAATTTCATTACGTTTTCAATAACCACTGCTTCCCAACCAAAAACCACAATTTCAATAAAAGCCCACTCTTGTGCCTCGCAATCTCATATTAATTGTCAATGTCCTTCACTCACCGCAGTGGAACAAATTAAATATCTTGGAGTAATCCTGGACAAACACCTCAAATTCAAACCTCATATTAACACGTTATCTGGCCGCGTACGTAAGCTAATATACATTTTCAAGACTCTGCGACAGGTAGCAAACCCATTAATCATCCGAAATGTATATTTTGCTCTGTGCCAGTCAATCGTAACCTACTGCATCTCATGCTGGGGTGGAGCAGCAAAGACCGTACTTATGCCACTAGAGATCGCCCACAGAGCTATACTAAAAGTCGCAACGTTCAGACCCATACTATTTCCGACAAATGAACTTTATAATACATGCAAGGTAATGAATGTAAGGCAACAATTTATTTTACATACAGTCCTTCTACAACACCAAAAAACACCATTCCGACAAATCACAAAACGCCGTAAGGACCTAATCTGTACAATTCCTCCTGCTCACACATCTTTTATAAAGAAATTCTCATTATATCTTGGCCCTTCGCTATACAATAAAATTAATGCAAAATTCCCAATCTATAGTTCAACATACTTTAACTGTAAAAAAACTGTCCGCTCATACCTTCAATCCCTTAACTATGACGAAACTGAAGAGTACCTGAATAAGTGAACACACACACAGACCCCACACACACGCTTATGTAACTCCTAACAAAAACTCAAACGCACTACACAAATTTGCACACTTACTCATTTAACGCACATACACACACACGACCCACCCCCTCATACCTCCACACTCACACTAACACACAATGCCTATCAAGTTTAGAAACGATTGTACTTACCTTTTGTTTGCTTGTTTTTATGTTTCTTTTTATTATTATTTATAAACTCGGAATGTATAACATGTGCTATAATCCTTCCATATCGATAGGGGATCGGAACTGTCTCTCCTAAACACAGGTTACTTTGTTGCCTATCTAGGAGAACAGTACTCTACCCTTTAACTAGATTAAATAAGTACTTAAATTGTAAGCCTGTGCTAAAATCCTTCCATGTAATCTAGTCCAAGTTTAACAAATAAAAATATTTGTATTTGTATTATTTGTATTTGTATGATTATATCAGTACAAGGCGGCTGAGTGCATCTCATATCCTCTTGATACGATCTCCTTCCATCCATGCCTTCGCCTCAGTGACACGAGACGTGAATACATTATATGTAGGTGTTAGTTACAAAGTACTTAAGTGTACATGAAATGGCATTTCTTGCTCACAACGTAACTCGGTGAAAAATAATATTTTAACAATTTAAACAGACGACAAAATATGAAAAACGTATAAACGAAAACTTTAGTACGAAAAAAAAAATAACTACCGATCTGTTTCAATTGTTTTAATGCTAATATATTATTTCAGAATAAATATTGTAACATCTGGAAAGTCACCTTATTTTTGATATTTTTACTATAAAGTAGGTATGTGACAAGTAAAATTTAGGTATTTAATACTATATCTTATTTTATATCGACTGGTGCAGTACTACGTAAAAACGGGCAAATATTGCAAACACACAACTTCACAGGAGTCTTTTATGATTGTTGTTTGTAAAAAAAAGAAACGCCTATACTTGGTTTAACGCTTGAATTATTTAGAACAATATTCAGGACGTAAAAAAAAAAAAAAGTCAGTAAATTTTTCAGTCTATAAAAATTATAGATATGGTCACAATACTTCGCGGTGAGAACATTTTTCGACAAAATCCCTTGAACGAATACTGCTTTATTACATGTAGCTATCGCTGCCATCAAAAATTGAGTGCAAGCGATTTTAGCCTTAGTGGTGGTTCTCACCAGAAAGATTTCTGACTATACCTATGTCATACACTAGTTTTTCATGTCATCATCAGCAGCCCATTATTGTACCACTGCTGGGCACGGGCCTCGTCTCAAAATGAGAAAGTTAAGGCCTTAGTCCACCACGCTGGCCTGGTGCTAGTTGGTGGACTACACACAACATTGAAAACTGTATGGAGCACTCTCAGGTGTGCAGGTTTCCTCACGATGTTTTCTGATAATCAAATTCTGATCCACACATAAATACGAAAAGGCCGGGTTCGGATTTAGACCCTCCTGCATGGAAGGCAAGCTCTCAACTACCAGGCAGCTTTTTCATACACCAAGGGCGATTTTACAGATTGCTACCAATCCATCTTTTACAGAATAGATTTTATTCAACACTAGCTTCTGTCCGCTGCGCTGCTTCGAACGCGTGTAATTCGGTTTATCAATGAAACACGTATCACGCATCCCTCGGGAACTGTTTATCTTCCCAGAATAAAAAGTAGACTATAGTTAAATGTCTTTCTCCAGGTCGCAGGCGACGTCTTTGTCAAATTGCATTCCGATCGGTTCAGAGATTTAGTCGTGAAAAGGTAACAAACAAACAGACAGAGTTACATTCGCATTTTTGTAATATTAGTGTGGATAATGTGGGTCTAACCCAGCGTCTAACCACAACAATAAAAATGACTAGGTAGGTACCAATTAAATGTCCAAGTGTCATCCAGAAAACCAACAGGTTGTCATAGAACGTGGGATATGGTTCCCAAGCAGTAAGATCGGAAGAAGCAAATGCTCTTGATTTTCAGAGCCAGTTGTTATTTCTGCCATTACCACAAATAGAAGGCTATATGCATAATAACTCTGCAGCTATGATTTAGCTTATCATCTAAACAAGAAATGTCAACGCCACATTAACATTGAAGTGAGCCATAAAATCATTAGTTAGCGTTGGGCAAGCGCATACTTCACGCTCAGCCTCCGTAAAAAACGTTTGAACAATTTAACACGCATAGTTAAACAAGACTACATTTTAACAAGATCAAGGTTAGAGTACCCACTCAATTGAGATGACCGCCATATTAAATCCTAAAATTTCATACATATCAATAACTATTAAACCACTTCTACCGTATCGGAATTATTCGGGAAAAATATTGGTCAGTCACACTGAGGTAATATGTACTTTACCTCAATGGTCAGTCAGCAGGTTGGTAGAATGTGGTTGAGTGCTCAGGCAGGGTGCGCTGGACGATCATTTATATGACGTCACGTGTGGAACCACTTTCGGCACCATACTCATTTGCAAGTTTAGTAACACCCTAAAATTTTTAATCAGAACTCCAACACATTAATATAAGTACAGTCGACCGCAAGTCAGTGGTAACAGTTTGACCTAGAGAGCGTCTTTGTTTCGTAAGTTGTAATGGTAGCATAATCACGTGCGGTCAACTGTACTTAGGTACTAGTTGTCACCCGCAACTTCGCTTGCATGGTATGTCGATAAAAAGTATCCATGGTCTGTGTGGCCCACAGAAATAGATAGAATGGTTGTAATCACAATTTTACTTGCGATTCATGCGTGGCAACTTTCCGAACAAACTACGCCTTACATTTAGACGTCATTATTTTTTATAAATTAATTTTAATCAAATGTACTTTACAGCTTTTGTTTCTGCAGTTAGAAACAGCACAAGAAGGCATTTTTGCGGGTTTTTGTTACAGTATTTATAGAAACAAGTCATAAGGCGTGCTGAGAAAGGCTTTGAAATATCCTGCACTATGGTGCATGGTGCTGCCACGCCCGCCCTGCTCACATGGCCATTCTATCTTCTGTGGTGGTAACAGTTTGACCTAGACAGCGTCTTTATTTCGTAAGCTCTAATGGTAGCACACTCGCGTGCGGTCGACTGTACTTACTAGCTGTCACCCGCAGCTTCGCTTGCATGTTATGTCGATAAAAACTTTTTATTAAAAAGTATCCTTTGTTAATCCATGGTCTATGTGGCCTTTCAGCCATTTCAGCGTGATTAAAGAACAAATAAAAATTCATACTTTCGCACATCCTACTAATATTATAAAATATTAGTAGGATGTTTTACTGGGATTGTTGTTAATTGGATGCGAGGTTAATCATTTTCTCATTAACTCTTGTTCATTTCATGCCATTATTGATCGATAACAATAAAGGTAATTAGCCTAAGTCTCTACAATCAATTTAGAACATTTAAAGAAACAATAGAACGAAAAACAAATCGACTAAAGAAGAATTTGTTCTTTATTCTGTCGAATAGTGCGTACTATTAGGTATTCTGTGATAGTGCAGTGACTAATTATTCCTTCAAGCCTTTTCCCAAGTTCTAAACTATGCTGTGGTCAGCTTCCAGTCTAAACAGCTTCAGAAAATCTTCGGTAACACCTCGAATGCCAAACCACCTTTTGAAGTTCGACGTCCATTGTTTAACTATTGTGTTTTTTTACCTGGCAGTTGAGCTCATAAGCTGCTGTCGACCAATTCGGTTTGTTATCCCGTTTCGTCTACGGTTCATGTAAAGAGAGAAAAAGAGATAACAAACCGAATCTGTCGACAACTGCGTTCACCTGGGTGATTTAGTTCCAAGGTGAACAAATGACACCAATTATGTCGAATCACTTCACCTAGGTGACATCACCTAGGTGCAATGATTCCGAGGTGAAATAAAGAAACCATAAATTGCACTTTGTTCACCCAGGTGATTTCACCCAGGTGAACATAGTGGAATAAACCCATAACGAAGATGTTCTGAATAGGGGACCGGTTGCGGCTGAATATCAGTATGTTACACGGAGCGACTGCCATCAGACACCTGTAACCCAGTTCCTGGGTAATACTGATATCCTAACAGTGGTCTCTAACCTACTGATATACCGAAACTGAACAATTTTTCCACGATTTCTGAGCAAGGAAATTCATGAAAGAAATTACTGTTTTCCGCACATTTATCGCCAATGCTGAGCACTTATTCTCGTTCATTAATAAGTTCATAATTACGAACTTTCATCATCATCATCATCATTTCAGCCGAAAGACGTCCACTACTGGACATAGGCCTCCCCCAATTAAGGGGGGGATATGCCATAATCGCCACGCTTGGCAGGCGGGTTGGCGATCGCAGTTGGTTGGTTAAATACTCAGAGAACGCTGCTGCCCATCCTCTGGTGAATCCCTTAGTCGCCTTTTACGACACCCATGAGAAGAGATAAGGGTGGTGCTATTCTTTAAGTCCGGCACCACACGGACCATTACGAACTTTACTGCAATCAAATTACCTAATTGAAGCTGCATCATGAAATAGATATGTTATAGGCTATGATAGTAGCCATATATGAAAAATGTTACATTTTTTAAAGTATTTTTTCATAAAAGGATTCACTAATGGTTATTTCAATAATTTCCAGCAAACAATTGAAACAATTTGTATAATTGTGTGGTGAATTCTGTAAGTTCCTAATAATTTACAAGGATAACGAAGTTTTAAAATTGAATAATTCGATTAAATATTATTTTTTACTTGTTATACCGATTTTAGGTACAAATATACCTATTTTTGGGGGCAGCTCTACCGATTTTGCATTTTGACGTTCGAGACCACTCCATCCTAAGGTTAGATCAGTAGCAGATTTTTTGGATTTATAATTACCCGTAACGACTACCTATGCCAATATTCGTATTATGTTGTATACATATAAGTACTACCACCGTACCTACTTCTCCGCCAAATAGTGATGCTTGCATTGCTGTTTCGGTCTGAAGGGTACGGGTGTCGGTGAAATTACATCACATGAGACTTTCCATCTTCATGTCTCAGTTTGGCAAACCGACTTGCGGTAGCATTTAGGCAACAGCCTAGGTGGTATTGCAGTTGTTATGGGCAAAAGTAACCACTTAACATCAGGTAGGCCTTTAGCTCGTTTCGCCATACTATACTATAAAAAAAAAATGTGTTCTCTGTAATTTGTCCTGTTACCTTTTCATGTAATATGTATATTTTATGTGTGTGTGGCAAAATAAATGGTTTAAATAGTATGTCAACTGGGACCAACCGTTCAATATGATCTCCGAGCCAGTAGTGCATCAGTGTTTCGATTTACACATAACAGACCAGTTCTATTCTAAAATAAAAAAGAGAGTATTCAATATTTTCAGTACCTACAACGACATGCTATTAGTTATTAATTGAAACCAAACAATCTGCAAGTTCGAAACAGATAGTTTTGTCTAAAAGTCATTCATATTTTATGAATAGAATGTAAACACACATCTTCGTTATACTATCGTAGAAATTGATGAGTAACAAAACCTAGGCTAATCACGATCTTGCCGCAATTATAATAGGCGTAGTGTTTTCTCCGTAAAGTGCTGATCAGTTGAAATGGTACGGATCATGTTTTTGAATATGCTACTAAGCTAACAAACTAAATGATCACAAATCAGCCCGTAAACATGAACTACCAATGTCCGCTACAATGAAAGATCAAGGAGAAGATCACCAAAATCACCAGACATGGCAAACGAATTGTTGTTCGCAGTTTGTTATTTGTAGACATAAGGTTTTGAGTTTATACACATAGCCAGCTCATTACTGTCCCACTGCTGGGCACGGGTCTCTTCTCAGAATTAAAAAAAAATTAGACCTGATGTCCACCACGCTGGCCCACTGCAGTTTGGCGGACTACAAACCCCATCAAGGAATTTATAGAGCACTCTCAGGTATGAAGGTTTTCTCAATGTGTTGTCCTTCACCGTTAATGCAACTGATCCGCAGATGACACGCTGCTACCCGACACCTTCCACAAAATAAAAACTATTTTCCATCCTTAACCTTGAGATTGTCGGAACGTAGATCTACACGAAATACAATGGAATTTTAATTGTGTCTGGAACTGCAGCACTCAACAAGTTAATCTTGACATTTGGCGATCATTGAATCTACAAATATGTAATCACTAAATTGACTAATATGCACTCGATTGTCATGGTATGGACCTGTGATGCGGAGGAATGAAGAGCATGTTACGAAAAAAGTTTTAAGTATGGATGTGGATGGGTATAAGAATAAGAAATAACAAGACCAAAGAAAAGATGGATAGATTGTGTGAAAGATAATAATAATATGGATAAAAAGAAAGTGAACACGGAGATGACGGCTGATAGAGATGTATGGAAGAAAATGACATGCTGCGCCGACCACAAATAAAGTGGGATAAGGAGGAAGGAGGATGTTGATAATACGACGTTTGCAGGAAAAAGTCCAAGGTGGCGTTTAGAACGTGCGACACATACAAACCAAGGAGGATATTGGATATTTCTAGTAAATGGACCATAGGCCGAATCTAAAAACCCTAGGGCTACTCATGTCGACACGATAGAAGAAGAATGGCTACTCTTAAAACCAATTCCAATTGATCGGCATTGGATTAATGTCAATCCGTACTTTTGAATGCAAAATTAGCACCCATTTAGTTGATATTGAATGTATTTTACTTTTTAAGGAAATCTCTAAGAGGCTGCTCGACACTTCGCGTGACCAGAGGGCTGGCTTGTTCTTTGGTCAAAGAATAAGCGGTGCCATTCAACGTGGCAACGCTGCCAGTCTTTTGGGCACTATGCCAGATGACAGCGGTGCGGTGTGGAGGAATATTTTGACGCCTAGGCGCACCTTTTTGTATCATTTTATTTTGTACTTTGTAAATATTGTATATATGGAATTAATACCTAAGAAACTCTTTTTAGGGGGGACTGGATGCGGAAGGCAGAGGACCGAGTGTTGTGGCGCAACTTGGGAGAGGCCTATGTCCAGCAGTGGACTGCGATAGGCTGAGTTGATGATGATGAAACAATTTTTTACTGAATAAGTTTATCACACCTAGAGTTGGGTATTGTGTATATTTTGTACAAAGAACCTATTTTAAGTCATTTTTTGACATTGGAATTGGATTGGAATCAGAATAATTTTAAGAGTAGCCCCCACTCTCAAATTCATTTGTTTCTACACTGATCTTCATGCTACTCCGCGTATTTAACAAACTTAAAGTTGTCAGAGACAAACAAACTGTAAATCCACAGTAGGCCAAACATCAAGGCTTACGACCAAAATTAATATCCAATCTATCCACGATTTGCCCTATTACTAGAGTTAGGAATTTAACATAAGCTCCATACAAAAGATGTCAAATTTCTATCTCTAGTAGGATAAATCGTGGATAGATTGGATATTAATTTTAGCCGTTAGTCTGTCTTGCTTTTCCTGAGGTTCGAACCACACCGTTTTTTTTTCGCTAAATCTGTAACTCACTGAATCATATGGGTGAATTTCCCAAATGACTTATTTTTTTGTCTTCGGTGAAATTAGTATTTGAAAATAGGAATATTGTACTGAAATATTTTTATAGTATTCAATAGGTAGTTATTGGGTTGTGGCAAAAATATAATATGCCTAGGACTATTAAATAGCTAGAAATAAATACATAAACCTCTATTTTTTTCAAATCGGTGCTGTCCCTCTACTTTTTTTACAAACAAAAAAGCTTATACACTAATAAAAATAAGTAAGTTAAGTATATAACTCATTGTATGTCATAGATTATTAGTTTTGTTATTAATATATAGCAAATTTTATTACATAATTAACGATTATTATTACTGAGAGGCACAAACGTCCTGTAAAATCGCTGGACAAAAGTAATTTAAACCTAACTTTACATCGACGAGTCCGACAGCGTCCCCATCCCAATTTTATTTCCCTCGTTGGTGTGTGCCAGTGCGCAGTCAGGACGGACGTGTGTCAAATCGCTGCATATTCCCGCCAATAGCGTAAGTACGCCATTTCAGTTGCTCCCGGACAATTATTTTATATTATCGGTGGTTGCATTTTTCTAGTCTTCTTCTATCGTGTCGACATGAGCTACATAATAATAACAGCTCATGCCGTGGGGAAAAGATTAGCCAGTCAGCAGGTTGGTGGCGGGGCTGACTGCCCAGGGTGCGCCGGACGATCAATTAAATATCGTCACTCGTGGAGGCTCTTTTAATGCATCCCATTTTTCTAGTGTAATGAGTAGTTTTATTATTGTTGTTTGGTTCTAACAGAGGTAGTAAGTGAATTAGCTTCATTGACTGTTATTGAATTTATTCTAGATATTATGCATTTTTTCTAATTTTCTAAAAAGTGTGTTATTTCTCACGTCGCTGTTCTCATATCGCTGTAATCGGTGGTCTTTATTACCACCGATGTGATAATTTACACCGAAATGATAAGAAAAAATCAATCGGTGTCTTATATCTAATATCGGTGTTTTGATTAATGATCAACGCACAGTTTTGTCACATCGGTGGTCAGCTTTATCATATCGGTAGATCATTTTATCATCTCGGTGAGTCGTTTTATCATATCGGTAGATCCGGTGTCATTTCGTTAAGTATACAAAGAAACAATGGAACATACAAACATACATACTTACCTACATAGACTGCTAAAATCATTACCACGATACCACTGGGTAGTAGAAGATGTATAAATGTATCATTAGGGGAGGTCTGTATTCGGTAATGTACGTCTATAGGCTGAGGTGATGATGGTGAGGTGGAGCAATTGAACGCATTAAAGGTTTCTCTAGAAAATATTTTCTAGTTAAAAAAATAGTAAGTACATACCAGGCCCCTCAGAAAGTATTGCGAAAAAAAGTTTTTATATATGGGAGACTGGCCAGTTATAATGTTTTTCGAAAATATGATTATTTATAAGTAAAAATAAGTAAGTTCCAATTTCAAAATTTCCCTCCACATTTTTTGCGAGTTAATTCAAAGTATTGTGTCTCACTGAAATATGGATCTGCGCCGGGAACATTTTAGAGCTATGATTTTATACGATTTCAAGTGTCGCCTGAAACCGGATGAATCGTACGATAGACTTCAAATGGCATTCATAGATGAAGGCCCTTCCAAGGCAACCGTGTATCGTTGGTATAACGAATTCAAGCGCGGTCGACCAACTTTGGGGGATGACGAAAGAAGCGGTCGCCCTTTGACGGCTGTTACCGAAGAAAACGTGCTAGCAGTGAAAAATTTAATCCAAGACAATAGGCGAATTACATATCAGGAGATTCAACACATATTGAAGATTGGATCGGGAAGCGTTCACGAGATTCTACACAGCCATCTTCGCGTGAGGAGGATAGTATCACGCTGGGTGCCGCACAACCTCACCGATGCTCAGAAGCAGGCCCGGGTGGAATGGTGCCGTGATATGCTTAACAAATTTGAAGCAGGCTCGTCTCGGCGTGTTTACGACATCGTTACAGGTGATGAGTCCTGGATTTATCAATACGACCCAGAAACCAAGCGCCAGTCGACTGTTTGGGTGTTTCAAAATGAGCCAACGCCTACCAAAGTGAAGCGATCTAGAAGCGGGGGTAAGATTTTGATCGCTAGCTTTTTTAATTTGACTGGCCACTTGGTATCAATTCCCTTACGGGATCAAAGAAGCATTAATGCCGAATGGTATACTACCAAATGTTTGCCAGAAGTTTTCTCTGTTATAAGCAACAAGCGACCAAACACAGGGCTCCGCGGGCTACTGCTCCACCACGACAATGCACCTGCGCACACCGCACTCAAAACGAGGGACTTCCTGGACAGCACGCCAGTCAAACTCCTGGGTCACCCTCCTTACAGCCCTGATCTAGCACCGTGTGACTTCTTTTTATTCCCAAAAATAAAAAATCAGCTCAAAGGGATACAATTTTCGTCGCCGGAAGATGCGCTGGCTGCGTTCGAGCAGGCTGTAAACGAGGTGTCTGCGGCGGACTGGAAAAAGTGTTTTGAAAACTGGTTTAGGCGCATGAATCTTTGTATAGAGGCTGGTGGAAAGTACTTTGAAAAGATTTGATAAAAATATATGTACGTATAGAACAATTTTTTTTAGTTTCGCAAAACTTTCTGAGTGTCCCACGTACATAATAAATAACAAAATAATAAATAGATAAAAAGAAAACATAATAATAGCTTAATTTTGTTCAAGAATGCCGAGGCCAAAACTAAAAGAGGAGGAGAAAAAAGAGAGAAAGAGGTTGCTGGAAAGAATAAGAAAAGCTAAACTCAAAAGCGATCCTGTGTTAAGAGAGGAGCATTTAAGAAAAGATAGAGAACGTTTAGCTAGACGAAAGGCAGCCGGACTTCCCAACCCGAAGCCAAATGACAACACATGCACGTCGCATTGCACAAAAAATAAACCGAATCAGTGCCCGATAATATGTATCAGAGGAAAAAAAGCTGAGGCAAATGTTGCCCGAAACAACCAAAACAAGTGTTTCAGTGACCAACGATGTAACAGAATCGCTACGTAAAAATCGAGATAATAAGCCTGGTATTTCTCCTACCTACCTACCTACCTAGGTACCTACTAACTATGTCCTTTTTGATGTTCAAAGGTGGATAGATTATCATATCGCTGGATATGTACATCATTTCGGTGGATAAACTTATCATATCGGTGTACAGAAAAAATAATCGGTGCTGGTTTGTGATATCGGTGGAAACCAGAATTCAAACTGAATTTTCTCCTTAGTCTTAAATGATACGTTGATGATATTAAATTTGGGGATATTTGATATCCTAAAGATTACATAAAACCTGAAAAATATACAAAAAAAATATAAATGAAAAAGTCCACCGATATGACAAAAAAAATGGCATTTGTTGAAATTCACCCATATGCAGGTGCCGCACTGGCGATTTAAAATCGCGGCGGTAGGTGAGACTCAGTGCGCGAATTTTAAAAACAGCACGAATAAAAAACGCGCAAATAAAAACCGCTGCGCGGGCTTTGTCGGCACGTTCCGAGATCACGAGTAAACTTGTATAGAAGGAAATTTTAATTCCGACTAATTTGACAGCACAATAATTGTAGCCATCCCTTTTTGAATCTACTTACTATTACCTAGTATAAAAAAAATAAAAAATAAAAACCCCGCGGATTACATAACCTCCTCCTTTTTTTGAAGTCGGTTAAAAAGAGAGCGATAGTGTTTGTGAACAAGAGAATAAACACCAATATATTAGAATATTCTAAGTATAACATCTACACTGTTGGACCGAATAAGTTCAAGGAATAAAAAAATTAATTAACAAAAACAAAAAACCCGACTGCGTGTAAAAATAACAGAAAAGATATAAACAAGACTTATCAACACGCAGTCGGAGGCTACGTATGTTTTTGGTCATGAATTACATAATAGTTCATAGGTAGCCTCCGCCTGCGTGTTGATAAGTCTTGTTTATATCTCTTCTGTTATTTTTACACGCAGTCGGGTTTTTTGTTTTTGTTAATTAATTTTTTTATTTAATTTTTTTTAGTTTTGTCATGTTTTATTTATTAATAATGTTTGTTTTGTTTTATCTATTAATGTTTTTTTTGAAAAGTCAAATTCATTTTTAACCGACTTCAAAAAAAGGAGGAGGTTATGTATTCCGCGGGTTTTTTAACGTTGAATATTTTGTTGTTTTTTAGCATTTTTCATTCCAAATTACGTTTAAACATATAAGTTGTATATATTTTTGTAAAGCATTTATAAAACCCTTTATTTTGATACCCCACTCGATAGTTTTTGACGGAAAAAAAAATTTTTGAAGAGTTAATATGGCGCCAAAAAGCGGCCATTTTAATTTTTTAAATTTTGATGTACCCAGTGTCACTCTCAGAATTAATACGAATCTAACGACACCTCTCAATCTCAAATCCATCAAGCCGTTTAGGCCACAGAGCGTGCCAAAGAAATATACATACATACATACATACATACTCTCGAAAAACATAACCCTCCTTCTGGCGCAGTCGGGTAAAAACATCATCAACGCACATATTTTTTTTTTTTTAGTTTTGTTTTAAAATAACATAAATCAAAAATAAATGCTATGGTTTCTACGTGTTAAGGTCGGAGCAGTCTGCGTTACTTTTAAGGCTAACTGCTTTCGAATATAAGTTCAGTCATCGGTGGGCAAGGGTCTTGGACATATTCAAAATGTAAGAAAGGCAGGTAGGTACTTAAAGGTCTTATTGCATCAGTACCGCTCTTTATTGTAATTAACTTATTTATTAAATTTAATTTCAAACCCTAATTTCTTAATAGGCTAATGAGTGCATGCACGCTTTCAGAACTTCTCAATAATTTTGTTATTATTATGTATGACCTTAACTTAAGACACTTTTGCTGCTCAGAGTTGTATGTTTTTGTTGTAAGTACTTATGTATTTAATTAAACGTCTGTAAAAACCTGTATCCAGAATTTTTAAACGCCTACTTGCTAGCACATATATTTTGAAAATGATCTCGCCGTAAATAGATATTTTGAGAAACACAAGATGGTTTGTTAATTAATTTTAAAAATATAGTAGCAAAACACGTAAAACCAAAAAAGTAATAATAAAACAAAATCGCACAGCTAACTGACAAATAACATTAAAATCAATGTTGTTCTAAACTAAACACATAGCCTTGTAGTAAAGTGTTACTTACTCGTAATGAATATCGACGTAGAATTCTCACGACGGAGTGCGCATGAGCGGATTGCGCGCGCGTACACAGGTGACTGCAGCGGCCGGCCGGCATGGCTGCGCGCGCGCTGCTCCTCAGATAAAAACATTACCTCCTTCTGGGGCAGTCGTGTAAAATCACTGCCCTATGCGTTACCTATTAATAATTCTTCTTAGGTACATCCTTGTTTTACGAATCGATTCCACAAAATACATCATGCCTAATGTGGTGTTACAAGCAGGTCCCTTGCCTTATCATTGCATTTACCATGCAGCTCCTAGACTAAGTGCTGCGAACAACCATAGTGAAGCCAGCAAAAACCGTGCTCCTTCATGTACAACCAGTGCTCACGTACACACCATGCACCTGAAGGATATTTGTTTTCGCGATGCTTACTGGAAGATGCCGCGACATGTGAACTGAGAGGGGTGAGCAAGGTTTCAGGTGCATGTGCGTGCGTGAGCACTGGTTGTACATGAAAGAGCACGGTTTTTGTTGGCTTCACTATGGTTGTTCGCAGCACTAGTCTATATTTTTTACTATGTCTGTTACTATATCTGTGGCAGCTCCATGCTGGTATCTATGCAATTCTATAAACTTTAGCCGAAACAATTGATTATACGTGGGACACTCAGAAAGTTTTGCGAAACTAAAAAAAATTGTTCTATACGTACATATATTTTTATCAAATCTTTTCAAAGTACTTTCCACCAGCCTCTATACAAAGATTCATGCGCCTAAACCAGTTTTCAAAACACTTTTTCCAGTCCGCCGCAGACACCTCGTTTACAGCCTGCTCGAACGCAGCCAACGCATCTTCCGGCGACGAAAATTGTATCCCTTTGAGCTGATTTTTTATTTTTGGGAATAAAAAGAAGTCACACGGTGCTAGATCAGGGCTGTAAGGCGGGTGACCCAGGAGTTTGACTGGCGTGCTGTCCAGGAAGTCCCTCGTTTTGAGTGCGGTGTGCGCAGGTGCATTGTCGTGGTGGAGCAGTAGCCCGCGGAGCCCTGTGTTTGGTCGCTTGTTGCTTATAACAGAGAAAACTTCTGGCAAACATTTGGTAGTATACCATTCGGCATTAATGCTTCTTTGATCCCGTAAGGGAATTGATACCAAGTGGCCAGTCAAATTAAAAAAGCTAGCGATCAAAATCTTACCCCCGCTTCTAGATCGCTTCACTTTGGTAGGCGTTGGCTCATTTTGAAACACCCAAACAGTCGACTGGCGCTTGGTTTCTGGGTCGTATTGATAAATCCAGGACTCATCACCTGTAACGATGTCGTAAACACGCCGAGACGAGCCTGCTTCAAATTTGTTAAGCATATCACGGCACCATTCCACCCGGGCCTGCTTCTGAGCATCGGTGAGGTTGTGCGGCACCCAGCGTGATACTATCCTCCTCACGCGAAGATGGCTGTGTAGAATCTCGTGAACGCTTCCCGATCCAATCTTCAATATGTGTTGAATCTCCTGATATGTAATTCGCCTATTGTCTTGGATTAAATTTTTCACTGCTAGCACGTTTTCTTCGGTAACAGCCGTCAAAGGGCGACCGCTTCTTTCGTCATCCCCCAAAGTTGGTCGACCGCGCTTGAATTCGTTATACCAACGATACACGGTTGCCTTGGAAGGGCCTTCATCCATGAATGCCATTTGAAGTCTATCGTACGATTCATCCGGTTTCAGGCGACACTTGAAATCGTATAAAATCATAGCTCTAAAATGTTCCCGGCGCAGATCCATATTTCAGTGAGACACAATACTTTGAATTAACTCGCAAAAAATGTGGAGGGAAATTTTGAAATTGGAACTTACTTATTTTTACTTATAAATAATCATATTTTCGAAAAACATTATAACTGGCCAGTCTCCCATATATAAAAACTTTTTTTCGCAATACTTTCTCAGGGGCCTGGTATAAGATTATATCTACTGTTTCGACCCATAAGTTCGGTAACTACTTATTTTGAAAAAAAAATTGTTCTTAGAAAATCATAAGGGCGAAAAAAATCTGCTCTGCCTACATTTTGTTGAGTTATGCTTATATTATCTGCGTTATGCGAACATAAGTGTACGGAGTAGTTGATATTTTTCGCGATTTCTGGATTGGTCCTATAGTAAAAGTTGTTCATAATGATGAGTACAATGACTCCTTAAGGTTTTCAGTTATTTCTATTACACCTTGTATATAGAAACAATTTTCAACTAGATCTAGCCTATCCTTTATATAGGGGGGCTCGTAGCGATGCAACGACTGCGCGGATTGTACGATCTGCAAGGTTAAGCTGCACTTGCCGCGGTCAGTCTGTGGATGGGTGACCGTTTCGTTACACATCGAGACCCCTCCGTGCCTCGGAGAGCACGTTAAGCTGTCGGTCCCGGTTGTCATACGAATATCTATGGCAGTCGTCACGGGTAGTCAGAAGCCTGAAAGTCTGACAACTGGTCTAACCTCCGAATGTCAGTATTACCCAGTAACTGGGTTGCGGGGGTCTGATGGCAGTCGCTCCGTGTAAAATACTGATGTTCAGCCGCATCTGGCTAGACTGGAAGCCGACCCCAATATAATTGGGAAAAGGCTCGGAGGATGATGATCTAGCCTATCCTTTAGCAAAGTACATACACACCTGTGTTCGTGTTTCAATCAATCAACTCGGCAATCATCGCAGTCCACTGCTGGACATAGGCCTCTCGTAAGTTACCCCACAACACTCGGATTTCCGCCTTCCGCAACCAGTCCAGTACCTTCTTCAGATCGCCGCTCCGATGATGGTCTCCACATAAGTTCCCTATGCTCCAACAGCCATCGCTCTTTCGACAGACATGAGATAGGGCCAGAACTGCCACCTTATCTTGCTGATTCTGCATGCCATGTTTATCTTCTAATTTGTCGTAGTTAACAAGCAGCTGTTAATTATACACAGCCATACCCTGAAAATGCTTCAGGGGGTGGGTAGCTTTCAATAATAGCAATGTGTCTTGTTATCTCGTTTTATCAGTAGGTACCTACGTAGCGACTGTACAGCAATTTTATTTTACTTTGAGTTTCAACAGTTGGGATAGTGACTAAACCACTCTACTCCAACGCGCTGGTTTATAAATAATCCTGGTTATCCCCTGAAAGCACGCGCAAGGAGGCCATGTGGGGTTGGTGAACCTTCCACAAAACACAAACACTTATTTAAATGACTTGATAACTTGATGATGACTCTCATGCCATTAGGATGCTTTGGTTAATAAAAAATACCTAAATAACTTTTTCAGTTTTGTCGCTCTTCGCCCTTTTACCGTAAAGTTTGGATAGCAGTAAGTATTTTTGCAGGGCCTTACATAACGTTGAGGTGTGCCGACGACGCGCGACGATGTTAGCCAAGTGTCATGTGATAGAGGAAAGACCTATGCCATTCCCAGATTCCAACCGGAAAACATATATTTTGTATTCACCCCGACCTCATCACACACAAAACCACAGATAATTACCCACGTTTTAGTATTTTCCCTAATTGTTCGAACCCAGAGCTGTTTGAGTGAACACCTGACGTCTTACAGTACCTTTGAGAATGAATCAAGTCCAAGTAACAGAATTAATCACTATTTGGTAGGGAAAAGGACATACATGGACAAATGCATTTTTCCCGAGTGCCCTGCAAAGGACATTTGTTAGTTACGTGTTTTTATATATAAGTACCTATTCAGGCTATTCATTGTTATGCTAGACTTCTTTTGCGTACATTACACACGAATATCACCTGTGTCAACAAAGATTGCTAAGTTTTTGCGATAAAAGTTGTTAAATAGTAAAAAAAAACAGGCAGATAGGAATGGACAGGTTATATGGAGGCAGTGGCGCTATGGCGGCCCTAAAGTTGCTTTAGGAGCCAGGTGGAAAGGGATAAAATAAGTGACGATGCCTTTTTGCGACCTCATCGTAAAGTGTTGATTTTAGAATAATTCTAATTAAATATTAGGATTACTTTATTTAAAACAAACTGAATTTTATTCAAAATCGAAATGGCATTTTGTTCATTGTAGGCAAAAGCCAATTGGAGCTTAGTAAATGAACGTCAACGACAAATACAGTCAGCCGTCAAAAACGCCCGCTTATTGAATAGTAAGTCTTGATCAAATCACCGAAAGACTAGGACCGTCGCTGTTTGGAGGGCACAGCACCAACAAAGCATGGAGCACTTTATAAACTGTTAGAAATTAATTGTTAGGTGCATTAATCTACCTTTGTATGGGCGATGTAGGTAGACCATCGGGGGTGCGCGTACCTCCATAAAAAGTGCCTTGCCTTTGCTGATACTATAGTGGACCCAGCGTTGCCAGACGTACGATAATTATCGTAAATATACGATAATTTTGGCTCTGGTACGATACAAAATTGATTGAAATACGCAGAAATACGATAATTTTGATGCTGAATATCATTGTTTTTGTTCGTAGCTCAGCACTGTTTACGATAATTTTTCACCAAATTCCTTGATATACGATAATTTTAGAACATCAGTACGATAATCCACTTGTACTCATCTGGCAACCCTGAGTGGACCTATTAGCCGATATCGCCATAAAAGACATGATAGATTGTGTTGCAAATGTTTTGCTCATGCTGTTGGCACTGGTTATCTTTATTTCTTCTACCACACTCATGGACAGATGCCTGTTAATCCTGTCTATACAATAGTTTTAATCAAGTATCGTGATAAGATATGGACCACGGACAGACGGATGATGATAATATGATCTCTTTTTAACCGACTTAAAAAAGGAGGAGGTTATGTATTCGACGGTTTTTTTTAATGATTTTTTTATTTAGCCGCAATCAAATTTTGAGAGAGCCAACCTAGGCGTATATCACCACCATCATCATCATTGGAACCTGTCCTTTATCCAGTCTTGGATGTGGGCCTCTGCCCTCCTTACCCATTCCTGGCAGTCTTGTGCCCGACTCATCCAGTCATGGCCTCCATGCTCAGCAAATATACCACAATTAAATCGCAGATGTTCTCAAAAAGAGAACTCTGTAACTGACGAGTATGCATGACATAAAGCGAAAGATATACCTATTAGGATCGTGGCGGTTGGTAATAAGTCTCTGCCTACCCCAATAATGGGGAACAGACAATAGTAGAGTTCAAATCTTAGTTCGCATGGAACAGGAGTAGCCTAGCGGTTGCACAGTTAGTTGCCTTCAAAGCAGAAGTCTGAGCATAACATAACCAGGCCATTACTGTCCCACTGCTGGGCACGAGCCTCTTCTCAGTGCGATAAGGCTAAGGCCTTAGTCCACCACGCTGGCCTAGTGCGGGTTGGCGGACTACACACCATTGAGAACTGTATGGAGCACTCTCAGGTGTGCAGGTTTCCTCACGATTTTTTTCCTTCACCGTTAAAGCAAGTGATAATCGAATATAAATCCGCACATGAATTCGAAAAGTCAGAGGTGCGGGCCGGGATCGAACTCACACCCTCCTGCATGGAAGGCAAGCGTTCATCCCCTAGGCTACCACTGCATTTTTAAAACCATTACTGTTCCTGTGCGGAGGATGGAGCTACGTCCTGTTTAGCTCTGTCTCACTTTCGCAATGGAACGATGATGATTCTAATTACGTCATAATGCGGCCCATGAAGATCCCGGTTGTCATACGAGTATTTATGACATTCGTTACGTGTTGACTACCCATAACATAGCATGTCGGTATTTAATATACAACGTATTATTGAAATAACCGAAAACCTCTTAAGGGCTCATTGTACTCATCATTATGATCAACTTTTACTATGGGACTAATCCTGAAATCGCGAAAAGAAATCAGCTGTTGCCTACATTTGTGTTCACATAAATCGACAAAATGTCTTGTGTCCAGAATTTATACGAAATTCGCATTTGTACGAACTAAAGGTGAAATCATGGTTCCTAGTTTCTTAGATTGGACGTAGTTTTCTAATAAGCGCTGCGGACTGATTGACCGTCGCTCAACTAAACAGGAAGCGAGGCATTACCGCTAGGAGCGCGCCGTGAGGTAATCTCGCGTCGAGACCGGATCAGTAGATTCAATGCAGCGACACCCTGACACCGTCCCATTCGCTAATTACCTAATTACGAATCTAATTTACGAAACTGTCATTTTTTTGGCATATTAATTTTTAGGGTATCCTACCTTAGATTATAAACCTCCATCCTACGCTGCTGCATCCATCATCCGTGTGGTGCCGGACGTAAAGAATTTCACCACCCTATATCTTCTCATGGGTGTCGTAAAAGGCGACTAAGGGACTTCACCAGAGGATGGGCAGCAGCGTCCTCTGAGTATTTAACCAACCAACTGCGATCGCCAACCCGCCTGCCAAGCGTGGCGATTATGGCATATCCCCTCAACATATGCTTGGGCTCATGTCCAGCAGTGGACGTCTTTCGGCTGAAATGATGATCCTACGCTGCTGCGCCGTCTATCTGTCATAAGGCTGCAAAGACATTAAAATACTTCATAATATTAAATCTCTTTGCAAGGCTGTATCTTTTTAACCGAGCTGTTTTTTTTAGGCAGCCAGTTGTAATTTTTACAGAATGTGTTATAGCCTCTATCATGGTAAATACTAAAAACAAAAAAGTGTAAACCAAATCCACATACAAGTATCATTTTTTCAACGTTTTTTGTTCATGTTCGTATCTTAAAAACGGTAATACATTGTCATACAAGCATCAAACTTGGACCGATTGTAGTTCATATACTCTATAGCAGCGGTTCTCAAACTTTTTTGGTCACGGAACCCTTTTGACAAGCAAAATACTTGACGGAACCCTACAATAAAACAATAGTTTTTAAAAGTGTATTCTTTATTATATAAGCATAATAAAAGTACAATGTAACAGTTACTAATTATTACTTACTTTTACCACATGCCAAGTACAATAATAGAAGATATTAAAAATGAAAAAATCTTAACTAATGGGAGGTATGAAACTGTTTTTTATTTTTCATCAATTGGTTGATATCAGGTTTGATAGAAGACATTTGAAGTCTCATATCAGGTTCGGCGTCCAGTCTATTGCGATATTTTGTTTTCGTGGCTGCATAGGTTGAGAATCCTGTTTCGCACAAATATGTTGTTGGGAACGGGAGAAGAATATTCAGAGCCATTCTGCCAAGCATTGGATATTCATCACGGATTCTGCACCAAAAATCGTTGAGAGGCGTCGTTTTGAACAGTGACTCCATACTTGTGTCTGATGACATTTCTAAAAGAGATTCATATATCTCGTTTGACATACTTTCGGGCTTTTGCAAGTTGGGTAAAAAAGGATTATGAATCCATGAATTCAGCTTCATTTTTGTATTATGTTCTTCGGGAAAATACTTTACAAAAGATGCGCGCATCGAAGTGAGATATTGGACCAATTCTTCAAACACATCATCTTGAAACATTTCCGAGTCGTTATCGCTAACAAACTCACTGAGTGACGTAAAGCTTTCTATTTCTCTCTTACCAACGCAAATAATCCAAAAATCTAATTTTCTTTTGAAGGCAGTTATTTTGTTATAGGCCTGGAACACTGTTGTCTGTTTACCTTGCAATGATAAATTCAATTCGTTCAGTTTTTGAAAGATATCCGCCATAAAAGACAATCGGAACAACCAAGTTTTATCATACAAACGGTCTTTCAAATTAAAAGAAACTGTATCTGCTGAAAGAAACATTTGTAACTCGGCTCTAAGTTCAAATAGCCTTGTTAAAGTTTTACCCCGAGACAGCCATCGCACTTCTGTATGGAGCAGCAGTGTTTTATGTTTGCTGCCATAATCTTCACACAATAATGAGAACAATCGGGATTGTAGTGGTCGTGATTTGATAAAATTAATTATTTTTACCGCTTCATCCTTAACTAATTTTAGATTTGACGGCATTTGCTTCATCGCAAGTGCTTGTCTATGCAGAATACAATGGCTGGAACTACAATTAGGCGCTTTACTTTTTATTCGTGATACTGCTCCTGTTGTTTTACCTGTCATCGCCTTGGCCCCATCTGTACAAATGTCAATGCAATCGTTCCAACTAAGATTATTTTCTTTAAAAAATATGTTTATTTTATTAAAAATGTCTTCCACGGTAGTGTTTGTGGGCAGCGGTGAACACATAAGCATGTCTTCTTCAAAAGAACGTTCATATGGATATCTCACGATAACCAGCAAGATAGCCAGACCAGTGACATCAGTTGACTCATCCATTTGCAAGGCGAATCGTGTTTTTTGTAGACTGCCTCGTTGGTCTAGTGGTTGCAAGCGCGACTGCTGAGCGTGGGGTCCTGGGTTCGATTCCCGGGTCGGGCAAAGTGTTATTGGGTTTTTTCATTAGGAAATTCTCAGTAGCAGCCCGGAGTCTGGATTTGTGCCCGGTCAATGGCAATAGGCTCGCCCCCTATTACATGGGACTATAACATAACTGGCGAAATGTGGGTGTACTATACACCTCTGCCTACCCCTTCGGGGAAATACAGGCGTGATGTTATGTTATGTTATGTTATGTGCAACTAGTTCTTGTTTGACGTAGCTTGCCAGATCATGGATTCGCCGTGAAACAGTATCGTTTGATAGCGGTACAGTAGAAAGATGCTTTGCAGATTTTTCATCGAGCATACATTTTGTTATGTCTAACACACATGGCTTTATTAAATTCTCAGCGATAGTGTGCGCTTCACCTGCTTGTGCAATGCGATAGCTAACTAAATATGATGCCTCCGTGGCCTTTTCATTGATAGTTTGTGTTACATGCATCATATTTTTTTGACTTTCCAATAACTGTTCTTTTTTACGAACAAAAAATTCTTTATTCTTGTCTTTAGACTCGGGGTGTACAGTTTCTAAATGTCTGCGTAATTTGGCAGGTGCCATGGAACTATTAGGAAGCAGTTTACTACATAACATGCAGAGAGGTGAGCCGTTGGAATCAACAAATCCGAAACTGATATATGATTCATCATACTTCCTTTTTTTCGTCTTTGAAACCGTGGAGCTTGACGTCGTGGCATCATCGTCTGGATCGGTAATTGCTGTATTCTCCGCGCGTACTGCTTTTGAACATTCAGCGTCATTAGAAGATGTCGTTGCAACACGTTTAACACCTTTAAGCCAACGTTCCATTCTTCTTTATTAATAATGTTACACGTCAGGATGGTAGGGTCAAAATAATGCACAATCGTTACTGCGTTTATGAGACAAAGTTTAGTCCAAAGAAGAAATGTACAAAACTGATACAATCAGAATACAGCGGGCAGTAGAACTTACAAGAAGGCAGCAGGCTAGCCAGCTTGTAAGTAGGTAGGTACGAACTTATCGCTCCGAACGCTAATCGTCAACTGACTGACGAGGCGCGACTTTTTTTATATAATAGCGCTTTTATACTTAGTCCTAGACTCGAACTCGAACATTCTCAAAAATACTCGAGTCGGCGCCTTTGATAAACAAAAAGCGGAAATAAAAATATAAATACAAAAAAATGCGTTGTAAACAATCTCGACTTTATGCTTTTGAAGATAGAGCCGAAAGTCGCTTGTTCACAACTATAGCGTCTAATTCAGAGGCGGCTTTTATCAAAGGGACTGCGCGCTCACAAGTATACGCGCGGCGGGCGGATTCAAAACGTTCGACCAGTGACCAGAGAGAGGTGTTTTGTTTTTTTTTTCTAAATTCTTGCGGAACCCCTACAGGGGTATCGCGGAACCCTAGGGTTCCGCGGAACACACTTAGAGTACCGCTGCTCTATAGTTACAACAAATAATGAAAAATTGGTAAAGACACATTTTTATTACATGGGACTATAACATAACTGGTGAAATGTGGGTGTACTATACACCTCTGCCTACCCCTTCGGGGAAATTACAGGCGTGATGTTATGTTATGTTAAAGACAGACATGTGTGGTGGTACGGAAACCTCAGTCCGCGAGTCTAACTCGCACTTAGCTTATTTATTTTTTGTGATTAATATTTATTTTCTCGTAAATATTGATAATATAAGGTGATATCTCGGGAATGCAGAACCGGATCGTTCGTACCGAAATTCTAGATAGATACGTTTTTCCAAAGGAACCGTTATTCCAGATATTTGATGCTTTCGGTAGCTGCTAGAAAGATTGAGTTTTTTTGTTATTTTTTTTGTATTATTTTTATTTTGTATTTATAACATAGTAGAGCCGAAACAGAGACAGATTGAGAATTTATTGTTAAAGACACGATACAAGAGAAATCTAGTGTGAAGCAACGATATAAAAAATAAAAATAATACAGTGATATCGGACAAGATGTTAAAACAAAAACACTACAAAGCAAATCTGTATAATACTTTAATCTTATAAGGAATTAGCACTTTATGAAGAACAATATTTTTATGATCTGTACTGTAATATAAAATAATAATTTTAATTAAATACACTTAGCAATTAGTCCATGAAGTCGGCTTCGTCCGACAGATCCTGGAACAAAGTTTACCTGTTAGTACATAGATACACAAACTATCCTTAGGACTTGACTTTATAGGCTGCACGTTACAAACACATGGCTAAGCTTGACGGTTATAATTTATGATTATCTTAGGTGAATGTCGAACAATTTGTACTAAAAAAGTTACAACGAATTTAACCTTACATGAAACCGCGTTGATAATAAAAAACCGGCCAAGAGCATGTCAGGCCATGCTCAGTATTATAGGGTTCCTTAAGTAGGTGTAATTACAAACGAATCAAATCGAATATTAATCATGGCTATTTTAGTTTTTGCAATAATCGGCAGCATTCGCGACTCAGAGCGTGTTGTTAGTAGCGCCATCTAGCGATAAATTCAAGAAGCCAAATTTAAGAAGTGTCAAAGTTACTTTTTGTGATTTTAACAAATAGAAAGTAGCTAATGGAGCATTATTTGCTATGACCATTTTTCTCTAAGGTCAATGACCTTTGAACTAGGACGTTTTAAATATTTTTCAGTTTTCTCTCTATAACTCAAAAAATTATAATCACATTATACTCGAAATAATTTTAAAAGAGAGTTTTTACAAAGGTCTATCAATGAGGAAGATTATAAGTTTTTACGTTGCATAGTTTAGAAATGGCAGGGGGGGGACACATTGCAAGCCACTTTGGCAGGCTATATTTCGCAGATGGTACACCTGATAAAAAAGTGGTGTATGAAACATTACCTTCATTTTAGTAGACCTATTTAATGATACCCCACACGAGGAGGTGCAACGAAAAAAAAAATTCATCCCCATTTCACATGTATGGACGACACCCCTAAAATACGTAAAAACTATTTTTTTATTCTTTTAAAATTGAGATTATGTAGACTATTTTTTAACAAAATTTCATTTACTTATGTTTATAACTGTAGAAGTTATTAAGCTGTCAAGGATTAGGACAGACGGACAGACGGACAGACGGACGGACATGACGAAACTATAAGGGTTCCTTGTAGGACTTCGGAACCCTAAAAAACCAACTTCACGTTCGCGCTTGATCAAAACTTGTGTTATTACAGTGTATTTTTTTTTATAAATAAGATAAAATTCCAAAGAAAGTTTTCCCGTATCTCTTTTAGGGTTCCGTAGTCCTACAAGGAACCCTTATAGTTTCGTCATGTCCGTCCGTCTGGCCGTCTGTCCGTCTGTCCTAATCCTTTACAGCTTAATAACTTCTACAGTTATAAACATAAGTAAATACAAATTTGTTAAAAACTTGCCATGTTTTTGTTTCATTATTGTACTAATGTATCATCATTCCGAAAATTGAACTAGTTAATGTTATATCGGCTGTAATTATGATCCTGAGGGTGGGCGCTGATGCCTATATTACAGGATATTAAATTATCTTAGTTTAGGCATTAGTTGCAACCCAAAATAGAAACACGTAATATATCAATAAGCCTCTTCTGTGTAAACTATTTTAAGTTATACGTAAAATTGAATAGTGCAAATAAACAAATTTTATTATTTTATTTATTATTTATTATATATAAAATGGGGTGAAACTAGACATAATTTTAACGACGGGAAAAATAATAATAAAAATCTTAATTATTTTTTCATTAGATTTATAAACTTACACTTTTGGACTTATAGTCTGTAATAAAAGTTTTTTTTTTTTAAATAAACGTTAACTTTTATTTACAACAGTTGTGGTTAGTAAAAACACTTTGTCATATTTGAATCAAGTGGTCTATCATGTTAACACAAAAACAGAAATGATTGTAAGTAGCAGGCAATGATGATGAAATACAATACACCCCCGAAAAAATTACCATCACTTAAAAATAAGGTAGAATTTACGGAAAATCTAACTTTTTACAGTGTTTCTCCCGATAGTTGTAAAAATTCTCAAGGACGTTAATTTTTTTTGAAGAGAATTGTATTTCATTGTCATTGCCTGTTATTAACAACCATTTTTGTTCCTGTTTTAATATCATAGACCATTTGGTTCAAAAATTACAACATTTTATTCACAAAGGGTCCACAGTTGCTAATAAAAAAGTTAACGTTTATAAATCCAAGAAAAAAAGAATTAAGAGTTTTATTTTTATTTTTCTCGTCTATAATAGTACATGATACTAGTGAGTAACATGTTCATTATACTCAAAGGTGTATTGCAGCCCGAGCCGAAGGCGAGGACGTAATAAAACCGAGAATATAATGAATATTGCTCACGCGTTTCATACGACGTTTTTCAACACACTTGCGAGGAAAAAAATCACTAAGACAAATATTAAATTTGACAAAAATGACACATGGATTTCTTTATTCGCGCGCCGTGCCTGTGGTTGAGTTACGTAATAGCTATGCGCGCGCAGGTGAAGGAAACCGCCAAACAGCCTAATATTAAAAATATAATAAATTGATTAGTTTTAGACACACAATTGAATAATTTTTTATAGTTTATTAATTCACAAAAATGTTTACTATTTTTTTGCCATAAAAACTCTTTTCTGTGATTTAAAAATAAACTGTAAAGTAAAAAGCACTAGTGCGATAATGTACTGTAATATAATGAGAACTTGTTTATTGTGCAAAGCTAATTGATGAAAATGATTAATGTTGTGTTTTTGTTTTTCGGTATTAAAAACACACTACTTATAACTCAAGAATCCCCCAACCTTTCCCCACTCTTCGCTACACAAAACACCCACACACACACACACTACACACCTACACCCACATCTTCTGTTTTGGACAAGCATTTTAAGTCTAGAATATTAATGCATCTTTACATGTCTGTTTTGGCTATTATTATTGTTATTTTTGCCTTATGTTTGAGCGGTATGGCGCTGTATACCGAGATACAGGACCTGTCCTACTTCGGATACAGATGCTCCCATGTTGTATACGTAAATATTAGCCCTTAAGTTTTGCTATAAGTGGTTGTATAAATTGTTGGTGAAATAAACGTTATTTATTTATTATTATTTATTAATGTAAAGTTAAATGCACGCGTGCGTTATAAGCTGCATTATGTACCTAAAAGCGGTGCAATAAGGGCCACTTTACGAGCAAGTGTGTTGAAAAATTATGTCTAGATCCACGCAATTACATATGTGCACCTTATTAAGACTCACAATATGTAGTATCATCAAATACGATACAAATATGAATTTGCATGTCAAGTGTTGCTTTGACTGATGATATCACTGCTACTACTAGTATTAGTATTATATTATCTGTGCTTCTACCAAGTTTACTATCGTTAGTTTTACCAACCTACTAAGTGTTATATACAACAACACATGAAACACAATGATATTTTTCAGCAAATATATTGAGACTCAGTTGATCACAAACAACTTCATTAGAAGGCGCATATTACAAAATATCCGAATGAATAATTATAAGTATTATATTATATTTACGATATAAATAAATTTTATTTGAATTATCTACTACTAAACAAATAAAAAACAATAAAATAAAAAATTATAAAAATTACAAAAATAAATAATTAATAATTATTTTTATTATTATTAATTATTTAAATAATATACGCGATTTAATCCGGTTAAACTTTGTTTTATTATAATGTGTAGTGATCGCGAAAACCTAAGAAGTTATTATCTACTACTACATTCTCTTCTGTCTGGATTAATTCTTAACTGGGGTTTTTCATGAGCATTAAGCCATCAAGAGATAAATTTTATTTAGAAACTGTTACGTTTATTTGCACAAATAAATATAACGCCACAAGCACGCTTGCAAATAGCAGTGTGCTTGGGCGCGCTCCAATTGGCCCGCGCAATGCTACGCAATCTCATGCCATTGGCCGAGCCAATTTGTCTTCTAGGTCTTCTGGAATGTTAGATTCTTTTAATATATTTGAATGACTTGCTGACTACTACTAGCTAGTATTCTTTACAGAGTTCTCTTTGGGGTTTACTAAGTAAGCAGTGGATATTCATCAGTCGGGTCAGTTCGACGTACCGCGCTGTCGATAGTGCTGTCTAGGATGATGTCGTCGATCTCGCGCTCCAGCTCGTCCAGGATGTCCAACGAGTCATGCCGCTTTAGGGTGGTTTCCGACGGACCGGGAGGCTCCGCCAGCGTGCTGATCGGGAGTCGGCTTGAGGAACTGCTATGGAAAATATTTCATGTCATAGTAGGGCGACGGGAGTCACTATAAAGCGTGGACACAAACAGTCTAACCAGTGAAGCTACATTTGAAAAAAATAATACTCATAAGAAGTTTTTTTCCAAGCTTCTACAGCATCGTTGCGCGCTCGGCCGCCGGGGCTAAGGCCGAGTAAGGAGTAGAGTTGTAAGGTGACCGTCACATTGTATGTGTCTGACGAATGTGACCGAGAAAATTGGACATTTTCTCTATTCGACCGGTCACATTCGCATTATGGACAAGTTGGATTTAAAGTATTAAGTGTTTTTATTATCAGTCTGTGCTGAGTGCTCATTGCGTACAGATGTGAAGTGCAGTGTTAAATTGTTGTTAAAAATGTCGTCGGCAAATATGCTTAAATGTATTAACTGTAATTTCGTTTTAAACGAACTGCTAACGTTTGTGCAGAACAAGCATGAAGTTATGGATAGTGAAAGTTTATCGAGGATTTGCACCTCGTCTTTTACGACGGAAGACATCGAAAAAGCTAAGTGCCTACTTTTCCAGTCTATTTCTACGGATATACGACAGATCAAACGTAAAAATAAAGATGGCAAAAACAAGAAGGATTTATTTAATATTCTAGAAATATTTAAAACAGTAGATCCTGAGAAAATCCCTATTTTTGTTGTACATGATTTGAACAAACTACCGCCTATTACCTTTGATCATGTCGACGTTAGTAGGCTTCTAAAAGACATTCTTGTCTTACAAAACGAGATTAAAATGATCAAAAACACGTATGTGACGGTTGATCAGCTGTTAAAAACAAAGGAGGAGTTGTTAAAGAACAACTATGAAGGCGACGTCGCAGACAACGTTTACAATGTAACGGTTAAAAATACTCTGAATCAAACGATTCAGGAGACCCCTCACAGAAACATTAATTTTCGTAGAGGTGCTTGCTTATCAGAATTTAACTATGATAGTGGTCCAATGGGCCTTCCACATATGTCAATTACTCCACGGAAAATAACTGAGGATGTGCATATTTCAACTGATGAAAACAGCTGTTTTGAATCATCCCACCCGCGCGTAAACATTAATAATGACACTAGCACCGGCAAACCCGTTTCGTGCGATGCGCCTATTGATCAATTAGTGCACATGGAGGCCGCTAACTTAATAACTGCAGGTTCGACAACGCAAGTAATGAGCGAGATCGAGCATTCATTGCATGCCGAAGTAAGGCCGACTACGGTCTCGAACAACGAGGAGGCGGCGCCGACGCAGGCACTCGGTAATAGCTGTTTACCTACCTCACAATCGTATGCGAATATAACAAATGCGCCGGGTGAATGGTCACAACAAGAGAATAAGAGTGAATGGATAGAAATACAAAGAAAAAGATATAAAAACAGGTTTATTGGACAGAAAGGTGTGGCGACTACGACAGCAGAATGTAAGTTTAAGGCAGCTGATATAAGACTTCCGTTATTTATAAATAATGTTGACAAAGGAACTTCAACTACAGATATTGCGGACTATATTAAAGCCAGAACGCAAGTTAATGTTACTTTGGAGAAAATTATTATGAAGACGCAGAGGGAATACGATACTTTTAAAATATTGGTACCTAGGCATAAGCTAGCTGTATTCATGAACGACCAGTTATGGCCGGAGGGCATATCTTTTCGGCGATTTATAGACTTCCGTAACAGAAAATATCATAATAATACGAAATGGACAACAATAAACCAGTAAAATCAACGCATAGCAGTTTTATTAGTTTCAACTGTAAATCACTTGTACGCTGTGTAGACCATATAAGAACCTTGTGTCGTCGAGCATCTATTATAGCCCTACAAGAAACGTGGCTGTTCCCGCACGACCTACCGTTTCTTGGATCTATCGACCCAGACTTTCAATTCACCGGTAAGTCGGCGATCGACACGTCCGCCGGATTGGTGCGAGGCAGACCATATGGCGGTGTTGCGTTGCTCTGGCGTAAAAGTGAGTTTAATTCTGTTACAATAATACCGTGTAGTAGTGTGCGTCTTGTAGCGATAGAGGCGGTTGTGTATGATCGGTCTTTTCTTGTGTTCTCGGTTTATATGCCTACAGACTCGACTGATAACTTAATCGAATTTACAGACTGTTTAAGCGAAATAAGTGCCATAATAGAAAATACAGAAGTCGCTAATGTGTATATTTTAGGCGATTTCAATGCTAGCCCTAGGGCGATGTTTGGAAAAGAACTATTGCATTTTTGTGTGGATCAAAAATGGATATGCGCGGATATGGAGAAACTAGGTGGTGCATCTAGCACCTTCACATTCCTTAGCGATGTCCATGGCAGCACGAGTTGGCTTGACCATTGCGTAGTAACGGAGTCTGCATGGCAGTCGGTGCTGGATGTGAGGGTGCATTATGACTGCACCTGGTCTGACCATTATCCTCTAGAATTGATATGTGATATTAATGTTATTAAACCACAGTCAGTTTTACTGGAAAGGAGGCAGAATACAATTTTATGGGGCCATAGGGATCGGCAACAAATAGAGTATTATCACAAAATATGTAATGATCAATTTCGACTGGTCGATTTCCCATCAGAGTTGTCTTTGTGTTGTGATGGTATTTGCCAGAATCGAGAGCATAGGCTGGTTATTGATCAAATGTACAACGATATTGTTAGAATTATTAGTGAAGCGTCTGTAAGTTGTTCAAGCTTTAATAATAATTTTAAGAAAAAGCGTGTTGTGGGATGGAATAAACATATTTCCTCTTCTCATAAAGTTGCTAGGCTTAACTTTCACGTCTGGTTAGACCATGGTAGGCCATCCACCGGTCCAGTATATCACAGCATGTCAGAAGCTAGGCGAGTTTTTAAATCAAAACTTAAGTGGTGCCAAAACAATGCGGAGAAGATCAAGATGGATATTCTTGCATCTCACCACGCTAGGAATGATTTTAAGAATTTTTGGAAGGGCACAAAAAAGCTTAACCATAGACCTGCTGTCCCTCTCAATGTTGACGGTGTATCGGAGCCACGTGATATTGCGAATATGTTCAAGGATAGTTTTTTGTTACAGCCTTCTTTGCAAGCTAGTATGCCATCGATGCTTAATACTACAGATCATCAACCATCTTTGTTACCAACTTTTACTGCCAAGAATGTGTCTTCTATTATAAATCATATGACCAGGGGTAAGTCTCCGGGACACGATGGTCTTAGTGTTGAGCATCTGCGGCATGCGGGTGGTCATTTGCCAAGAGTGTTAGCAATGTTCTATACTTTTTGTGTGAGACACTCGTACTTGCCCGATGAGTGTATGAGAACGGTGGTCGTACCAGTAATCAAAAATAAAACGGGTGATCCATCAGATAAGACCAACTACAGACCCATATCGTTGGCTAACATCGTGGTGAAAGTCCTGGACAGTCTGCTTGATCGTATTTTGAGAAGCCATTTAAAGCTCAGTGATGCCCAGTTTGGTTTTCGACCTGGGCTTTCTACAGAGATGGCTGTATTGTGTCTCAAGCAGACTGTTCGGTATTACACCGACAGGAAAACTCCAGTCTACGCGTGTTTTCTGGATCTGTCAAAAGCCTTCGATATGGTGTCCTATGAAAGGCTGTGGTACAAAATGAGATCTGAAACGGAGCTTCCTGAAGAAGTTATAAAAATTTTTGAATACTGGTACAACAACCAGGTAAATGTTGTGAAATGGGCGGGCACAGAGTCTGTAGCGTACAGGTTGGGGTGTGGGGTTAGACAAGGAGGTATAACTTCACCCAGTCTGTTCAACCTTTACGTCAATGGGCTGATCGAGGAACTCAGCAGCACCGGAGTTGGCTGTTCCATAGATGGCAAATTTATAAACAACATAAGCTACGCTGATGACATGGTGTTGCTGGGTCCTTCAATAAGTGCCATTAGAAAGCTCATAGGAAAGTGTGTGGACTATGCCGTGACCCATGGGCTCAGGTATAATATTAAGAAAAGTGAACTCATGGTATTCCAGCCATCAGGTGGTTTTAAAGTCTGTACAGTCCCACCTGTCTTTATAAACGGAATAGCTTTAGCCAGAGTGTCGCAGTTCAAGTACCTGGGTCATTGGGTCTCGGAGAACCTCACGGATGGGGCGGATATTGAGAGGGAGCGTAGGGCATTGGCTGTCAGAAGCAATATGTTGGCTCGTAGATTCGCACGATGTGATAAGGATGTTAAAATTCATCTTTTCAAGGCATTTTGCCAGTCTTTTTACACGTGCAGTCTGTGGGTCAACTATACGCAGAAGACAATCAATGCCCTGCGCGTGCAGTATAATAACGCTTTTAGGATATTGTTGGGGCTGCCAAGGTACTGCAGCGCGTCAGGCATGTTTGCTGAGACTCGTACCGATGGCTTTCATGCCATTCTTAGAAAACGAGCGGCCTCGATGCTAAGCAGGGTACGTGGCAGCGCCAACAGTATTCTCAGCGTTGTGGCAGGTCGAATGGATTGTCCAATTCTGTTGCGGGCTATTCGGCTTCATACAGAGAGATGAGTGTAGTCAGCAATATAGTTTTAGATACATATTGCTGAATACATCGATCTCCACATTATTTAAAATTGTATCTCTATACTAACATAGTTTTTAAGTTGTATGTACTAACAATTATGGACCATATAGTCTGAAATAAATGATATAATAATTATTATTATTTGGTATTGATCGAAGATAAGTAAAGTTACTAGCCAGTATTATTTCTATGACTGATAGTTCCAATCCAGTAAAAAGTCATTCATGCAGAACTGGACTGCCGTGGGAACGAGCTGTTAAGAGGCTGACAACACCTAAAAAATCAGACCTCTGCGGTCACTGTGTTTCGTACAGAACTGAAAGAGAGGCAACGAGCCGAGGGACGTCGGATACGCCGCTCAACTTGAATGATAATTAACTTTTTTTTTTTAAATTAATAACTAAAAGCTTATTTGAAAAACAGAAACAACAAATGTTTAGATTATTGTCTTTCTCAAATGTTTTCTTAATTTTATTTATAATATTTAGTAAATAATAGAGATTGTTTGCTTTAAAGCATGTTTTAAGAGTTTAGTTTACAATTATTATCTATCGAGAAAACTTCAAGAAAACGTGTTTTGGGCACAATACAGTTTCAGAAAATACGATCAAGATTAACATATATTTTTTTCACTACCCCTAACTGAATAGATACAGCTAAAAATGTTTTTAAAAGAAGCCTATTTGGGGTATTTGGCTGTTGTCAGCGTCTTAAGAGAAAAACAATCTGGCAACGCCGATAGGCAGCGGTAATCATACCTATGTGCACAGCAAATACTGAGCTGGATCCCTTGCTCGTTGATACACATATTATTAGTATACATGTTGTGTTCTCTGTAATTTGTCCTGTTACCTTTTCATATATATATATTTTGTGTGTGTGGTAAAAATAAATGGTTTAAATGGTTTAATCGCTTTTCATCAGGTGAGCCGTCAGCCTAACATAAAAAAAAAACATTTCCCCTACCTATTTTCGACGGAGACTCTTGCATCAGGAGTGTCGGTGTCGGCGGGTGGTGCAATCTGTGCTGTGACCGCTGTGAGCACGGTCTGAGCGACCAGTGCGGGTTTGAAGCCGCTCTGCTCGGCCTCCGCCTTCTCGGCCGCGAGGCTGCGGTCCAGGTTGCAGGTCTTCGAGTCTATCGCCAAGTTTTCTAGCACACAACTCTGCGCGTACCCGAATTCGCGTTGAAACCTTTCCAACTCTAATGATTGCTGGAATAAATGTGAATTTATTAGTATCATATAACGCTTGTTTTCATTTTAGAACACCTTTTATAACGGCCGAGATTAGGATAAAAGAGGGTCCAAGTTAGGAAGAAGGTGGTCGACATTAGGGAAATTGACACTTCCAAACTTAAAACCACAGATTAATATTAGGCACTTTTTATTTCGTTATCTAGGACCATTTACGGCCAAAATTAATATCCAATCTATCCACGATTTGCCCTACTAGAGATAGGAATTTGACATAAGATCCATACAAAATATAATATCCGAACACACTTAACATTATTAAATAAAAATAGAATATATATATATAATTAAAATAAATTTAAGATAATACCTATACCTACCTACCTAAATTTTCTAAAATACTGTTAATGTTGATATTTGTTTTTGATATAGGTAATGTTGGATACTGTCATCTCCACTCTTCTTTGAGGTGGGCGGCGCTAATAATTGCGACACAGTTCTCTGAACTAATGCAGCTGTTAACGTACACAAAATATGTAAATCAGTTTGTTCCAATAAAGAATTTGAATTTGAATTAATTTTGGCCACTAAAGCATGAATATCGTAAAAAAAAATTAATTATCAAATAATCCAAAATGCCAAAAAAAAACTGTGGTTATATTCAAGGCAACGACCATGCTGCCCAAAAGACGCCTAATGTTGAATATAATGCGTACAATAAATTCTGCCACTAGCTGAGGTGGGGTTACAGTTCAAATGATGGCATTGATATTAAAAAAACATTAAAATCAATAATGTTTTACCGAGAATTCCGGGAAGAGGTTCTCGTACTGCTCGGGGTCCGCCAGCGACTGGCTCAGCTTCTTGTTGAGTGACGTGGTGGAGTCCCGCCACAGTTTCACCACCTCCGACATCTTGGATGGAATGTACGATCTGTAACAATCATAGACCAGTAAGCCTCTAGACACCGGTTAGCTGGACACCCCCGGTCACAACGCATATGCTCAACCACTGCATATCATACGTCCCTCCGCCAATCGGAACTTCACTCAGTCAGCGAGCGGCACCAATCATAAGGAATCATACCACCGAACTTTTGAGCCGGCCAATCATAACGCGCCGTCCGCCCCCCTGACCCCACCAACGTTTTACGACTGCGTTCGAATACAAAACTTTGTTTATGCGGAGTCTTGTAGCTTACTGGTCTGTGGTAACAATATACCGCCATGTATTGGTGCTTTGGGCTCCTCCTTATAAAGTACCATTACCTGTGATCACCTCAGGAATCAACCTGGACTTAATATGACAAGACAATGTCTTCACAGGCTTCTTTCAGCACAGGACTGCCATGATAAAAAGCTATATTTAATCCTACGTAATTATTACCTTTACCCTTGGCCTTAGGACATATTTTATAACTCCGCTAATCCAACTAACCGCTAGTCCTACTGGACTAGAAAACCAATGAATCATGCCGAGATGCATACATTGATGTGTACAATTTTTTTTTTTTTGTGAAGTTGGAAGTTTTACTATTGATGCTTGGTTCCAAAAGAATAAATTTCGGCATGTAAAATGTAAATGTAATGCAAAATGTAATATAATTTATCATTCCATTTTTATCATTGAGAACATTTCTGAACACGACTAAATTGACAGTTGGCTGTATGACGCGTTCAGAAATTAACTCAAATGGTTTACTTTGAAATATTATAGTTTATTCCGGGGTTCTAAAAACATTTTAAATGCCGAAATTTATTCTTTAGGGACCAAAGATCAATATTAAAAGCATTACAGCTTCTCTAAAAATCTTGTTTTTTTTTTGTACTCGCCTTGATACTTTGTAACGGAATGAGTAGTTGCATAGAACATCCAGTCTATGACAGGATCCACAGATATTCCACTTTATAATAGTATTAGCTGACGCCCGCGCCCGTGGCTTCGCTCCCGTGTTTTCTTCATACAAACTTTCAAATCCGATTTAACCCCCTTAGGGGATGAATTTTCAAAAATCCTTTCTAAGAGCTCACCTACGTCATCTATGGAACTTTTGCGCAAAATCTCATCCTCCTAGAGCCACTGGTTTAGACTGTGCGTTTTCAGTCAGTATTAGGAATTTTACTATGTAGATTTTACCTGGCAAAGAAGGCGGCTTCAGGCAGCTTGTCACGCTGTATCAGCAAGTTGAGACAGGCGTCGAGATCATTCAGCATGAAATAAGCGACGAACGAGATGTTTTCTGCGCCTTCCTGAGAAGACATCTGTGCAACGCTTTGGAGGAGCGTTTTGTCACCTGCCGACCATATTACAGGTTATATGCAGGTTTATAAGGGGGGAAAGTATTGTTAAACGTATATGAATGTTCAGAATTTTATTCCTTTATGATATATTATATAAATTGATAATTTAATATTGAAGTCTCTGAATGTGATTTTAGCTCTGTACATCATTGTTTTATAATTATAAAAAAAAAAAAAAATGTATGCCATAATGTGAAATGGTTAATGTGTCGAACTAATCTTAGTACCCTACCACCTGTATTTACCACATTTTTACAAAATAAATGAATTGAATTGAGTCGTACTATTTTGAGGTAGCTTGGTCACCAAAACATAAAAAAGTGAAACTATGTAGTCAGAAGCTATTTGACTGTAGATAGAGTGGATTACTGTGTCCATGTATAGAATAAATGGAACTACTCCCCATTGTCATATACTTATTTGCATGGCTTAGGTCAGACAGTTATTAGTTTAAAATCCGTACAAAGTAGTGTAGTGTAGTGTTAGTTTTGAATCTGTTGATAGGCAGAAATATCGGGACGAAGTCTGTTCAAGTGATCTGAACAACGAACAAAATTGAACTTTATCTCTTTGGAATACATTTTTTGTTAGAATGACAGTATTCGTTGTTCCGTGTGGTGCCGGACGTAAACAATTGCACCACCCTCTCTCTTCTTATGGGTGTCGTAAAAGGCGACTAAGGGATTCACCAGAGGATGGGCAGCAGCGTCGTCTGAGTATTTAAACAACCGACTGCGATAGCCAACCCGCCTGCCAAGCGTGGCGATTATGGCATATCTGGGGGGATCCCTTGGGGAGGCCTTTGTCCAGCAGTGGACGTCTTTCGGCTGAAATTATGATGATGATGACAGTATTCGTGTACCGTGTTCATTCTGAACTATTGCTTGTGTCATTGAGATATAGTTTAATTTTCTTAGTTGTCCATTTTTTAAGTCTTATTGCTCCAATATTTGAGGCGCTGACAGTACTTCACAAAGTGGTTTATAATAAAAAAAAACTGTACATTTATACAAAATAACTTCACATAAAAGCGACCCGTTGACTTCACAACATTACGACCTGTAGCTTTAGCAATAGGGAAGGTGTTTTTTTTTTTTTAAATTAGTTTTTATTAGAATTCTCGAAACTTTTTCAAGAAAAATAAGCAACAGTGAAAAAACCAATGAAATATTTGATAAAATGTCCGAGTTATAAGCAATTCAAATTTGTTCACTAGACAGAGACAGCACTATTAAAGAATGACGTCATTGTTCAAAACCTTCATAGTAACTTGACATCTCTCTGAACAAAGTCCGTTTCGCACGACAAGGACAGAAAATGCCCCATCCAAAAACTTTAAAAGCGTGTATCTCTCCCATTTTTTTATGGATTTTGTTTATTCTTTCTACAACATTGTTCTTTCTGTACCTTCTTTTAAATAATACAACATTATTGGTAAATTTTAACAGTAGTCAACTACCAGATTACTGTGGTATTCTTACCAGTGCTGGCTGCAAAGAGCAGTAAGGCACTGTAATCCTTAGCGCTCTGATAGCAAGCCTTGGTGAGGGCGGTGTCGGCAGCCGCAGCGGCCGCGGCGCCGAGCCGTGACCACCGCGCTGACGACGACCTGGAGGGCGAACCCTCGGCCACTGCGGCCTCGTCCGCCAACTGCTGCGCTCTCGTGAGCTCGCCCAGTGACAGAGCTAGCTCAAACTGATGTTCAGGCTCTGTGGATACGGCGAGAGCTTGCTGTTTGAAGCCCTGTTAGGAAAGATTATGGTGAGTTTAGAAGTCAAATTATTCTGCATGGTATTACATTCTGAAGGTTCATCATCATCATCATCATTTCAGCCGAAAGACGTCCACTGCTAAACATAGGCCTCCCCCAAGCATCGCTACAACGACCGGTCCTACGCCTTCCGCAACCAGCGGATTCCCCCGACATTCACCAGGTCGTCGGTCCACCTTGAGGGGGTCTACCCACGCTGCGCCTTCCGGTACGCGGTCGCCACTCCAGAACTTTACTGCCCCATCGGCTATCTGTTCTGCGAGCAATGTGCCCCGCCCACTGCCACATAAGTTTAGCAATTCTTCGGGCTATGTCGGTTACTTTCGTTCTGAAGGTTGCTTTGCTTGATCTCGTTGAAGGAAATGTTAAAAGTAAGTAAGTAAGCTTTATTGTTTCTGATTGAGTGGTTACAGTTGTTATACATACATGATAGTACCAGTATGACATGACCATGATAGTAGTATGCATGGTATAATAAGATGTTTCACCAGGTATTCTCTTCCCGCAATGACAGCGCGATGCCTCCAAGCTACGTCACGATCAGTGCTGCCATTGATTGATATCTTCAATATACTTAAGGAGATTTTTGTTCATAATGAATATAAAATAAATTCCTAACTAGCCTAACTATTTGTTATCTCGTGTTATTCTTCTAATTAGTTAATAAAGGAAATTATATTAAATTACTAGTTAAAAAGTGATTCTTTAAAAATGCATTTTGCTCGGGTAATTTATTTTCACAAAGTGGCAGCACATCAAACTGACAAGTGTCACGCTAACAGCCCGCTATTGGCTCCACGGCCGATGACGTAGTACGGAGGCAATCACGTGACCTAGCTGTCACGGGAAGAGACTACCTGGTGTTATTATACCATGGTAGTATGTAGTATAGTAGTAGTAGTTACCTTGAAGCATCAACGCTATTCACAATGTAACATGTTTGACCTGATTGGTTCAGTGATTTTCTGCACTTAGATATGTCAATGAATCAGTCAGTGTTAGTCATCTGCCGTCGGCTATTACCATACATAATATCACGCCTGTTTCCCATTGGGGTAGGCAGAGACTATGGATTTCCATTGGGGTAGGCAGAGACTATGGATTTCCATATGGTTACCATACTGATTTCAAATAACAACATACTTGTTTCTCTAGGAAGTGAGCGACCCTGGTGCGGTGCTCGTGAGGTATGGTTGGAAGCACACGGTCCGCAGTCTCGAAGTCCCCGCGCATCACCGCCGTCTGGTACTCCAAGACCGACAGCAGCAGTGAATAGGATACGATGTTTAGCTCCTTGTCGTTGAGGTACAGTCTGCAAATAAACATCATGATTAGATTTGTCATGTTTCATCATCATCATCAGTATTTCAGCCGAAAGACGTCCACTGCTGGACATAGGCCTCCCCCAAGCATCGCCACAACGACCGGTCCTGTGCCTTCCGCATCCAGCGGATTCCCGCGACCTTCACCAGGTCGTCGGTCCACCTTGTGGGGGGCCTACCCACGCTGCGCCTTCCAGTACGCGGTCGCCACTCCAGAACTTTACTGCCCCATCGGCCATCCGTTCTGCGAGCAATGTGCCCCGCCCACTGCCACTTAAGTTTGGCAATTCTTCGGGCTATGTCGGTTACTTTCGTTCTCCTGCGAATCTCCTAATTTCTGATTCGATCACGCAGGGACACTCCGAGCATAGCCCTCTCCATTGCCCTTTGAGTGACTTTGAGCCTTCTTATCAGGCCAATTGTGAGCGACCACATTGTGTCATGTTTGTGGACGGCTAAAAGAAAAGAAGCTGACAAGAGGAAAGATATCTTTTCAAAAGATGTATGTATTGTGTGAAAGATGATATGGCAGGAAGGAAGTGAACACTTAAGTGTATCACCCTAATGCCTGAGGCATTAAGTCCGCCTATGTAAACATGTTGGAAGAAGCTTAATTAAATAAATAAAACACAGATCATGGATGATAAATACATATGTTTGAAAGAAAAAAAGACGCTGCGCCAACTGCCGATTCGTTAGGATAAGAGCGTGAGGATGATATCGTGTCAATGGCTCGACGAGTGGCCACTCAATATAATATTTGGGTAAAATAGTATTGCTTGGTTATAAGCAAAAAAAATGGCAGCCTATTTCAATGAGTGTCGTAGAATGTGACTGAAGGACTATGATATCAAGAGGATGGCAGCAGCCTTCTAATCTGCTAAAATTAACTAACTAATACAATTCTGCCAACATTGAATTTTTATTACCTAGTTCTGAGCTGACCTTAATAAAATGTAGGGGTATTCAAAGTGGACGGTACCTGTTCTCCTTGGCGACGTATCCGAGAATATACATGGTGTGGTCGAGGTGGGATATCGTCACGATCTCGCCGCCCACGTAGTAGTTGATTCTGTTGACTGAGTTCGTGTAGATGAAGCAGTCGCCAACCCATAGCCCGGTCTTTACTATCTCGGTTACTGCGCCAACAACCTGGCGGGATAAATGTAAATTAATTATCAGCTCGAGTGCAACTTAGGCCGCCGTTCACGGCAGTCCTAGGAATATGGCGTCAAAAGTGCTGGCCCTGGTGCTAGGCTGGGCGATGGAAGACAGGTTTAGCTGTTCGACGCCTGTCTGATGTCGAGACAGTTCCCTAAGACTTGGAAAGAGGTTCGCTTGGTGCTGACGTCGAAGAGGATCGCCTGGACGTCCTCTGGAGTCTCCTCTTTTGCGTACAGGCCGATAGTCTTGCTGGACGAGGCGGGAAAGACGTTAGGGATGATTCTCGCTATCCGCATCGTCCAGCACTTAGAAACGGTTGGACTGAATCCATCAGATGCCCTGATATTTCATGCGCCCCGGCGACGGCCACCGGCGGTGCCTTACGGCTGGAACCCGGCATTATTTTATCTTCTTAACTTCTGTTTGTTGTTACATCGATCCATGTGACTTTTATGTTGAAACCTAGTCAATAATAGTACATT